>OZ010788.1:40937201-42137201 GCA_963932465.1 Maratus speciosus | reverse complement strand
GGGCATAATCATCGGTGCCCAGTACAGCTACACTGCGTCTTACCCCAGTCGTACATTCATTAAAATACACATTTGAAGATTCAACAATATCATCTGTTTCTGGTATCCAAATTCTATAACCCCGTGTACGAAATGCGTACCCTACCAAAAATCCCTTTCTGGCACGTGCTTCCAGTTTCCACGACCTTTGCTTTGGAATTTTAACATATGCTTCCGTACCAAATGGCTTTAAATGCCGGACAGATGGCTTTCTATTACCATAAAGTTCGAAAGGCGTTTTCCCCAGAAGTTTTGGACAGATTCTATTCCAGCTGTATACAAAGTATTTTAAAGCCTCTGGCCAGAATTTTGGGTCTAAATTACTATCAATTAGTAATGTTCTAATCCCGTCTGCTGCCGTAGCCATGAAACGTTCCGCAACGCCATTTTGCTGTGGCGTGTACGAATTCGTGAACTCGTGGCGAATACCCTTTTCATCAAAAAAACGCGTAAAAGAAATGTTGTCTAACTCCCCACCGTTATCAGTCCGAAAGCTCTTGACTTTCCTATTCAGGTATGTTTCTGCCCGTATAATATGCTTTCTAATGACATCAAACGTGTCGGATTTCAATTTTAACGGGTAAACTGATACACGGCGGGAAAAGTCATCAATAATCGACAAAAAGTAACGTTCGCCACCTCTTCCTTCTATACGGCATGGACCCCACAAATCTGCATACAGAAGCTCAAGTGGATGATTAGAGCGGATATTCTTGTTAAATTTATGTGAAATATTCTTTAACTTGCCAAATTTACATGATTCGCAAAATAAATTGGTCTCTTTTAGTCCTGGTAAGCCACGTACGCCTTGCTTACGGCTTGTATGTGCAATTAAAGAAGGACTTATGTGACCATATTTGCGGTGCCAATGTAACATTTTCTCGTCCTGTTTAACGGCAGAAGTTTCAAATTTAACAGATTTATGAACAGAGATTGGAATTTTCGGATACAGCTTATAAATTCGATCTTTTAAATATGCACTAAACAAGTACTCAGCCCCCCGACGGACTTTCACCTCACCATTATGACCCTGAAAGGTCAAACCATTTAAATCTAACTGAGGACCAGAAATAAGGTTTCTACGTAACTGATAAGAATACATTACGTTACACAAGGTAAAAACCCTTTGACCAAAACGAAGTTTAACTTCCCCTTTACCCTTTATGGGAAATAGTACATTTTTTACAGCAACTGACATTTCATCATTTAGTTCCTGAAAATTAGAAAACAAATTTTTATTATTACAGAAATGATGGCTCGCTCCCGTATCTAAAATCCAGTCACAATCATTTACAACATTACTCAAACTAGAATGTGAGATAAAAAGATTTGACTTACATGTACTTTTTGATAACTTCGAGCGAGAGCCACCACCTCTGTCATTAGAAACATATGGAGAAGAATGTCTAGTATGCTTGTGCCTGGGATTCTTGCTTCGTTCTCTGGAACCTCTAAGACCTCTAGGAGATGAGTCGTAGGAACTAGAAATGGAGTTGGAATCATCATCCGGCGGGCTAGAATATGAAGTATCACTGCGGTACCTCTCGGGAGACTGTTTGAAGCGATTACGGGAACTGGATCGGCTTGAGGAGTGACGACGTCGAGAATATGAAGAGGGAGAAACATCTCTGTGACGAAACTGGTTATTTGGAGACTTTGAAAAGCAATTGGTCTGTAAATGACCCAATTTGCCACATTTCCAACATCTTTTTCTTTGATATTTTCGAAAATGAGATTTTCCATTAAACGATTTCTGCACTTTTACTGTATTGGAGATGTTCACTTGTTTAGCATTATCTCGATCACGCAACTTTTGTCTGGTCTCTTCAGCCACCAGTTCATCGACCACCAAATCAAATTTAAATATATCCGCAGGTTTAGCCAATACCTGTTGTACTAAAGTGTCGTAATTTGACGGTAGAAAACGCAGGAATTGGTAACTTAAGTAACATTCAGCAAAATTTTTATCTATAGACTTAATTTCTTGGTAAATTTTCTTCAGCCTTGTCGCAAAAAGATTTATAGATTCACCATATCTTATCCTTTCTTCCATAAGCTCATTAAACAAGGACATATGATGAGTACGTGAATCTGGATGAAAATTTTTGTGCAATTTTTCCCAAGCTGCAACTGGTTCTTGACAATCATCAATTAATCGCTTAAATTCTGGCTCTATATTAAGAAAAATCAAGGAAAGAGCCTTATTTGCACGGGAGATAAATTGATTGACCATATCGGCAGTAACACTCGTACTAACTTCAGGTACCGTCTGTTTTAAACTTATTATATCCCACAGGCCTTTTTCTAACAACAAATATTTCATATCGCTACACCATGTAGCATAGTTCCTTGAACTAAGTTTATCTATTATATTTTTGGCCATCATGGGAAAAAAAAAAATTTTAAACACAGCCAAAAATATTTTTAAGTACCAGAAGTGCTACCGCCCCCCCCCCCCCCCCCAAGCTTTTCGTCCGTTATCTTCACCTGTGCCTTTAACTTCTTTAAAAAAATTTTAAAGTTGAAGAAAAGTAATCTATCTAAACGAAAAATTCATCATCAATCAGTAAAGTAAACCAGTCTATTGTAGAAAAATCATCAAATTCGGAATAAAGTTCGTTAATATATGCAAAAATCCTATAACTAAAGAGAGTTCATTGAAATATGCAAGAATCCTGTAACTAATATAAGTTTGTTGAAAAAAATTTCAATAACCAGCATTTAAAGTAAAAATTTGTTTTGATAACTCAGGAAAAGTTCAGGTTTATTGCAAATAATATTTCATTTTATCCTATGAGATCGATTAGCTAATACACTTCCTAGGTTATGTCCGCCCATAACCCATATTCTTGGACGTAATATAACCTGTGTGGTTTATATACGTAACAGTCTATTTAAACATGCAGAAAAGCCCAGTGGAGGTAAAGGCTGGTAAATAGGACGTATTGGAAGTGAAAATATTTAAATGAGCATATATGAAAAACGATCTCTTAACTAGGATAATAAAACAAAATGCATAATAGTAAAGTTAACGAAAAACGTTTATTTCACTTCGATGACACTAGATGAAGATACAGCAAATAATCAATATGAAGTTAACACAGCAGTGGTTCTTGTACACATAACGACACGCCATAACAATGGCGGTTTGCAGAAGGCTTGAAGACATATTTTTCAGACATTACTTTAAGATTTACAACTATTTAAAAATAAACTCATAGTTAAAATAAAACAATAAGTATGTTAATCAATACTTCCAGAATGTTGGACCAGCCAACATTCAGTGTCGAGAAAAGTTACTTCCATTTAAAGGAAGATAAAAATGCAAACTAACGATGTCCGGATCAGTTATTTATATGAAATGGCTAGGATTGAAATCGACGTTTCGGAGCAGAGACCACGAAACGGACCAATCACAGAACGGCATCGAATCGATGCAAAAGCTAGATTCGATGATAGATTCGATAATAGATACGATATTGTCAGTCGCCATCTGGCGGGAAAAATATCGTTACGGAAATACGTAATCACTTTGAAACGTGGTTTTGCCGATGCAGGTTGCAAAGAAAATGGAGTCCGTGAACGGAAAAAGATAGAGATAGCTATTGACGTTACAGGACTAATACATTATGTAAAACTGATAGATACAGTCCGGAAATGAAGTAAAAAGGTAAGTTAAGTTTTAGAAACATTTATTACTGATATTATGAGCTATTATAATGAAGTAATAAATAAAAAATAAAATATGAATTTGTAAATAAAAAAAAATGATTGTGGTATGAAATTATGATAAATAGGAAATAGGAGGCGATGAGAAAACCAGTGTTTGGTATCTCTATCAAATATGTGAAGTATCCGATTACGGAAGGTTAACTTGAATTCTCATGAGCAACTACTCAAAGAAAAGTGAATATGTGGCTTTTGTGATACTTTTATGTCAGCCGGGCGCAGGTAATAAATCAATAAAGATTGTTTTCATAGCATATTCTTATTTTATTATTTTCATTTAAAACACAAACCTTTCACTCATTTAATTTAAAATGCATGCCTTATACTAATTTCATTTAAAAAACTGAAAAGATAAACAATAACAGGAAATAATGCCATAATTAAAAGCAAAAAAATATTTTTAATTTACATACGCAAAATGTAATTACTGCTACTGGGAATTTTAAAATTGCTATCAGCGAGATGTGCACACGGTTGTTATAAATGTACCCATTTTTTTCTTCTTATCGAGGAGCAATTTATAAATCGCACAATATTATTCCAATTCCAATTTCTTTCATTGAGGAACCTATGACCGGAAAAAATGGAAAAAGACTCTTGTAGATTCTTCGGATGACGGCATCTGACGCCATAAACCGAGTTTATATATATGAAAATAATTTTTAAGTTGTTACAAACATTGCTTTCATACTTAAATATTTTCATTGGTACTACTTGTTATCCCGTCGACCAATTTAGCCAAATTATATAAATCGCCAAACCATTCGCCAAATTATATAAATTAACATAATCTTTATTTTAAATAACGAAATAACAAATAAATTAGTATAACATTAATAAAAATACAAATAAAACGTCGAAATTAAAATCACTTGATGACGTAAACACGTGTAGTTTGTTTAAATTCAAGTGAATTTGATATTTACGATCAACCATTATTGGCATTTAATCTTATAGTTTGACGATAGATTTTTGGTCGACGGAATATCTAAGTAGTACCTTTTCCATTTTTGTTTTATAACGCTAAATTCTCAGTAATTTTTTCCCTTTTATTTTACATAAAATCACTATTTTAAAAAGAAATTAAGATGCTTGCATTTTTATTTCAAACTCATAGAGCCGTTTTTGTTTTTTAGACAAAAGGGTTGATTTGAATTTTTTCCGTTGCTAGAGTAACGGATGTAATGATAAATATTTTGAGGTTTAGATGCCAAAGACACCGCCAAATTAGAAAAATATGAAATGTGTCATGAACTGTTGGACTTATAAAAATTTATTTGGTAGCATTCGATTCAGCATACGAAACTACATTAAAATATGCTATCATTTGACGCATAATTTTGATATTCGATTTTTTTTTTCCCCTCCCCGTGCAAAAACCATTAGGGATGACACTTTAGAAAATCCTTTCTTAGCAGAAGTTTATGTCATAAGAAGTATTTTTACCACGATTTTCAAGATTTTAGGTTCAGTAGTTTGCGCTGTACGTTAATTAGTCCCCTAATCCAGACTTTATTTTATACACTATATTAGATATGTGATTTTGCGGTGAATCGATGATCGAAAATTAGTCCAATATCATTTGAAATATTACATAACAGAGGAGAAAGTACGAAGAAAGACGAAGAAGAAATGACGAATTACAAAAGACTTGTAATTTTTTTTTTTCAAAATGTTGAATTTTTCCATAGTAATAACGTATTAAAACATAAATTTCCTTAAAAATTATCTTTATTTCCTAGATTTCGAATCTGAATTTTCCTATAAATGAAATTGGCGATATGACTTGAGAAAATAGATAATATTTGCTTAAATAAAATGGGTAATATTCGTTGATCTGAGTTCGAGTTTATAAATATCACATGCTTTCGGAATTACGGCAAAAAACATTTTAAAAAGTATGAAATTATTTTACAATATGTATGTGTGGCAGAAATTCACACTGAAATTTAAGTATTCGATTCCATTTTTAAAATATTAACTGATATCTATGTAAGTTACAATTGAATATGAAAATGTACTCAAAAAATGATCTCTTTCACCTAAAAAAACACCATTTGTGAGAACATCCTCAAGCTAATGTCACGCTTATGCATTTTTGGCTTAAAATCACATTGTTTGGCGACAAAAGAAAAATAAAAAATTGTAAAGAAACAAATAGTAATTACACATGTGACTCACAATTACATCTGCTTGTTTCTTCTATAAGTCACGTGATGGGACAATTAGATATAAAAAAAAAAGAAAAGAACAGAACAGAAAGAAAATGTCGTTAAAATTTCATCTAATCAAATTTTCAGATCCGTTTCCATGTCTAACGCAAGCGATAAAGAGCCAAATATTGCGTATCAAGTGTAATATTTCTTATTAAATTAATTTTTAAGCATTACAAATATTTTTTTCAGGTTTTGATTAAATGTTTCCGTTTTTTAATATTATCACTCATTAAAACAGATTTTCTTCTTCTTTTTTTCTTTTTTTTTCATTTAAATAAAATTAGTAACAGTTTTTCTTTTATTTTTCGAGGTTTAATAGCCGTTTCAATTTTTTTTTTATCAACGATGAATTTCGCCAAGAAATAAAATGGTAACCTTATCGCCCAAAATAACAGAATTTTCCGTCATAATTCTAAAACTAATATAGGTAGAATAATGTGTTATAGATTAAAACCTTCCCTGAAACAATACCTATCTAACGGTATAGGTTCCGTAAAAATCCATGCAGTAGAACTCGAAATCTAGGCGTTCGGAACGAAATTTCCGTTTGGATTTTATATATATAATAGATAATAGAATAGATAATAGATTTTATATATATATAATAGAATAGATAATAGATTATGTGTTATAAACTATCTCAAAGTTTAAAACAGATCGCATTGTTAGATTTCCTAATTTTAACAATATCGTGTTATGTTAGTTCGACATTCCACCACCAGGGAGCGCACTCTATTCTTAACGAAAGCGTATCTGAACGAAACTCCTTCATGTAACCTTTCCGTAGATACATGAATCGGGAGGGTGGCGGTCTTAACCAATAATTTAAGATAATTGCTGAAATTATTACGAAAAATATTTTAAAGGGTCTCTATGCGGGCCCCTAATAGAGTTAGAGGAAATCGGAAGACGGCAAAATATTCGCGGGGAAAAGTTTGCTTGGGTGCTTCGGAGCTACTTTTGGCGCGAGATCTAAGCTCTACGACCAATAGGAGCCCAGATATTTAAGGAAATATGAAGTAACAAAGTCCAAAATAATAGAATTTTCCGTAATAATTCTATAACTAATCTAGGTAGAATGATGTGTTATAGCTTAAAACCTTCCCTGGAACGATACCTATCTAACGGTATAAGTTCCGTTAAAATCCATGCGGTAGAACTCGAAATCTCGGCGTTCGGAACGAAATTTCCGTTTGGATTTTATATATATAATAGATAATAAAAACTACTTATTACTTACTTTGTTATTTTTAACTGTCAATTAGATAATGAAATTAAATTATAATTACAATTAAGTTAAATAATTTTTTTATTACATAAAATAAAATTTAATTTCAAATAAATTTCAATAGTTAAATTATTTTTTTAATTCATATAAACTATTTTTTAAATAATTAAATGAACACTTATTAAAATGCTATAACTTTTAAAACTTACACTAAAAATACTTTTATGTTGAAACTTTAGTTACAGATAAATATCAAATTAACAGAATTAATTTATTAGTTTCCATCTTTTAAATCTAAGCGTTATCCTTCATATATAAATATTTATATTATATTCATTAACTAGTATTCAACAATTACTGATTCATCTGTAGTTATAAAGTATTGGAGGATTGCCAACTAAAGATTTTCTTTTTTTACTTAACTTTATTCAAATATATAATTAATGTTGATATTTAAATATATATAACTATATTAATTACTATTTATATTTGTATAATTAATATTATTATTTAAATATATAATTAATATTAATAAGTATTATTGAAGGGGCTGGGTATTAAAAATTTTTTTACACGAGGGATAATTTAGAAGATTACTTATTAAATTGTTATCTATTATATAAAGCAAAAATATGTCTGTTAGTAACGCTAAATTAAAATACAAAATTATATCTCACATGTTATCACTTTCACTTTGATAGCTTTTATCTTCACTTCTATAAATCCAATTTTTACTTATTCGAATAGAAAGAAAAAAAAAGAAACTTTCAAATAAATTTATTTGGAAAATTGCTGATTTTTTTTTTTTTTTTTTTTTTTTTTTAAGAAATAATTTTACATTATGTAATTTTTTAATCTACCAATATGTGACATAATACTAAACATTTATTTGCTACTGTAATGTAAAGTCATATTTTCAGTTTTCAGTATCATAAAATAGATATGCAAAACTAATGAGAAGTGTGAGGTAGGTGGTGGAATGAAAATTTTGAATGATGGAGGATTTAGATAAAATTTTCAATATGAGATAAAATTTCAACAACATTTTTCAATTTACCAAATGTGAAAAATCACCTCCTCCCTTGTACTTTAAGTCATTAAATAATAAATGATTACATTTAGAATGATTAAAAAATGAATAACTACAAATAAACTAAAAAAAGGTACCATTTTACTGCTGAATAACTACAAATAAACTAAAAAAAAAGCATCATTTTACTGATGTATTACAGACAAAAATTTAAAAAAAAAAAAAAAAAAAAAGGATATAAATGCATTTAACAGACATAGAGTTAAAGAAAATATTGATTGTTGATTACTTCTTTCAAAACTCTAATTCAATTTTTTAAAATTCTAAATTAAGTCCTGTTCTGCAGTTCTGAAATATTAAGATTTTTAATCACTGTATATTATCACATAATTTCGGTTTCATTGAATTGCATCTTTATAGGTTTATTATAAATAATAATTATGCATGGTTTTAAAAGTACATTAATAATTTTGTCTTTAGACATTAAATACTTAGCAGTTTATCTGAACTTGAAAAGAAAAAAAAAAATACATTAAAAAATCACTAAAAAAGCATTAAGTTTAACATTTTTCCCCCCTTAATATGTGTTCAATTTTTAGTTGGAGTGGGGAGGGTATTAGATTCTATCAGATACAATTGTATGAAATGCATAACATACATTATTACTGATCGCATTATTGAAAAGAAAGTTTTATCGCGATATATTTTTTTTAGATTTCCGATATATTGTTAATGTTGAATTTAACTAATAGATGGCGACACCATACAATAAGATATTTAATTGATGTATTTAAGAGGCTACTTCAGTCAAATGAAAAGACGCGTTCGCTAATGCTAATCCTATGGAAGAAATTTATAAAGATATATCGGTCGCATTTCAATATTTTTAAATGATTTCTTTTGCATTGAATAGTTGAGATCGATCTGTATGCAGGCCGTTTTTTACTTTTTCGATTTTGATTGCAGATATTTTTTATGAGGATGCTTTTACTTTCGAAACCGGTTCTGAAAATGAAAGTGTCCTTATAAGAGATACCTGTAAACAAAATCAAAAAAGTAAAAAACGGTCTTTGTACAGATCGATCTCAACTATTCAATGCAAAAGAAATCATTTAAAATATTGAAATGCGACCGAGATATCTTTATAAACTCATGCCATAGGATTAACATTGGCGAATGCGTCTTTTCGTTTGACTGAAAAAGCCTCTTAACTAGTCGTCTTCAAGGAATTTAAATTACTTCAAAAACTGATTTTAATTTTTTTTTTTTTTTTTTTAATGCAAGGTAATTTTTTAATAATGCATTTAGTCAGCTGAATTATTTAATTCCAGGTTTTATTTCACTTATTTTTTTCCATGACTACATGGAAATTTTGCACTTTTTTTTTTTTTTTTTTTTTTTTGGTGAAATTAAAAAATAATTAAAAATAAATAAATTTACATGGCAAATTTTGCATTTTATGCTCTTTTGATTTAAAGAGACGGTTTAATAAACCTTTGTATGAGACCCCCTCCTTCCCCAAAAGTATAAAACTGTATTATTTATTAAACTGCAATTTATCTGTATGTCATCGTGCATCAGTTCAAAAAAATATTAACAACATGGTAAATTTAAACAATTTATAACATGTACATTCATTTTATGTACATGTACATCACAGCGAGGTTATACCTTAAATTCAATATATTTCAATTTTAACTATGATAATACACAATAAAAAAAAATGTGTGTATGTGCGCTTCACTTAATTATTCTTGTGGAATACTAATTTAATATGTCGATTTAAGTTTCATTCTTCAGTTCCAGGTAATTACAATTAATAAATAAAATTCAAAATAACAGTTGCTTTTACAGAAAAAAGTAATTATTTAAATTTTATTTTATCGCAATTACAGTTGCTTCTACAGAAAAAAGTAATTATTTAAATTTTATTTTATCTCAATTCCTTTTGAAGGAATATTTCAGTAGCGTTTTTAAAAAGTATTATTAGAAAACAAATTATTTATTTAAAAAATATAATAATCTGTTTATAAATAAAATTGGTAGAAGAATGTTAATTTTTATTTTTTATCTTTATGTAACGTTTTGTTATACATCACTAAACTATGCAAAACGTACAGTAACCACCCCACACCCCCTCTTTTTTTTTTAAATATTACAAAAAATGATACAAATTTAAATTATTTTTCATTCACCTTTTCAGTGAAAATATTAGTTTTCTTTTCAATAAAGAAATAAAATAATACAAAAATTGATGTACTTGATTGCTTATTCTGTGATGTGCTTCATATTAAACGATACTTGTATTGTAAATATGAAATGTTTTCTTTTAAATGAATATGTTAATAAATCTTGTTTTGCACGTTTAATATATCTTAATCATCATATAAAATAAAGCAAATATGCATATGATGGAAGAAAACGATAACCCTAATGTATTTCAAAAAGTTGGAAGGGAAAATACAAAGCTTTCTGTGATAATTGATATTTGTTACAAAAATTAAAAAGAATTACATTATCTTTTACCAGATGATGCTCTTGCCATGCTTGCAATAAATTGTTAATTATTGTAACATTGCCACTCTCTTCTACTTTTGCAGATTTTTTTGGAGCCATATATTCTTTTATGTTTCTGCAAATATTAATTTGAACAAAAAGTTTTCAGTAAAAAAAAAAAAAAAAAAAAAAAAACGATAAGTTCTCCTTAATGCTTCAGCCATACAAAGTGCTGATATCTGAAGTTTGCACAAGTTCCAAATCTTTCATTGAAAGTGGCTTCCTGTGACTTGGCCGTTAATGCATTCTAGAGGGTTTTTCAAATTCTAAAGAATGTATAATGATCTACATGTTTAGTAAATTTTTTGAGCATTTTACACATTTTGTGGCACAAAGTACTGAAATATAATACACATTTAAAAAATACATATAAAACTACATCAGAGTCTAATTAAATAATTAGTAATTGAAAAATAACAAAATACCTGTATTCAGAAGATAATATTCCCTCAGAGCTAATTGCTAAAATATAATTATCTGTTTTTGTGAGTTTAAAGCGAATAAGTGTGATATAATATCATTACAATACCTCTTAATATATGCAAACAAACTGTAATAAATGTTCAAATGAAATAAATCTTTTTCGTCAATGCACAAGATTTCAATATTATGCAATACAATATAATGTAACACATTGTGAGATTTGGTCAAAGTATTTTTTTTTTTTCTCGGGTTTCATGTTAATGACTTTAGACCATACAAAATGACCATTAAATCGTAAGTGGGCTAAATGATTCTTAATCAAAACTCATATTTGTTGAAATTCAATGGTGTTTATCAAAAAGCTTTTACTTACAGTGCCTTCATGGCAATTTGTGTCTTTGCATTGCAATATAACTTTTAATATTCAAATAATTTATAAATGCATAATTTCCCATCATTAATTTTGAAATGCATTAACGACCAAGTTGCCTTTTTTGGTGAGCATGGTTTTGTACATGATAAAATCCAGGACTTCCTGCGGCTTGGCCGTTAATGCATTGTAGAGCATTTATTTCAAAATCAGTGATTGGAAATAACGCGTTTATGAGTTATTTGAATATTAAAACAGGGGTGATTCTGTTCCGAATTTTCTGTAAATTCCAAAAATCTAAGACATTCGGTTCTGAAAAATTTTAAAAATCAGTCATCAACTTGAAAATTCGGACATAAAAAAATATCACAGAAAACAATGTGAATTTCAACATATAGTCAACGGAAAATATCAATTTTATCAAATGTTCACAGAACAAATCGACAATTTCACCACAGGATTAGACAAATGTGAACTTCGTCAAAATATTGTGGGGGGGGGGGGGGGGGAATGTGAATTTCGTCAAAGAATTTTTAAAAAAAATGCATATAACGTCAAAGAATTGTAAAAAGAAACACACATTTTTGTAAAGGGTCATGAAAAAGCATGAACTTCATCAAAGATCGTGAAAAAAGCACTAACTGTGCCTAAGGTTCATGAAGAAACACAAATTTTCATCAAAGATGATTGGATTGCGAAAACAACGCAAATTTCATCAAAGGTTTGTGAAAAAACACAAATTTCGTCAAAGGATTGCTGTGAAAAGGTGAATTTCATCCAAGTATCACAGAAAAAACATCAATTTTGTCCAAGGGTCGCGGGAAAAAAGCGAATTTCCTCAAAGTGTCATTGAAAAAATGCAAATTTCTTCAAAGGATCGTGGGGAAAAAAAAAAACCCAAAAATTTTGTCAAAAGATCACAAAAAAGCCTCACAAATTTCGTCAAAAGATCACAAAAAAACACAAATTTCATCAAAAGATTGCAAAAAAACCCCACTAATTTTGTCAAAAGATTGCAAAAAAAAAAAAAAAAAAAAAAAAAAAAAAAATCAAAACATCGCCAACAAAACTGCAAATTTAGACAAAGGATAGCAGAAAAAATGCCAATTTAGTTGAAGGGTCACAGAAAAAATGCATAGTTAGTGTCTAAAGGGAATTCAGTGGAGTAATGCTTAAATATATATGATGTTTAAAAGAGAAGATATGTGTGATCAAAGTAAGATCATCCACTTATGTTGTGACATCTAATGTTATTTTTGAGTGTTTTTGATGGAGAGGTTTTTATTTTATAATATAGGTATACTATAAAATTTTCTTAAAGGATAGTGTAAATGTTAATTTTATTATTACTGTTATAATTGCTTATAAGTATTTTGTTATACTTTTAGGTATGATGTATATTTGGCCTCTTTTCCATCCGTGCGTGCCAGTATTGAAAAGGGAACTTCTCTTCAGTGGGCCTTTTGGCATTTTTTGTTGGCTATCAGGCTGCATTTTTGTAGACAGATTTAATTCGGAGAAAGCTCGTGATATTCTCAATATGAAAGTTAAAGAGATGAAAGAACAAAAGGTTTGAACTTCACTATATTTGTTTGTGGTTATATTAAGCTAAAAAAAAATAAAATACGATTTTGCAGTTTGCTGATTTTTTTTAAAGTATTTTTTCCATAAAATAAATCTTAGTTTGTTTTGGCTTGAGTTCTTTTTAATCGGCTTGAGTTCTTTTTAATCAACAGAATTACATCTTTTTGTCACTTTTTATGTCAGGAAGTTTATTATTACTTTAATCAGTAATGTTTTAAGTTGAACATTGTCATAAACGGATATGGGGCTGCCCGCTTTGCATTTCATATGCCAGTCGGCCATATTTATTAAAAATTATTTTTTCAAATAAAATTATATAAAAGTTACATTTTTAAAAAGATTGTTAAAAAATATTAATTTTTTCAGTTGAAATTTGGCTGACAGCTCAATATCTGTTTCTATTATATATCAAAGTAAATACGATATTTGTTCTTCAGAGAAAAAAATAATTATGATGGTAATAATTTACAAAGCAAATTCTACAACAATGAATTTTGAGCATTGTCTGGTCACAGAAAATAATTAGTACTTGTAAGCCAGTCTGTTTAACCTAATTCTGTTAGGTGATGTGCTATACATCTCAACCTCTTTCATGATCTTTTCTTCATGTAAGTTAAATGTAAACAAATTCAACTCATGTAATAATATTTAATGAATGAAATTTTGAAACAAATTAATTGTCAGTTAATTTTTAGGAATTGTAAAAAGCGAGTTTTAGGTGTTTTAAACTCCTGAGCAATATCAGGAAAGAAGAGCGAAGAGAAAACAATGGGATAAAGATTGGTGTCTATGAGAAAGTTTTTGAAGGTAGTGGTTCTACACCAAGGGAGAAAAGTGGCCAGAAGTGGGTCATACTGACAGGAAATGTGGTTTTAAATTACTGATGCTATCATTAAATAGCTTCCAAAAATTCTCTATTTCCCCAAACCATATTATCAAAAATGCATCAGTAAGTGTGTCGGCTGATCAGGAAAGATTAACCAGAAAGCTTAAGCGATAACAAAAATATTTTTTCAAATATTTCATAATCGAGTCCACAGGCAAAATTGGCATAAACATGAAAGATACTAGCAACAAAATAGTATAATGTGGATACCATTAAAGCATTATATATTTTTAAAAAACTATACACGAAATCATATTTGATAAAATATGCCAATTTGGCAGTGAACACAATTACAGAAAACTGCTTAATAGGTTTATTCTGCATAAGTGAACATAATACAACTTAAAAGCTGGTATTCATAAAACATAAATGCTGAAGTCAGTGGGTTACACAATTATGAAAACTCCTGAGCTTTATTAAGAAAGAAGAACAAAGAAAAAAAACAAAATCTGTATTTTTACAGCATAGGGTCCTTGGTGAGATAAAGAGAAGGAAATTTGGCTACATATTTTCAGTTTCATGTACAGAAGCAATTTTTTCAATATTTATGCAATTTACTTAATATAAAGAAGCCATTTATCTATTTTTATATACAAACAGAAGTAAATTGTATATAAAAACAATAAATAAATATATATATATGTGTGCGTGTATATATAACCAGCTGTAATGTTAGCATACATTTAAGGAAAACCAAACTGTCTTCTACAGATGACTAGTTTATGATAATTGTGATTTTTCTTTTCTTAGCTTATAATTTAAATTTTCAGCTTAAATAAAGTATACTAATTAAAATGAAATAAGATTAGCCTGTATTGTTCTTGCAGGGGATAAGATGTCAGTAAAAATTCCAGTGTATAAGATTCGATTAGTAATATTTAAAACATATAAATATATTTTTTTAAATAATTCATTAAGAAAAGTAGAAACTGTTGTCTAACGAAATATTTGACTATTAAGGACCATTATATTACTTATTGAATGCCCTATCTTGAATTTATCTTTTTTCTTGGCTTTGCCTTCTGTATATTCTAAAACTTGTGCATTATATGTACAAAAAAAAAAAGTATTGTTAATAAGAGTAATTCTAATGCAACTAAAGTCATAGGTATAATCACTTGTATTTGAAAGAAAGAAAAACTTCAAACTTGATTATTTATTTACATTTTTGTTTTATAACATTTCATGCTTGTTGCTTCTCATAATTTCCATCATTTTTATACTTGTCTTCTTGTAAAGGACTTACAGTATTCTTAATATTTTTAATTTCTGGCTAAGATTCAGTATCAATTTAATTGTATGAATACATGCATGCATGTTAGATTAATAGTTTCAATAAATTAGTTTCTATATTAAAATACTAGGTTAAATTATGGATATTTCCTGAAGGAACCAGGAATGATAAAGGAACTCTGCTACCCTTTAAGAAAGGAGCGTTTCATATAGCCACACAAGCAAAGGTAATAATTTCATTTTCCATTCAAACTATTTTAAAATTTCATTCAAGCTAATTTTAGGCATCATTAACTTTTCTTTACAATGTCACTATTGGATTTTCATGACTTCTATTGACAATAAAATAAGAATTTTAAAATTCTTTGAAAGGTGTTTTCAAATTGATAATTATTTCTGTATCGATTTTTTTAAATTATTATTTATTTAGTTTTGTTGTTGTTAGAATGGTTTATGAAATCATAATCTTCAAAGTGTATTTAAGAATTTCCTACATTTAATTTTTTCTGTGACACATTTCAGGGATCTGTTTAGGAAGAATTTGGGTTCTTTACAGGACCCTTCACAAAATATTTTGTCTTAAAAAAGGACCTTTGACATGAAATTTTCATTTCAAAAATAGACTCTTCACAGATTTAATCATCGTAAAATAAAATCTGACCTGTCACAAAGCAGGTGAAATCATTAAAGAATTTATTGGGTAAATATATATATGTATACATTTATTATCTAAATTTAATGCATTTATTTATATATATTTGTTCAGAAAAACAAGACCTTGTTAAAATTCGATTGTCTTAACAGTAACTTAAAGTTGCACCTCTAATTTGAGATTCACAAAATTGACTAGATTTTCCACAAATTTAGAGAAAGATTTATAATTTTTACAAATATAGAGAAAGATTTACAATTTTCACAAAAACAAGACCTTGTGAGAAAAGTCTGGGGTTTGCATTTAACTGACAATGAAATTAATTTTTCTAATTTTATGACTTCATTCTCTCTAGAAGTATCAGATTTGCTTAATAATAAAGGATTTTAAAGCATTTTATTTACTGTATACAGGAATGATTGTATTCTGGTCTTGCACTACTATTCCAGTTTTTCTGTTTGGAGGTCTTTGTTTATGCAGTAGAATCATAGGCACCCTCTACCTCTGTGAGATGTTATGTGCATCATATAAGACATGTTTATTTGCTGTAGTATTTGATATAACATTGTTGCATGTTTTGAGTCATGTGAATATTGGCACCCTTCATTGTTCGCCAAAACTTGCCCCTGCATGCTGAAAAGTTGGAGAGGCCTGATCCAGGTATAGATCTTCTGCATGAATTAATAAACTATGCGTTTAAATCTGCCTGTAAATAATTTTTAACCTCATTTTATCAACATAGTTTTTAACAAGACTTGCTTGTGAAATTGAGATTTGACCAAGAAACGTAACATTTCTGTGTTCAAATTCGTTTATGCGCAATGTGTTAGAAATTAAAGACAGTTATAACCCTAATACTCTGAGATAAATGTGGTAAGTAATATTTTAGGTATGCAAGAACTGTACTGTGTTAAAATATTGCCTGACATTTCTATTCTTGATAATAAATAGAATTAATTCGATTTTCATTTATAGCCTAGACTATAAAAGAAAAAAATGTACAATTTAATTAAAATGTTCTTAAAATAAATATAATGAACTAATTTTTTCATTCAACTCCACACATTTCCTAAAATTTCTCATTGAATGTTTTTTATTAAAATTTTGCTTTGAAATCTTTCCTTAGTATGAAATTGTAACCTTGGATAAACTTTCAGATGTCTCACATTCAGACAAAATAGTCACTTGGTTAATAAGAACCTTAAAGAAATAAATAAAAATACAGCAGACTGATTATCCACTGTTTAACTATACAGCACACACAACTAACTGGCACCTTTTACATATTTCTTCATAAATGTATTTGTGACTATATTCTGAAATTCCAGATGAAAGTTAATTATATATTTCTTTAACTCCTATATACAAAGCTTTAAGTATAGTAAAAAGGCTAATGCTTGATATGCTGCTAAATTACATTAAATTTCCTTAAATAATACAGAATTTTGTCAGAAGAATAATTTAAAACAGATCGAAAACTTTCGAAAATCTGCATGATTTTTCCCTAAAAAAACAGTTCTGTGTGTTCTAATTCCCTTTGGCTATAAAAAGTGTTTCAAATTAGGAAGAAGCTGATGTAAGGAAGGGCTTTTATTTTGGAATCCTAAATAGTGTTTCAGGATCATTAAAATTTTGCCCTTCATAGAATTCAGCTCATGATTCAATGTTTAAACTGACTATGAAAACAAAAAAAAAAAATTATCTTTTTTTTTCTTTCTTTTTTTTGTAAATATCCTATTTTTATTTATGACAAAAAGTAAAAAAAATACATAACTTCAGTTTTTTTTCTTTAAATTTGCCTTATTTTTCCCTTTATTATTTCTGATATTATTACCTATAATATTTCTAATTTACTTTGTGACAGTAGTTAGTTCCTGTTTGTGGGATAATTGGGTATTCTATTGTTCTCATTTGATGACAAATCTTAGCATTAATATTTATTTCAGGTATATACAAGGCGGGACCCAAAAATAACTGGAATGACAGCGATGTAGGTGTAACTTGCGTAGCACGCATCCAGTGTTGATTTCAGGGGTGGCATCCCCCCCCGGAGCCACAGAAATCCTTCCCAGAGGAAAGTGTCTGAATTCAACACTGCACATTTCTCCCGCAAAATGCACGTCACAACTCATTCTGAGTTCAGAGCACTAAGTACTGTCACCAGGGAAGGTTAGGTTGTGGCTGGTCACAGTGTATTTTTATGCAGGGTTCCCAGCATCATGGAAAGTCAGGGAATTTCAAAATAGTCAGGGAAAGTCATGGAAATTTCAAAATATATAGGAAAAGTCAGGGAATTTACAAATATTTCCTAAAAAGTCATGGAAAAAGTGTTGGAGAAAAAATGAAAAAGGGGGCAAAATTCATCAAATAGTCTAGTCTCGGGGAAAAAATCACAATCCAATGATCGCCAAAAAAAAAAAAATTTGAAAAACGATCGCAGAAAAAAATCATTAATTTTGATAAAAGATTGCGAAAATAGGTAGCAAATTTTGTTGTGTCCCCGTTTTGAGTCAGGGAAATTTTTGAGATTTGGTCAGGGAAAGTCAGGGGATTTGCCAGTTAAGTTTTGCTGGGAACCCTGTTATGTAAAAGCATTTTCACTTGCTCCTTGTTTTTTGTAATGTTGGACTTAAGTGAATAGCATGCGACTGTGTAATTTTGATTTTTGCTTACAAAAAATGCTATATAAACAGTTTTGATGTGGGAAACAGCTTACAAAGATGACGCTATGGAAAAAACTGAAGTCTATGAGTGATTTTCCTGCTTAAAAAAAATAAAATGGTGGCCGGTGGCAAACCACAATTTGACATCCTGCAACTTTCAGAATGAAGGAAAAGTCGAGAAAGTTTGTGTAATTGTGTTTAAAGATCGACAACGAACCATTGAAGTAATTGCGAAATTATCTGACATGATATGTGGCAGGCAGTGGACTGGTTTTTCCATCATGATAATGCACCTGCTTACACCATAGATAAACATACAAGATAGGGCACTTACGGCAAATTCTGTAATGGCAACAGTACTAGCGTCACTAGTGACAAGGGGGAAGAATTAAGAAGCTTCCGAACTTTACCTACGTTGATGAAATATGTTTACATTCTATGTTTCGAATACACATTCTTTCCTAAACAAGGCAGACAATATTGTAATTACATAATTTATTTAGTTTTTTTTTTAATCGTACTTGTATCGTTCACCAGTAACTTACAAAATAATAATAATATAAAAGAAAAATCGTGGAAGTTTCTGTTGAAAACGTAAACATGTAACTTTATGAGACTGAATTGTAAAAAATCAAATGTAGGTATTGTGTTAATTTAGCGAAACAGCACTGAAAACTGCCGTTATGAAACAATTAAAATAATAAATCTTTAGGGACACGTGTTTACTGTACACATGACACCTCTTATGGACATGTATTTACTGTAGCTGATGACGAGCTGTTAATATTTTTAGCTCGAAACGCATCCTATGTATTGTTTTTATTTTATGGTGATTTTTTACAAAGATTTATTATTTTAATTGTGTTAATTTAGTCACATCAAATAAAATTTCATCAAGTGTAATATCAATCTCTCTCTACTTTTTTTAACTTTTAGATTTATATACTTCTAAAAATTTGTAAAAAGGAATTTTTTCCCTTCAGTAATTTTATTATTATTTCTTATATGTTAACATTGTAATTATTATTGAACTGATTGTATGTTATTTAAATTAAAAACAATCTTTTTATTTTCTCTGTGAAAATCTGTAAATTTTAAAAGATTGTTACAATGATTGTTTTAATACATTAAGTTTTATAAATTAATAAAACATCAGCATATAAAATGTTTCCTACCAAATGAGAATATTTATGAAATTATCTGAGATTTGTAGAAGGCTGTATTTTGCATATTTTTATATTATTCCATTCCTTTATGTAGCTTTAAATCCAATTGTATTGTATTTACTTGATATATAACATTCAAGGCGAATTTTTTTGTTTGTTTTTCGTTGCACTTATTGGGGCTTAAAACGGCCTATAGAGGTGCTGATCGCAGCCATCGGTAGAGGAAAATTGTCCCTTTAACTAATGCTAACGTGCCATTGAAATCATTTTGTATTGTAAATGCATTTGAAAGTTTGATATTCAAATTCAGATAGTTTTTACTTTGTCATATAACACACATGTCACATGAAATCTGAATTTGTTCAAAATAACAATCGTACTGAACAAATTAAAAATACATCTAAAGCAATGTGTTGCACAGGATTTTCCTGAAGCGAGAAGTCATATTTTTTCTCCATCAGATGGCGTGTTTGAGCACTTGAATTGCCGATACCGTTCACCCTTCATGTACATAAAAAGAGAAAAAAAACTGTTTAAGATTCTGTTGAAAACATAAACATGCAACATTAAAAAAAGAAAGATTAGAATACGGTAGACGCTCAGTAACAAAAATATTTCAAGAATAAGAAGTTTCTTCCTCATTGTCACTAAAGGCGTTGCAATGGTAATTGCATTACCATTACGCTCTATGGAAGTGTCCTATCTTGTATGTTAATGTATGGCTCACACAGCCTTATCAGTTTGCCAGATCTGGCTTAAAACAGCATGACTCCTTTATCCCCTATCTCCACCAACCACTCCATGCAACTTTTTTTTTCCTACGAATGAAGGGGGCATGAAAAGACATCATTTTAACAACGAGGAAGAGTTAAAAAAAAAAAGAGGAGCTTGCAGCCATACAGACAGACGAGTTTGAACAATGTTTCCAACAGTGTAATATCTATTAGTTAAATGGAGAATATATTAAAGGTGTTAAGGTTGCTTTGAGAAAAATAATTACGGATTTTTATAAAGAAATTCCAGTTATTTTTGGGCCCCCTCTCATAAAAAAGAAAAAAAAAGTAAAAAAATATTTTTCTCTTTGTTTTACGTGTTATATTTAAACTGCCTGAAAATTTAGATAAAACATTTATTTTAGATTCCTATTGTTCCAATTGTATTCTCACAGTACACCGACTTCTATAGTATCAGCAAAAGGATATTTGATTGTGGTAAGATCCCATTACATATTGGATTATTTCTATAATATGAAAATTGTATGCAATTCTCAAAATATGAGGTTGATAATAATTAACAGAAATATAGTTTCACTTTAAATCTTGCTGCAGCTTTTATGTTTTTTATTTTTTCTAGAGGGCAGCTTTCTTTTATGAGTGTTTTACATTTTTGTTACATTTCAATATTTTTTTAGGCCTAAAAATTGCTTATATACGCACAGAAAACATATGTTTTACTATTTAAAGGTAGTGGTTTCAGTTGTTTTATATCGTTTTTTATACTTTTATAAACTGCAAGTAACACTGTAAAAATTATGAATTCTCCCTTAAACTTCTATTTCTTTATTATAATATTTTTAACCTAACAATGTGTTGATATATCTGAGATTAGTGAATGTGTAAGGCTTTTTTTAAAGTTCACTAGGAAATGAAATTTTGTATAGCTAATTTTATGAAGCGTCTTTTGGAAAATTTGACTTTCTTATGATACTCAAAGTATTAAAGATGAAGTTAAAAATTAAAGTATTTATTATTAAGATGTTCAAAATAATTGTTTTTTCTGAACTATATCTCTATTCGAAATGTTTTATGCAATAATAACTAGAGAACAGGAATTCTGCTTTTTCAGAATTTAGTGTCACCCCAGCATTTCCATTACTTCATTTTCTTCTGGTGGACTGGTGGTTTCTATTATTATGAAACAGCCATTATAAATGAAGCGTTAAATGAAGATGAAAGAGCAGTCCTAAAAAGTTAGAACTCTGATTTTGTGGTCAGAATGGGGAAAAAAAAAATGGGCATAATTTTTTTTGAAAAAAAAAATTATGGCCATTTTTTTTTTTTTTTTTTGCATTCTTCAATGCATTATTCAGTTTTCAAAGCTGTAAAAGTTTGATACATTATGTGAACCTTTACAGCATCATTATGTGAAAATTTCAAGTCACCATACTTAAAACCTTTAATTTAAAGTAAATATATTTATACTCTTTTTAAATTTTTCCATAAAAAATGAAAAGTTTTTTTTATCTTTACCACAACAAAAACACTTTGGTATTTTTATTCATTGGTTTGAAAAATATAGAACATTTTCTTTAATGCCATAATACTTTTCTATGGAAAGTTGGAGGATTTTCAAATTGTATTATTCATTGAAAAGAAAATGATGGATTTGGATAATTGATTTACATTTTAAATTATGGATGCTAAAATTTCCCAATGGCAGTTTTAAATGAATCTGATCAGTTTGAAATTTTATGAAGATATATGTCAGATAGTCTAAATTATCTACATATTTTTTGATGAAATTTTAGGCATCTGTTCAAAAAATATAAAGCATTTTAACTTTTCAGTTTTATATTTCTGTTAATCAAAAGTAATATTTTTTCTTTTTTACTTCACCAGGTGCTTAGCAATTCTTTTTCATAATGTATCATAAAAAGGTAATTTATTGAAATCTATCTTTTGCTATCTGTTCCATTATTGACGATGATTTATAAACGAATCTTTGAGTTTAAATACTGGAGTCTAAAAGCATGTAAAGAACGAAACTGAGACACAAAAAAGTATTGTTGTAATGGAAACAAACAGCTTTTCTTGCTGTGAAAATCCAGGATTGTGTTCTGTTAAATTTCTACAAGCATTCTTCTTCATGAATGATGTTAAGAAAGTGATGTAAAGCTTTCTGAATGAAATGTGGAGAATTTTCCTTCCATTTTCTTCAGTGAAATTGGTGCAAAATTATATGAACCCACACTACAGCCGAAACTACCTTGTTTTGCACCCGGGGCAAACATGAATTTTAGCCCACCCCCACCCCCTTCTTTCGCAAAGTATATTTACAAAGAGAATTTTACTAATTTTCTAATAGCCGACTTATTTTAAAATTTTAAATATGTAGTACTGAACTACATAATCTACAATGGCAGATCCAAGGGGGAGGTCACGGGGTTCATGACCCCCCCTCTGAACACCAACATAAATATTCTAAAGATCATTTTTTAAATGAAATATACAGTAGAGTCCAGATTATCTGAGTCCCGCTTAACCAAGTTATTTTCTTCTGATGGACTGATGACGTCCATTATTATGAAACAACCATTATGAATGAAAGTGTTAGGTAAAGATGAAAGAGCAGCCGTAAAAAGTTAGAACTCTGATTTTCTGGTCAGAATGGGGGGGGGGGGGGGGGAAATTATGGCCATTTTTTTTACCCATTCTGACCAGAAAATCAGAGCTCTAACTTTTTACGGCTGCTCTTTCATCCTTACCTAACACTTTCATTTATAATGGCTGTTTCATAATAATGGAAGCCATGACTCCATCAGAAGAAAATTATCCATTCCAAAGGTATAATCCTTCATTTGGTGCACCTTCATTCTGGTGCCCTGGGCACATACCCCCTCTGCCCCCCCCCCCCTTAATTTCGACCCTGACCCACACTTTATAAATTATTCTGCCAAAAGTAACTTATATGACTCTCCTTCTCCATAGCTGAAGGTCGGCAGACCTCGATTTTCAGTAATAAGACTGTTTAAATTTAATTTTAAAATGCAAATTATCCTTGCATTCAATAACATATGTAAACCTTAAAAATAATTGCAATAAAAATACTTTTATCATGTGTTTGGCCCCAGTTGTAACAAGTCGGACCAGGATATTGCTATAGTACTAGATGAAAGCAACATTTTGCATATTTTGTTATTCTTGTATCTTGTATTACATAACCTAAGGTAAGCCTCTAAAAATGCACTGGAAGTGGTATTAATCTTTTGCTTAGGCACCACTTCATTTTGGCAAACCTGGATCATTAGATTCCCTTATTTCTACTCTTACATAAGATAGATAGCTTTTACTTGTATGTGATAACCAGGGCTGCGGAGTCGGAGTCAGTCCCATTTTTGAGCGAAAGAGTCAGAGTCTGAGTCATCCATTTTACAAGCAGGTCTGCGTTGTTGGAGTCGGATCTGTTAAAATTCACAGAGTCAGAGTCTTCCATTTTTCCCACCGACTCCGCAGCCCTTGTGATAACATAGGGTTTCATATGGTAGCCTCCTGAACTATTAGTTACATACCTAAATGTAAGCTGCAGAACTGAATAAATGTGTATTTTAATTTTAGTGAAAAAAAAAATCAATATAAATTGATTTTAGGAATTGAAAATGTTTTGCTACATCATATATGGCATTTCATATGATTAGTCTTTGTAGATTTGTCTGTTTTTGGTATATATTTTAATATTTGTAACTTTTATCATTAGTTTTGAAAAGTTTCATGAAGTCTCGGGAATGATATTGCATTTTTATTTCAAAAATATTGAATGGACATTATTTTAACTAAGGAGTAAGTTAAAAAAAAAAAAAAACCTTTAAAAAGTGGGGAAAATATTAAAATACTCATTTTGTATACCCACATACAAAATTAATTTTATGTCAGTTATAGTTGAATGAAATTAATATGTATTTTCCATATTTGACATTAATCTGAATACATTTTCATAAGTATTCTTAACACATTGAATACCAAGTCTATTTTGTCTGTCTTTCTGTTTAGGCCACGAAATAAGACTCCCGTTACAGAATCCATAAGTGTCAGTCACCAGTGCCTGATGTGGCGTTCAACGTGTTAAATATTGTTACAGCCATTTAAAGGGATCCAGTATATCATGAATTTTGTGATTGAATGAATGGTGATGGTGTTAATGATCCAGTGAATTTTGGTTGTTATTAAAATGAACGCTAGAATGCGTAGTATGAAAAAGCGCAGTTTTAGACTCCAATTTTAGATGGTACTCCTCTATATTTTTCAGCAAATTTTTATGTTTTTCAATTAGCCAATAAATTTAAGGTTTAGATTTTATTTAATGGTATTAGTTTCCTAGAAAACTATTTAAGGGGACACAGTACCTTTTAAACTACTTTTTCGATTTTGAATAATATTGTAATATACTTAAATATAATGTCACTACAGATATTAGGTACTATAAAGCAAATATAATTTCATATAATTAAAAAAATAAAATCTTGTAGGACAGCCTGTTTAACTAAAATTTAAATTTTAAAAGGAAATTTAATTTTTTTTTTTAATTCCTACTACTTTTTTAAATATGAATATTTTTGCTTCAATATTTTTTCCATATTCCTTAGATTATACTACATAGAACTGTGCATGGATTTTTAGATGTGTGGAATATTACATTTAATATCAGTCTTTTTCTCTTTTGTATAGTAAAAAATCAAGGAAAAATAATTGAAATTCGTAAAAAAAAATAACTATAACATTGAATGTTAAATCCATGCACAATTTTATGTAGTATGTTTTTAGGATTATGGAAAAAAAATTTGAAGCAAAAATATTCATATTTAAAAAAGTAGTAGGGATTTTAAAAATAATAATTTTTTTTTTTTAATTTAAATTTTGGTTAAATAGGCTGTTCTACAAGATTTCTTTTTTTTTTTTTTTAATTATATGAAATTATATTTGCTTTATAGTATTAAATATAATGTCACTACAGATATTACAGTATTATTCAAAATTGAAAAAGTAGTTTAAAAGGTACTGTGTCCCCTTAACTGCAAACATATGGGAAAAGCAAGAAAAAATCATGAATAATTAGAATTTTATTTTTTATTCCCCCCCCCCCCCCTTGCAGAAATGTGCTTTTATATACATAAACCCTTTTATCTTAAAAATATCAAAAACAGTACTTTTATCAAATTTTTAGATGTTTGAGACCCCTTTAAATGAACTATGCCTATGAACTTTAATTCATGATAGGAATAAAGAAAACTTGTGATAAAATTTTTATTTATTATCCTTACATGTCCCTCACTTGATGCAATAGTGATTGGTATGATTCAGGAAAAGTCAAACTAAGATAAAGAATATTTAAAATTTGTTGAAAGCACTCTGTAGGACACAGTAAAAATTGCTCAACATAAATAAAAAATATTAGTTAATATATTTAAAGGACGGACTCTGGTATGTTTTCTTCTTCTTTTCCTTTTATTTTTAAGCTGTGGCATTATTGCTACTAGTGAATGATATACCTGGTGATTAAAAATTGAAATTATGGAGATTATTTCTTAAACAAATGACAGAAACATACTTCTAATTACAAATTTATTCAAATCAAGTACAGATTTTAAGTATGCATTTGCTCTACAAAGACCTGTACATGTCTCTAAATATGGAATTTAATGTTAAAACTCACCCTCCTCCCCTTTTCCAATTCTTTCCATATAACTTAGATATTTGCCCTACTTCTAAGAAGGAGAAGAAAATCCATTTTTGGAAATTGAATATTTGCTGAGAAATCCCACATTGAAAATTTAAGAATTTGTCATTAGGTTATAAAGTGAGAAAACTGTAATTAAATTGTATTTCAAAAGAATTTCATTCATGTGTATGCCACTGTAATTCAACAGCTGCTTCTGATTATTTTAACTCATATGCAGTCGCTAGAATTGCTTTATAGAGCATGTCATGTGATTGACATTTTGAAAGAAAAGCAACAATAATGAATAGTTTCACTATGAAAATATTAAAATTCTGTGATCGTCATCTGATGATTAAGGGGATTCTTCACTCACTTGAAAACACACGCTAAGTAATGTTAATCCTATGGGCAGGTTATTTTCGAATTTCTCGTTTCAATTTGAATATTTTTAAATGATTTTTTTTTTTTTTTTTTTTTTTTTTTTATAGGATAGCTGAGCTCAATCTTTAATATGACTCTTTTTTACTTTTTCGATTTTGGATGCAGATTTTTTTTAAGAAGGTACTTTCAGTTTCGAAACTGAAAGTACCCTTTTTAAAAAAATCTGCAACTAAAATTGAAAAAGTAAATAAATTTATTTAGAAAAACAACTTTTAATATTTTCTTTGTTATGTTTCTGCGAATTAAAAGATAAAAAAAAAGAAAACTGCCCAGCTAAACTGATGGCATTGAGCTCACAGGCTCTTCGCACTAATTGTATATTATACTCTTATTTTAAAGAATAATGTCCCTCAAAAAATAAGTGAAGGGGGATTAGCCCCCTTTATCCTTAACCAATGAATCCCCAAAACTAATCAGGGAAGCTTCTTAACATAATAAACCTGTATACCAAATTTGGAGCAAATCGAATAATCCTGCATGAAAAACCCATTTATCTAAATTAAGGGGGGTGGGCTAGCCCCCTTTTCCCCCTTTATCCTTAACCAATGAACCCCCAAAACTAATCAGGGAAGTTCCTTAACATAATAAACCGGCATACCAACTTCGGGGCAATTCGAACAATTCTGCATGAAAAACCCATTTATCTGAATTAAGGGGGGGGTGAACTAAGCCCCCTTTTCCCCCTTTATCCTTAACCAATGAACCCCCAAAACTAATCAGGGAAGTTCCTTAACATAATAAGCCGGTATACCAACTTCGAAGCAAATCGAATAATTCTGCATGAAAAACCTATTTATCTGAATTAATGGGGGGGGGTGGACTAACCCCCCTTTTCCCCCTTTATCCTTAACCAATGAACCCCCAAAACTAATCAAGGAAGCTCCTTAACATAATAAACCGGTATACCAAATTTGGAGCAAATCAAATAATTCTGCATGAAAAACCCATTTATGTGAATTAATGGGGGGGGGAGGTGGACTAACCCCCCTTTTCCCCCTTTATCCTTAACCAATGAACCCCCAAAACTAATCAGGGAAGTTCCTTAACATAATAAGACGGTATACCAAATTCGAAGCAAATCGAATAATTCTGCATGAAAAACCCATTTATCTGAATTAAAGGAGGTGGATTAACCCCCCTTTTCCCCTTTTATCCTTAACCAATGAACCCTCAAAACTAATCAAGGAAGCTCCTTAACATAATAAACCGGTATACCAAATTTGGAGCAAATCAAATAATTCTGCATGAAAAACCCATTTATCTGAATTAAGGGAGGTGGACTAACCCCCCTTTTCCCCCTTTATCCTTAACCAATGAACCCCCAAAACTAATCAGGGAAGTTCCTTAACATAATAAACCAGTATACCAACTTCGGGGCAAGTCGAATAATTCTGCATGAAAAACCCATTTATCTGAATTAAGGGGGGGGATGGACTAACCCCCTTTTCCCCCTGTATCCTTAACCAATGAACCCCCAAAACTAATCAGGGAAGTTCATTAACATAATAAACCGGTATACCAACTTCGGAGCAAATCGAATAATTCAGCATGAAAAACCCATTTATGTGAATTAAGGGGGGGGGACTAACCCCCCTTTATCCTTAACCAATGAACCCCCAAAACTAATCAGGGAAGTTCCTTAACATAATAAGCCGGTATACCAGCTTCGGAGCAAATCAAATAATTCTGCATGAAAAACCCATTTATCTGAATTAAGGGAGGGAGGGTGAACTAACCCCCCTTTTCCCCTTTTATCCTTAACCAATGAACCCCCAAAACTAATCAGGGAAGTTCCTTAACATAATAAGCTGGTATACCAAATTCGGAGCAAATCTAATACTTCTGCATGAAAAACTAATTTATCTGAATTAAGGGGGGGGGGTGGACTAACCCCCCTTTTCCCCCTTTATTCTTAACCAATGAACCCCCAAAACTAATCAGGGAAGCGCCTTATCAGAACGAAACTAGAAAAAAAATTTGAAGCAAATCGGATGTTTCTATCAAGAGTTATCACGTTACGTACGTACATACAGAACCAGCAGGCATATAAGCTCTCAGGCTTTGATAGCTTGTGAGCTAAAAAGAGACATATTAAAGATTGAGTTCGAAACCGGTTTCGAAACTGAAAGTACCCTTTTTTAAAAAATCTGCAACTAAAATTGAAAAAGTAAAAAAGAGTCATATTAAAGATTGAGCTCAGCTATCCTATGCAAAAAAAAATCGTTTAAAAATATTCAAATTTAAACGAGAAATTCAAAAACAACCTCCCCATTGGTGTTTAACATTACGGAGCAGGTGTTTTCAAGTGAGTGAAGAATTCCCTTAAATATGGTAGTTGATCCCGTAAAAGTAACATGTATTTCAGTAAAAGTGGTTGCCAACATAGCATTTCAGGTAAAGTCATAATTTTTAAATTTAAATATCAAATATTGCACTTAGAGACATAGATTTTTTCTTGTTATTGTTGTTCTTGTTTTTCTTTTTAGAGGGAGTATAACATTTTTCTAAATAAAAGTTATAGGGAAAGTGCCCATATGAATTTCTTTTTTTTTTTTTTTTAATCCAACTATAACCTCTTATAAAACAAAGGCCAGTTAATAGATGTACAGTAAAACCTCTGAATAACGGCCACCACTGGGAGCACGATGAAGTGACCATACTTCGGAGGTTGCCGTTATTCAGAGGTTCCACATTTTAAAAGCTCAAAATTAAATACATTAAAATCAAAATAACTGACCAAAATTATTTTATTTTTACAGTTAAAGAATACATAGTACTTTACATACTATTATTAAACACTGAAAAAATCAGTTATTTTCAGATTTTTTCTTTTTTTTTTAAGCATATCTCTTTCTGTAAATGCATAATCATTTCCGCAGATTTGTTGTACAATTCTCTATCATTTTTTATTTCCCAGTTTCTCTGCAATTTCTGGGGCCCTTTCCTACAACATTGGGCAAGAAATTGGGAGTTGGGGAAAAACAACTTATCGATCTCATCATAACTAGTTCTTCGACGCTTAGTTTAAGATTCCAAATTTACACCTTGAACCATCTTTTCTAAGTAAAAGTAACTTTTTTTCAGAATGTGATCTTTTTGGGTCCTTCTCCAATTGTACATTTCAGCTAATTTTCGAGCACTTACACCTTTTTTGCTGTCCTGAATAACTTAAAGTTACAAAATTTCACTTTGAACTCATTCTTTTAGTAAAAACACGTGCTACACACAGACAAAAAAGATCATCACACGATTCACAAAGAGTACAAATGGCTACTTCTTGCTCACACTTAAATTTCGTCCCCGCCACACCAATTTACGAACAGGGCAACCACTAGAGATTAGCAGAGTATTTGTAAGGACGTCGAATATGAAAATCCGGGGTGGCCATTATTTGGAATTTGTTGTTCGGAGGTTTAATGTAATGGTATTTCTACGGAAGAGATTTGGTAACACTAAAACATGACCAGTATTCGGAGGTTACCGTTGTTCGGAGTGACCACTGTAGGAGGTTTCACTGTACTTCATTTGAATGCATTTTGTAACTGGAAATATGTTTCAGCCATTTGCAGTTTGAGATAATCATCACACCCTCAATTTTGAATCATTTAGTACACTAATACATGGCTGTAGATGTACCTATATATGGTTGTATTTATATTTTAGGTGTAATTTTATAGATAACTTTATTTCAGTTCTTTGGTCATTATCACCATTTTCAAATCATCTTTATTGTATTAATTACTAGTCAGGTCTTATGACCCTTTTTACCATTATCTCCGTTTTTAATCATATTTATTGTATTATTAATTATTAGGCAGGCTGTGAGGGGTGGCAGGTTGTCAAATTCTGTGGCTTTGTGCCCAGCAGATTTTGTGCAATCTTGCTCACAAATACACAGACTGCCAAACACACAAACACTTCAAAATTGTTATATTCAATAGCATTGATCTGAAATCTTAATTTTTCTTCAGTTTATAATAATGTGACAATTTTGAATCATTAATGCAAATTTTCTTTTTGGGTTTAATTATTTTTATTAGAATTATTACCTTTATTGAGGGATTTAAATAGTTTTATGTGCAAATAATGAAAATTCGCAATTTATTCGTGTGTATATTGTTATAGGTACGATAACAGTTACAGTTTTGCCATGGATCAGAACAGAAGACTTGACTCCAGAAAACGTACCATCTCTTACAGAAGACGTTCGATCTCTTATGACATCTTATTTGAAAAATTCTGCAGAAAATGATGAAAAGAAACCAAATGGTAGCACAACCATTGAAAAGGTTCATTGATTATTCTGTAGACTTATGTAAATACATTTTTCAGCTTTCTATTGTGATGTGAGTAGAAAAATTTATTATTCTTGATTATTTTTTTTTTAATTATTTATTTATTTATTTTATTTTATTTTATTTTTTTGTGTGTGTGTGTGTGTGTGAAACACTATTATAAGTTGAAAATGTGATTTTATTGTTTGTTTGTTTGTTATTTTGTGAGAGCATTTGTAATCATTATTTCTGTTAAATCATTCCTCATTATTAAATGACAGTTTGCTCCATTTATTAATCATGTAATAAATAGTTTTTTAATGTAGTCTACATTATAAAAAAAAATGTTATTTATTACTTATATGTATATTTTTCTATGATTGAAATATAGATGAAGAAAATTTTCGATGATGTAAAAATTTAGTTGTGGAGTGAATTAAAATTTATATAGTATTATTTTATAGTCATAGCTGCCAGCTGGTTTGTCTCACAGATATTATCTGTATTAGATTAGATCTCTGGTAATAAATTTCTCCTTGTTTTTTATTGTGAGAAATAATGTTATCAATTTTGTTAGTATTATAATGTGTGGCTTGTTCAAGTTTAACACAAATCTATATTTATTAATTAAATTTTCTAGTTGTCAGTTTAACTGGGCAATTCTCCCCCAACTTTCAGCTCACTGTCCAACTTTCAGCTAAGAAAACCTAGGTTCACAAGAAATCTAACCATGAGTTAAAATTTCAAATTCATCGTTTACTTCAGAGCCATGATTATATGACTTTCTTTTAGATTAAGTAAAACAAGTTGGAAATTGCTCGTCAAACGTGGCAAATGAGGTGCATTCATACTATAACTAGTTTTATAAATATTCACTGCATATTGTACTGAATGTATATTTTGGTGCACTTTATAAGTGCCTATCAATTTCATTCTGTTTGAAAGGCTGTAACATCATTAAAATGCACTTGCAATAATATTTTGCCATTGGCCGTCATGTAACAGAAAACTTTTGACTCTCCCTGTAATTAAACTATACATTCGATTATCATAAAATTTGAAATGACTCGACAAAGTTTTGCAACAATTATATATTTAAAATTTCAGGCCATTTGGAAGGCTGTAACATCATTAAAATGCACTTGCAATAATTTATTCCCATTGGCCGTAATGTAACGGAAAACTTTTGACTCTCCCTGTCATTAAACTATACATCCGATTTTCATAAAATTTGAAATGACTCGACAAAATTTTGCAACAATTATATATTTAAAATTTCAGACCATTCGGTTGGATAGTTTTTGCTCTGTTATATGCGGACTGAACGAAATCTATTAAGGGTCAGTGCCTACAATGACCAACCCTGTTTTCTTGACCTGGGCCCTAAGGTGCTTATACAGCATATGTCCCAGTCAGGTGGTCAGTATAACGCAGGACCCTCAGTATTTACTTCCCAAGCTATCTTGGTACTCCTTTTACCAACCTTGAAGGGATGAAAGATTGAGTGCACCTTGCCCAGCTGGGAGTTGAACTCTTGATTGTAGCATGGCAAACAGGCATGCTGATCGCTACACTACTGGGCTTCCTTCGGTTAGTCAACCTAAGATTAAAATATGCATAACTAATTGACCAAAGGAATCACATGAGCTAGTAATCACCTCATATGAGTTCCATCCTTGCTTGGTACAACTTTCGTCTGCTTATGTTCAATAACAAAACTAAAATTAGTGCAAGTGCATGCTTTTGTCATGTTTTATTTTTATATAAAGCAATTACATTTTGGTTTGATGGTTTTGTTCATCTTTCGTAAAGCTAAAGATTAGAAATCCTGATTCCCATTATAAGATGTTCTTTTTTACAAAATTTGTGTTGCAATAAAATTCTTAAAAAGCTGTTACTTGATAAAGACAAAATACATATTTATTTTTTCCTTTAATCTTATAAGTTTAATAAACAATTTTCTGATCAGGCTAGCAGTAGTAGGTAGAATAAAATAACAAGATACGTTTATTTATTTCATTTTATTACTTTATTTTTTAATCTATATTATACATAAAGACATTTTCATATATTTATTTCTAATGTATATTTTGTTATTTAACTAAAGTAAATGATTACAGATTCAATTAAAATCTTTTGGATAAAATCGCATGCGAGGTAACACAAAAAAACAAGACGTAAAAATGGTTTTTTTTTTTAATGTGTTAACGTTATTATAAGAGATTTGTTTTTTATTCCTTTTTTAATAATTTTAGAAGATGATCAAAAACATTTCTGGTATAGTTCAAAATTTTTCAAGAAATTTTCTGAAAAATATTCCAAACAAAAATAATTATTTTAAACAAAAATAATTATTTTAAACTTAACAAGTATATAGTTCAAAAGATTTATTGTAGTATATTATAGTTCCATGGATTTTTATTTATTTATTATGAACAAATGAACATATATGTGCAATACTTAAACAAATATGAGGGGACAAGGTAAAACTAAAATGAAAAAAAAAGTTTTTCAAAAAAGAAAAACTTTTTTGTTACTTTTTTTCTTACTTTTTATTATTATTATTATTTTTTAAAGATTTTTTGCATATGTACAAAATTTGTGCTGTAAGAACATATTTTTTTTCTATTCACATTCGGTAGACGGCATTACCAAAAATAATCAGTAAATCTCTTAATCCTTGAAAGCTGAAAGCTTCATCACAAATTAATGTAATTTTGAGTTCATAAAGGTAAAACATCCAAAAAGGCCTAAATATTAAAGTAACACGTTCTTGCATGTTAACATCTTTATAATCAATATTTTGTTTGGTTACAGAAAGAATGTTGACTACAAAATAAAACGGCACAAATCAAAATGGTTGCCATATTTTCTAGATATACACATACACGGTTAACTAAGTTACTCTTTTTGGATAGGTTGAATTATCTTTAGTTTTGATTTTTCTGAAAGGTTTACTTATTGATGAATTGGATTTCAGCTTTAACCCAGAGTTAAGCCTTTAACCTGCAATTGAGGTTGAGGTTGAGGTTGAATTGCTCAGTAAGGAAGTTAGAACAATTTACTGAAATAATATTTTAAATTCTGTGTCATTAAAAATGGTTTAGTTTTTATATATGTTATTTCTTATATAGTAGCCTCTCAGTAATATTGTGCCTTGTTATATATATAATTCATTTTGATATATCACTCTTTTTTCATATTTCTGCAGAGAAAAAAAAAAAAGCTAATGTCGATTGCAATAAGTATAATTATTTTCTATTATTAATTTTATTAATATAAATTTAGCATGTGTATAAACTAATATTTGGCAGAATCATATAAAGTATTATTATTAATAGATCTTTCATAATTTTGTAATACCTTGGTTATATCAGTTTTTTTTCTTGCTACCCAGAAAATGTGATAATAGCAAGTCCTTGTCCACTTCCCTCATATTGCTCTGTTTTGTGTGTGTGTGTGTGCCTTTCTCTCACAAAAATAAAAGAAAGAAAGAAAAACTTTACCTTAACTACATGTTTTAAGTAATTTAATAAAAAATTTGATTGCAATAAGTATGTTGTTAATTTTTTAAAGAAAATTGTAATATAAACAATTTTGGAGCAACATTTTGGAGAAAAGCATTTGCTTGTAGGTAGGTTATTACTAGCATTCTTAAATTGTTTTAATGCTCTTTATTATATTTACTTTTTTCTTGTCTCCCAACAAACACAATACATTGAAGGGCTACTGTATTTCAAATTCGTCTTTTAAGGAGCCAAAATTCTTAATAATGCAAAGTTAATGAACAGTAAATTTAATTACCAGCAAACTTTGAAGCTGCTCTGAAACACTCTTTTTTTTTCTGACCTTACCCCTTTCTCCTATCTACTATGTGTTTATAAAGCTAGAAGTTAGCTGTCATATTCAAATGTTTGTTGCATTTAAAGTTGACTGTTTTATTTATGTATTTGTTTTTATTATTATTTATTTATTTATTTGTATTCTTTTTTATTTATTTTTATTCTGTTTTATTTATTTATGTTTTGGTAAGTAATGTAATGTCCTAATGGTAGTTCTCTTTTTCACTATTTAGAAATGTAATGAAATCTTTTTATTCCTTCCGTTTTTCTACCACAAAGTATTAGCTTTCCATAACATACTTTCTTAATCTCAGTCATTGTGATTATTTTTTTTATTTTTATATATTTTTTTAATATGGATTGTCAATGATTACTCAGCAGTGCCATTCTTCATTGAAATATTTGTTAGATAGCTATTTTATTGTTATTTTTACTTCTTTTGTTAATTATTATATATTTTTGTATTCATTTAAATGTTGATACCTAGAAATGCAAGGCATGTATGTTGTTGTTTTTTTTATCATTGTTTTTTTATGTTTAGTTGTTATTTTTCATATGTTACTATTTTACTTTTGAGTTAAATTCAATATTACTATGATTGATTACCCCTCATAGTCAGAGTTGAATCATTTTCATATGTGAAATATTTTTTGAAGATGTGCGACCAATTTATTGGGTTATTTAGATTATATTAAAGTTAAACTGTACTTGGGTTGTGTATACAACAGTATTTATTTAAGATTGTATAGTAGGGTTCAAATATAATACCCAATCTACTTTTGATTTTGAAAAAATTGTGTTAAATTATTAGTTTCATAAAAGAACATTTATAGGATTTAACTCTACTCAAATCTTAATTCTGATAAGTTGTATGTAAAAAAAATTTAAATTGGAAAACAAATTTTGTAAATCACGAGGAAAAAATATACTCAATGAAAAAAAAAAAAAAAAAAAAAAAAAAATTAGATTGGATGGTTGAATGTTTTGAAAATTTTCCAATTCTTCTGTATAATGGAAGTTTCTAGACTGTGTGGTGTGATTATTTTAGAATTTATCTTGAGATTGATTGATTATCATTTTCATGTTCGTAATTGCTTCACTGTCCCTAAGCAATGAGCTTATGATTCATCTCTTGCATCTGTATATCAAGCTTTTCATCTACTTAAGAGCCTACAGTAGTCATGTGAAGAAATTCGAACGCTAATGTTAAACCTATGGGAGAAATCTTTACAGATTTCTTGCTTGTAATTTAATATTCTTAAATGATTTTTTCTTTTTCTTAGAATACCCAAAGTCAATATCTAATGTTGTGCTTTTGTACTTTTTCGATTTTGGTTACATTTTTTTTATATGAAGATAGTTTCTATTTCAGAACTGGTTCTAAAACTGAAAGTGTATACATATATAAAAAAAAAAAAAAAACTGTAACCAAAACCGAAAAGTACAAATGTTCAACATTAGATATCAACCTCAGGTATCCTATGCAAGAAAAAGTATTTAACAAGCGAGAAATCTGTAAAGATTTCTCCCATAGGTTTAACATTAGCGTCCGAGTTTCTTCACACGACTGGTGTAGGCTCTTAATACTCTTCAATCTGGACCAGTTAATTGATGTAGGATTTCAATGATTTAAGGTTGATTTTGTTTTCTACTATTTTGGTATTTTTGTTTCTGTGCGAGGACTAGTCAGTATTTTGCTTGTTTTTGTTTACAAGTCTTTCCACCACTTGGAACAGTTTAGAAATGGCTAGTTGGTTTCTGTAATGAATCTCCCCGCCCAACTGCTTACTTCATCAAAGGTCATTTGCTTTGTTTATAGAATTTTGATGTTTTGGAAATTTTTATTCTCCTATGTTGATAGCTGTTTTCTTATCTGTTATGCTCAGAAAAAAATGAACTTGTGGTTAGAGGTCTGCACGGGCCGGAATTTCCGGGCCCGGCCCGAACGAAAGCTATATTGGCCCGGCCCGGTGTAAAAATTGAAAGCTATATTGGCCCGGCCCGGTGTAAAAATTGAAAGTTCGGCCTGAGCCCGGCCCGGTGTAAAAATTGAAAGTTCGGCCTAGCCCGGCCCGTTTGCATTTTTACAGTTCTCGGCCCAGCCCGTACAAAAATTAGTGAAAACAGGACCGGCCCAATTCAATTTCTACAAAAAAAATTCCTTTTTTTCTCGACATACAATTAAGATTCTTTTAATGAATACTACGTACATATTTATGGGAAAATTTTACAGTATATTTTAGATTGCTATGTGTTCGCAAAGCAGAAAACACACAATAGTAAACATTAACAATTACACAGTGTTTTAGTCATCGTCTCTACAGACATTTCGAAATTCCAATAAGGATTCGTTAAAAAGTTAATGTAGTTCAGAATAAAGGATTAAAAACATGATACCTTTTGAAGCTGTATGATAAAAAGTAGATTTGTGAAAATATTTCTCTCATTTTTAAGGCTTTTCTCAAATCGAAAGAAGTTACATTTCGACACATTTGAGAATTCATTTCTTTTCGGAAACGCGTAAGATTGGCAGGTATTCTTATTCAGAAACTATGTAAATGCCGTCTTTTTCATAGATAAAAGCAATATATCTTCCTCTGAAAATACTGCCAAAGTTAGCGTTATGATGAATCGAATTTCCGGAAGCGATAGCACAGGAAAGGAGAAAAACGTACAGTCACATGACAAGAATCTCTGTTATCTCTGTAAGTAATTTATCAAATATGGAGAAAGCTATTCGTTTCCAAATGCCTTCAATAGTCAGGCCTGTGAATTTTATGCCTTTATAGTTAAAAATGAGTCAGAAAATGCGTTTGAAAGTTTCGCATTGTTGAGCAATGAATATGAGAACCCCTTAAGGTATATTTCCAAAGATACTGTTAACAGAAGTTCATTATCACTATTAATATTTTTACAAAACATAATGCCTGTCCTACACATCCTGAGATCAATTAAGACCAGTTCTGTCCTGGCACGAGTCTGCTGAAAAAAAATTAAACCCGTAATCAGACATCTTGTAACTGTACGATGCCGATCTCTACGATGGACATGTTACATATCTGTATTGATGTTGTTAGACTCCCATCGGTTCGGGACGCACATTTGTACTTCTCGAGAAAATCATATTCATTGAAAATGGCTCGTATTTTATCTGCTTCGCTTGAATTCTTATATCGGGCCGATAGGCCCGATTAATTTTTTTTTTATCGGCCCTGCAGACCCATTCAATTTTTTTGCCGGCCCGGCCCGTTGGAAAATTCGCCTTCATTCCACCGGGCCCGTGCAGACCTCTACTTGTGGTTTCTATTAATTTATCAGAATATTCACCCACTTGCCACAGGTTTAAACACACAGTACAAATAAAATAAACAATTTCTAAAGCTGAATAAAATTAGAGCTTCCTTTTGTCTCTGTTTAAATTTAGGTTATTTTTAAACTTTTAACATAATTTGAAATGTGTGTAAATTTCTGTATATGTATTTCATGTAGTTAATTAGTTAAAAAAGCAATTCAGTCATGGTGCACATCTTTATTTCTATTGTATATGTGTACAAAAGTTAAAGTAGTGTGAAACATGCAAGTAAATGTTATATATACAAATAAAGACATATATACACATACATGTATATAGTATATGTTTGCAGAGAATTTAAAAAAATGTTGTGTTTAGAAAAGTCATTCAATGAAGTTTTGTATAATCAGAAATGTATTTATTAATTATAGTCGAAAGCTGACTTTAGCAAAATATTTTATATATGATAGGTAAATTTAAAATTAAAAAGCAGAATTTAGAATACTTTACAGAATAGAATTTTTCCTTTAAAATAAAATATTTGAATTTTTAAAAGCATTTATTTTCCGAATTTTTCATGAATTGGTTTCTTGTACTTTGAATACAGCTACGTTTTGTCTTTTCATAATTGGCTAAAGAGTTCTCAGATGGCGTACTGTGCGATGGCACCTCTAATTTTTTAAATATATTATTATTTAATAATATAGTATTTAAATAAAATATTTAATGTTGGTATATATTAATGAAAATGTTCAAAATTTTTTAGAAATTTTAATTTATTTTTTATTAAAAAATATTTTAAATGTTCTACTTTTTGGTTCTGATGGAGCATTTTATTTGTGTTAGTGAAAGAAATTTCTAATGATATATTTTGTAGGATTTTTCATCATCATAACTTTAGTGTGCCGTGAAGATTTAACCATGTGATGCTGTGAATGTATCGTACATCTGCAATATAAAAAGTTTGTGCAACTTATGAAATCAAGATTTTAATATGATCCATAATTGAGTTTCCTTATTATGAAGGAAAATTATCAAGAATAATATTTCTTCAGAAAAGCAGTTGAAGAGATTGAGACCATGAGTTTTTTAGTTAGTGCTGACGAATCCACTATCACAAACAATGGGACAAGGAGATAAAAAAAATTAGGATGGAGGCTTCTAAATTGGGACTGAAAATTATAAACATTTTTCTGTCATTATACTAAATTTATAAGAACTAAAAATTTCTAAAGGACACAGATTATAATTAATTTAAGACTATCAATATATGGGTTAATTAACAATATTTGTAGCACAAAAAGTGATCGTGAATGAAATTTAAATATTTTAGGAAAATGCCACTCTAATAATACAGCAATAACTCAGACTTTCTATGTGTATATTTTCAAGTCTTTCATTAATCGGTATTCTAATAGATGAAAATGCAATAATCTTACATGAATTTCAAACAAAGCACAAATCCAGAATCGCATTTGCCACAAATTACATAAATAATTAAATAAGTTTTAACCCTTTATGTACTGAATTATGAATTCATGGAAATTTTATCTTCTAAGGCATTTTTCTTGAATTGTTTAAACTACATTAGAAGATTTACATAATCATTTAATAAATTTTAGAAGGATTGAAGAATAAATTAAATTTGAATTTATAGGGATTTTGTGCAATATTTATAACCCCCACTCAAATCTTTTATTAGACTTTTTTTTAAGTTTTGTATTTTGCATGCATCTTATCATTTTATGCACAATTGTCATAAACATAATACAAAATCTGCAATACAAATATTTTCAATTAAAAATGGAAGAAGTCTAAGATTTATTTCGATTTCATTTGAACGGAATCTAATTTTTTAGGGTGTTTTAAGTATCATATTGTATGAATTTAATTTATTTTTAAATCTTCAATTGGCTTAACTAATTTGTTACAAAAATTTAACATTAAATGTAGAACTAATTGAAAGAAATAACTTAATATGTGTTCCTTCTCGGGCTTAAACAATGTAGGAAATAAATTTTGTTTTTGTAATTTGTTCTTCAAATTATGTTTTTGTTTAATATGTTATTGATTATTTTTTGTTATTCTATTTTTGATTAAGTTCCAGTTGATACAGAGGCTAAGGAATAGTGTGGAAGATTTGTACATTATTAAAAATCAGGACATTTGGCACACCACTCATTGCTTGTGTAGATTAGTCTTCGAACCCCTAAAAATTGGAATGTCTGCATAAATTGGTAGACTTCAATGCTAGTTTTAATACAAATACAAAATGGTTACTAGTTAACTAAATAGAATGTTGCTATTTTCATTTACAAAAACGAATCAAGCTACACTTATATTTTTATTTTCCTGCCAGACATTTATAGAATAATTTTTTTTCAATTTGCAAAAATGTTTTCCTTATTTGGTTAAAATGCTACTGCCATTAGAAATAAATTACATGTAATGATCTTTATAAATATAAAGTTTTACATTTTCTAATTTTTTTTTCTCACACTGGGGGGCCCTGTCCCCTACGAGCTGCGCTCGCTAACCCCCATTCAGACACCGTAAACTCTACCAGCACACTAATTTGATCGGCTTTAAAAAAAACTTTGGAAGGCTGAATAATAATTTTAAAAAAGAAACAATGGCGATCTCCCTGTTAACGGGCTGTTTTCGTCTTTGATTAAATCAGATCAGTGAAAAAATGAAAATAAGCTAATCTAAAATTAAGTAAACAGAAGTATTATTTGTGCTGTCTTAGAATTCTTAACACAAGAACAATGCGACTTTTGTAGGCACTTCAATAACATCTGCATTGGTTCAAAATATCTCAGTTTGTTGATTTTCTGTAAGCAAGTAAACCCTATTGGTTTACAATGAAGTCTAAGGGAATTTGGCGAAATATTAGAGATATCGCCAAGTAGGTATCACTTTTGGCGACTAATTTTGGTCGCCAACAACAAATATGCCAGAATTTGGTGACAGAACAGGATCCCCCCCCCCCTTATGGTAACCCCCTTATAGGAATGGAGATGCATTAAATATAGTTCAATAATTAATGAAATGCGTTTCATTTGGGCCATTAAACAATTAACAAATAATCGTGATTTCTGTGCCATGTTCGATAGCTTAATATATATATAGATTAGATTTAAAAGATTATCGCAAAATATGAAATAAATGTCTTGCACAAGTATATTTTTAAATTTAAACTGTTTGGCAATATTATGGTTTGGCAATTTTAAATATGATGTAATTTCCTCCATTTACATCTTTTAACACATATTAATGAATTTATTATTTTACAACTTTCTTTCTCTTTTAAAATTCACGTGTAAATATAGTTTTTATGATGTAATTATCGATATTTTCTTGCTTTTAATTCATAATCATTTAATTCTCATTTGAAAGTTTTTTTCTGTTTATAATAGTCACGTGTAACTAAATTTTTAATTTGAAGGAAATATTATTCTTTGTGCTGTTTTTAAATTTGGCAACAATTTAAAATAATATCCTTTTCTAAAAGTTGTAAAAAACATGTCTCAAAATGCTGAAAATTTGAATTTAAAATAGAAATAAAACCTCAAAAAATGAGTATGGAACGATTTTGACCAACTTTAACATTAAATATCTCTTAAAATAATTGGATTTCAAAACTGTTTGCATCAGTGTGTTTATCAAGCATTTCTCTATAATACCACCGATTTTCATATTTTTGTATGCAATATTTTTCTTAATATTAACGAAGAAAAACCTTTGTTCACAAAAAATTCAAAACCAGCGACAGTGGCAGCGTTAGTCACTTTTTTTAGAATAGACAGATACAATTTTAACATTAAGTTCAAAATGTTTCCTAACTTATACTTTAACAATTCTTGGTTATATTAGTAAATATTTACTCATTCATAAACCTATACCTCTGAAATAGTTAAATTACAGGATAAAGTAAATTTTTTTTATTTATTCATTTATTTATTTATTTATTTGGGTGTGTGTGTGTGGGGGGGGGGGGGGGGGGGCTTGAACTTGAACCAGCTTCCTGTAGCTATTCAATAAAAGCCTTGTAGCATATAGTTTTCTTAATGAATTTACATGCTTATATTCCATGTACTGCAACAAAATGTTAAAAAAAAATGGTATTTCTATTGAATAATAAATCCAATTTGGTGCATTATATTTTATACTTATAGTGTGGAAAGCTTTTTAAAACACCAGAAAAATAAATAAGCCTTTTAAAGAAATTAATAGAAGAAATAATCTAAAAATTGCATAACTTTTCTTTAGCTCTGCAGTATTTCAAAAATTTATGTGCTTTGAAATATAAAAATTTTAATTACTTTTTTACAAACTCTGCATGTTAATACAAATCTTTAAAAACTGTATTAACTTGACAAAAAAAAGTTCTATGCTTTTTACTTTAACTGAATAAGTAGTAAAGATCTTTTTTAGGTCCTTGTGAAATAAAAGAACTACAATTATTTTGGACTAAAAAAATAACCCAAATCTTCATTAAATTTATAAAAATGTGTAGGAGAGGCATGGGCATCTGCAGAGAAGGGTGATTGCCCTTCCCTGGATTTTAAAATTTAATTATTTAAATTTTCTTTTTCTATCGTGATTTTGAAAAAAAAAAAATTAACTAGAGAACAGGAATTCTGCTTTTTCAAAATTTAGTGTCGCCCCCCAACATTTCCATTACTTCATTTTCTTCTGGTGGACTGGTGGTTTCTATTATTATGAAACAGCCATTATAAATGAAGCGTTAGGTGAAGATAAAAGAGCAGTCATAAAAAGTTAGAACTCTGATTTTCTGGTCAGAATGGGGAAAAAAATGGTCATAATTTTTTAATTATGGTCAATTTTTTTTTCTTATTCTGACCAGAAAATCAGAGTTCTAACTTTTTACGGCTGCTCTTCCATCTTCACTTAACGCTTCATTTATAATGGCTGTTCCATAATAATAGAAGCCACCAGTCCATCAGAAGAAAATAACTCGGTTAAGCGGGACTCTACTGTAGTGCAAAACATATTTCAATTTTAAGACCTAAAGCACACTCTTTTATTTTATGTAAAATGACGTCATTTGCATTAATATATATCTCTTAAAATTAAATATAGTTTATAATAGCTCCATGTTTTATCATTAATCATTCATTTATATTTTTCTCAAAATAGCATGTATTTTCATTACATTTTTTCAGTTTTTATGGGGAAATGGCAACAAGAAGATATAATTGCTATTTTTCAACTATTTTTTCTTTACTTTCTACAGAAATGGAGTACTTGAGTTGCCAAAATGAAACAAATGTCGCTAAAAACTACAAAAAAATTAATATTTCAAAAATAAATGGAGATGCAGTTTTCAAACAAATTGCATTAAAAAGTACTTTTTTTCCCAATACGACGGTATAAACATTGAAAATGTGCGATGCTTAGAAGTTTTTAAAAATGCTGTAGAGTATTTAATCGCACAATGAAACATCGGCTTTTGTTTTACAGCTGGTGTATGCAAGGTAGCGTTATTTATTGGAGACAAAATAAGCTGGGAGAAAGAAATAGCATACCGGGGGCTAATTAAACATTAAGAGAAAAAAAAACTGAAGATTTTTTTATCAGGAGAGCTCTGCTCCTCTGAATGCCCAGTGGAAGACAATTTTTAGTTGTGTTTTTCTTTTTACATTCATCTGTTTAAAAAATTATCTTAAATAGAGGTTCAGAAGCCAAAGAATCTCTGACAAAATAATAATAATAAACTGTTTTAATCCTTCATTTTGAAGAAAAAAAAGTTCGTAGAAACTCATTTTTGAATTTTTTTATTGTCATATTTGTTTATTCTGAGGTTAGGATTGCATGCCAGCTAACGATTGGTTTGTGATTTTGTAAGTCTGAAGGTCTTAGTGCTTTGGTCTGAGATGAAGTAGTTTTGCAATTTATTTTGTGATACCTTGGATACAGCTATTCTTGGTTTATATTTAAATGCAATGTAAAAATGCTCCTTTTTTTCCCTTAAATTTAAGAATAAAAGGCATAATAGTGTAAATAAAATTTCTTGAGTGACTTTTCCAAACATATTTTAATAAATATTCTTTCTCGTTTGTGTACATTCTTTCTTTTTGATAAATGTAAAACAACAACAACAAAAAAATATCCTATGTTATTCCCTATCTTAATATGAGAGATCAGGGCATTTTAGTCAGGGCATTTGAAAAAATGCATCATTTTCATGAAGGTTTTTCTACTAAAAAATTGTCTTACTGCTATCATTTGATTCCTTTGAACATTTCAAAAAGTTTCCATGAAATACAGAGAACAGTTAAAGTTTTTTTTTTAATTGTATGAAAATAAAAGAAGTGTTCAGTGAGGAAATATCTGAAATGAGACTCCTCAATTATTTCTTTATGGAAAAAAAAAAATCATGTTTTTTGTTTTAAATCATTAATCATGCATGAGCAGTTAATATTATTAAAAAATTAATAATGATAATTGAAAGTTAAAATTTGTATTAAAATTTTGATGTTTTTATAAAACTGATATGTATTGACCTTGATAATGCTTAGATCATTTTTATAATATGCATTATTGTTACATTGTTTAAGAAAATAATTTCTTGTGTAAAGAAATTTCATAAAGATTTAAAAATGAATTTTAATGATATTCTATGTTATAACAATGGTTTTTAGCTTTCATTATATTCAGAAGTAGAATATTGATTAAAACTAAAAATATCTTATTTTTACATTTAAATAAAATCGTGCATAGGATAAAAGTGGGGGAAGAAATCTTTACATTTAAATGCTGCTTCAGCATGGCTTAGTAACTTTATTCCATGCTGAATCATAAATTACTAAGAATATAATTCAGCCAGTTTTAATTTCTATATAATTTAGACTATAGTGTGGTTATGATGTTTAAAAAATAAATAAATTTGAATGACTGGAATTAATGAATTGAATACATGTTGATAACGGTAAAAATTTACTTATTATAATAAAAAATTATTAATAACAATAAAATACAGTAAAAATTTATTAATAACAATAAAATACAGTAAAAATTTATTAATTTATTTAAATTTTTATGTTATAAAAATGCAGATATTATCATTGGTACATAATTGTAAGCTTTGTTTGATATTATTTTTCCTTTTTTATTTACTATAAAATATGGATAATTAAGTCTGTACTTTAAATATGTATTTCATATATATATTATTTTATAGTGCCATGCATTACTAGTCCAAGTCAATTTAATTATATAATTTATTTGTAATTTACAGGGTGTCCAGCGAATAAGACCCTGATTTCAAAATTAAATATCTCAAAAACAAAGATCAATAGAATTATGCGGTAAACGGTTTGTTTATTAGCTAAGCTGTAAAAATGTTATGCAGAAGTTGCAAAATTTAGTTGCAAAAACTGTTAACAGATGGTGCTGTAATCGCAATACTTGTAAACTGCTTCGAAGTCCAGAGCAATGGCGTCTCATTCCTAGATGGCTCCCTACGTAAAAACGAATATTGGGAAAATCCATTTTTTCACTGGGGTGATGTGCAGAAGTAGAGACATCCGGTCACAGAATGAGCTTTAATTTTAGAAAATTTCAATTAATAGAATTTTCAATAAAAAGTTTGCAAATCATTATAAGAATTTTTTAAATATTTTAATAAATTCAATCTTTAATGCCATATAATTATTTAAATCAAAATGCATATATTTAGAAAAATAATTTTGTACTTTTTATTTATTTTTCATATTTTTAAATCATGGCATAATATTTTGGTATTATTGTTTATACCTGAATTATTATAAATAAAAAAGTAATTTTTCACTTTTAATTTATTTTTAAATCATGGCATAATACTTTGGTTTTAGCACAACACATATATTTCTTATCTTTGTAAACAAAGTTTTAGAGACAGAAATTATGCATTAAATTATTTCTTTTTTAAAAGGAATTGATGATAAGTCATATCATCAACGTCAAAGCAAAAGTATTTTGGATGCTGCATTCCTTTCGAACACTTCGGATCCTATCGCTAGAAGCTGCACCATATTTCTGTGCTCAATGATAAAAAAAAATTAAAACGAGTTTTTAAAGTTAAAATTATTTTTTAACATAATTAAATTTTTAAAAATAGAAACTTTGTATTTTTTCATTCAAACTATTCTCTACAATTAAAAAAAAAATGATTTATGAATCATTATTATAAATACTCAATGATTTTTAAAAAAGGGGTTTCTTTTAACTTAATTAAATTTTAAAACCAGAAACTTTAGATTTTTTTATTCAAACTTTTTTCACAGTTTAAATAAATATTAAAAAGTAAAGATTTCCATTTTTTTCAAATCCTCCTCTACTTTGATTCGATTCCACGATCTACCAATTAGGAGAGAAAAGACGTACCACAGAGATATTGGTAAGCGGACCATCTTATAACAAAATTTGAAACAAATCTGAATTCTGTCAACACATGACTCCGCTCGCACATTACCCAAATAAAATATTTTTTAAGTTCTTATATAATGATTGCTAAACTTTTTATTGAAAATTCTATTAATTGAAATTCTCTAAAATTGAAGCTGAGGCAATATTTCTGTGACCAGATGCCTCCACTTCTGCAAATCACCCCAACGAAAAAGCGGTCTTTCCCAATTTTCGTTCTTCCATAGGAAGCCATCTAGGATTCAGACGCTAGGGCTCTCGACTTCAAAACACAATTTATAGGCATTGTGATTACAGCGCCATCTGTTAGCGGTTTTTGCAACTAATTTTTGAAACTTCTGTACAACATTTTTACAGCTTAGCTAATAGACAAGCCGTTTACCGCATAATTCTATTGATCTTTGTTTTTGAGGTATTTAATTTTGAAATCAGGGTCTTATTCGCTGGACACCCTGTATATACATGTATTAAAGCATTCTTGCTTTGCCTAGTCAAAAAGGAATTTTAAGCATGCTTGCAGTTTTGCTTCAACATTATAGGTGTCATACTTTTATATTGTTATTAATTTTTATTTTAATCTTGTTTCAATATAACTGAATTTGAATCAGATATTGAATAATATTTATTTATTTAGTGATAACATAATGAGTTACATTGGAAAAACTTTGTTGAATATTAAACTTACTGTTTAGTGCTCTACTATGCCAAAGATTTTTTAAATTATTTTCTTATAGTTTTGCTTTATTATTATACATGTCATACTTTTACATTGTTATTGAATTATGTTCATTTTCCTTTTAGTATTATGTGAATATGTTTGTATTTGGAAAAGATTATTAAGTATCTCTTTATATAATGCTAATGTAATGTAATTCCTTTTTAAAAAAGCTTTATTGCTTATTAAAACTGCTGTTTAGTGTTCTAATTAGCCAAAGATTTTACAATTATGTTATAGTGTTGCATAAATATTATTGTAGCTATTATATTTTTTTATACTGTTATTTATTTATATTGATTTTTATTTTAGTATTTTTCCAATATGTATGTATTTGGAACATATATTAAATAAGTATTTATTGCATTTATTAAATACGATTTTTTAAATTATGTGTTTATTGCTTTATTTTACATTTTGATGTTTAAGTGTTATTTTTCCTTTTTTCAGAAAAATTAATGATGTAATTATTATAAGAAATTGTGACTTTTTTTTTTTATAAAACTTGGTTTTATTGAATTATTTAAACATTTCTCTTTAAAACACAGGTTTTAAACTTTTTAAAGAACTTAAAAAAAAAAAAAACATTACTGTTGTTTTTAAAAAGTTTTGTTTGTGATAAAGCTCTGAAATTAAAATTTGAGCTACAATATGCATTCCCAACAAATATCATTGCTATGCTCAAATTTCTTTGAATGATCTAATGAAAGTTCTAAAAATTATTAGAATCTTAGCACTCACAGGATAGTGTGATTTTTTTTTTTTTCCTATTTTTGAAAACTACAAATATTAGTACTTACATTTACAGCATACAGTACAAAAGAAGAAAATGTGTAGTTTAATTAAATCTGATCAAAAATTAACATAATGAACTAATTTTTTCCTTACCCAAGCCTACAGACTTTCTAGGTATTCATGCCCATGAATTCTAGAAATTTTAATGTATAACTATTTTATTAGTTATATATAAAAGCTTTGATTTTTCTATTATGTTTAATCAATACCAAAGGAGATTTTTAATCTTCATTATAATACGTAAAGAACATTTGCTTATGGGACCATGTGGTCAATTTAGAATCATGATTAGTGATTTACATCTGCAATGTATTATATAGAAAACATTTCAATCATTATTTTCCTTTGACTAAATTTTAAATCGATGAAAAATGAAATTATAAATTTTAGTGTAATTTACTATAGTATTTTTTATCTCATGTCATAAATATTATGAGAAACTTTATTTCTGAAATATGTGTTGATTTTGAAACATGCATTCAATTTCATGTGTTTAAAAAAAAAAAAAAAAAAAAAAATTGCTCTATAGTAAAATTGTGCCATGGCTTCATTTCCAATGTACATTTGTATATGTATGAATATGTGAACTCATATTTTGATGAATAAAAAGCTTTTGGAGCTATATTTTTTATTGTTGTTACTATAAACTATCATTCAAAGTAAAGTATTAGTTACAATAATATTTTATATTTTTGATTTTATAGAAAATATATGGATGAATACTTTCAGCTATGCAGGTCAATTTCAGTTATTTCAGAGATCTTACTATTTTTCTTTGTGGAACCGCATACTTATATCTTTGGTATTATAATTATTAGGATATTTTTCAAATCTTTCTTTGCCATAAGTAAGAAGTACAAAAGTTATGCAATGTTTCTAATGTTTTATTGATATTTATTTTTCTTAGTGAAAAAACAGAAAGATATGATTATTTTTAACATGAGTATAATATTTTAATAAATAAATGAGAAAGAAAGAGAACTAAGCTAGCAAGAGAGTATTGATAGAACTTTTAAAAACTTTATAGAAACATTTTAGTTTCTTTTCTAATTAATAGTAGGTGATACCTGTATTCCTAAACCCACCATCTACCTAGGGCTGCTACCTTTCATTTAAATAATAATCATATCTATGTTTTATTATTCAGCTGGATGAGTGATAACATCAGTTGGTGTTAATGTAAATGATTGCCATACGAAGGAAGCTGTAAGAAATTAAATGTATGTGGGAAAACTATTTTACCAGCATTGAAGTAAAATTTTGCTGCTGAATTCTTTTATAGAAAAATAAAGTATTTTTTCTTTTAACTAATGCTTTAATTGTTTTCTGAAGTGCTGAATGAGATAACATATATGTCTCCTATCCATGTGGAATTTTTAATAGAGCCCATTTTGTGTGAAATAAACTGGTGCTGTACCTAAGTCAATGGCGTAATGTAAAATGTGATCATTTTGTCTCTTTTTATCTCATTTCAAAATTCTCAATCGTAATGTATGAGAACACTGCCTTTGCTGTTTTAATATTTTAATATATTTAAGCTTTGTCTATGCATTGAGTTGCTATAATAATATATAATTTATATTAAGTTCTAAAAATAATAAAAAGTTGTGCTGTCATCAAAAACATGCCAGTGAACATAATTTTTATAATTCTAGCCTATCAAGAAGTGGGTTAAAAATCAATTGTAAAATTCTATCTTTACATACAAAAATCAGATTGAGTTTTTTTTTAAAAAAAGTGTGTTCAAAAAACTATTGGTGAGGCTCGGTCTACCAGGTACTGTTACTAATTAAATTTAATTAAATGTTTAGTATTAATATATTAGTATCAGAATATTTAGCCAATTCATGGTTCGTACGCTTTGGAAAAAATAGAAAAAGTGCTGGAAAAAAAAGTATTCATTTTCAAGGAATGGAAAGTGCTGGAAAAAAAAGATATTCATTTTCAAGGAATGAAAAGTGCTGGAAAATATCGCGAACTTCGACAAATGGTCGCCGAAAAATATCAATTTCAACGACCGTTCGCATGAAAAAAAAAGCAATTTCTCCAAAAGATCGCTGAAAAAATGCGAATTTCGTCAAAAGATCGCGGAAAAAACGCGATTTTTATCAAAAAGTCGTAGAAAAAAGCATATTTCGTCAAAGACTAGAGAAATTACGCAAATTTCGACAAAAGATCGCGAATAAAGCGGAAATTTCATCAGAGGATCGGGGAAAAAACTCAAATTGCATTAAAAGCTTTCAAAAATAGGCGTGTTTCATCAAAAGATCGCGAAAAAAAAACGCAAATTTCGACAAAGGATCGCAAAAAAAAACCGCGAATTTCTTTAAAGGATCGCAGAAAAAAACGCGAACTTCTTCAAAAGATCATGAAAAAACGCGAATTTCGTCAGAAGATCGCGAAAAAAGGAAAAAATTCGTCAAAGGATCGTGGGGAAAATGCGAATTTCGTCAAAGGATCGTGGGAAAAACGCGAATTTCGTCAAAGGATCGCTGAAAAAATGCCAATTTCGTTAAAAGATCGCGGAAAAAGCGTATTTCATCAAAGACTAGAGAAATAACGTAAATTTCGACAAAAGATCGCGAATAAAGCGGTAATTTCCTCAGAGGATCTGGGCATAAACTCGAATTGCATTAAAAGATCGCGAAAAGCATGCGAATTTTGTTAAAGGATCGCGAAAAAAAACGTGAATTTTGTCAAAGGATCGCTAATTTCTTCAAAAAACGAACAAAATGGGGTCAAAAGATAGTGGGAAGACGCGAATTTCGTTAAAAGATCGCGAAAATCTCGTACGATATATAATTTCATTAATTATATACGTTAAAATGGTACATTAACATAAGCAGAAATACGCCGTGCAAGCAAAGGCTGGATATGAAATTTCACGGAAGAATGGACGTGTCTTGAGTCTAACTTTAAGGAGAACTTTAATAACACAAAGGCAAATTTACTTAAAAACAGAAGGCAGTTTATTTAATAAATATCCTGAAGAGTTGACAGCATGATAATCCACATTATAACTTCTCTAATAAACAACAGTCGTGAAGAATGAAGACTTTGATACATGAATAAGCACAGTTAATTTGTATATGAAAAACTATTTAAAAGCATTTAAAATTCTAGAAAAACATAATATAACAAGTACACTAAACGTACATTCCAGGATAGAGTCCCAGCCTCTATCCAGTTCGTGAAATATTACTTCCATTTAGGAAGACTAAAAAGTGCAACATTACAGTGTTTGCATCGCGTATTTATCTAAAATGGCTCGGATTGAAAACATCATTTGGGAGTGACGCCCGCCAAATGGACCAATCAGAAAGCGGCATCGAATCGATGCAAGCAGAGATTCGATGCAAAGATCGATTAAAGAAGCGATATGCAATGTCGCCATCTAGCGGAGAAAATATAACTACGGAAAATTAAACTTGTTTGAAAACGGATTTTGCCGGTGTAGGATGACAAGATATGAGTGTAATGAAACGGAAAATGGCGGAAGTTAATACGACCACCAAAAGATTAAAGGGAAACTTAAATCAACTGGATATTAACAGAAAACAATATGGAAAGGTAAGTTTAAGTTAATTCATGTCTATTGTTGATATTATAATGAAATAAATAAAAGTAAATAAGAAACTTTATGGAATGTGAACTTAGAAAGAAAATGATGTAAGTGGAATGAAATGATGATAAAAATAGATAAGGGAGGCGATGAGAACCATAAAGTTTGATGATTTCCATCAAATGCCCCCCCCTCTCATTGCCTCATCTAACAAAAAAAGTCAAACTACTCAATCGGGACCAACTGATCTGCCCAAGAATGAGTGACTTAAAGGATAAGGACTTAGATTCAAAGAATCAACATCAAAAACATTTCCACAATTTAATTTAACCAAAAATGATTAACAAAAATAAAATTAAATATTTAAACTACCAAATAGTAACCCTCTTTTATTCACTTTCCTCTATTTAAACTCAACAGAACAGCTAGAAAAATTCACGATTCAACTGAACCGAAAATGAACCAACTCAATGATTCAAAAAAAGAAGTTAACACTTCAAAAACTTTAAACAATGAAGCCTAAACACTTCAAAGGTATGAAAAATTTTAATAATTAAACATTTAACGCTTTTAATAAGCAACTAGAAAAATTTTAAAGAACAAATTTTAAAGTTAAACAGCATTGTATCGAGAATCCATCAAAAAGGGAAACATAGATCTTCACAAGATATTGGCTATCAAAAGAAAAATCCCCCAGGTCAATAGACAGGGACCGGTATATCCTAGACCAAAAGGGTAACAAGCCTAACAAAAGAATCAGTTCCCAATAAATATAGATAATACAATACAATTTACAAAAATACATGAATAAATACGTACCAAATAAAGTAACGTTTTCCAATTTGGAAAAGTTACAACCAGCAGATGATGACAACTTGATCATCTCCAAAAATCAACATTTTAACATAATATAATGCAAGAAAAATATTTTTATTACAATTCAAAAATGTATGAAGCAAAACTTTTAAAGTCCAAAGCTGAAAAATAAAAATTCAAAAAAAAACATCATGAAAAATACTAATCCAGGCATGTAGAATCATGAGACAATACAACGGCTCTGACAAAAAAACTGTTTAACGTATCCATCACAAGGATGGATATAGGGCTCATACATGCATCTTTCAATCTTCTCACAAACATTCACAATAAATGGGTGGTGATCTAAATGCCTAGAAGTAGAGAGAACAAATTAAAAATAAACAACATTACAGTTCAATAATAAAGTCAATTAAAAAAAAATATTTAGATAAAAATAAAACTTTCTTTAAATAACTTCAAATTAATTCTTAATTTAAATAGATACAATTTAAGTTTTTTAAAACTAATAGGAAATGACCAAGAAAGCTGGTGATGATGAAAAAATTGGTACTAGTATACTTTAGGTAAATTAACAATTTAAAACAATGTGCTTTAGGTAAATTAACAATTTAAAATTATAAATGACTACACTTTTCATTAAAAATACTTAATACAACAGTTAGAAAAAGTGCAAGTACAATATGTATTAAAGGAATTTACCAGCATAACATTTAATAAAGATACAATATGAAAGATTTATATATATTTGACTAAAATACAATATAACAAATTTAAATACAAAAGAACTATTACACATTAAACAGCAGTTTAATGAAGTTCAAAACCTCATTTCTGGTCAACGGTTTGGTAAAAATATCTGCCAAGTTGGATCTGCTACGCACGTGAGACAATAAAAATTCATCCTTATAATAAAGATCTCTAATAAAGAACAACTTAACATCAATATGTTTTGACTTATAATTCTCCACTGGAGACTTAATAAAATCAATCGCTGCCTGATTGTCAGCCTTCATTACAGCTTTCCCCCCAAGTACAGAAATAATTCCTTCCTGCACACATTCGCGGCGTATCCGGTCAAACCAGACCAGGTTCTTGACGGCCTCAGTCATTGCGACGAATTCAGACTCCATAGTCGATAAGCTGACGCACTTTTCCTTAAAAGTGCGCCAGTCGACAGGTGCTTCGTCTAGCATGACTATTTGGCCGCCGATCGAGGTCCGGTCATCGCGGTTAGCCGCGAAGTCGGCGTCGGAATAAACCACTAAATTACTGGAATAGCACGAGAGTCTAAGCTTGTAATTCTTTGTAGACCTAACATATCCCAGCAGCCTCAAGAGACCATCCCAGTGAACAATACCAGGATTAGACTGAAATTGACTCAATACGTTTACGGCATAGCAAATATCAGGACGGGTGCGATTTGCAATAAATGAAAGACATCCCAGAACACTACGGTATGGAAAATGTGACATCTGTTCAACATCGTGATTGGAAACTGGACAATTTGACCTTGAAAAGACAACCCCTTTGCTGATAGGCAAGGTAGAAAAAGGTATTTTGAATTTATCAAATCTGTTGCATACTACTTCAATGTAATTTGACTGATGTATGACAACTCCGGATGGAGTATCCTCGAACTCAACACCCAATAACTTCCTAGTTCTACCAAGCTCTTTAACATCAAATTTAGATTTAATGCGGGTTAAAATACAGTCAATCAGCTTCTTAGTTCTACCAAAAATCACGATGTCATCAACATATAATAAAAGTACAATTCCAGATTTAAAAATATAAACACAGTTACATGATTCCAATTTTCTAAAACCTATTTCAATTAATGCTTTATGGATTTCGAAAAACCACTCTCTTCCACTCTGATGTAATCCATACAATGCCCGGTCTAGTTTGCAATAAAGGTGCTCTTTCCCGGGCTCAACGAAACCGGGAGGTTGTAGCATGTACACGTCCTCACTCAGTGGTGCATACAGGTAGGCGCAGGTCACGTCACACTGAGTGTGCGACCACCCGCTACACGAAACGAGAAGGGAGAAAAAGAATCGGATTACGCCGAAATTAACAACTGGGCTAAAAGTCTCATCATAAGACTCGCCCTTAATTTGTTTGAAACCTTGGGCAACAAGGCGAGCCTTGTGCCTGGCGATCCGTCCAAATTCATCCCGTTTCGTCGTGTAAACCCACCGGCAACCAACTGGTGTGACATGTACCGGCAATTCCGCTAAGTGCCAAACCCCTCGTTCTCGCATTACCCGTATTTCGAGCTCCATTGCTTTCCACCAGACCGAACATTGTGCTGAATTACATGCCTGCTTAAAAGTTCTGGGAGTGTCGTTTTGATGTACTAGTCATGCTCTTGGATAAACTAAATTTGAATCTATAGAATCAGCATCCTCGTCGTCAGATGTCGAAGGACTATTAGGAACAGGTACGATGCCAGAATAAAGATTAGCTCCAGCAAAATCAAAAAGTTCAGGCTGAAACTTAATATGTTTTTCCTCACAATATTTCTTCACATCATTTAAGGATCTCAGGCAACGGGTCTTACCCGACTCATAATAATAGATGTCAGCTCTATTACCTTTCTTACGAATAGAAGGCTTTCTAACCCAACTAACATCCCTTAAAGGAGAAATAGTGGGTTGAGTGGTGCATCTGGACCCCGAGTCTTCACCCTCCCCACTCCCATGCGGGGAATCTAGAGACCCGTTGGAAGGACCTGGGATATCCTCAGGTACAACTTCAGCAACTCTGTCCCGATTCTCCTCAGCATGAGGAGAGAAGAGAGTATAATCCTCGGAGCCCAGTGCAGCTCCACTGCGCTCAAGACCACAACATGATTCGTTAAAAGAAACATTGGAAGATTCAATAATTTCGTCAGATTCTGGAATCCAAACTCTGTAACCCCTAGTCCTAAAAGCATATCCAACTAGGAAACCCTTCTTCGCTCTAGCCTCTAGTTTCCAAGTCCTTTGCTTAGGAATACGGACATATGTAACAATACCAAAAGGCTTTAAATGGCGAACTGAAGGTTTCTTTCCTCCATAAAGCTCGAAAGGAGTCTTCCCCAACAACTTAGGACACACTCTATTCCAAGAGTAGACAAAATACTTAAGGGCCTCGGGCCAAAAACTAGGGTCAAGGTTACTATCTATCAAGAGTGTTCGCATACCATCTGCTGCGGTTAACATAAACCTCTCCGCAACTCCATTTTGTTGTGGAGTATATACGTTCGTAAATTCATGACGTATACCCCTGTCATCGAAGAAATTTTTAAAGGAAATATTGTCAAATTCCCCGCCGTTGTCTGTTCTAAAACTTTTGACCTTTCGGTTCAAATATGTTTCTGCTCTTATGATATGTCTCTTAACAACATCAAATGTGTCAGATTTCATTTTTAGAGGATAAACAGACACACGACGAGAAAAATCATCAATAATAGACAAAAAGTATCTTTCTCCATTCCTACCTTCGACACGACAAGGGCCCCACAAATCCGCATATAGCAGCTCTAAAGGATGGTTAGAACGTATATTTTTATTATACTTATGCGACACACTTTTCAGTTTACCCAATTTGCAAGATTCACAAAATAAATCAGTTTCCTTTAAGCTCGGTAACCCCCGTACACCTTGTCTGCGACTAGTATGTGCTATCAGAGACTGACTAATATGACCAAATCTTTTATGCCAGTGTAACATGATGTCATCTTTCTTAGTAGAAAGAGATTCAAACTTGACTGATTTAGAAGAAGAAACAGGAATTTTTGGATATAAACGATAAATCCTATTCTTAAGATAGGCACTAAAAAGGTACTCGTCCCCCCGGCAGAATTTCACCTCACCATTGTAACCAGAAAAGCTTAAACCATTTAGGTCCAATTGAGGCCCCGAGACTAAATTCCTACGTAATTGATCAGAGTACATAACATTACATAAAGTAAAAACCCTCTGACCAAAACGTAGTTTGACATCACCCCTCCCTTTAATGGGAAACAAAACATTTTTAACTGCAACAGACATCTCATCATTTAAAACTTCAAAATTTGAAAATAAATTTATATTACCGCAGAAATGATGGCTCGCACCGGAATCAAATACCCAATCACCGTCCTTCACTACATTACTTAAGCTAGAGTGAGAAACAAATAAATTGGACTTACGTGATGAGTTTGATAAGTCACGGCGAGAACCACCATCCCTCCGATTAGAAACACTGGAAGATGGACGTCTGGCATGGCAAGGAGTCTGTCTTCGATGTCGAGAGTCTCTTGGAGCAGGAGAAAAGGACTCATAGGAATCTGAACCATCAGCTAGCTGATTAGAATCTGAAGAGCCACCGCAGTATCTATCACGAGACCGATGACGAGGAGAACTGGATCTATCCGATGAGTAATCACGTCGATAAGATGGGGCCGGAGAAACATTTCTTTGATGGTAGGGACTGGTTGGTCTTCTTGAAAAACAATTTTTCTGAAGATGGCCTAATTTACCACATTTCCAGCACTTCTTTCCCTTGGGTTTACGAAAGCGAAACCTCTTTTTAGAAAAACTCGAAGACTGGTGTAGATTCGAAATGTTTATTTGTTTAGCACCATCTTTATCACGTAAACGTTGACGAGTTTCCTCGGATATCAATTCATCAACAACCAAATCAAATTTAAAAGTGTCATCAGGCCTACTCAATAACTGCTGTACTATAACGTCATAGCTTGAGGGTAAGAAACGTAAAAACTGATAACATAAATAATTTTCTGAAAAACTTTTATCAATCTGCTTAATTTCCATATAAATCTTCCTTAATCGGGTAGCAAATAAATTTACTGACTCACCATGTCTGATTCTTCCTTCCATCAGTTCGTTAAAGAGAGTCATATGATGGGCGCGTGTGTCGGGGTGAAAATTTTTCCTCAACTTTTCCCATGCTTCTACCGGATCTAAGCAATCATCTATAATTCTCTTGAATTCAGCTTCAACATTCAAATAAATTAATGATTGAGCCTTGTTAGCACGGGCAATAAAAGAATTCCTAACATCGGCAGTAACAGTAACACTTATTTCTGGTGCTGTCTGTTTCAAGCTAATAATCTCCCACAATTCCTTTTCCATTAAAAGATATTTCATGTCGGAACTCCATGTGGCATAATTCCTGGAATTTAACTTATCAATTACATTAGATGCCATCCTGGGAGATTTAAAAATAACCAAAAGAAATTTCAAGCAAAAATACTGCTACCGCCCCCCCGACATTTTCATCCCTTTCTTCATTTTCTGTCAAACTCAATCAAGATAAACTGTAATAATCTTCAAATAAAAATATTTTTCTTCTACAAAATCAGCAAAAAAGTCTATTTTAAATAAAGTATGGTAAATATGCAAAATAATGTTAATAAAAATGATGTAAAAAGTCAACAAAAATCTGTAAATAAACGTATAAGTTCGTAAAAACGGCGAAAAAGATCAAAGAAAGTTCGTCAAAAACAATAGTTCACCAGGAAAAATAAAAGTTCAGGTAAAGTTCATCAGAAAAATAAAGTTCAATGGATAATTCAGAGCTTCTTTTAAATAAATATAACAGTCCAGGCTATTGCAAAACAAAAATAAATAACTAAAGTTCACCTTTGAAATAAACTTGAAGTCTCCAAATTAACTAGAAAGAACGTTTTTCGGCAATCCAAACTTCCGGACATTTGTTGCCCATAACCACATCTCGTACGATATATAATTTCATTAATTATATACGTTAAAATGGTACATTAACATAAGCAGAAATACGCCGTGCAAGCAAAGGCTGGATATGAAATTTCACGGAAGAATGGACGTGTCTTGAGTCTAACTTTAAGGAGAACTTTAATAACACAAAGGCAAATTTACTTAAAAACAGAAGGCAGTTTATTTAATAAATATCCTGAAGAGTTGACAGCATGATAATCCACATTATAACTTCTCTAATAAACAACAGTCGTGAAGAATGAAGACTTTGATACATGAATAAGCACAGTTAATTTGTATATGAAAAACTATTTAAAAGCATTTAAAATTCTAGAAAAACATAATATAACAAGTACACTAAACGTACATTCCAGGATAGAGTCCCAGCCTCTATCCAGTTCGTGAAATATTACTTCCATTTAGGAAGACTAAAAAGTGCAACATTACAGTGTTTGCATCGCGTATTTATCTAAAATGGCTCGGATTGAAAACATCATTTGGGAGTGACGCCCGCCAAATGGACCAATCAGAAAGCGGCATCGAATCGATGCAAGCAGAGATTCGATGCAAAGATCGATTAAAGAAGCGATATGCAATGTCGCCATCTAGCGGAGAAAATATAACTACGGAAAATTAAACTTGTTTGAAAACGGATTTTGCCGGTGTAGGATGACAAGATATGAGTGTAATGAAACGGAAAATGGCGGAAGTTAATACGACCACCAAAAGATTAAAGGGAAACTTAAATCAACTGGATATTAACAGAAAACAATATGGAAAGGTAAGTTTAAGTTAATTCATGTCTATTGTTGATATTATAATGAAATAAATAAAAGTAAATAAGAAACTTTATGGAATGTGAACTTAGAAAGAAAATGATGTAAGTGGAATGAAATGATGATAAAAATAGATAAGGGAGGCGATGAGAACCATAAAGTTTGATGATTTCCATCAGAAAAAACCGAAAATTTCACCGAAAGGTCGCAAAGAACCGTAAATTTCATCAAAAGGTCGCAAAAAACTGCAAATTTTGTCAAAAGATTTCGATAAACATGCTAATTTCATCAAAAGAAAGCGAAAAACACGCTGATTTCAACAAAAGATCACGAAAAATACGCGAATTTTGTCAAAAGATCACGAAAAATACGCGAATTTTGTGAAAAGATCACGAAAAATACGCAAATTTCGTCGGAAGATCGCGAGAAATACGCAAAATTGACCTAAATATCGCGAGAAATACGCAAATTTCATATAAAGATCGCGAGAAATACGCAAATTTCATATACAGATCGCGAGAAATACCCAAATTTCATATAAAGATCGCGAGAAATACGCAAATTTCATACAAATATCGCGAGAGATACGCGAATTTAGTCAAGATATCGCGAAAAACCCGTGAATTTCGTTAAAAGATCGCGAAAAACATGTGAATTTTGTCAAAGGATACCGAAAAAAAAAAAACGTGAATTTTGTCCAATCCCCAATGTTTTCAGAACCTATTTATTTCATACATCCGACTCTTGAACCTGGGAAATAAAGTAAAAAAAAAAAAACACTAAGCTAAGAACCTCACGAGTAGTCGGACAATCTATGCCATTTTTATGCATGTATCTAAACAGTCCTTGAAAAGTGCTTGAATTTTATTTGTTCTCGAGTGTATGAACCATGCAATTATAAATATTTAATATTTTTTTAATCATTAATCATTATTTCACTTTTAAAAATCCTTTACAAATTGTGTAAGCCAAATTATTATTATTATATTATTGGAGGTTCAGAACAGAATGTCAGCGCCTCTAGCCAACTTTTTGCAGAAGCTTTTCAAATTATAATGTAGGATAACTCATGAAAAAAAGAAAAAAAAAATAGTTTTATGTAAAAGAGCAGGGATGAGAATTCTCTGTCCCAAATGACTACTTGCTACCACTAAATTTTAATGGTGCTTCTTGCCTTATTTAATGACAGAATTTCTGAGATTTAATAAAGCAAGGAATACTATTAAAATTTAGTGGTGAAAATCAACCATTTGGGACAGAGAATTCTCATCCCTGAAAAGGGAGAAGTTCAGAACGTTGGTATCTGTTACCGACTTTTTGCATGAGCTTTTCAAATTATAATGTAAAATAACCCGTGAAAAAAGTATTATGTAAAAAAGCTTACATGATAGAATTTTGGATATATTTTTAATTTGAAATATTCCTATATACTGATATGTTCATTTTTGAGGGGTTTTCTCCAAATCATAAAAAGAAAGGTACTTTTAAACTCTTCGAATACCTACTTTCTATGCATGTGTATCATTAATAGTCTAAGGGTTAAACCAATATATTTCTGACTCTTTCTTTATAAGTTTTTTTTTTTTTTTTTTTACAAAATTTTAGTGCGTGTTTCTTGCTTATTTTCTAGCATAAATTAAAAATTTCAAAACATGGGTCTGGGTATAATGGTATCTTGTACTTTGGGCATCTATATAGTCAATTTAACAGTTTAAAAAATTGTCAATAACTGTGTTTTTCTCGATTAAAAAAATTGGCCCTATGTACATAGGGTCTCTTTTATTTCTGAAATTCAGAACTAGAATTTTAAGATATTGAATCATTAATATTTTGATGATATTTGCTTTGGAATCTGGACCTCAGTGTCTGTTCTGATAATGATGTTCTATCTAAAACTCCAATTTTTAATAAAGTGATGTCATCGGTTATACAAAATTCTACTTGGTGAACTTAGTTGTTAATCACAGAAATCCAAATTTATAAATGGGATTTTAGTCAAGAATTTTCTCATCAAATCTTATTAGCCATAATTTCTGTGCTACGGAATTCAAGGGAGGCTTCTCTCTGTAAAATGTTTGTGGTGTAGTACAGTGACCAGCTAAATCTTTTCTACCTTCTCACCTCTCAAGTCTGGATTAAATAAACAGGATTCATATACCACTTGTATGTCATCATTTATTGTCATGTTCCTTGCCTTCCAGTTAAGTAAGATTACTCCATTTATTCTTATTTATTTTTACTGCCAAAAGTTATTGACTGCAAAGAACAGTTAAGGTTTCTGTGGATGTTCACAACACTCGTGTATTCCTCTTATGATCACAATGCAATTTCTCAGTATATTTATTTAATTTTAAAAACTGCATCAATATATTTTTATACCACATTTGGTGCTTGTGACCCTAAAGAACTTTATCCGGGTTACTTTTCAGAATGCAATATTTTTCTCAAGTGTCTTAACTTTAAAGGAGCACCCAAACTTATTTTCATATTACAATCTCTATTTGAGATTTGGATGAAACAGCATTCACCATTTTCCTGGAATATACCTCCAAAAATCCACTGTTGATTGAGTACCATGCTGGTGTTCTTTTTCCAATGTACAAACAAACTTTCGGCAGTCTGAAGGCTGTTCTCAAGTTCACTGCTCAACAAGCACAAAACTTTCTGACACATTTACTAACTCATTTTTAAACATAAAAGCACAAAATTGGCAGGGCTTACTATTGAAGCGATTTGGAATGGAAATGATTTTTCCCTTTTTTGATAAATAAATTACCTATTGAGTTATAAGCAGGGCCGGCCCAAGGACATTTTGGCGCCCGTGCAAGCACCCATCGGGGTGCCCCCCCCCCCCCCACACACACACACACACAAGAAAAATTGCTTGACTTATGGTCTTAATTTTTTTAAATATTCATAATTTTCATACATTCTATTACTAATTATTTAAGATATTAATTTAAAGTGTTTCAAAAACAGATAAAAGATTTTAAATTTAATCCCATCTTCGAGTTTGTATTTGGTAAATTGTAAAATCAAGGAAATTTCAATTTTACAGAAATTATCAGTCTTAACATTACGATACAAAAGTAAAATGCAAAGGTCACATCACATGGTACTGGGCAAAAATAAAAATAATAAGTTAATTAAAATAAAGAACTGTTTTAGAAGAATAGCATTTGGAATACTACAAAATTAAGAAACAGAACTACTAGTAAATAGCAACTATGAAAGATGAAAACTGTAATCTTGTCTCGTTACTTAGTACATAAAAAGTACCAATAAATTTCATATTTAAATATTTATTTTTGTAAAGGGCTCACTTTAATGGAAATTGGAATTCACTTCATGAAAATTGGATAAAGTGTCATTATAAAATCATACGCGTAGGACATCATAAAAAAAATCAACGTATCAGGCACTAAAAGAAAAAAAGTTATTTAACGATAAATGTATTGAATGAAAGATTTTTTCAAGACGATTACAAAATAAAATTTATATGCAGATAAATTATTTTTTTTAAAAAATAGACTCCAGTTTCACAATTCTGCATTGTCAAGCTTATGTTGATTTATTCATCGAGCTCTTTGCTACTGTTAATGAGAAATCAAGATAAAGTAATCTTACTATCAACTTCTCTTTAGTAGATTTACAAATAATAAAGTGCATGTCATGGGCCCTGGGGGGAGGGGAAAGGAAGGGCCTTTGCTCCTCCCTTTTGAAAAAAATTCGTCATCATAGATAATTTAAAAGAAGAGGGGGGTAAAACTTACTTTTTTCGCTTAATTGTAAATAATAAATCACTAAGAGAAAAATTGCACTTGGTCATAAATCTGTATGTATAATAAAAAGGCTTAGAACAATATTATTCCAAAGAAACCTTAACCCTAAGCAGATTTCATTTTTCCAGTACTTAAGGTGCAAATTATTTCACAAAATAGTGAAAAATGTCCGTAATATTGAATAGAATTCCCTTTCGGTTTAGACAAACTTTGACTCAGTATCAAATACATAATCTGATTCCAAAAAGGCTTTTTTTTTTTCATTTTAGTTAAATTTCCAGCAATTTTTATTTTTAAATTGACAATATTTGCTAAAAATTTCAGTTATTTTATTTTCAGTATTGCGAAATATTTATTGAGTAATGGGTCAAAGACTATATTCCACTAATAAATAAATCCTAATGATGAATGTAATAGTGCATCATTATAACGTATATTTTTATGTCGCTATTTTTTAATAGCTTTCAGCTCAGTGTTCCTTTCAGACCACGTTTTGGAAAACTGGAGCAATACATAAATTCAAAGAATATGGCATGGGCACCGGCTGAACGAAATCTCTGAAGTGGGAAGATTTTGGAACAAATGTGTGCCTGTAGCAAAAATAGAAGTAGTTTAATCTCTTTCCGTCAATTGAGCTCCGACCACCCTCCTCCTCGTTTAAGATGATAAATAATTGAATAATTAAACACTAAAAAAATTACTGTTTCTCGAAAATTTTCCCAAGCAGGGAGGAGGGGGGGGGGGGGGCGGCTTGCACTGGAGAGGCACTATATTCCACGATATGTGCCTGAAAAAAAAAACACTGGTTTTGATCAGAGCCTGATTATCGCAAGGGCGAAGGAGGCAGCTGCCCAGGCTCTCAACTCTAAAATACAACCCCAAAATCATTTTTTTTAATAAGTAGAAATTGTGGTTAAAAGCATGTTACAGACGGTCCCATCTGAATCTTTGTCTCATGCACCAGGGCGCCATATAGACCCTTGATCCGCCGCTCTCGGTTTAGGGCGCAACGTACTTCGTAATTTCAAGAACTGACAACTTTGAAATACTACGAGCATGCTTTGTAAATTTAAATATTCTCCTATGTTTCACATTTGCATCAAAATTACTCATTTAAGCGAAATAAATAAATGAATCAAGCTACTTGTTAAATGTTTTGTTTGATACATATTTACCAATTAAATATTCAATTTACAGCAGTTTAATAAAATAATTAGTGAACGACCGAATTGTATTGTATTGATACTGCGGTTATTTTAATAAGAATTATTTACCTATATATTTTTGGTTACATGCCCTTTTTACATTTTTCATTTTCGACAAAATTTCTGACACTAACGCTATTTATTGACCATTTGCAGAAGAAGATGAGCTCACATCCAGAAGACACTGCTAGAAGAAAAACTTTTTCAAAGACGTCTGTTTTTTATTTTAAAATTTCTGCCCCTTTAAGCTCCTAACGTTTTCTTTTTTCCAGTCATCTTGAGTGCAGTCTCAGATTCCCTGTGGGTTAAGAAAGCTCTGAAATAATGTGCTTAAATAAAAGAATTCACCATGAATCTGTCAAAGTCGAAATTAATTAGCATCCCGCAAGGGAAGCAGATTTTAATCAGGTGGCTCCTGGGGTTTGGGATTCTGTTTCTTTTCTCAGTAGCTTAAAGGTAATTCCATTAAAATAAAGAACAGAAACCGATGTCTGCATGCGAAAATCCTACACCCTTGAATTCCTTTTTAAACAGAACGAAGAATCTTTTCTCGAGCTGGCCCCAGCCTAGCTATAGAAAATGTAAAAAAAAAAAAAAAAAAAAAAAAAAACGCAGAATATAAAATAATTTTTATCGGTGCTCTTATAGGCACTCTTTCATCTGTTTGGCGCCCCTTCAACTCGGCGCCCCGTGCTGTGGCACACTTTGCACACGCCTTGGGCCGGCCCTGGTTATAAGCGATTTTGATCATGTGATGAGACTTTTTCTCCATTCTCTGACTGGTTTTTCAACTTTTGTCTGGAAATTCTATTTAAAATGTGAACTTTGACAGTATTTTCTGAAAGATCTAATTGCGTTTACTAGAAAACGGAAAAAAGTCTTTTGATTACATAGTTTCTGTATAACAATACCTGCCAGTTTCATGTATTTCCGAACAAAAATGAATTAAAACTTAGGTCATAAAGTTGCCCCTTTAGATTTGAGAACATCCTTAATTATTTTATTGCCACCATCAATTTACCTGTTAAATCTGTATATTAGGTGTAGGGAACACAATTAGCTCATATAACTATTCCAATTAATTGTCACATTTTCATGCATACCTAGTTGTTTCTTACACCATTTTATGGAAGTTAATTCTTCTGCTCAACATTGTATAAACCTTAAAAGCAGTCACGAACAGCATTCTCAAAGCAATAAACCAATTAACAAAAACACAAAAGCCTCTATTTTTTACAACTTTTTACATTCCATATAGTTTCATCATTAGTAGCATACAGTTTCATATCTGGCCATTTTCACATAGTTGTTTGTTGGATAAAAGACCTCTTTTGAAAAAAAATTAGATTGCACCCATCTCAGCATTAGGTAAATCAGACAATGTTTCCATATTTATAAAATTAACACAAGTGATTTGAAAAAAAAAAAGGCTGCATGCATTTAAAAAATATATATGAAAGATGTTCTTGAACATTGATAAAAAATGGTAAAATAATGGAAAATGGATAAATAATGGTGATCTATTTATACAGGAACAGGATAGGTCTTTACACATTTTTAAAGTCAACAGAAAATTAATTGGTGTATGAGTGTGTAGTTCATACAAGTTTTGTTTAAGAAAGTTCAAAAAAGTGGAAGAAAAATGGTAAAATAATGGTGATCTATTTATACATGGTAGGTTTCACATTTTTAAAGTCAACAGAAAATTAAGTAATTGGTGTGTAGTTCGTACAAAAGTTGTTTAAAAAAAATTAAAAAGTCTAGTTCGAAAACTTGCCCATAGATGGCACTGTATCTTCAAAGTTGCAAAAGCATAAAAAACTCAAACAGCTCAGTCTATTTATTTTTTACAATCTACTACCAATATTTTAATGTGTGGAATGAACTTGAAAATGTCAAGGTTTCAGCTATAAAACACACACATGCTGAAATATGGTAGTAGATTGTTCAAAATAAATGGCCTGTAAATGTTTATTTTGCGTTTTGCTTTTTTTGAAGCTTTGAATGTCCAAAGTTTTTAACTATTTTTTTTTTAATTTGCTTAAACAAAAGTTGATCATGAATCAAAAAGCAAAAACATTCTTATGGCTTGTAGGCCAATTAATTGACTTTTTATTTAATTTTAAAATGTGTCAAGGACTTAACTTATCTTGGCTAAATTAAAGGGTGGTAGACTTGTAAGCTTGGTTACACTATAGGGATCGAAAGTAGCAGAAATGACATAGTTGGTAAAGAGAACATTTTACTTAAGGCTGTTTGTTCTTAACTGCTCTGCTCAACAAACTCAAAACGTTTTGACGCATTTACAAATTCATTTTTTAATGGAAAGATAAAATTGGAAAGCCTAACCATGGAAGAGATTTGGAATCTAACTGTTTTTAGGGTTTCGTTCATCTGACGAAACCCTATTCGTCTCGCTCCTCTGTCTGTCCGTTACAGAGCCCGTTCTCAGAAACTACACATGTTGGAGATTTGAAATTTTGCATACTTATAGATGACCACCACACATCATACGACAAATCATAAAATTTTGAAAAAGTCGTACATTTAACCCTTTCGGCTCCCACATGTGTATTTTAAACAATTCTTTCTAAGTGAGTCCCTAATTAGGTTGCAGGCATGAAATTTTGCGTACTTATAGATGGACACCTCAGATCAAACGACAAATCATAAAATTTTGAAAAAGTCATTCATTTAACCCTTTGGGCTCCCACATGTGTATTTTAAACAATTCTTTCTATGTGAACCTCTAATTAGATTGGAGGCGTGAAATTTTGCATACTTATAGCTGAATACCTCACATCAAAGGACAAATCATAAAATTTTGAAAAAGTCGTACATTTAACCCTTTGGGCTCCCCCATGTGTATTTCAAACAATTCTTTCTATGTGAGCCTCTAATTAGGTTGGAGGCGTGAAATTTTACAAACTTATAGCTGAATACCTCACATCAAAGGACAAATCATAAAATTTTGAAAAAGTCGTACATTTAACCCTTTGGGCTCCCACATGTGTATTTTAAACAATTCTTTCTAAGTGACACTCTATTTAGGTTGGAGGCGTGAAATTTTGCATACTAGCTGAACACCATCATGCGTCAAATCATAAAAATTTTAAAAAGTCGTACATTTAGCCCTTTGGGCTCCCACATGCGTGTTTTAAGCAATTCTTCCTAACTGAGCCCCTTATTAAATTGGAGATTTGAAATTTTGCATGCTTATTATAGCAGAACACCTGAGGCCAGGCGACAAATTATAAAATCTTGAAAAAGTCTTACGTTTAATCCTTTGAGCTACAACATATGTATTTTAAGCAATTCTTTCTAAGAGAGCCCCTAATTAAGTTCGAGACATGAATTTTTGCATACGTATAGCTGAATACCTCAGACCACACGACAAATCATAAAATTTTCAAAAAGTCATATTATTTACTCCTCCGTGCTCTAACTTGTATATTTTAAGCAATTTTTCTAACCTCCGCCCTTTTCATACGGGGAGCACTTTTCCAACTTTTGCCGACACCCCTTTGACCATTCTTTCATATTATGCACCATAGCCTTACATATTTGAGTTCCACTTTTTACCGCCAGGGGCGCCTACTTATCTCGGGTGCTATGGGCCCAATCCCTTCGACTAATATATATACGGATAGTATGTAAAACGGAGTTTCGTTCGGATAGAGATTTGTTTAGAATAGAGTGCGCCCCTGGTTGCGAAATGTGGAACTAACAGATTTTTCAAAAGGATAAAATGTTTTGAAATGAATATTAAACGAAACCCTCTGTGAGATCTGTGATCACACTTACCCACTTGTTTCCATTTTTGGATCAATAAATTACCTATTGAGTTATAAGCGATTTTGATCACGTGACCATAGGCGTAGAATTATATGGGCCCGTGGGGCTCGAGCCCCTCCAATATTTTTTTTAGATGGGCTATATTTTTTTACGCCTGCTGACATAGAAGAGAAAACTCAGATTTTGTAATTTCATATAATTTACAAAAGTTTTTAGTGTATAATGTTTTTGATGGATAATTGTTCGTTCTCTAAATTCGCTGTTTACTTTTATTCTTTGTAAATAAGTAAAACAACTGGAAAATTTTAACGTGGCGTAAAAAAATAAGCACTCTCCATGGTAGGTTTTCTTCCTTCTTTGGACACTGGGCGCACTTTCTATGGGAAGAATTTCTTTTTCTGATTCGGATATAGGGCAATAAATTAACGTTTTTAATGGACAACAAATGGTGTCCGATATGATCTGATTAGAGCACAGATAAGAAGGTTCACTGTTTTCCGAACCTACAAAGAAAGTGGCTCCAATTTACGAGCTTTGAAGAACTCGGGAGGTATGGGGAAGAGCAGTTAAGTTTTGTTGCAAATGATGAAACTAATAATAATAAAAAAAAAATAATAATAATCACCAGTGTCTCCAAAGCAAAGAATATAACGGGGGAAATTCTTTGTCTCTAAATCATGCATAAAGCTCATATTTATTAAAGTAGTCCAAATCTATCAAGCTGTCTCTCTGTAGTAAATGACGCTTCACCAGGATCTGGTAACAATAAACAGTACATATTCAATTGTTCTTATTCGGGCCGAGCAAGAAGCCCTCAGGCCCATTTTCTTTCATTAATATCAGGCTGAGTAGGGACCGGGTCAAAATATTTTCTGTAAACCCGGGGCAGGTCTAAACTCCATTTTTTTCCGTGCCGTTTTGGACTGACATTTGATTCGATTTTCGTGATATTTTCAAACTTTTCGATGTTCATATGAAAGTATCTATCTGTACATGTGCATTCATGGCAAACACAGTAGAGCTGCTTTTTCGTGTGGAACTCCGTAGTATTTACATTATACATTTATACACTAATTAGCTGAAATGCCCGGCGTCGTCCAGTCCGTTGAAAAATAGTTCGAAACACGGAAAACTCTAAAAAAATCGTAATAAAAAATCGCGAAAAATTAAAAAAAAAGCTGCACGGATTCCAAATAAATTTAAATGAAAAAAAGAAATTACTATTGTGGACTAGAAGATAACCGAATTCCTTTTACTAATTTCGAAAAATTGTAGCAAATCGCGAGAAAACTCTAGAAATCGCTAAAAATTCAAAAATTGCAGATGACAAAATTTTGTTATTATGGGCTAAAAAATTAAAACATGATTCCTTTTACAAATGTAAAAAAATCGTCGCAGAATGCTAAAAATCTCTAAACAATGCATAAAAATTCAAAAATCGCTGTGCGAATTTCGAATAAACTTTATTGAAAATATAACAAAATTTATTATATTGGGCTAAAAGTTTGACACCCAATTCCTTTTACGAATGTCAAAAGATAGCAGCGGAAAGCTAAACATCGCATTAAAAATCGATAAAAATCAAAAATCACATAGGAAAAAAATTACTACTGCGTGTTACAAGTTTGAAATGAATTTCTGTTATAAATACAAAAAAAAAAAAAAAAAAAAAAAAAAAAAAAAAGGGCACGGAACGCGTAAAAACGCTAAAAATCGTGTTGAAATGCGGAATTTTTTTTTTTTTTTTTTTTTTTTTTTTTTCAGGAATCGCGGAGAAGAAAATTTCTTATATTAGGCTAAAAGTTTGAAATCGAAAAAAAATTTATGAATGCCAAAAAACCGCTACGGAGTACGAAAAAACGCAAACAAACGCAAAAAAAGAGCATTAAAAATTCAAAAATCGCTGAGAACACAATTTACCATAGTGGACCAAAAACATTAACCGGAATTCTTTCACGAATGTCAAAAAATCTCCACGGAATGCAAAAAGATCGCAATAAAATTCGCCCAAAGTGAACGTTACACATTACTACATTAGGCTAAAAGTTTAAAACCAAATTCCTTTTACCAATGTAAAAAAGTCACTGTGGAACGCAAAAAAACGCTGAATATTACATTAAGAAGCGCTAAAAATTCCAAAAGTCGCAAAGGCCAAAAAATACTATAAGTTCTCTAAAACGTTTTAATCGGAATTCTTTCACGAGTGTCAAAACTCGTTGCGAAAAATTGCAAAATCTGGCCTTAAAAATTCAAAAATTTCGAAGGACAAAATTTACTTTATAATGCTAAAAATTGGAGACCGAATCCCTTTATCAATATAAAAAAATCGCATGCAAATATTTGCGAAAAATTTAAAAATCGCTGTACGAATTCCGGATAAACTTTTTTGAAAAGAGGACAAAATTTACTATATTATACGCTAAAAGATTGAAATCGGATGTATTTTAATAATTTAAAAAAAATCGAATCGAACCGTGGAAAAACGTTAAAAATTACATTAAAAATTATATTGAAAAAGTCTAATTAAAAAGTCCGGAATCTGACTTTGTGGTCCATAACTAAATACCTGCATACCAAATTTTGTAGTTCTGCGTGCAGTGGTTTTTTTTCAAAACATACCCAACAGTATAGGTGCAGATTTACGGTCGCCAGTCGCCATGTGGCGACTAAATTTTTTGCTGTGGTGACTAACTTTCAGTGTCTTAGTCACCAAAGATCAATTTCCAGTGTTCCCAATTCCCGTCGCGGAATTTTGATTTTTTTTTTTTTTTTTTTTTTTTTTTTTTTTTTTTTTTTTTGCAAATAGAAAAGCACCTGCTCTTTTCACTGGCCGAGATCAAGTATGACCTTGAGAAAAAATCAGGGAATTTTTGTTATCTCATTTACCGTTGTGAACGCGCCCCTGTGATGTACTGCTTTCTTACCGAACATTATGTTCGAATATAATTCTGCGCATGTCCGCTCCACTACAAAGCTTAGCAGCTGCGAAGCTCGGCACATGAGCGCGCTAATGGTAAAGCTTCTCCTTTGGACACCAGGAGAAACACGCATTTCTTAGATGGTTTTGTCCGAAATCCAGCGTTGAAATAAATACTCCTTTAAGTGCAGATCGGCTCACGAGACAGTCCGAAGTTTCCGATGCGATGGAAATTGTTTAAGGGCTTTGGATCATGGAGCCGCGAGGATAGAGGATTCCGAACTCTGAAGAAAAAATAACAAAAAGAAAAATAAACTCGCACGAAAAAATACTTAACGCGAGGTATATTCTTGCTGTGTAAATGTTTTCTACAAGTGCGAGATTTTCGTAGAAGGAATTTTTAACACCAGTTTTGTGAATTTAGCCCCTCTGTAATTTTCCTTATCACTATCTTATTTAATCTAGATCTGGAGTGTAGAGTCTTGCATCGGGTCGGATTCAGGCTGCATTTTTCAGTTTTATATTATACTTTTTTAATATAAAAGTTTGATGAATTTTAGGATTAAATTAAATATATACATTTATTGTGTGTAGTCTGTGTTTTGTTTTACATGTGTATTTATTAATTAAACTATTTTTCATTTTGAATTCCTGAGTTTTTTTGTTAAGTTTTTTTCCATATAAACACTAATGTTTTATGAGTTTGTTTCACAATGTGGCCACTAGATTTTGGTTAGGAGCCAAAGTGGCTGATGGATTTTTGGGGATTAGATGCCACTGGCTCCTTAAAATTTTTGGGAATCTGCACCTATTCAACAGACAGAGAAACTTCTTTCTTTATTATTATAGACTAGCTAACCCGCCGGCGTTGCCGGGGCCTGCGATAGTAACCTTTAATAAAGCACAAATTTGTATGATTTTATACCTTTAATCCGATTTTGTCCGAATTTATATTTTTAAATGAAAAAAATCTCCAAAAAATATTGACTTTTAATGGTAAAAGCGTCATTTCCGTTTTTAACGTACGGTCGTTTCATAATTTTTTTTTAAATACTTCCTTTTGGTCCGAATTCTTTCAAATTTTTATCGTTATAAATATAACCGTTTCTCAGCCCGTGTAAAAATTTCGTGAAAAAAATATTGATATCTACTTCTAAAAGAAATATGTTTTTTTCTCCCTTTTTTTACTTTCATCTATCTTTGCAAGAAGAAAGTATTGGATTCAAGAAAATTTTCGAAGGATCTACACTTTTTAGCGGTCACAGAACCCGAAAAACATGTTTTTACAAAATATCTATATGTGAATCTGTGAGTTTGTCTACATGTGACACAAATTTTTTGGAAGATCTATCTCAAGAACTAATGCACGGAATTTAATAAAACTTTAGGTTCAATTAGTCCCTGATAGAAATTGGTGCTGAATAGTTGTTGGTGCAAATCACCCTATATCTCAAGAACTAAAGCACAGATTTTCTAAAAAAAAAAATCAGATTCTGTTAAGTCCTTGATATTATTTGGTGTAAATTGCTCAATAGGTGGCGCTGCTATGATGCATTATTTACGATTTCCGCAATAGCTATATATGAAGAACTGATGATCAGATTTTCATCAAACTTCAGATTCAGTTATATCTTGATATTATTTCGTGCTGATTACGTTTTCGTGTAACTCTTTCAACAGGTATCGCTGCTATGCTGCCTTTTCATGATTTCCGCAATAGCTCCTTCTCAAGAACTAAAGCTCGTATTTTCATCAAACTTCAGATTAGGTTAGTCCGTGATATAAAATGGAGCTGACTAATTTTGGTGTAAATTGGCCAACAGGTGGCGATGCGATACAGAATTTTTCATGATTTTCGTAATAGCTCTCTCTCTTACAAACTAATGCACAAATGTTCATCGAATTCTGTTACACGTTGATATATATTGTTCTTTATTACGTTTTGATATAAATCACGCAATAGGTGGCGCTGCTATACTCCGTTTTTCACGATTCCCGCAATTGTTCTGTCTCAAAAACTCATACTCAGAATTTAATCAGACTTCATATTTTGTTACACTTTCACATAAATAGATCTTTTTTTAGGTTTGGGTGTATGCAGCGCGACAGGTGTCGTTTTTATGCTCTTTGAGCTGAGAATTTTTCTCGCAGACATCTAAGAGGGCGGGTGCCAAAATACAATTTGTTTGTTTCAAAGATGCAATGCTTATATCTCCTTTTAAAATGCACACAATTTAATGAACATGTATCTTTGGAATCCTTATGATGGAGATGAGCATAGATTGTCGTTTAATTTTGGTACTGTGATAACGAATTTTGTAGTATTAACATGTATTAGATAAAGAAAGTTTTAGGATTGTCACATCTGACTAGTTTTTCTTGTTTTCGCGTCGGGTTCTTCAACATAACAACAACAAAAAAAAAGTTTTCGTCGTCCGAACTGTCCGAAATTTTAATATGTTATAAATAAACTATACCCGAGTACTCTATAAAATGTCATGAAAAATATGCATATTTAATAATGAAAACGCATGCCGAAGCCAATCGAAACCGTTTTTTATCTTTTTCGTCGAAATTTTCTAAGATTTTTTTAGAATACTTATACTCGTTTGAACATTACGAAATTTTTGTAATAGATGTAAAATCCAGTCTGTCGAAATGCTCTAAAAATATTTTGAAAAAAAGATAGTCTCGTCACGGTGAGGCGCGAAGTGACGGTCGCGAATTTGTTTAAAAAATTAAACTTAGTCTTTTAGAAAACCGATTGAACCGGCGACGAGAAAAAGATCTTAGCTTTAAATATGCATTTTTTGTGAATAGGTACAATCGTGGAAAAAAAAGTAAACACCCCTACTAACTCCTCAACAAATTATCGTAGAAGAAAGTTACTGGTACCGAACGATTGAAAATAAAGCCTACTTTTATATTATGTGTATAAAATTTGCTTAAAGGGTCATCTACATATTAAAACGAACCCAAACTTCATTTTTTTTCAATGGCAATAACCTATTTTAACAAGATATTTCAAATATTCGGTTCTAACTATGCCTAGACACCAAATTTCAAGTCATTTGAATGATAAGTTTTTGAATTATAAACATTCAAAATTTAGTGCTTCTAATGTTAAATTACATTTTCATATTTCTTATTAATATCTCCTGAAATTATACTCCGAATGTGCTAATTTTTGTGTAGCAATAATACTAAAAAACCCAAACATAAATACGTTGATTTTGCAATTTTTATAATTTTATGACATGAATTATAGAATTAATACTCGAAAAAAATATGAATTGTAGCCTACAATTTTTTTGATGGATTTAGATTTATTAAGTCCTGCTTTATGGAAATCCAAAATTTCACATTTTTCTCCTAAGTAGTTTTCAAATTATGCTAAAAAAAACGGCAAAATCATAGTTTAAGGGGCTGTCTATGACAGAAGTGACTAGATATTTTGAAATTTCTTATGTTATTATGTAATCTAGCAGTCTTTAATGATTGCTTGAGTGGCGCCTTGATCGACTTGTTGGCTCTCTCGGCCAACAATCCAGTACCGAACTTCAATTTGGATACAGCTAATAAAATACGCACGTTTTAAAATAATTAATTTCTCGGAAACTTATCGTACGAATTGTATAAAAATTTGTTTTTGGGCTAATTGAAGGATGTAGAGTTCATTTATGTTGTCAGAATTATGTACTGCTATTGAAAAAAAACAAAGTTATGGTCCGTTTTAATATGTAGATGGCCCCCTAAGCAAATTTATATACATCATTTAAAAGTAGACTTTATTACTAATCGTGTGGTACCAGTAACTTTCTTCTAGGATAATGTTTTGCAGAATTAGTAAGCGGTGTTTACTGTTTTTTTCCACGACTGTACCTCTAAAATTGAGCCCTTAGTAAGCATTGGCGAAAGGGAGAAAAAATCGACTGAGAAATCCCTTTTTGAAAAAAAATTTCAAAGAGTTAAGACCCATTTTTTTTAACCGATTGCGGCGTTTGAGACGTAAAAGTACGAACTATAAGAATATGCCGTCCGTATTTTAAAAGTCTCGGAGGCGCCTCCGCCAATTTTCAAAAAAAGATCTCTTTTTTGATGAGTTTTTAATTAATATATCGGACAATTGTCAAAAAATTAAAAATGTGAGCCTCAGGGGCGTCTAATTGAACTATTCTCATATAAATTTTCAGACCTCTACGGGCAGTAGATTTTCCTAGCCATCGGCAACAAACACACGCAAACAGCGATCTTATTTTTTATTATAAGATATATAGATATTTAGGATATACGTAGAGTAAAACCTGTCAAAACGAAACCTGTCTATAGCATAATCCTGTCTTAAAGGGAAACTTTTCATGCTCCAGAAGGAAGGATTGCCGTGCAATTTTACTTAATTAGCCATAAACCTGTCTTAAAAGGAATATTGTTTCGGTCGCTTGCGATTGCTTTTACAAAGGTTTTACAGTATGGATATAAGATTAGACTGTGTAAATGGAACCTGTCTATAACGAAATCTTGTCTAATAGCAAACATTTCACGATCCCATCGAAAGGAACACTGAATTTTTTCCTGCTAAGGTAGACGAACACCTGTATAAAACAGAAACTTTCAGTGGTTATTTGTAATTTTGTCTTAGCAGGTTTTACTATTTTTGTGTTCATTACTTAGTAAATTAATTCCCTTTTCCAGGGGGCGTAGACCCCCCCCCCCTTGACTCCGCCACTGGCTGAGCCCCTCCAATAATTTTGAAAACTCTACGCCTATGCACGTGACAGCATTTTTCTCCCCTCACTGACTGGATTTTCTTCTTTCATTTGGAAGTTCGGTTCAAAATGCCAACTTTGACAGTATTTTCTGAAAGATCTATTGTGTTTACAAGAAAACGGAAAAAACAGTTCGATGACATAGTTTCTGAATAACTACACCTTCTAGTTTCATGCATTTCCGAACAAAAAGGAATGAAAACTTATGTCAGAAAGTTAACCCTTTGGATTTGAGAACTGCTTTAAGGCAGTTCTCAAATCCCTTGCTCAACAACATGAGACTTTGACACATATTCTGATTCATTTTTAAACACAAAAACATAAAATTGACAGGCCTGATGATTGAAGTGATTAGGAATTTAATTGAAGTGTCCATTACTTATTATTAAATTACTTATTGAGTTATAAGCAATTGTAGTCACACGACAACCTGTTTTTCTCTGTATCGTGGTGTCATGTGTGGAAATTCGGTTCAATACACACACTTTGACAATATTTTCTGAAAGATATTTTGGTAATAAGTAGATAATTGCTTTGTAATACAGCACAAATATGTTTAATAAAGGAAAACATCGAAATCGTGAAGAGAGGGTGAGGGGCATGTAACGATAACATGTTATATAATATTTCAATAATTTGGTTGGATTTGTTGAAGATATAAGTGGTAGTTTTCCAGTCAATAAAGAGGAGGGGGCAGTTTTTACCACTTCAAGATCTTCGATTTTTAAGGCTTACTCATTTGGAACGTAGTAAAAGTTTAGACTAATAAATTACGTTAGCTGTCCGTTAAATCAATCAATATACCAATACTGATTGGTCTAAGTTCATGTCTTGAGTTCTCAACTGTAGTAAAGTTGGAAACATCTTAGTTATGATTGACTTGATATCCTGAAGTTGGCTTCTGATGTAGGCTGAAACTGTTGATTTTTGTTTTAATGTAATTTTATGTCTTTAACGTAACTATGGTATCCAACCCAGGTTTCTGTGTTACAGAATATAGTTGAAAACCATTCTTTTTTATTATTATTATTGAAAACTCTAATAGATTTTTTATATTTAATATTATTATTTTAACACAATCAAACTGATTGGTAAAGTTATCATACGAATTTGAATATTTCCAACTGAACGAAAAAATGCCCAGGCTGGGAATCGAATTGTAAGCCAAGGTTGTGGGTTCGATTCCCAGCCTGGGCATTTTTTCATTCAGTTGGAAATATTCAAATTCGTATATTTAATATTGTCCACTAACAATACGAAAATCATTCTTACATGAAAAATAACAATTATGTATTCAAATAAAGTTTTGTAATTTATATAAAGTGACACTTTCGTAAAGAAATTGCCCAAGATTGCTATTTACAGCAGCGATAGTTTGATTTTGATCATTTCAATGGTTTAAGCAAGTAGTTCGATCACATATCTTAAATTTGTGTTTTCCATATATTTTATTATTTTAGTTACTTATTGATGAAGTTTTAATTTTGTTATGAAATATAACCCAGAAATAAATGCTGAATTTATATTAAATTAAATGCAAACGGATTTATCTTTTGTAATCATCTGTCTACATGCGTTAGAGATAGATTTAAAAAAAATTCATTCTTGAAAATTATTTTTAAAACCATAAAAAATTAGCAAATTGTGATACAGTTTTTAAACAAATTGCGATACAAGTTTCAAACAAATTGCATTTTAAATTACAATTTTTTTCCTATTTGACGAACATTTTTAATTTTTAGAAGTTTAAAAAATTAAAATAAAAGCAAGCTTTAATTGCCTGCTATTGCCAGTATCAAAATGACGTATAAAAATCAGTCTTACGCACAGACATGTTTGCTCTTTATAATACAGATACATTTAGCAGTATGTGTTTACATACATACATTTATATTTATTAAGATTGTATATGGTGTAAGGGTCCAAGCCTTTTTAATATAAAAACATTACTGTACACAAATGAATGACTGTAATTACTGCAATTCCTGTGTGGAGAATTACTGTATATATATATATATTTATAAATGAAAAACAAAAATAGCTAAAACTTAAGAAATTTAAATATTTTATTTTGTCTTATCTGACATTGCACACAGTAAAAAACCATGGAATTGCAACAAATATGACAACAAACTTAAACAATACAATGTGTAATAATGCATTAATAAGATTTTAATGTTATCGTTCATAAAAGAATATCACCTTTGGTTATTAAAATGCATTATTTTAGTTTTGCTACTAAAAAACAAAATCAGCCACAACTTCAGGAAGCAAAAAGAGTAAAACAAAAAATGATTGAGTTTTTTTAATGACAAAAAAGAAAATTTCAAAAACTGACTAATATCAACTACTGTTGTAGGCACTAAAATAAGTGAAAGAATCAATTCACAAAAAATATATTGGCATTTGTTTTGAAGATCACAGAATTGCTTGTCCAGTAAATTCACTCATAACAGCTCTATGAGCTTTATGATGATTGATTCTTTTAGCTTTTAAGTCTTTCATCTTTTGAGGTGTTTTTGTAGGAACTCTCTTTTTCTCGGAATATAAATTGTCGTGTGTAATGGAAGATTCTATTGACTTGACATTGGTCACATCTTGTATGGCTCGGATCTGTTTGAGCCCATCTTTTAACTTACGAACTGCATCATGAGTGTCAATCATGGGAGAGTCTTCCACAAAACATTCCTGACTTAGATATTTGTTTAATTTTGAAATATTTTTATCACTATTTGTCTGAGAACAGACAGAAGAGTCACTTTTATTTTCTTCAGCGTTAGTTTTGTTAGCGTCCAAACACCGCCTTAAGTTCTCTATCTCTTTTTGTTGAGAAAGAATTTGCGCATCTTTATCACTCAGTAAACTTTCAATCCTTGACTGTTCTTGTCTCAGTTCTGCCTCAAATAAGAGTAACTGGGACACTATGCTTTGCATTTCAGCGTCTTTCTGCACCAGAAGTACTCGCATCTGTTCCTCTTATTTGAGGCAGAACCCCCCCCCCCTGAGACAAGAACAGTCATGGATTTGAAAGTTATGAGTGATAAAGACTGCGCAAATTCTTTCTCACACAAACAAGAGATAGAGAACTTATAGGCGGTGTTTCGGACGCTACAACGCTGAGAAAATAAATGAAAATAAGTATTTAGCATTCACTGTTTTTACATAGCATTCATTAAAAAAATCTTGCAGGAATAAAATATCAATAGTCTTAAAACTACTGAAAAATTAGTGATAAATACAATGGATAAAATTGAAATATCCATGATATTTTGAAATATAAAGTATGATATGTTTTTGAAAGGTATCCAAAACTTAATTTTCTTTATTTATAACTTCAAGAGGATCTTTTGATTTGACTGCTGTCTCAAGAATAATATTTGGACAGCATTAAAGATAAACTTTTTTCAGAAAACTGTGGAATTAAACAATAAAATGATTAATGCTCCATAAGCATACTGCCAAGAATTAAAAAATAGACTACACATAGTAAAATAATACACATATAATATGTGCCTAACTTATGTATTTTTATGTCTGTAGCCTATTTTTCACAAACAATGTCACTTTTGTAATTAATAAATGCTTAAAACAATCTAATCTTGCAATACATACAAAAAACGACATATTTTTATCAAGAATTCTCCAGAAAAGGCTTTTATACATTTGCAATTCTGGCATTTTAAAAGTAAAGTACACTCTCTCTCACACAGGTCGGGACCAAGGGTTTTGCGAATTATAGGTCATTTCTTTGTTTACATTCTAATATTTAGAATTTATCAGCAAATACAGTAATTACACTTTAATTAAATAACGCAGACATAAAAAGAAAATGTTTTTTTAAGCATAAAAACTATTCAATATTTGAAATACATTTAAATGCTATAATATAAAATTAATAAAAAGCATTTTTACTTATTTTTAAAATCTATCAAACATAATAGTTATAATAATTTGCTTTATAGCTTTTAAAAGCAGCCTAATCTTGAAGCCTTTTATGAGTCAGGATTTCTTGATCAGTAAACAAAAGTGTGCTTTTCTAAAACAGCTAACAAAGTTCTAAGATCCTCAAGAGCTAAACCCCTCATTGAAAACAATTTTATCGTTTATATAGCCAGTGAATTGCTTTCAGAATATAGCAGTCTAATAGTTATTCAAAGATACACAAAGCATTTCCTTCTAATGAAAGCAAAAATGCATTAAAAATTTCTTAATAAATTCATTAGATCAGTCAACTTTTCCGGCAAAGTTTACAGTATCTCGCTTTAAAGAAAAAAAAAAAAAGATTTTAAAATACTTGTTTACATCTGAAATATAGTGCAGATTATAGGCCTTTTCGGATTATAGAGTCGCGAATTAGAAGGAGTGGACTGTATTTTCAAAACAAATATAAAGTTAAATATTTTATACTGGAATTAAACAGTGGTGAGGGTTAAGCAAGGGGGGGGGGGGGGTCACATGACAATTCACAATACTGCCTGCGACTTCTTTATAGTTGTTTAACATCAACAATTTTTTGGCGGTACCTAACAATTTAGGAACCGGGGCTAATACGCCCCTCTCCCACTCCTACACTATGTCATTGGGTTTAAGCAAGAATCTTATAATGCATGATAGGAATTAGAATATTTCTACATGTAGAGTTTGCGCTAAGATTACTCAAAAAATCTGATAAACAAATGCAGGGTTGGATTGTGATTCTGTCATCTACAGACAACAATTTTTTTGGCGGTACCTAACAAATTTAGCAACCGGGGCAAATACGCCCCCTCTCCCACTCCTACACTATGTCATTGGGTTTAAGCAAGAATCTTATAATGCATGATAGGAATTAGAATATTTCTACATGTAGAGCTTTGCGCTAAGATTACTCAAAAAACCTGATAAACAAATGCAGGGTTTGGATTGTGATTCTGTCATTTACAGACAACAGTTTCCAGGTTCTTCTAAATTTTTCAATAAGTTGGTACCTGTGCTGACGAGTGCCTAACTTATTAGTGAAATGAATTTTATTGTACATTATTTACATTTTTAATTTATTATGTTTGGTCTAGTCATATGTTCATGATTTCTATTAAAGTGACCTTGAAATGTGAGAACGATATTCAAACATTCAAAGTAAATAAGAGAAAATATGCGATGACGTACAGTTTTGTTTCCTTTCCAATCTACGTGTGCGGACAGCTGAAAAAACCTTTCCTATTTTTGCAACCAATTCACCTGCATAGCATCTGAGCTAAGAATATTAGCCCCTTCCGAACCAAGGGTGCATATATGTATCTTCAAAATATACATACAGCATTTGTTTTTGGTACCAGTAATGAAGAAAAATATTTCTTACCTTCTTATTTAATTCGAGCATTTCTGTGATCAAATAAATAAAGGTAACAAAGTGGTGCCAATCGAATGAAATTTGTGTATGGGACGCTAGTCCCGAAGGCGTTATAATGAACAAAAATTTAAAGAAATTTAACATGCATCATTTGCGAATGAATTAATATTAACATTTTAATTTATGCAATTTTTAGGTCCGTTCGTAATTATATAAACTAGAATTCTGCTTTTTCAGAATTTAGTGTCGCCCCCGGCATTTCCATTACTTCATTTTCTTCTGATGGACTGATGGCTTCCATTATTATGAAACAGCCATTATAAATGAAGTTTTAGGTGAAGATAAAAGAGCAGCCGTAAAAAGTTAGAACTCTTATTTTCTGGTCAGAATAGGAGGGAAAAAATGACCTTTTTTTTAACGACTTCTCTTTTATTTTCACTTAACACTTCATCTTCAATTATAATGGCTGTTTCATAATAATAGAAGCCACCAGTGCATCAGAAGAAAATAACTCGGTTAAGCGGGACTCTACTGCAGTACAAAACATATTTCAATTTTAAGACTTATAGCACACGTTTTATTTTATGTAAAGTGACGTCATTCGCATCCGCTTAAGAATTCCATATTTACGATTCACTTAAGCATCTACAGTAAAGCATGCATAGCACATCACTATCGCGAAATAATGCACAAATGCAGCAAAAAGATTCCGTCATTCAAGAAAATCGGGGAAAAAAACCCAAAAAACCGGCTATCTAATGATTCATAGATACTTACAATTAAATATAGTATATAATAGCTCCATTGTTTTAACAGAAATCATAAGTTTATATTTTTTCAAAATTGCACGTATTTTAATTACATTTTATTTCGGTTGTTACGAGAAAATGGCAACAACAATATATAATTACTATTTTAAAACTATTTTTCCTTTACTTTCTACAGAAATGGAGTACTTCCGTTGCCAATATTAAGCAAATGGCTCCAAAAACTACAAAAAAAAATTAATATTTCAAAAATAAATGGAGATACAGTTTTCAAACAAAATGCATTTAAAAGAACGTTTTTTTTCAATACGACGGTATAAAAATTGAAAATGTGCGATGTTTAGAAGTTTAAAAAATTGCTAAAGAGTATTTAATCGTAATGCTTTGTTTTACGGCTAGCTTCTGTAAGGTAACGTTATTTTTTGAACACAAAATAAGCTGGGAGAAAGAAATAGCATACCGTACCGGAGGCTAATAAGTAGCACCTATAATCGTCGCCTGGTCCGTCCGTCTAATCGCATATAACAGCGCAAAAATTACCCAACTGAATGGTTTGAATTTTAATATATATAATCGTTGAAGAATTTTGTCGAGTCATTTCAAATTTCCGAAAATCGAATCAAAACTTAAAAAAAATTAATAAAAGTTTTCTTCGTTCTGTTAAATCCTGTCATACGTCATTAATTCATTGATATTCCGTGATAGATCATGATTTTAGGTTGCCATGGTGATGACGTCTTATTTAAGATGGAGTCCTTTTATTTCCGTATTGCTTAATTTAATATATAGAATCGTAATAAATTTTGAATTCGTGCATTTTTGCATAAGAGTGCAACAGCTATTGCATCAAGATCTGAATAAAACTAGTTATAGTACGACCCATTTTCCACGTTTCACGTACAATTTTCGACTTGTTAAATTGTATGAAGCAAACGCGGGAAAGATGGAAAATATTTGAAAAGGGAAATTCATAAAAATCAAAGATAAGTTTTAATGAATTCTTTATAAATAAATTTACATTAATATAAAAACTTCACCCAGATAGACTTCATATGAAAAATATGTGTGGTGTCTGTAAGAATTGTATTGTTAAATATGTAAATCAGCACTATTTAAATATGAGGTTTTGACTAACATAGACAACGGAGCGCATTGGTGCTTCATTTAAAAAAAAAAGAGAGAGAGAGAGAGAGAGAGGGGGGGGGGAGAGAGAGAGAGAGAGAGGACTTAAAAATTATTTTTACCTAATAACAGGGATGTAGTGGAGGGTATACGGTGGCATACGCCGTATACCTTCTGGATTTTTTTAAGGAACACCGTATATCCTCTGTTTCTCAAAAAAGCTACAGTATATACATTCGAGGGTATAACCTGTGCCTTGACCTTGAGCGCATACTCTCTGCTTAGAGCGTACACCCTCCGTTTTTTTTTACGACTACACCACTGCCTAATAATAATAAAGAAATGTTTTATATCATAAATTCAGTATATATTTGGGGGAAAAAATCAATTTTCTGAAAATTCAAAATTTTTGAAAACTATCTCTTTTCTTTTCTTTTTTTTTAAGGTTGAGTAGAACGAAATTTTACTCTGTTGGGTAAGTTCGTTCAATTTTAACTTCCAACCTAAAAGGTAAATTGTTGTTACAATTTAATGATTGCGTGTTTAAACATCTATATTATTATTTTGTCATAAATAAATTGTTTCAAGCATTTCCCTTTTCAAATTATTTTCTCCATTTGTTGATTTTATTTTTAAATATTTTATTGAAAGACATACATATAAACTGGCCTGAAACTGAATTTTCATTAAAAATTTACATGCTAATAAACTATTAATAATTTGAAGACCTTATAATAAACCAACATTCCAAATGGATGCACAATTTTGTTCCAGCATGTATCAAGATTATTTTTTAAACATAATTAGAATTTTGGATGAAAATTAAAACGCGAGAAGCATTTTAAATATGTATAGACTGAGAAAAATTAAAAAGTCACATGCTAAAAGGCTCTATTATGGATTTCAGGACCTTGATAAATCAACAACGCAAAACGGATGCATAGATATGCTCAGGGCCGAAACTAAGGGGGGTGAGGGGTCAGAAGGGGCATGTGCCCCATGCGCTAGAACGAAGGGGCGCCAAATGAAGGATTATACCTTTGGAATAAATCATTTTCTTCTGATGGACTGATGTCTTCCATTATTATGAAACATCCATTATAAATGAAGTGTTAGGTGAGGATGAAAGAGCAGCCATAAAAAGTTAGATCTCTGATTTTCTGGTCAGAATGGTTGTGTGTGTGTGGGGGGGGGGGGGGGGTCATAAAAAAAATATGGCCATTTTTTACCGCATTCTGACCAGAAAGTCAGAGTTCTAACTTTTTACGGCTGCTCTTTCATCTTCACCTAACACTTCATTTATAATGGATGTTTCATAATAATAGAAGCCAGTCCATCAGAAGAAAATAACTCTGTGAAAGTGGAAACTCGGTTAAGCGGAACTCGGGATAACCGGGACTCTACTGCATATTTCATTTTTAAAATGAACTGTAGAATATTTTTGTTGGTGTTCAGAGGGGGGGGGGGGGGTCATGACCCCCGTAACCTCCCCCTTGGATCCGTCATTGTAGATTACGTAGTTCAGTATTACCTATGATTACATATTTTAAATTTTAAAATAAGTCTGCTATTATAAAATTAGTAAATCTCTTTGTAAATATACTTTGCGGAAGAGAGAGAGAGAGAGAGGGGGGGGGGGTGGGGGGGTGTGTGCAAAATCCATGTTTGCCCCGGGTGCAAAAAAGGCTAGTTTCGGCACTGGATTTGCTGTAAGATGCATCAAGATTAGACATTTGAAAATTTTGAATGAAAATTAAAACTAGTGGAACATTTTAAATATCTATAGAGTGAGAGACATTTGTTTTGATAAAAATGCATTTGAAATACTTTATGATAATTTTTATTACTTGCCTTTTAAGAAGAGCGACAGCGCATCTTCTGCCAAGTATATGACAATACATTTTTATTTAAAAATATTAACATGTTGATAACACAAATATAAAAATTATTTTTGATCAATTTTTGCTTATTTTAAAACCAACCGACTGTTCTGTAATGTAAACAAAAAATAAGATATATTGTATATTCCGGTGTATAAGACGTACCAAAACTTTCAGACTTTATTTTTCTATTTTTAGGTACATTCATTGTGTAACGCGCATTTATTTATTTGCAAAGAAACGTTCATGAGATGCATCAAGGCCGAAACTAGCTTTTTTTGCACCCGGATTTTGGCGCCCACCCCCACCTCTTCCGTAAAGTATATTTACAAAGAGAATTTTACTAATTTTCTAATACAATGGCGGATCCAAGGGGGAGGTCATGACTCCCCTCTGAACACCAACAAAAATATTCTAAAGATCATTTTTAAAATGAAATATACAGTAGAGTCCCGGTTATCAGAGTTCCGCTTAACCGAGTTTCCACTTTCACCTAGTTATTTTCTTCTGATGGACTGGCTTCTATTATTATGAAACATCCATTATAAATGAAGTGTTAGGTGAAGATGAAAGAGCAGCCGTAAAAAGTTAGAACTCTGATTTTCTGGTCAGAATGTGGTAAAAAATGGCCATATTTTTTATGACCCCCCCCCCCCACCACCACCACCACCATTCTGACCAGAAAATCAGAGATCTAACTTTTTATGGTCATCTTTATTTTTTTTATAACTGGCGAATAATGCACACTTTTTCTTGTATCAAAAGTACTCGTTTACAACGCAATCTAATACATAAAAATGAAAATTTGTCTGTCTGTCTGTAATCCTATACAAATCCAGTTTCGAAGCCAGAATTGTGAAAAAAAATAAACACCCCCTACTAACTTCTCAACAAATTATCGTAGACGAAAGTTACTGGTACCGAACGATTGGAAATAAAGTCTACTTTTAAATGACGTATATAAAATTTGCTTAGGGGGCCATCTACATATTAAAACGAATCCAAACTTCATTTTTTTTCCCAATGGCAATACCCAATTTTAACGAGATATTTCAAATCTTTGGTTCAAACTATGCCTAGACACCAAATTTCAAGTCATTTGAATGATAAGTTTTTGAATTATAAACATTCAAAATTGAGTGCTTCTAATGTTAAATTACATTTTCATATTTTTATAACTTCTGAAATTATGATCCTAATGTTCTAATTTTTTGTGTAGCAATAATACTAATATACCCAAACATAAATACGTTGAATTTGTATTTTTATAATTTTCTGATATGGATTATGAATTATGAAATTAATAATAAAAAAAATTATGAATTGCAACCTACAATTTTTTTGATGGATTCAGATTTATTAAGTCCTGCTTTATGGAAATCCAAAATTTCACATTTTTCTTCCAAGTAGTTTTCAAATTATGCTTAAAAAAAAAACGCAAAATGATGGTTTAAGGGGTCTATGAGGGAAGTGACTAAATATTTTGAAATTTCTTATGCTATCCCGTAATCTAACAGGCTTAATTGACTGCTTAAGGTGCCTTGATCAAGAAGGGAGCTCTCTCGGTTAACAATCGAGTACTGAACTTCAATTTGGATACAGCCCTTAAAATACGCTCGTTTTAAAATAATTAATTTCTCAGAAACTTATGGTACGAATTGCATAAAAAAAATTTTTTTAGTCTAATTGAAGGGTGTAGAGTTCATTTATGCTGTCAGAATTGTATACTGCTATTGAAAAAAACAAAGTTATGGTTCGTTTTAATATGTAGATGGCCCCCTATGCAAATTTTATATAAATCATTTAAAAGTAGACTTTATTTCCAATCGTTCGGTACCAGTAACTTTCTTCTACGATAATTTGTTGAGGAGTTAGTAGGGGGTGTTTACTTTTTTTTTCCACGACTGTACATGTGTAATAAAACACGGCCGAGGCAACTAAAGTAATCTGGAAAGAAATAATTTATAGTTAATTTTTAATTAATAAAAAACCACCAATTTAACAGCAATTTCCTATCAAATTTAAACATTTTTCGTTATAGCAGTTACCAATAATTAAAAATCCACAATAAAATTCTTACCACAACAATTACTTTCTATTGCAAGGTTTCCACGTGACCAATGAAAATGAAATAAATAGTTTGACGAAAAAAGAAAAAAAATGAGCATTACGTCATAACTTTTCTATTGCAAGATTTCCACATGAAAAATGAAATAAATAGTTTGACGATTTTTTTTTTTTTTTTTAAGTGATTATTACGTCATATTGGAAATATAATAGACGTCAGTAGGTGAATATATAACCTCATATGAGTTTGAAAAAAACGTATTGAAACATGATAAAAACCCGATTATGGAAATGTTGGTATATTTTAACATTTTGAGGTTTTCTGAATTTGTTTTCGCCATTTTTAAATCTATTCCATATATATACCTGTGTGTATGCGTGTATATTAGAATTTCCACAAAAATTTAAGTCCCTAGAGCTCATTCTTAGAGTAGAACTGAAATAAAGATTTCAGATTTTTAAAAAATAAAATTCGTAGAATTTTTGTACTTGCCATTTTTCTTTAACCATGAAAAAAGTATTTACTCGGAAACACCTGTGTGTATGCGTGTATATTAGAATTTCCACAAAGGTTTAAAAGTCCCTAGAGCTCATTCTTAGAGAAGAACTGAAATAAAGATTTCAGATTTTTTTTTAAATAAAATTCATAGAATTTTTGTACTTGCCATTTTTCTTTAACCACAAAAAAAAGTATTTACTCGGAAACAATTTTTCATCAATAGGTTTTAATCTCGGTCTCAATCCAGATCACTGTATGTTTAATTTTGAAATTGATTTTTCAAAACAAACATTGTTAAAATTCCTGGCAACGCCGAGTACTTTAGCTAGTATACGATACGTTTAATACTGTTGCTCAAAAAACACAAGCTTTCAAATGTACAAATATCCATTGTCAGAAATTTCTCTAAAATGAAACCAAAATATTATTAGAAAAAAAAATGTATTCAAAAAGAAAAAAAAAGTTTCAAAGTTCTTATCAGATAAATTTTCTTCTAATCAACTTTTCTGCATGCTTTTTCCGTAGGATTAGATTTTACATTATATAGATAGATACGGAATTTTAAATAATAATAAAAAATGGTAATAAAAAAAATTTTTGCATTAAAAAATAAAATAATTTTGAATTATTTAAAATAGATATTAATAAAATAAGTCTACACATAGAATCACAGAATGACTAAGGTTTTTTCTCTCTCTCTCTTTCTTCCTGGAGGGGGCTGTATTGTATTGCCTTTTTATTAAAAAGTAATATTCAAAGTAACAAAATAAATCAAACTTTGAATATATATGTAAAACATTACAGTTTTCGAATTTTATTGAAATAAAATTCCACAATATCATTGTATCCTACATTCAGAGACATGCATGCTCCTTACAAGCCACATTATAAGCAGTGTACTGTATGAATAAAATTTCGAACCTTATTTTGCAGCATAAATATCAGTGAATTCATTAATAAATTGAGATCAATCGAACCAAAGCTATACTACGTAATAAACACAAAAGAAAGAGTCCTCTAAAAATGTATCGCAAAATGGGTTCAAAGAAATTCAAATAACTTTTATTTTCAGAACTGAAGAAGTCGTCCAAGCAGTCCGAAGAACAATGGCTGATTTTCGGCTTTCACCACATTCAGTCTTCCTTCATGAATAGCATTAATGACAGGAAGTAACAGAACACAATAGGAGGAAGAATTTTTCCAAAGGATTGGAAATAAAATGGGAAATTGCGACATTTTTTTCTCCTCTTCTAGAACTTGGGATAAATCCTGAAAAGGATAGTAAGAGGAAGACACTAGCAAAGCAACAAGTACGTATGAATACAGAGAGGTAGCAGTACCGTTAAAAACATGAACGCCTGCAGAACGAAATCTAGTATGGGACAAGATTCTGGAACCGATATGATTTTTGAATAATATAAATATGAAATGATCTAAAGAAGAAGAAAAAATTGTCAGACACCCCTGCCATCTTGTAAGACAGATTTAAAATCATACGAACATAAAACATATAGAAATTTTACAATAAAAAAAATATTTTAAAATAAAAATCTACAGGCATTTTTAAAAAAGAAAAAATTGAAACGAATTTTTCTTTTTCATCAGAGGAAACTCGATTTAAGATAAATTTTCAACACATGAACGAAAAACAGAACTGAAAATTTTGATAGTGAATTTTCAGTTCTGTTTCACGGAGTGCAGAGGGGAAAGAACCAGGGTTGCAAAAACGCCAGGCCGGTGGCTTTTATTGGTTTTAACCGGCTTTTTTGGCCAAAATTGGCCTTTTTTGGCCATAACTGGTTTTTATACAATGAAGTATTGTAATTATAAACTACACATTTTAAAGTGTTTTTAATTAGTTTTAATGACATTTAATTGATTTAGAGTTTAATAAGTAATCCAATTTCTCAATAATGAGGACATTAATACTGGAATAAAACTTAATGATTTTGCTAGTGATTTGTAGTCAGAATTGCAAATATGACAGCTAAATTTTAAAAGGGCCATACCAACCGACATTTTTTTCATTTTTACTGCTTTATAAAATTAAAGAGGACAATGGTTACTTAGTTACATGTATTATTACTTAATTCTAAGAGCTATTAATATACAAGTCTTATTTTATTTCTAGTAAACATTTAAAATTATACACAGTCATATTAATAAAAACACCAGTTCTCACTATTAAAAACATTATGAATAGCATATGCATGAATATGCTTAGCAACAAACTTTTCAAAATTTTATTCAGAGAATTTTTTTCCCCTTGTTTAAATGCGCTATCTTTTATACTTATGTACCACTCTCCTCAAATATTACATCTTTTTCTAATTTCTCTTTTAACATTTATAACTTAATCTCTCCATATGGACACATAAGAATGTTTCTATTTTGATGTGCTACATTTTGTCATTAATTAAATATAATCTTTAAAATGTGTAATAGATGTTGAGCTATGTAATACAGAATTTCAAAACATCTGTTTGGATCCTAACTTATGTTCTTTTTAATGTATATATATATATATATTCAGACATAATGCCTTCACAGTTGCCTTCTAGAAGTTATAAAGACTTATTTATTTGACAAAATTTAATAGAAATCTATAATTTTTTTTTTAGTAGAAAATATTTGTAAGTGTATTAAGAGCCATTATTTTGAAAATCAGGCAAAGTGCGATAGTTGTATTTTTTATTTTGCTTGATCTTTTTATATGTTGAAGTAGATCATATTTATGAATAATGTGCAATTTTGAAGCTCTGAAAAAATTTCCTGTATCCTGTAGAAAATGTCAAAGTTCAAGACCATGAATCCCATTTTTCATGAAAATTGAAATGCCAGTATGTTTGGATTGCTATATCTCTGGAAAGCAACAACATCCCAAAATTCTTTTGTCATAAACTGTTAGTATAACACTACATGCTTAGTAAAATTTACTTGGTTCCATGGGGCATTGTTAATTTTCATTGTTATGTTGCCACAAGATGCAATCAAAATGACGTTTTTTCTGCACTTATTATCTTGGTTAAGCAATAGTACCACAAAATTTTTCTTATAGAATATGAAAGTTTACTATTAGGACAAGCTAAGTAATATAGAACTTTACCGGGATATCGATGCTGTTAGCAGATATAATCTGTCAAATATTCAAAAGTTTCAAAATTTGCACCTTTTGAATTAGTCCTATCTCAAAACAGCATCACAGTTGAATAAAACAAAATATATCAGGTAGTAGTTGAACATATGTACAAAAACATGGAAACGAAAAATAAGTGAGGTCTTATGCTATTTTCAGAAGAAAAAAAATGACAAACGTTACAAAAAGGTCAAGTTTTTCCCCTAGAAGGAGAAAGAGAAAAGGGATATACCATTTCCTCATAAGGGAAAAACAGGTTTGTTTGGTTTAAACCGTGGTTTAAACCAAATGGTTTTTTTTCTCTTTTTCCCTAATGTTTTCATTTATTTTACACATTATTGAAAAATGCAAAATCAAAGTTATGCAGAAGCTACAAGCAAAGCTTTAGAAAAATGATAAATTAATAAATTTGTAAAGTGACGAAGATTTTTAATCAATCAAACTTTTCTTATAAGCTTTAAATCTACATGGCAGACTAGAAAAAAACAAGTAGTTAGTTTTCTTTCTTCTTCTTTTTTTAAGCCTTTTATTTTTTAAAAAATAGCCAAAATGGCATATTTAAGCTAAAAATACACTTTTACTACTTAGATTGCTTGATTAGTTAAGATTTACTAAGGATTACATTATGCCTCAATGATGACATAATCATAAGTAATTCTCACCATTGGTTACTCTTAGTTCTGTACGCTAATGAATGATTGGCTGTGAAGTTTCTTTGCTGTAGGGGGTATTTAGTTTAGTAAGCCTTTGTTTTTCTTGCATTCCTTCATTTGGGATTGGGGTTTTGGATTATGATTTTATTCTGCTACCAGCAGGGTTAGCACGGTTCAAATAAATTGGTTAAACAGCTGGGTTTTTTTTTAGAAAACATCTAATATAATATTTTCTTATTTTTGTAATTTAAGTGCTTCAAATTATTGGATATAAATAATTTCTACTTTTAACATCTTATCCCTCACTATGTCACAGTGAGACATAATGAGTCTAGGTTATATTTGTATAAATGTAGAATGCAAATTGTATGTGTTGATGAACATATCTGAAGCCCTAAAGAGAAAGTTTAAAACATGTGAATTTAGCAAAGATAAAATAGATTTAAAATATTCAATATGTTGAATAAAATATTTTCCTTTGAGAAAACGCAGATTATTTACAATTAATAACATAAAATGACCTTTAAGATTTCAGTCAAGCTGCAAAAGAAAATTTTCTTAATTGAGGAGATTATCTTTTAAGGCTGTTGTTCTCAACTGTTCTACTCAACAAGCGCAAAATGCTTTGACATACTTATAAATTCATTTTTTAACGGAATGATATAAAATTGGAAGGCCTGACTGGAAGCGATTTGGAATCAAACTGTATATTCTATTTTTGACAAATAAATTACCTATTGAGTTATAAGCAATTTTGATCACGTGACAAATATGTTTTTTAACTTTCCTTGAGTGATTATTCTTCTTTCGCGTGGAAATTCGGTTCAAAACGCCCACTTTGACAATATTTTCTGAAAGATCTATTGGTTTGAAAAAAAAAAGAAAAAAAAAAAAGAAAAAAAAAACTGAAAACACAGTTCGATTACATAGTTTCTGAACAACAGCATCTGCTAGTTTCATACATTTCCGAACAAAAATAAATTAAAACTTATGTCATAAAGTTGCCTTTTGGATTTGAGATCAGCCTTAAGAATAATAAATAAACTCAAGATATGAAGTCGAATAAGAGGACATTGAAAATTGGGTGGTAGCGAAGCACCTGTTTACTTTTAACTAAAATATACAATAAGATATATTTAAATCGTCTATTGCATAATCGAATCCACTATTGAGATCTGACAAAAAAAAAAGGGGGGGGGGGGAATCGAGATAAGGCTCGCTTGAGACATAATAGAAAAATGTCTCATAAAAATGCCTAAAAAGATATATTATTAATTTTTAGTTTAGACATTTAAAAGTAATACGTATTATAACATATCTTAGAAAGAAAACCTGTGTATTAAGTCTGATGGCTGTTTAAATGTTTTAGTGCATGACCACTTTTATAAATCTGCTTTCCATTTTAAGATCAATGTTTTCAGTAGTCTAAAAAGCTAGTAAAAAGGTATTTCTGTTCTGTTCATTTTACTGTCGCCTTTTTTTTACCTGGCAGTTTCAGAGGAGAAGCGTCAAATGACAACACACAATACTTCTTGAAACATGTAAAGACTCTACTGCTAAATTCAAATCATTCCAGAAATTCTTTATAAAAAGCTTTACTTTCAATAAAAGATAACAATTGTTCATGTAGTGTTCTTGTTCTAACAGAAAAATCAGATATTTCAGATTTCAAATTTTTCAAAGAAATTATTTTTAATAGGCATGGGAAAGTATATTATAGTTATGAAACTACACCATATATTTATTTATAGTACTAGTAATCAAAAGATTGTTTATTAAGATTTTCAAGGTATCAATGTTTCACTATGTAGAGCATTTTATTAATGGATATAAAGACATAGCTTTTATTAAAAATGTTTAAATTTTAAATGATTTCAATTTTCTACATAATTGATTGTAATTATTTAATTTAAATTATTTTTAAGTGAAGTTATATTACTTATATATCCAACAATGTTTATTTTTTTTCAATAAATATGCATGTATATGCAATAGGAAAATATATCTAAAAAAAACCCGGTTTAAACAAAAAAAAAACGGGTTTTTTCCAACCCTGGGGAAAAACTTAGGAAAGGGAAAGAGAAACGGGATAAATCATTTTCTTATATGGAAAAAGTCTGATATTGACACTGCCTTTTTGTAACGTTTGTAATTTTGTTTTTTCTGAAAATAGCACGAGACCGCACTTACTTTTCGTTTCCATGTTTTTGTACATATGTTCAACTACTACCTGATATATTTTGTTTTATTCAACTGTGATGCTGTTTTGAGATAGGACTAATTCAAAAGTTTTAGATTTTGAAACTTCTGATTATTTAACAGATTATATCTGCTAGCAGCATCGATATCCCAGTAAAGTTCTATATTACTTAGCTTGTCCCAATAGTAAACTTTCATATTCTATAAGAAAATTTTTGGGGTACTATTGCTTAACCAAGATAATGAGTGCAGAAAACGGACAAAAACGTCATTTTGATTACATTTTGTGGCAACATAACGATGAAAATTAACAATGCCCCATGCAACAAAGTAAATTTTACTAAGCATGTAGTGTTTACACTAACAGTTTATGACAAAAGAATTTTGGGATGTTGTTGCTTTCCAGAGATATAGCAATCCAAACGTACTGACATTTCAATTTTGATGAAAAAGGGGATTCATTATCTTGAACTTTGACATTTTCTACAGGAAACTTTTTCAGGGCTTCAAAATTGCATAATATTCATTAAATATGATCTACTTCAACATAAAAAAAAATCAAGCCAATTAAAAAATACAACTATCAAAATATCACTTTTTTGTCTGAATTTCAAAATACTCTTAATCACTCTTAAAAATTAATTTATCCAAATTTAAAACGAATTAACTGTAAACCAACTTTAAAAAATAAAAGCCGGCTTTTTTTAAGTGGTTAAAAGCCGGCAACCCTGGAAAGAACAGACTATGATCAATAAATCTCAGTTTCTTTTTCCAACTGTTTAATTATTTTAAGTCACTTGTAAAGAACAAATTATAATAATTCTTTCAAAATTACAGAAAAAATTAATTCAATGTGAAAAAAAATGGCAGCGTTCTTGGCGTAAGAATATATAGCGGCCCCACGCAAGGAAAAAATAATGCTTTATCAATACGTACTTATACATATTCACAGCTAAGAATACTAACATATCTACCTTATCTCTCTATATTATAAATGACAAGCATGTTCGTCCGTAACGCTAACGTCATTTTGAGGTTGGCAACTAGAGATCTGCATGGGCCGATTTTCATTCACGGCACTCGGGCCGGGGCGGGCCTGGTCTCCACTCTTTTCGGGCCGGGCCATATTTTTTTCTGAATGCTCGGGCCGGGCCTAACTTATTTTTTCTGTACAGAGCCGGGACTGTTTTCATTCCAAGTTTTCACGGGCCAAAATTTTCAGTTCTAGTTTTGACCCAGCCCGCATGAAAATCGTTGTCTCAACGTGGCTTTGCCCATTCAAAGGTCAGTAAAATTAGGCCTGGCCCAAACATTTTTGCAAAAAATGCATACATTTTTAAATCGCCACTATTCTACACTTAAACATTAAAATTTATTCTTTTTTAAGAATAGTAGTATATTTCCACGCTTATTAAAATATAGCTAAATTAAAATATAGTAAAACGTGTGAAAAAGAACCTGCCTATGACAGAACCCTGTTTTAAACTGAAAAACGTGTTGATCCATGCAAAATTAATATACTAATACGTAAGAAGAGAATACATATATTACATTTACACTTGCTAAGAAGGAAACTTGTATAACGCCTTTTTTTTTTTTTTTTTTTTTTTTTTTTTTTTTTTTTTTTTTTACTTTTCTATGCAATTCCGTCTAAGAAGATTTTACTGTGTAGCATTTTTCAGATTTTTGACACTTCAATACAGGAATATGGATCAACAATATTAATGATAACTGAAACATTTACATACAAGAAATAGAGATTCATTAAAAAAATATTTATCGCAGCCTGTATAGTGTACTTAAAACAGGGATGTGTGTTCTTCATTATTATAGTACATTTTTACGAATCAAATACTTTCATCTTGTAAAGATAGAAGAAAGTAAAAAAGTACTTTCAAATACAATTTCTTTGAAAACTGTATCTCAGTTTACGGATTGGTTATAGTTTTTAAAATAATTTTCAAACATGAATTATTTTTAAATCTATCTCTATCACCTGCAGCCTTACAAGAGGAATTTGAGATCTGACTGACCATGAAGCAATCGTAACGATATTTTAAACGACATTTTCTTCATTACATTTCAAGTAGCGTATTATTAATAAATCCTATATAAAGTTTAATAGATTCTTCTTACAATGACACTTTATGATTTTTACAATAAACGGGCATAAATTTAAGATAATTTTTTTTTTTTTTTTTTAATAACCATTATATAAGTTCTAATTTTTTTAATTAAAAATAATAATAATAACAATGAAAAATAATAAATAATAAAATAAAAATGTATATGAATGAAAGCAATTTATTTTACACTGAAAAAATAGTCATTTATTCTTCATCTATACTTTCTATACTTTGATAATAATTTGTTTTCTTCAATCCTTTTATTATTAGTTTTCACATTCCTCTCTCTCTGTCCCTCTTTGAATTTTTTTTTTCACTATTTTGCTGAGTGAAATGCATATTATCTCCTATTGCATTAAAAACAGATGAAATGTACATTTATCGCAAAAAAACTTATCGTTGAAACTGATTGTTTTATTTTAACTCACGCAGATAAAAACATTATTGTCTAGATAGCGAAAGTGGAGGCGATTCAGTGAAGCAAAGAATTTTTCCAGTAGTAACGATAACGAGCAAATGATGTTGATTCATCATTATTTACGGTAAGAATTCCTTTTTTCCATTCCAGTAAACACCAACATTATATGGAAACTTAGGCCACTATGTTACGATGTCAGAAAGCAACATTCCATCGATTCCTTGGAGAAAAATACATATTAAAATAAAATAAAAAATACTGGAATTCTAAAGGCTTCAGGCTAAAGTAACTATCATTTTCCTGAGGAAGTTAATAAAAGTAAAATGGCAATGATAAAAAATAAAGGCATGTATTCAAGGTTTTATCACCACCTATCAAGATTGTAGTTTACGGTGCCAGGTGTTTTTGATGTTAAACTGATCATATGCATCGCCTTTTTGTAATTCCAGGAATTTATCCATAGTTATAGTACATCGCAAATTATAACAAGCTGTTTAAAACTAGAGAGGCACCCAAAATTCGGTATCTATTCGGTATTCGGTCATGCAACCGAATATTCGGTTTGGCCGAATATCGAACTATTCGGTCTACCGAATATTCGGTTTGGCCGAATATCGAAATTATTATGCCGAAAATATTTAGCCAAACCGAATACTTAAAACTATCTTTCGAAAAATATTTTTAAAACCTTACACAACTTCTACTTATAACTGTCAATTTATAAAGATATTCAGAACAATTGGAAACAGAATCATATTTAAATAAAAGAGAATGCTGTTACATTATTTATTTGCTGTTTAATAAGTGTCACTTAAGAAAATTAACCATTAATGACGACCTTCATAGGAATAAATGATGTACAAATGCAAGTTGCTGAACAATGTCTTGTAAATTATCTATCTTTTGCTTTTTCGCAAAAAGAGCTTTTTTAAAGAAAATGGAAAAAACTTTCAGAGGTGATAATTGACATCAAGACTGACCATTTTTGTCCAAGAAACCAATATCACAATCCACTTATTTAGTCAAAAATACAGATTATCTCATCTCACTTCGGGTCAAACTTACATTTTCATTTGTTACTTTAACAATAATGAAGATATTAGAGTTTCCCACAGACAGTTTCAGGGGGGTGATGCACACCACCTTCCCTTTAGTTTCCAAAATAGTACCCCTCTTGCCCCTCATTCAAAAAATTAGCGCCCTTCTTCCAAGAAATTTGCAAGCTGCTTTCCTCTGGGTAATAAAAATGTGCCCTTTCTCCTTTTTACATTAAAAAATTTGCTTGCATAGTAAAAACTGACTCAGTGTTGTCTTTGTCTTGAAAGGCGTTAAAAATAAAAAGCTATCTGTACTATCTGTGTTAAATATTATGAAAAATTGTTTTTAAATTTAATTTTTTAATATCTTTAAACTTTGAATTCAGTCAGCCGAGTATTCGGTCAAACAGTCACTATTCGGCTAGCCAAATATTCGGTATTCGGTTTACCTGAAGGCCGAATATTCGGTATTCGGCCAAAATCAATATTCGGCGCATCCTTATTTAAAACCCCATTAAAAAAAATAATAAAATAAATAAAAAATTAAAACATTTAATAAGAAATGTTCAATTTTTTAACTCTGAATGTTCTTTTAATTTTTTTTTTTAAACATGCATTTCATTTCCGAGTTTTAGGCGATTCATTTACATATAAAACAACGTGTTAAACAAATCTAGTAACGTCTTTTATTTTTCGCAATCATTTTGCACACCTTTTATAATCTCTCTTCTCTTTTCTAAGAAACTAATGCTGCTGATGGTGTAAATGAAATTACTGTGATCTTTTCAATTTCTCGCCTTATCCGGCAAAAATTGTTATATATAAAAACATGAAATATGGTACTTTTAGATAGAAATTTATGATAAACGCGTTGAAGCAGACAGTTTTTAAATTCATGAATTATTTTAAAGGCTACTTAAGGTTGAAGTCTGCTAAGACTTCTAAGAAAAGATAAGTTCAGTTAAATAAGTTTTATAGGATCAAAAACTATGCATAGCAATTTAACTAACTTTTGCAGATTTGAATGCAATTTTGATTGTTTTTGTGCATACTTGACTAGATTGTAGTGCGCAGTGTCCAATAATTTTTACAAATAAAAAACAGAGACAACTGTCAAGCTCCAGCAAACACCTGAAATGACATGGAAGCACGTGATTTTGAATGTTCAACTTTCATTTGAACAAGATTAGACAATTTTCTTCTTTTGCTCTGAATTCTCCGATCGAAATAAATGCGACCAGCATTAAATTTTGTCGCGAACAGTAAACTAATAACAACTTGAACACACAAAGCTAAACTATAACGATCTTTCAAAAAACTTTTTTTTTTTTTTTTGTCTCTACCGAAAATGACACCATGTGCAAGAACTGTAAGGTGTAAAATTGGTATTAGAGATATAATTTTAGATTACTTTTCATAATTGCATTAAAACATGATTTACTTTCCTTTATTTGGTTTGTCGGGTTCGGGTGGGGTTGCGTGTCGAGGTGTTTTTGGCGTCGGGTCAGTTAACTTTCCTGCCTAGCTTTTTTTTGTTGTTGTTATGAAAAAAAATTATGTAACTTTCTTATTTGGCATTCTTATATATTACTTGTAAATGCTTGCATCGTGTAACTGTAATTGTTTACATCCTATATTAGATTATTATTTTTTTTTTAATAGAAAAAAAAGAGACTGTCATGACTCACCCCCCCCCCCCCCCTTTCCTAAATGCTACTCCATCAAACGTCAAAGCTCTTCACAAAGCTCCAGTCATCCTGAGCTCATCTTTCAATGCAGCTTGCTGCGAGAGAACTGTATATTTTCCAGGGCTGCGGAGTCGGAGTCGGGCCCATTTTTGAGCAAAAGAGTCGGAGTCGCTAAAAAACAAGCTGACTCCGATTCAGACTCCAGCTTTTTTACTTTCTTCTATCATCAATACTTCAATAGAAGAAAGTATTGTAATCGAAATTTTTTTCGACTTTCGGTTTTCGACGGATTTACACGTTTTAGGGGTCAGAGATCCCAAAAAACATGTTTATAGAAAATGTCTGTCTGTCCGTGTGTCGCCATTGTACCATCGAAAAGTGTATGAAGTTATGCATAGAATTGAACCAATTTTTTTTTGTAAGTTTGTGGCTATGGCAAGCAGGTCCTCCATTAATTTGGAAAAAATCCGCCAGTAGGGGGCGCTGTAATAGCGATTTTTGTGGCATTTTGAATATTGTACCACCGAAAAGTGTATGAAGTTAGAATTGAACCATTTTTTTTTTTGTAAGTTTGTGGCTATGGCAAGCAGGTACTACATTAATTTGGGAAAAATCCGCCGGTAGGGGGCGCTGTAATAGCGATTTTTGTGCATTTTTAATACTGTACCATCGAAAAGTGTATGAAGTTATGCATAGAATTGAACAAATTTTTTGTGTATGCTTTTGGCCATGTCAAGCAGGTCCTCCCTTAATTTGGAAAAAAAAAATCGCCGGTAGGGTACGCTGTAATTTCGATTTTTGTGCGATTTTTGTGGCATTTTGAATATTGTACAATCGAAAAGTGCATAGAATGCATAGTTATGCATAGAATTGAACCAAGTTTTTTGAGTATGTTTTTTGACCATAGTAAGAAAGTCCTCCCTGAATATGGAAATATTACGCCGAAAAGGGGCACTATAATAGAAATTTGTGTAATTTTCTTTCGAAGTTGATATAGTATTGAACTAATAAAAATGAAATATTGACATTTGTAACAACATTTTGAAATATTAAAATATATGAGATAGAAGAAAGTTTTGGGATTGGCACATCCAACTAGCTTGTTTGACAGTTTGATGTGAAATTAAACCCAATTATATGTAATTTTAAATCTATGAAATGAATTATTATTGCTATTTTTGGACTGTACCAGACTACCCCAGTTAAAGATGCCTGCCAAGTTACAGCTCGGTTTACACAGCAGATGAAAACAGTTTTAATTCAAAACTCTAGTGGATAGTATATGAGTACTTAACCTCAATTTTTTTTTGCGTTTGCGGAAACCGAGGTAGAGAGGTAGTCTACAAGGACCCTAAGCCCGCAAAATGAAGGCAATTTTTTAAACGGATCAGCAAAATAAAGACAATTTTTGTTAATGGCCCGAACCGGAGTTGTAAAAAAATAAGCAGGCTGACCGGCCCAATATAACAAATTTGGAAGAATCAAACTACGCCGGTAAAATAGGATTAATTTATAAAGGACAAAGGATTTCCCCAGTCCAAGGCTGGACTGGGGTGAGAATAAGTACAAATGTGCTGCATGAGCTGATGCTTGTTTGACAACATCAATACAGAAACATAATACTCGTATGTTCAACTTAGAGATCGGCATCGGACAGTTAGATTTTGTCTGAGACAGTGTTTAATTTTTTTCAGTAGACTCTAGGCGAGCCATAACTGGACTTAATTATTCCAAAACGTATCGGACGCAATTTGTTTTCTAAAAATAGTAACAGTTGAATATATAATACGTGATTTATCACATTGCTAACGAAGCGTAGGACCAACAATGTGTAAAATGTTCAAGCCGGGAATCGAACCCGGAACCCTTGGAATAGCGCTCCAAGTGCTTTATCCTTTAAGCTACGAGGACGATGTCCAGCTTAGCCTTTCCCACATATGTTGGTAAGGCTGCAACTGCAGTAGAAGATGGAAAAGTCTTCATGAGCGCACAATCCCGCGGCGAAACACGAGACACAAACAAACCCAGCATAGGTAAACACATATACAATTTTAATTAATTTTTCAATTAATTTTCAGCAGCGAAATTACGCTCGGAATTATTGAATATATAATCTGAAGCCCAATACATTAAATTTTGACCTCTGCAATTTTTTAATTTTTATCGATTGTTTATGCGACTTGCAGCTTTTTTTTTTTTACATTTTGCAGAAATTCTTCGACATTTATAAAAAGAATCAAGTTTCAACCTTTTAGTCCACTGCACTAAATTTTGTCCTGTGCTATATTTGAACTTTTAGCGGTTTTTTTTTTTTTTTTTTTTTTTTTTTTTTTCCGCGTTCCGCGGCAATTTTTTAACAGTTACTTTTTGAAACGAAAATAACTCTCCGGTAAATTTTGCTACTGCCATTATTATATTCAAATTGGAAGAATATCCAATCGATTTCTACAGCAACGTGAACGGCGATGCTGAAATTTTGAATTTAATCTGGTTCGGAATAAAAAAAAATTACAATTCAAGCTTCGTTTCACTAGAGACCAGAGCGGGTTTAGCCCGCACGGGTTGGGTATACGCTGCCGAAGGCAGAGAGGTCCGTGACTCCATGTTCATTTAATTCGAGAGGATAGTTTGGGAAAATCCGACCAGCGAAGCAGGTGAAGCTATGCTAGTAAATATGTATGTATAATATATATTTATTTAATAATGAAAATTTTATTGCAAGAATAATTACATTTACCACCAACAAATGGGGTTTCAGTTGTTTTAAAGCCGCACAGTTCAAAAAGTTACTAGGATTAAAAATGTTCTGCTTGTCGGATGCCACTAGTGAAAATAGCTGTCAGGCGCTACAAGCTCTACAGAGCATCGAAGGATATTTCTGCAGGAACTCCTGCCCCACGATGAGACAGGCAACAGCTAGCTACGTTCTGACTTGTATTTTGCCTCCTTCTCTAGTATTCTTGGAAAATCTTTTATTCTGAAATCATATGCGGTTTATTCATAAAAGAATGAGGGGAATCAACAATGGGTCAGGAGATAAGGAGCTCGACTCTACTTGAAGGAAAGGTTCCTCTTTTGCCGGACATCAGTCCTTTTCCTGCTAAAGTCGTTAAAAATCAAAGACACCGAAAAGCCACAAAAAACGAAGCCGACACTGAAATCAGTTAGAAGGATAGTGGGTACGCAGCCTTAGGATCATCACGGTGCTAACTGGCGGTGGCAAAATGCAACTATTCTGACCTCCATTTTCTTAGGGGTGAGGGGGGGGGGTCCCAAAATCCATGTTATTTTGTGTATTTGAGTGAAAGCCGCCTGAATTTTTCGAGTTATTGATTTTTTATATATTTTGTGGTTTTTGATCCCCCTGTACTTGATTAATATCAAACACATTTTGGAGCTCGTAAATGAAATAAGAAAAACCTGGATTTGAACGTCTATTATCCTATTAAAACCTTAAATATGATTTTTCATCAACGAACAAATAAAGGGAAAAATAAATTGAAATAGCCTAAGCATGGTTGTTAAGATTCAAGGAATATAATATGACTGTTTTAAAAATACTTCACCTCACCATGAATAACGGTGGGAAAACTCACAGAAGTAAAACATTTCCACACAAGTACAGAATAAAATAATCGGCAAAGATCGGATGTTTTTCCCGGTATCTGCGGAGCAAACGTCTGAAAGGTCATCGTATGCACGTAAAGATAGTCACGGCTCTATTGACCGCACGGACCGGTGGCCAGAATTTATTTTGGACCCTTACTTTTTTAAAGAGTATATATATATTTTTTTTCTTTTCGGCACCAGCCGAAGCAGAACTTTTCGTTTCTGACCTCGGAAGACTTCCGCAGAACAGGTTGGCACTTATCTGGCGTATCGAAAATGAAACTTCTTTTAAAAACAAGCCTTGGTGCGCTTTAGCTCACTTCTCAGAATAATTTTTAACATTTTCGTTTAAGCGAATACGAGACTTACAAAGACGATTTCTGCGTTAAGCCTTTCGTCATTGCTATAACGGGAAAAGCATTGTATTCATTCCTCAAGATGTTTAAGATTTCGGTTAAGGATCGACCGAAACCGAATTTCGGTAATCTTTTTTATTTTCGGTCGAAAACGAAAATGTCCCAAACTTTTTAAAGTAATTAATACATATATAAATACCAGTATATCAATCATATATAAATTTCAGTTGTGTTACTGTTAAGAGGCTACTTCAGTCAAATGAAAAGACCCGTTCGCTAATGCTAATCCTATGGAAGAAATTTATAACGATATCTCGGTTGCATTTCAATATTTTTAAATGATTTTTTTTTTGCATTGGATAGTTGAGATCGATCTGTATGCAGGCCGTTTTTTAGTTTTTGATTTTGATTACAGAATTTTTTTATGAGCATGCTTTCAGTTTCGAAACCGGTTCGAAAATGAAAGCGTCCTCATTAAAAATATCGGTAAACAAAATCGAAAAATTAAAAAACGGCCTTTGTACAGATCGATCTCAGCTATCCAATGCAAAAAAAAATGATTTAAAAATATTGAAATACAACAGAGATATCGTTATAAATTTCTTCCATAGGATTAGCATTAGGGAACGGGTCTTTTCACTTGACTGAAGTACCCTCTTAAGGGCGTATTCGAAAAAATATTTTTCCACCTTCAACAGCTCGAATTTTTCTGATACATTTTCAGACTCATTTTTAAAAGTAAAAGCATGAAACTTGCTGAGGTGATTTTTGAAGATACATATAAGAGGCCGTGTGATTTCATTTTTGTGCTCAATTAATTAGAATTTGAGTTTTAAACAATTATTTTCTCAGCATGACCATTTTTTTCATTCCCAGATCTCCCGCTTCGGGAAATTCGGTTCAAAACGTCAACTTTGACAGTATGTTTTACAATATTTTCTGCATTTATCAAAAAATCGAGAAGCACGGCACATTATGTAGTTTCTAAATAAGAGAATTTCCCAGTTTGATGCTTTTGAGAGCAAAAAAGAATTCAAAAATGAATCAGAAAATAAGCAGTCTGGATTGGAATACACCCTTAAAGAAAAAATTTCGAGCACAATAATTACTTAACACGTTCAGTGCCATGTCAGTCACCGGTGACTGACACTTAACTTCCAGTTTAGACCACGTCGGTCATCGGTGACTGACACTTATAGATTGTGTAAAGGGAATCGTTTCGTTGCCCAAACGGAAAGACAAACAAAATAGACTTGGCATCCAACGTGTTAAAAACAGATCGTGCTGAAGAAGTATATTTCTTCCTTGCAGGATATGCAAATGACGCTGGAATAAAGGAAATAGTCAATGCCATAACTAACGCTTCCTATTGAGTGAAAAACATGGATATAAAGGAAAATGTAAAAATATACAAGAGTTGTATCGAAAGTAATGCAAATGTTAACATAACTTTTTCATTAATTGACATGAGTCTTTCTAAATCTATATATTTGTAAAGCGACTTATTTTCAACACAGATCTACGACCCAATAGTCTCCATCATAAGCGGTACATTTGCGCTAATCAATCTAGTCTACTACTTGATACAACTCTTTCATTAATTGACATGCGTCGTTCTAATTCTACATCTTTGTGCAACAACTCTTTTCAACACAAGTCTACTACTCAAGAGTCTCCATCACAAACGATGTATTTGCGCTACTCAATCTAGTCTATTACTTGACATAACTCTTTCAGTGGAAGAAACTGCCGATTCAGATGATGTAACTGCGAGAGTCTTCAGTTTTTGTTATCTATATTATCAGAAACATGCCCATGATAATCACCAAACTTTGTGAAATATCACCAAAAATAAGGGAACAGATGTCATATTCGCCCCATATTGGCGCGATTTTTTTCTGAAGCCAAATCATATAGGCAACGGGTACTTAACTTGCGCCAAAGTGTCGTTATTTTGCTTGATGTGGTAACCCGGATTATCTTGTTTATGCTGTTGATGTTTTCGCCAAATTGGCAACCGAAAAAAATCGCGCCAATATGGGGCGAATATGACATCTGTACCAAAATAAGATGAATATGTCCATTTATACTTATATGAAATTTAGAGCTTTCATTTTAAAAACGAAAACACTATTTGAACGTAAAGGAAAGTTCAATGATAAGTCCTCTCGTAAAAATCTAGTAGCTACGAGGCATGAACTGCTGACCATGACAAAGAAAAAGAAGGTAGACTGCAGGTGAATAAACATTAGATGTGAGCATATGGATGTATAGGCTGGTGCTGGTACATGTACTGAAAGAACATGTGATGGATCAGGAAGTTGCGCTAAAACAAAATGTAAGCAACTGTCGATTCAGATGGTATAACTGTGAGAGTCTTCAGTTTTTGATATTTATATTTATTCAGAAACATGTCCATGATTATCACCAAACTTGGCAAAATGTCGCCAAAAATAAGATGAATTTGTCCCTAACTGGCCAAATTGGCAAATTCCCACTGTAATACATATAAAGTAACGCGCGATTTATCGCCCAAGCTGGATGAGGGTGCTTTTTCTGGTAATTTAAAATACTAGATTTGATGTCATATTGTTACACTACACAGTTCGTTTTGTAGTTACAGTTACGTTACTTTTATATAAGTTCATTACAAAAAGGAGCAGAAGAGCACTTGCTGGAATATATATATATATATATTTTTTTTTTTTTTTTAATCAGGGCGTATTATACCAAAAAATACTAATAGAATAGCCAGGCAGTACTTTTGAATGCATCATTAATTAGCGAATTTAAAAGTGATTTACTTTATTTGTTTTCAACAATAATTCTGAATTCTGCAGAAAAAGAAATAAGTGTTCAAGTTACCACTAGATGACATTACTTAGCATAATTTTACAAGAAAATGCTTATTTGAGATAGATTTTTGCTAAAATGTCAGTTACTGGATATGTGTCAATAACTAGGGGTTTCAACTAGAGTCCTGCATCGGGTCGGGTTGGCGCTATATCCTTTCGTTGCGGGTCGGGTTCACTTCTACTTTTTTTCTGCTGGTCGGGTTGACCTTTACTGTTTCGGGTTGGGTTTTGGCTCTTGCTGGTCGTGTTCGGGTTGACCCGATTTTTCAAAATAATGTCAAAGATACTTTTTCACTTTAAAAATCTATATACGATAAGACCTCCATAATGGGCACTCCCGAAAAACGGACACCTCTATTGACCGAACACTTTTCAATTCCTAACATTTATATATTCCTACGCTTATATATCTGAATAGCGAACACCTTCCAATCTATTCACACGCAACAAGTATATGTATATGTGTGCATAAACTATCACAAATATGATACATGTATTTTTGTATGTATCAAAAACGAAATGTAGGTAATATTTTCCTTATTCCGAGACACGAAAAAATGGTTCTTAAAGAAAGAATAATCTATGATCCCATTTCTTACATGCAATTTATTTCTCATGCAGCAAATTTAATATATACTCATTCATATTCAAATACGCATTTATTTCCATCTGAAACATTGTTCTGCTCAAACATATTGTGAAAATCCCAACAACCCGATTTGCAAAAAAACTAAATATAACCCGCAAGAATTATTTTACGGTGAACTTGACTCCCAGAAAGAAAATTGGAGTCACCACGACCCGAAAAAAAGAAAATTAGGGACAACTCGACCCGATGCAAAACTCTATTCGACGATCCGAGGTTTCCGCTATTAAGAGATTTTACATATTTGAATATTAAAGAATATAGATTTGTCTATTTTTCTATATAAAACATAAAATTAGTATTGGAGATATAATTGTAGAGTGCTTTTCATAATTGCATTAAAACACGATTTACTTTACTTTCGAATTCGGGTCGGGTTGTGGGTTGAAGTATTTCGAGTTCGGTTCGGATGCGGGTTGAAATATATCGACTTCGGGTCGGGCTGCAGAAAATTATTTTGGCGGGTTCGGGTCGGGCTGCGGGTCGTGGAAATTTTTTTCTCGGTTCGGGCATGGTTGCGGGTTGACTTCAAATGAAATTTTCGGGGTTCGTGTCGGGTAGTTCTTTTTAATTTTTGAAGGAGACAGCCAATTATGTTTTTTACTGCATTACGAAAAAATTAGATTTTATACAGTCAATAGGTATTTTTGTAAATTTAAATTTCCTTGTGAACAGCAATGCAGCGGTCTTCAAAATTCCCAATTTTGCTAAATTTCAAAATTGCCTCTCCAAAACACTCAGTTTATATCTGAGGTTTTTTTTTTTTTTTTTTTTTCCCAGGTTTTGTAACTTTGTCTACACACAACAATATTCTTTCAACGAAATTAAATGCGCAACGCAGTCACATACAAATCTATATCTGAGGAACAAGTGTTAAAAATTCAAATAAGTGTCATCAAGATAATGACAATTAATTTCTAGAACTCGCTGCGTCTGAAACACTTCCTATCTGTCAAAAAAAAAAAAAAAAAAATCTAAATAGCTTTCTACAACTTGACTCAAATATTAGTTCGTATCGAGAAATATATTTCGTCTGAACAAGTCACGTGCCTCGGCAATTTTCGAAAGCACCTATTGTTGTCGTCTCCATATGTTAAATATATCACCTAAAAGAACATTTACGTCGGTATTCCTTCCGTTACAGGTGTTGCATTACGTTTTTTTGGAACGTCTATGTCAACGGACTGAACACAACTATAAAAATATAGGTTGAGGTTAAACCTCTTATTTAACTTTCAAAACATTTCGATTTTAACCGTGGGCGACGGCCGAACAAAATCCAGGGAGGGGCGAGATTTCGAAGTGATGTGCTTGTGGTCCGAAGCCCTGACAGCATATTTTTAATTGAGAATATGCACATGACGTAAACTAAACTTTTTTTTTTTTTTTTTTTTTTGGGGGGGGGAGGGGGTCAGACCCACCTCCTTCCCCCCCGTTAAAGTGAATTTTAAAAACATATCAACATAAAATGAAATACATAATCTACCCTCTACCCTATATATATAAAATCCTAATGAAACGCATTTTATGAAACGGAAGTATGTAACGGAAGTATGAAACGCAAGTATGAATCGACTGATTAAACAACTGATTAGGTTTCACGGCGATTTCTCCTAAAATATGGAATACTTTGCGATGAAATTAACACCAAAAATCAATATTGATACGCAGATTTCAAAACTGGTATTAGAATTTTTAAATTCTAATTAGTTTTCGAAATATTAATTTTTTTCTAATTTTAAATACATTTTTTCTAATGATGGCAACTCAAATTTTAATCATAACAGATATTTTTTTTCATAATTCAGAAAAGGTTACTATTTTAAACCAACTTGGCACCAGTTTGGCCTCACTTAAATGTATGCTAAGAAATGTATCATGTTACTTTTATTCAAAATTCAATTTGTATTTCATTATCATTTTATTTAATACAAAAGTTTAATTTAAAACTGAAACTTTTAAAATAAATGGCTTTTACTTCTTTCTTTTTTTTTTTTTTTTTTAAACGAATCGAAAAGAAAAATATTAGGCACAGATGTGATATACGCAACTCTGTACTTAATTGGCGCCAAAATGGCGTTATTTTACCTGACATGGTAACCCAGCTATTGTTGCTTATTTATTAATAAATGTTTATTTGAATTTATTTTCTTTTTATTTACAAAAAAATGTTATAAATTGTTTTGTTCTATAGTTATTAATTAAACTTATTTTTATTTATTGTTATTTCATTTTAAAAATAACAGAAAATAATTTAAAAATACATATATAACTGTTATTCGAAAATAAGGCTTTCGCCAAATTGTCGTAAAAAAAATTGCACTCCAAACCCGGTGCGTATCTGACAATATAACAAATCATGACATTTAATTTTAACTTCAAAGCAATGTTTTCCCAAACCACTCGCCAAATTATACAAATTGACATAATTTTTTATTTTAAATAACGAAAGAACAAATAAATTAGTATATTATTAATAAAAATACGGTACTTTTCCGTTATACGGACACCGTTGCCGGCAAGCCAAATAGTTGGCGCAAAATGAAAATCACTTAAATTGAAAAATAAAAGAAGAAACTGCACATATGTCATATACGCCCAATATTGGCGCGATTTATTTTGACGCCAATGTCATATACGCACCGGGTACTTAATTGGCACCAAAGTGTCGTTATTTTGCTTGATATGGTAATCCGGTTTTAGATGATATGGTAACGAGGCTTTCACCAAATTGTCGTAAAAAAATTGCACGCCAAACCCGGTGCGTATCTGACAATACAACAAATCATGACATTTAATTTCAACTTCAAAGCAATGTTTTCCCAAACCACTCGCCAAACTATACAAACTGACATAATTTTTTATTTTAAATAACGAAAGAACAAATAAATTAGTATAATATTAATAAAAACACGCCACTTTTCAGGTATACGGACGCCATTGTGGGCAAGCGAAATAGTTGGCGCAAAATGAAAATCACGTAAATTTAAACATTTGAAAAATAAAAGAAGATACGGCACAGATGTCATATACGGTATTGGCGCGATTTTTTTCTGACGCATATGTCATATACGTACCGGGTACTTAACTGGCACCAAAGTGTCGTTATTTTGCTTGATATGGTAATCCGGTTTGAGATGATATGGTAACGAGGTTTTCGCCAAATTGGAGTCAGAAAAAAATCGCGCCAATGTGGCATCTGTATATGACATCTGTGCCGAAGAAACATTGTCGATAGTAAAGTGAGCATTTTAAAAATATAACATTTGAAAATTACAGACTTTTAAGGACTATTTTATTAAATCACAAATACATACTTAAAATAAGTGAACAAATAATTGTTATACAATAAAGTAAGGAAATAAAACTCATATTAAACTACTGGTACAAAATTAAAAATACCTTCTAGCATTGCAATAAACACTTCATTGATCAACGATCAGAGTTGAAATAATTGGCGCATTAGCATAAAGATGAAAATAAGCTAAGATGAAAAACTGGCGACTAAAAATATGGAAAGTACCGGCCAAATGCAGGATTTTCCAAAGGGATTTCGTCAAAGAATCGCGGAAAAAAAACCTGCGAATTTTGTCAGAAGATCGCGAAAATACCCAAATATCGTCAATAGATCGCGAAAAAGCTAATTTCGCAAAGAATCGCTCAGAAACCCAAATTTCGTCAAGTGATCGCGGATAAAACGCAGATATCGTGAATTGATCGCGGAAAAAACGCAAATATCGTCAATAGATCGCGAAAAACAAACGCGAATTTCGTCAACGAATCGCGAAAAATACGAGAATTTCGTCAAAAGATTGCGGAAGAAAACGTAAATTTCGTCGAAGGATCGCGAAAAAACCCAAACATCGTGAATGGATCGCAGAAAAAACTCAAATATCGTCAATAGATCGCGAAAAAACGCAAATATCGTCAATAGATCGCGAAAAAACGCGAATATCGTCAATAGAACGCGAAAAAACGCAAATATCGTCAATAGATTGCGAAATAAACGCAAATATCGTCAACAGATCGCGAAAAAAAACGCAAATATCGTCAATAGATCGCGAAAAAAACGCAAATATTGTCAATAGATCGCGAAAAAAACGCAAATATCGTCAATAGATCGCGAAACAAAACGCAAATATCGTCAATAGATCGCGAAAAAGACGCAGATATCGTCAATAAATCGCAGAGAAAATCCGAATTTTGTCAAAGAATCGCGTCAAAAAGAGAATTTCGTCGAATAATTGCGAAAACGAACGCGATTTTCATAAAAAAAAATTACGAAAAATTTGCGAATTTTGTCAAATGATCGCGAAAAAAACGCGAATTTTGTAAAAAGATCGCGAAAAAACGCACATTTTATCAAAGGATTGCGGAAGAAACACAAACATCGCCAATAGATCGCGGAAAAACGCGAATTTTGTTAAAGTATCTTGTAAAAAATGCATAATTAGTGCCAGAAGAGACCCCCTCCTCAGCCCCCCACCCCTTTACATTTCAGAAAATTTGCTGTAAATTTCAGATTTTTTTTTTAATTTTGAAAAGTACCTAAGTATAGTGGACTTATGTAGTTAGCTATATAAGCATGTTACATATAGTTTTGCTGTTAACTTAATTTAAAATAGATTGGAAATTAGTATCTTAAGTTTATTCAAAACAATATAATTAAAATATTTTTATTTATTACATAAATTACTTATTTACTCTAAACTTATATATTTTAAAATTAAATATTCAGTGACATAAATGTACTTACTGGCAACTAAAGAAATTATTCCCACTAGCCAGTAACTGGCTACTAAAAAATATCAACTTACCGGCCAGTGGCCACTAAGCAAAATTCCTTATTTTCATCTTTACATTAGCATACATTTTGGCATGGTGTCCGTATAACATAAAAGTACCAAAAATACAAATAAAACGTCGAAATAAAAATCACTTGATGGCGTAAACACGTGTAACTTCCTTAAAGTCAACACTGTAAAAAATAGTGGGAACGTTTACTATTCTAATAGGAACATTTCTGATAGTATCCGATATTTGACAGCTATTTCTATTTTCCGAAACAACCGGGAATGTTCCTGGTTGCTTCAGTTTACTTTTCATGAAACAGCGAAAGCGCCTGTACGCATGCGCTCCAAGTATTTCACCACTATTTCTCCTTACGCTGAAACCGGAAGCAATCGCCTAAAGTGAAAGTCAACTCATGTTGTTTGAGATGGCGGCGTAGGGAAATTTACGCTGTACCACGTGTACTTGAATTCGTTTATATTTTGAAAAACAATATTATAACATTTTTGTTATATTTTGTGGGTATTTTTTATTGCGTTTTAAAATTATGCAAGAAATGTACCTTGGACATTACCAATGGACTTTTTTAGAGCTTTGGAAATTTAGTATTATTGTACACGGAACGATCGTAATTCTGGGTAAGTGTTTTTTTTTTTTTTTTTTAAATCATCTACAGTATTACTTTTACTTACTATTAGTTATTATTACTTACTTCTTTATTAGTTTTCTTTGTTGCAATACACGAAAAGAAATTAATAACCTATTTATTTTTTAATATATCAGACTTTGTTTTATCTGTTTTTTTTTTATTATAATAGTATATATAAATGTGTGCATGAAAATAAGATAATATAGTTAAACTTGATGTTCATACTGATTGCGGTATCGTATTCTCCTTTTCACAGCGTGTTCTTAACAAATTATTAAATGCGTTATAACTTAAAAGAAAATTTACGTATTATATTTTAATCAAACAAGCTGAAGGTTCATTGTCATATTACTTCTTCATTATTGATTGCTTTTATGTAAAAAATACAGTATTGTGAGTAAAAATAAACAGTAAACTATTCTTACAATTATAGGATTTATTTTTATAAATCATTATAGTAAATAAAATTGATTCATTTGTTTTGCTGTTTACTAAAAAGCTTTCAAAAATTCATTTTTTATATCCACCTATTTTCTCCTCAAATTTTGATAGAAAAATAAAAAGAATCGTTTTAGATCATTAACTTGTTTAGTACTCAGGTTCAGACATGTAAATCCCCCCCCCCCCCCCTCCCACACACACACACAAACACACTTTTTTTTTTCTTTTTAATGCTTCGAAAAAATTAACCATTGCATTTTTTTGCGATTTGAATTTTACTTGTTCATCTAAATATTCTTGCTTGAAAAGAAAAATGTTTTCTTCTGATTTTGCAAGACTGAATTGTGAAAAAAAAAAAAAAAAAAAAAAAAAGATACTATTGTTGTTATTTAACTTATGCACTTTACACTAAACAAAATTGAAAATATCTCTATTATTAACCATCAGCTTATTTTATGAAAATATAGTACACATAATTTCTTGCTTTAAGTTATAAGGCATTTTAATTTGTTAATATTATGTTGTGAAAAACATAATATGATATTGAATCAACGATAACATAAATTGCAATCATATCTTATTTACATGCACTAATAATAATAAAATGTTATGTATTAAAATGTCTGTGCAACAAAGAAACGCTAATAAAGAACTAAAATAATAAGTAAAAATAATGCTATAAATGATTAAAAAATAAATAAAACGCTTTTCGAAAGAATTTATCATTCCATTTTCAATAATAATACAGTTCATGAACTTTAATGTTACTTGTTAATCCGCATGGTTAAAAAAATATCACTGCAAGATGTTAAAACGCAATAAATTTTATCTAAATTATGAAAAAGGTATAATAATATTGATTTTTTTTTTTTTTTTCAGAATAAATCCAAGCAGATATATATATAATAAAAAACCTCAGAAAAAGATCATTCAGAAATGAACTTCCATATAAGACTCTTTCATAAAAATTAATTTAATAAAACTGGCTTCTTCACAAAATCCATTTTACTAAACTAAGCCCCTTTCACAAAATAATCTTCAATAATTGAATGTTTAAATACTAGTGCTAAATTCAACTTGAGTAAATAATTAAAATTCATATAAAAAAGCTCAAATAAATGTACTAAAACTACTTGCAGGTGCATTGCACATAATATAAAATTATTTAAAATATATTAGAAATATCTTAAAAATACGTTAAAATTTTTAATGTATTTTTGAGATTTTCTAATGTATTTTAAATGATTTTATATTATATGTATGCACCTGCAAGTAATTTTAGTACAGTTATTTGTCCTTTTTTATGCAAATTTTAAAATAATCCTCGTCTTCAGAAAGGTTCCATATATATTCAGAAACCTTTCCGATTCGTAATAAAAGGTTTCCTATACATTCAGAAACATTTCTTAGTGTTCAGAAAGATTTTGTGTGTATTCAGAAACCTTTCCGATCCGTAATGAAAGGTTTCCGATATATTCAGAAACCTTTTATTTCGAATCGGAAATGTTCCGTATTATAACCAAAACAATTTTCTGCTCGAATCTGAAACCTTTCCGTTAGTATCGTGCAGCACATTTCTCCGTTACTTTCGGAAACGTTTCTGAAATTTTTTTTACAGTGAAGTGACTGTGACATTTACGATCAACCATTATTGGCATTTAATCTTATAGTTTGGCGACAGATTGTGAAACAAACACGAAAACAACCATTGGATGTCTTAGCAACTGATTCTGCCTTAAATTTTTGCAATCAAAGGGAATTGAATGGAAAGTACCGTACGTAAGGTACGTAAGTACCGAAACCCGTTTACAGGGAGATCGCTACAGGTTTTTTCAGTATAATTCGATCTTCTCTAATCTTCTTAAAATCGATCAGATTAGCGTGCTTTTAGATTCTGCAGTGTCTGAACGGGGGTTGGCGAGCGTAGCTTGCAGGGGGCAGAGCCCCCTAGTTTAACAATAAAAAAAATTTAAATATTCAAAAATAATTTTTTACCAGCATTTTTCAAAAGATAATTCCAAAAATACTTTTTGGGGGGTGGGGGAGGGAGTAACCGGCCGGCTCGTTCAAGGTTGGAAGCATTTTAAAATCCTTTTTCTCTTAGTTGATCATTGTTTTAAATCGTTTCTACAGGATAACTTTTATTACTTTTCAAAATCATCAAAAATAAAGAAAATTCAGTTAAGTTCAAAATTCTGGGAGGAGCAAAAGCCCCCCTCCCCCCCCCCCCCGTGATCATGATATTAACTGTCATAAACATCTTAAATAAGATATCCGTATTAATATTGGTACATATCGCGTATGTTAAGAATAAATAGCGTGAGTTATCGGAAGTTGGGTCTCCGAATTCATAACAAAAGCACATTAAATGCAATGTGCAATGCATTGGGATGAATTGCATAGTTTATAATTAGGACGCGTATCTTTTATTTATGTGAAAACTGTAGGTTAAAATGCTGTACTTTCTTCTTGAGTTAATGCACGCATCCAGGATATTAGCTAAAGTAACTTAGGATGCAAATTTGAACGTGTCTGGAGTCTGGACACAACATGAACATCCTAAAGTGGATACATATTTACACCCTACCTGCCAACACTTGAAAATAACAAAGTGTAAAATGACGCGTGAAGGGTATGTCACACATTTTTTAAAACTTTTTTTTAGATTACATAATGGATTAATATTGTTAAATATTACAGCGGTGACCATTACAGAGATAGTTTGACGAGAATAACATGAAAACCATGATCAGACTCATTAAGAAACTGATTTTAAAGCCATATACATAGTTTTTTGTTTGTTTTATTTTCAATTTTTGCGATTCTCTTAAGCAAATATACAGTGTGTCCACGTATAACCTGACCGACCTTTATTTTCGAAATCGTTGGTCCTCGATGCATACTTCTAATTACAAAAATGGTCAAAATTAGGTGCAGGGTTAAGATAAAAAAAGTTTGAAGCGAAAAACAATTTAGTGAAGACTTACAGAATCTAAATTTTTATACGGTCCCCCGGTCCTATAAGTTATATTTAGTAAAATTTCCCTGTTACACTGGCAAGTAAGGCAAAAAAAAGTCCCGTTATTCTACGATTAAAATTGACCGAGTATTAGCTGTTTAAAGTTGGAGTATACTTTTTGCTGCATATTAGGGGTCATTCACAAATTTAGCATAAATATAATTTCGTCAGATATATTAAAGAAATTGTTGAGAGTAAAATTACCACTGCAACATAAATTTGAAATCATTCTGACATATTACTGCAAAATACGCAATTTGTACTGAACATCATAAGAGGATAAAAATAACAATTTTTTTGTTAAATAAAAGGATGAAAAACAACAGCCTCAATTCTTTACAAAATGATACATATTTTAAAATGTTGTTAGATTACACTGTCTTTCAAATTTTGGGTTGTGGCATGTTTTTCAGCTTTTGGTAATTGATTCTTATGTAATTTTTAGCACTGAATCCGAAAATGTCCTTCATTTTAAACCATCACGTCAGGAATTTTCTCAAATCGCAAATTTCAAAGTTAAAAAGCTAAAAGTTAAAATTGACCCCCCCTCCCCTCCCAACCTCATCCGACCCCCGAGTTGTTTATCTGTAAGAAATCCAGTAAAAGCCAAAAAATCTAATAAATTATTAAATTAAATAAAATGGAACCGAATAGAAAAGTCTTACATATATTTTATAGTATCAGATTTTTCGCTAATTTTTAACCGTGAACTTTACGATTTGCGAAAGATCCTGACATGATGGTTAAAAGTGAAGGTAATTTTTTTTATTCAGTGTTAAAAAATACATAAAATGTAATTATAAAATTTAAAAAACACAACCATCGCAGGTTTATGTTATTTAATCTAAAACTCTTTCTTAAACTTCTTGACTGTAATCTATCCGAATTTTTTTGTGTTATCCTCTAATATAAGTATGTATAAGATGGTAAGAGTCGAAAATCATAATAATATTGCATTGTCATCGGATTTAAGTCAGTAGGGGAGAGTTGGGAGGAATGGGACAGTGGGAGGAGTGGGACAGCAGCATTTATGTCCAAAATAACTGTTAGAATTAAGTTCTAGTTTAGTTTGTCCACTAGATAAAGCATCTATAGCCTCATGTTTGATTCTAATTGTTACACCAGCTGTATTATTGTTTGTATTTAAAAGGGAAAATTTTATTTTCATACCTCAGAAGTAAGTACAAATTCTTATTCTTTCAATGATTTTTTTTAATTATATTATATTTAAAATAAAAATATTATAATTGTATAATAAACTTAAAGATATAGTGTTTGTAAACTAGCAGCCAAATAAAGCATAAATGTAGCATGATATATATGATAAGCGTTTTTAAAAAATATTCAGCAGATGGAGGAATGGGACAGCATCAATGAGGGAGGAATGGGACATGTTCTCAAGCACCTTTGAGTCCTTCCGATATGCACCCTTATCCCAAAGCATTTCCACAAAAACTATAAAGAAAGACAGAAAAAGGGAAAGATAAAAAATCATCACTGACACACCAGAAAAAGAAGAAATTGAAAAAATAGCCGCTGATAAAAAGCAGAAGAGATTGTGTAAAAAGAAAACTCTTAAGGTGAAAAGGAAGAAACAGAGAAAAGCGAATGAATTATCTGATGATTCCATTGATGGGAAATTTTTGTTGCATGACTCTACAGATGAAGACTTTTGATTTGATTACTCACAATGATAATGAAATTGCTGAAGAATTTGATTGGTTAACTGAGATCCAAAATTAGGATAAATGACTTTGTAATTGTTAAAATTTTGACAAAGAAGACAGTTGTTTATTATATTGGCAGAGTTGAGGATATAGACAGTGATAAGGAGTTTATCATATTCAAAAATGATGAAAAAGAAAAATTTCACTTCCCACAAGAAAATGACTTCAGTGAAGTAGAGAAAAGGGATATCATAATGAAATTGCCTCAACCACAAATAATTTGTGGTACCAGCTGAGCCCAGTCCTACTTTGCTTTCAGTGTTGACTTATCAAAATACAATATGTGTTAATTTAATTTTTATCAAACAGTGTCCTATTCCTCCCTCATGTGCGTCCCATACCTCCCTCATATGAGGGAGGTGTGGGACAAAAATGTTAACATTTTAAAACGTGCAAATAAAAGCCAGTTGTTTGTATTTCACAGCGTTTGTATTTTTTAAACATAGCTTAAGTAACATACTATTAGATTTTTATAAGCTGTACTCTTGGTAAAACATAAGTAGTGAATTAAAAATTAAATTGTGAAATCTGTCCCACTCCTCCCAACTCTCCCCTATGTAAAATTTAACTTCGATCGGACATTTGAAAGTAAGTTAAAGTTCTAGTGCAAATTTTAAACTGGAAAGACGATCATTGAAAGTTAAATAAAACCTTATGAAAACAACACAATTTTAGTTAAATGAAATCATAGCCGCAAATCCTTACAAAATAAAACATATGTTAAAATACAATTATTTTAACTAATCTGAAACTTAACTAATAAAACTTAATCGTAATATTTGTACGATTTCTTTCAAAGCGCAGATACCTTGAAATAAGTTTAAGTACTTTAAATACGATCCCTGAAAGCATGGCAGAAATCATCTGTTTTGAGACGCATAAAAGTGGTTTATGTCGTGCATTTCACAGTTTCAAAACTCAGTCAATTTTAATGTTAGATGAATGGGACTTTTTATGTCTTACTTGTTAGTGTCACAGTGAAATTTTACTAAATATCACTTATAGAACCGGGGGGGCGTATAAAAATTTAAATTTCGTAATTTTTTAATAAATTTTTCTCGTGACCCAAATCGCTTTAAAAATAATTCTTTACTTTATTTAAACCATTTTTGTAATTGGAAGTATGCATCTAGGACCAACGGTTGCGAAAATAAAGGTTATACGTGGACACACTGTATATTAAGAGCATTATTTTTACATGCAATGAAAATGAAAGATTATTTCTGGTGATTTTTGACAATGAAACCTGAATTCATTCATCTGACAATATTAAATATCCCCTTTGCATTCAAAATTTATTGTTACTAAAAGCAGAAAGTAATTCATAATTTGAGGGGAGAAAAATGAAACAAAATTGAAACTTTGCAAAAAAGTGTAAAAATAAGTATCCTAAGAGTAAAAGTGTAAAAAAATGGTCAAAAAGTGTAAACTTTACACCTAAAGTGTAACAGTTTACACTCTTTTATTTAACTCAACGTGGTTTTTAACACTTTCCAACAAAGTTGAAAAGTGTTTATGACTTCGGTTTGTCTGGCCGTCTGTCCGCGCTCTAACTCTCGTAAATATAGTTGGATCGTTCCGAAATTTTTGGATGTTAGTGACTTCTACCTTAGCACGATCCCTATTTCAAATAAAGTTTCTAGCATGTTTAGTTCATTTACAGGGACAGTCGAAAGTTTTCCGTTACATTACGGCCTATGGGAAAAAATTGTTTAAAATGGTTTTTAATGATGTTACATGCTTTCAAACATAATAAAATTCATATGCATTTATCAAGTGCACTAAGATACACATTCTGTAGAATATACGATGCAAAGAATAGTTATTATTCATTTACAGGGCCACACAAAATAATTAGGGATGGGACGAATAGTGATTTTGCCGAATACCGAATATTCGGCCAAATTTTAGGCCGAATACCAACATTTTTTTCCAATAAAGAAAATAGCTTTTGATTATATATAATTTAAAAAATAGGAACTCATTAATCATTACTTCTCTTAAATGTACTTTTAAATTTGATAAACTTATTTTAGCACAAAAAATTACGAAATCGCATTATATCCTTTCATTCTAAGGTATATCAAATTGATTTTCAGTAAGTCAGGATGGTAAATTAATTCCATTAAAAATAAAGAATTTACTTCACTTTTACTATCCAATGATACTTTTATCCTTTCTTGCATTCAAAATCAATAATATTCTTACTCTCTCTTATATCTCACAAGGAGATTTTTTCTGAAATAACCTTAGTAGATTTTATCATTGAGAATTTGTGTCCCTAACGATAAAAAAATTTGTACGAATGAGTCTGTTCTGAAATCAGTTTCCAAGCCTTAAATTACAAATTACATTAAAGCAAAAGGTATGGTTAAAGTAGAATACATATGATAACAAAATCTTAGACATTAGAACCAACGCATAATAATAATATTCAATAATATTCCACTTATTCAATAAGCAATAAAAGCATAAGCAGAAACTGATAGCAACATGAATGAAGAAAGATGTTAATTGAAAAATATATACATAATATTACACAATAAAGCCAGTGATAATGCAAATAATTAAATGAAAACTATAGATTTAAAAAATTATTTTGTTCATTATTTAAAATTTATATTTAAATATTTATAAAACCATCTTCATAAAGCAAGTTGCGCCATCTAGTGGGTATCTAGTTTGACACCAGTTCTGTTTTCAGATATACTGTTGTACTTGGAATAGTGAGTGATATTTGCTATTCCATGGAATTTGCAGATATTAATGAATATTAAAGTGTTTCAGAATGAGACAGTATTTTTCTTTTTTCCCCATAAGAGTTTTTACATCTTGAGTTGTAATCTATCATTCTCTAATGAAGACATTTCCCGGACAATTGAATCTCCAATTTGGGCAGCATTTTCTAAAAGATCCCTATCTTTTATAAGAGATACAGAAAGGCTATGTATATTTTTAAATATCTGAATAAACATACATTTTGTGCTAGTAAGAACGAGAATGACTTCATGAAAGTGTCAGAAAGTAGCCAATTTGGATTAGAGAAAAAAAAATTGCAAGAAACGATTTTTTTTTTTTTTTTTAAATACTGAATTTATTTGGCAAGATATCTTTCACTATTCGGCGAGATTTTAGCAATATTCGGCGAGATATCTCTGAATATTCGGCCGAAGCATTCGGCCAACAAGCCTTTAATATTCGGCAAAAGGGCCGAATAGTGGCCGAATATTTGTCCCATCCCTAAAAATAATTCCGTTACAGAACGATATAAAGGTGGAGGGAATTGTTTGCGGCGTATTTTAATTATGTTAAATTATTTCGTGTATAATGAAATTGATATACGTCGCTGAGGTTTACTATAACTTATTTCATGTATAATATGAAGTGCATAGTATTTACAGGACACACAAAAGATTTCAGATACTATATTGTGTCCGAAGTACTGTGCAGTAACGATGATTGCCGGAAATGCATTTTTATATATGTTATGTCCTTTTATGTTTCACTATATTTATGCATAGTATATGGTGTGTATAAATGTTGTAATTCATATACAGGGCTACACAAAATAATTCGTAATGGTTACTGGGTATGATTGCAAATTGCTTAAAAGTGATTTTTAAATGAGTTATGCATTTTTATGCGGAACTGCATTTGGTTTACTAAGAAATGTTTGTAGAACATAGATAAGATGATATACAGGGTCACGCAAAGAGTTGGATACCAGGCCGTCTATAAATGATAATTTCTGGAAATGTGATTTCAGTAGTTTTAAGAATGTTTTACTTTGAATTAAACTTTAACTAAATAGTGGCGTGTAATAAAGGTACTAGGTTAACTACAAGGCTGTACAAATGTATACAAGTATGTTTTGATCTATTAGTATAAATTGCTGAAAGAGAAATTTCAACCTGTTATGAGTTTTCTTGCTAAACTAAATTTTCCCATTATATAGTATACTAGTATATTATCCCCGTCACAAATGACGGAAAAAGAATGATAAATCTTCAAAACAATAGTTAAAAAAATATTTTTCTGACTTAAAAAAAAAAGATGCATGATGCATTTTGTTAATCAAAAAGTATTATTCTTTGATTTTTTATGATTAGAGCAAAGAAATATGTAAACTACAATTTAGTCACCAGCGCTTAAACGCACCATTTCCAGCTACACATTCTATGACGAAAAATGACGGAAAGTAAATGATATATCTGCAAAACAATAGTTAAAAAAATATTTTTCTAACTTAAAAAGAAAAAAAAAAGATGCCTCATGCATTTTGTTAATCAAAGTATTATCCTTTGATTTTTTATGATTAGAACAAAGAAATTATGTAAACTACAATTTAGTCACCAGCGCTTAAACGCTCCATTTCTAGCTGCACATTCTATGACGAAAATGCTTGTTTAGGTTCCCTCTACATTAAAAATTTGTTGTTTAGTGGGACTTTATTTTTTCGCTACAAACTATGTTAAAATTCATAATTTTATCTGCAAGATAATTAAAATATGCTGCACCGATAAGAAATATTCATTTTATTTGCAATGTCTTCAAATCTGATGAAATGCATTGTAAAAAAAAATACGATTACAACAGAAAGTTGACGGCAAAAGAATTAGCAAGAAACATAAGCTCCTAATTTATTGGGAATTAACACGGCCTACAGAGACGCTGCTCGCAGCCTTCGGTACAGAAAAAATTGTCTCTTTAACCCTTTATCTACTGACGGTACTTATAAGTACAATTAAAATAACTTGTTATAAAATTAATTTAATACATCGATTAGTAGAAATACAATTTAGAATGAGTAATAGATGCATTACTTTATGATATTCCAAAAGTTTTATGGGTTACACAAAACAAAAATATTTCTTAAAGGATGATTTCTTTGGCCTTTGCATCTTTTCAGCTTTCTTGGCGTTGGAGGTGGGGGGGGGGGGGGGATTTTTCAAATCAGAATTATTTCAATATTTCTATTGTAAGAACATTATATTTGTAGATTTCCTAATTCCTAATTTCGATTTCCTAATTCCTACAAAATACAAAGAAAAATATATAAAATAAAAGATTTGAGTGGGGTTATAAATATTACACAAAACCCTTATAAATTCAAATTTAATGAATCCTTCTAAAATTTATTTAATGATTATGTAAATCCTTTAATTTTGGTTCAAAAATTCACGAAAAATGCTTTAGAAGATGAAATTTTCGTGAATTAATAATTCAGTACATAGAGGGTTAATTTCCCTTTAAATAATGCTGAAGTGCCATTGAAATAATTCTTTATTGTAAATGGATTTGAAAGTTTTAGGTATTCAAATTCGAATAATTTTTACTTTGTCATATAAGACAGAAAACAAATGTCACAGTAAATATGAAATTGTACAAAAGAATAATCATTCTGAATAAATTAAAAATACATGTAATGCAATGTGCTTGAACGCACCTTTTTAGAGCGAAAGTTCTATTTTTTCTCCCTAGATGGCGATAGTTATCCGTTATTTTTAAATTAGAACTTGTTGTTGTTGTTGATGATGATTTGGCCCTTAAATTTAGAACTTAATTGTTTAGAACTTAACAGTTTTTGAAAGTTTTAACCAAAGTTAAAATATTTAAAGGTTTTAATAAACTGTTACAAATATTTTAAGACCAACATCGGCTTTAACCTGTATTTTTTTTAAATGAAGCGTTCAAAGAGTCATTTGTTTGTTTGTAGAGTTGCTGAAATTTTAATCTGAATGGCAGCAGTATCGTTTGTTTACGTCCGATTTCTATGTTTATAATAGCTTGATTTTAATTTAGAACTTAATACATTATAAATAGATATCATACACATGTTTTATGTGAAAATATGCTGAACAGACATGATTTCAAATAGAAAAAATTATCATTTAGCCGTCATATGCTAGGATATGTTTTTCATTAAGCCTAACATGGCGTTTAGCTACGGTCGTTTCGCAGACTAGAGTGGTTCGCACAGGCATTATTCCGACGGTCCCTTGCACTCAGATTTTATTATAAGTAGATAGATATATGTAACGATATCGGGAGCGTTCCGGACTTGTATAGAGGTAGTCGCGGGCCGTTCACTTCCCGGCATGTGTCCGTACACAGATGTAAGTCCATCTTGGGGTGTCATACTTGTATAATAATTGAACTCCGGAACCTTTTGGTAGACCGAACTCATTTATTTCGCCGTTCATCTTACAGTCCGATTCACGAGATCGATCTTTGGTCCCGCGAGCCACTTATGTCGCTGATTTACAGGAGCTACATTGTCATACGTTTTGCAGGCATCTCAAAATTGCAAGTTCTCTCGTTTTTGGCGCGGGTTTTAGCTAATCTTGGGGTTTATCATACTTTCCAGCAGAGGGCATTGTTGTAAATTTGGGAGGAACATTTCTTTAATTAGCTTTTGATTGATTGTCCGGGATCAGATGCCAGACCTAGGCTTGGCCGGCCCGGGACTCGGCTAACCGCAACTGAATGAGAATATTCCGAACGTCAGCATTTTACTCTTAAAGATCGTCTGAAAATGATATCTGAAAGTAATAAGATGTATTACTGGGAAACAAAGTTACAAGGGGTAAAACTGGTTTTAGAATGAGATTTAAAGTTAGGAGAAAGAAACTTCGGATTTTAATTTAAATTTTTGAAATTTAATTTGAATTTTGAGTTTTAAAAGGGTTTTTATCCTTTAATATATCAACCTACAGATGAAATACAGGGCTGTTCAAAAGAATTGGAATACATATTTGGCTATATACGGTAACTGCAGAAATCAGTTTTTCAAATGTTTCATGCGTTTTCTAAATGTTTACTTAGTTCTCTTATATACCTTATTTCTCTAAATACCAAAGTTTTGTTAAAGTATTCAGGAAGTGTTGGAAAGTGTTTCATAATCTATGCTAAACGCATGATTTTTCTTACTTGTGTGTGTAAAGACGGAATTAATACATTTTTAACCCACTTCCTGATAGGCTAGAATTATACACATTACACACAAAGATGTGTTTCCGATGACAATACAGCAATTTGATATCTTTACACCTTAATTACAAATCAATACTTTATTTTTAAAGCATTTTTCAATGATCTGTCGCCCAATATTCTCTGCAACGTGTACAATTGAATAGGAATCAGGGTCGTACTGGCCCACCGGGCAACGAGGCAAATGCCCGGTGCGCCCATCGTCAGATTTTTTTTTTTTTTTTTTTTTTTTTTCTGAGCGGCAAAAAGAAAATTATTTGACGTTTTTAAAAACGTATCTACGAATGATACTTTCTAAGGAAACTAATAAGTATTAAACACGTTTTATATGTTATATTTACAGTATGTGATTCTTTAAGAATTTGCGTCTCGAACGGTTGCCAGCTATTAAGGTATTTCTACACATTGGGTAAGTCAACGAAGAAAGAGGTAGAATGTGATCGCAAGAAAAACAAATTTTCATTTTTATTGGACCCATTTTGACACGAGGCGTCTTTTTGCAGTCATACGTCATGGCGCCCTGGGACCGATTTTTTTTTCAGCGCCTCTACGAATGATGTCTTGTACGGAAACTGATATTAAGAATTAATCACGCATTTAGCATATTTTCCGCATTTAAGTATTTGGCGCCTCGTATGGTTGCCCGGTATTTTGGAATTTCTACCTATTGTGCTAATGCAAACGATGAAACAGGATTGAATGCCTTAAAAATCGTTTTAATTCAACTTATTAACAGAAGTGGCTTTTGTAGTCATGGCGCCCGTGCCAATTTTTTTTTCAGCGCCTCTACGAATGATATCTTGTAAGGAAACTCATATTAAGAATTAATCACGCATTCAGCTAATTTTCTGCCTTTAAGCATTTGGCGCCTCGTATGACTGCCCGGTATTTTGAAATTTCTACCTACGGAACTAATGCGAACAATGAGACAGGATTGATTGCTTTAAAACTCATTTTAATTCGACTTATTGACAGAAGTGGTTTTGGCAGTCATGGCGCCGAGTGCTAATTTTTTTTCTTCAGTGCCTCTACGAATAATGTCTTTTAAGGAAACTGACATTAAGAATTAATCACGTATTTAGCATATTTTCCGCATTTAAGTATTTGGCGCCTCGTATGGTTGCCCGGTATTTTGGAATTTCTACCTATTGAGCTAATGCAAACGATGAAACAGGATTGAATGCCTTAAAAATCGTTTTAATTCAACTTATTGACAGAAGTGGCTTTGGTAGTCATGGCGCCCGTGCCAATTTTTTTTTCAGCGCCTCTACGAATGATATCTTGTAAGGAAACTCATATTAAGAATTAATCACGCATTTAGCTAATTTTCTGCATTTAAGTATTTGGCGCCTCGTATGGTTGCCCGGTATTTTGGAATTTCTACCTATTGAGCTAATGCGAACAATGAGACAGGATTGATTGCTTTAAAACTCATTTTAATTCGACCTATTAACAGAAGTGGTTCTGGCAGTCATGGCGCCACGTGCTAATTTTTTTTCTTCGTGCCTCTACGATTAATGTCTTTTAAGGAAACTGATATTAAGAATTAATCACGTATTTAGAATATTTTCCGCATTTAAGTATTTGGCGCCTCGTATGGTTGCCCGGTATTTTGGAATTTCTACCTATTGAGCTAATGCAAACGATGAAATGGGATTCAATGCCTTAAAAATCGTTTTAATTCAACTTATTGACAGAAGTGGCTTTGGTAGTCATGGCGCCCGTGCCAATTTTTTTTTTTTAGCGCCTCTACGAATGATATCTTGTCAGGATAAGAATTAATCACGCATTTAGCTAACTTTCTGCCTTTAAATATTTGGCGCCTCGTATGACTGCCCGGTATTTTGAAATTTCTACCTACTGAGCTAATGCGAACAAAGAGACAGGATTGAATGTTTTAAAAATCGTTTTAATTCGACCTATTGACAGAATAGGTTTTGACAGTCATTGCGCCCCGTGCTAATTTTTTTCTTCAGCGCCTCTACGAATAATGTCTTTTAAGGAAACTGATATTAAGAATTAATCACGTATTTAGCATATTTTCCGCATTTAAGTATTTGGCGCCTCGTATGGTTGTCCGGAATTTTGGAATTTCTACCTATTGTGCTAATGCAAACGATGAAACAGGATTCAATGCCTTAAAAATCGTTTTAATTCAACTTATTGAAAGAAGTGGCTTTGGTAGTCATGGCGCCCGTGCCAATTTTTTTTTCAGCGCCTCTACGAATGATATCTTGTCAGGATAAGAATTAATCACGCATTTAGCTAACTTTCTGCCTTTAAATATTTGGCGCCTCGTATGACTGCCCGGTATTTTGAAATTTCTACCTACTGAGCTAATGCGAACAATGAGACAGGATTGAATGTTTTAAAAATCGTTTTAATTCGACCTATTGACAGAATAGATTTTGACTGTCATTGCGCCCCGTGCTAATTTTTTTCTTCAGCGCCTCTACGAATAATGTCTTTTAAGGAAACTGATATTAAGAATTAATCACGTATTTAGCATATTTTCCGCATTTAAGTATTTGGCGCCTCGTATGGTTGTCCGGTATTTTGGAATTTCTACCTATTGTGCTAATGCAAACGATGAAACAGGATTCAATGCCTTAAAAATCGTTTTAATTCAACTTATTGAAAGAAGTGGCTTTGGTAGTCATGGCGCCCGTGCCAATTTTTTTTTTCAGCGCCTCTACGAATGATATCTTGTCAGGATAAGAATTAATCACGCATTTAGCTAACTTTCTGCCTTTAAATATTTGGCGCCTCGTATGACTGCCCGGTATTTTGAAATTTCTACCTACTGAGCTAATGCGAACAATGAGACAGGATTGAATGTTTTAAAAATCGTTTTAATTCGACTTATTGACAGAAGTGGTTTTGACAGTCATTGCGCCCCGTGCTAATTTTTTTCTTCAGCGCCTCTACGAATAATGTCTTTTAAGGAAACTGATATTAAGAATTAATCACGTATTTAGCCTATTTTCCGCATTTAAGTATTTGGCGCCTCGTATGGTTGTCCGGTATTTTGGAATTTCTACCTATTGTGCTAATGCAAACGATGAAACAGGATTCAATGCCTTAAAAATCGTTTTAATTCAACTTATTGAACGAAGTGGCTTTGGTAGTCATGGCGCCCGTGCCAATTTTTTTTTCAGCACCTCTACGAATGATATCTTGTAAGGAAACTCATATTAAGAATTAATCACGCATTTAGCTAATTTTCTGCTTTTAAGTATTTGGCGCCTCGTATGACTGCCCGGTATTTTGAAATTTCTACCTACTGAGCTAATGCGAACAATGAGACAGGATTGAATGCTTTAAAAATCGTTTTAATTCGACCTATTGACAGAAGTGGTTTTGACAGTCATGGCGCCCCGTGCTAATTTTTTTGCTTCAGTGCCTCTACGAATAATGTCTTTTAAGGAAACTGATATTAAGAATTAATCATGTATTTAGCATATTTTTCGCATTTAAGTATTTGGCGCCTCGTATGGTTACCCGGTATTTTGGAATTTCTACCTATTGAGCTAATGCAAACGATGAAACAGTATTGAATGCCTTAAAAATCGTTTTAATTCAACTTATTGACAGAAGTGGCTTTGGTAGTCATGGCGCCCGTGCCAATTTTTTTTTAGCGCCTCTACGAATGATATCTTGTCAGGATAAGAATTAATCACGCATTTAGCTAACTTTCTGCCTTTAAATATTTGGCGCCTCGTATGACTGCCCGGTATTTTGAAATTTCTACCTACTGAGCTAATGCGAACAATGAGACAGGATTGAATGTTTTAAAAATCGTTTTAATTCGACTTATTGACAGAAGTGGTTTTGACAGTCATTGCGCCCCGTGCTAATTTTTTTCTTCAGCGCCTCTACGAATAATGTCTTTTAAGGAAACTGATATTAAGAATTAATCACGTATTTAGCATATTTTCCGCATTTAAGTATTTGGCGCCTCGTATGGTTGCCCGGTATTTTGGAATTTCTACCTATTGTGGTAATGCAAACGATGAAACAGGATTCAATGCCTTAAAAATCGTTTTAATTCAACTTATTGAAAGTAGTGGCTTTGGTAGTCATGGCGCCCGTGCCAATTTTTTTTTCAGCACCTCTACGAATGATATCTTGTAAGGAAACTCATATTAAGAATTAATCACGCATTTAGCTAATTTTCTGCTTTTAAGTATTTGGCGCCTCGTATGACTGCCCGGTATTTTGAAATTTCTACCTACTGAGCTAATGCGAACAATGAGACAGGATTGAATGCTTTAAAAATCATTTTAATTCGACCTATTGACAGAAGTGGTTTTGGCAGTCATGGCGCCCCGTGCTAATTTTTTTCTTCAGCGCCTCTACGAATAATGTCTTTTAAGGAAACTGATATTAAGAATTAATCACGTATTTAGCATATTTTCCGCATATAAGTATCTGGCGCCTCGTATGGTTACCCGGTATTTTGGAATTTCTACCTATTGAGCTAATGCAAACGATGAAACAGTATTGAATGCCTTAAAAATCATTTTAATTCGTCCTATTGACAGAGGGGGCTTTGATGGTTATGGCGTCTCGTGCAAATTTTTTCAGCGATGCTACGAATGACGATTTCCGAAGAAACTAATCTTAAGGCTCCTGTTCCTGCAAGCGAAGATACTTCCCATCTAATGATAAACCTTTTGGGAGGTTATTTTCTAATATCTCTTTTGCATTTCGAGATTTTTAAAGAAATTTTTTTGTATTGGATAGCCGAAGTGCATCTCTACATCGCAGTTTTTTACTTTTTTGATTTTTGTTGCAGATAGTTTTTAAAAAGTTACTTTCACTTTCAAAACCGGTTCCGAAATTAAAGTGTCATTCTAAAAAATATCTGCAACTAAAATCGAAAAAGTGAGAAAGGAGCAATGTAGAGATCGACCTCGACTATCCAATTAAAAAAAAATTATTGAAAAATAACGAAAAGCAAAACAGATATTAGAAAATACCCCCCCCCCCCTCCCCCGCTATAAGTTTAGCATTAGCTCGCGAGTGTATTCGTCTGCAGGGACAGGGCCCTCCAGTATTAATCCCATTTTACGTATTCTGCGACCTGTGCAACTTCCGGATATTTTGGCATTTCTGCATTTTGTGTAAATACAAACGGTAAAAAAAGATTGAAGGTCAGTTTAAGAAAAGAATATTTTAATTTTAAATGGTCACATTGGCAGAGATGGCGTTCGTAATCATGGTGCCCATAGGCATATTTTTTACAGCATCTAATACAAATGATGACTCGAAACAAAAATTCAGTGTTAAGCATTTCTTGTATTTTCTGCTTTTGAGAATTTGGGGCCACGGTGGTTACACAGTATTTTGACATTTATAATTTTTGTGCAAGTGCAAATTAAGAAGGAGATGGAGTTTCAATTAAAAAAGGAAAAAAACGAATTTTCATTTTAATTATTCTTAAGTACAGTGCTGGCTTTTGTACACGGCACTCTAAGAAAGACTTTTTCATTGGATCCACTGGTGGTGTAAAAAATTATTAATTAAAAAATCCATCTTTATTTCCAAATAGTAATATTCAGCTTTATTTAATTTGTCATTAGATAAGGCGAAAATAGTAGTAATTTTTTTAATTAAAAAGTGCTAATGGTGGCTTTAATCTTTTAAAGCTGTTCTCAACTGCTCTGCTCAACAAGTGCAAAACGTTTTGACGCATTTACAAATTCATTTTTTAACGGAAAGATATAAAATTGGAAGTCCTGACTATGGAAGCGATTTGGAATCGAACTGTGTTTTCCATTTTTGATAAATAAATTACCTGTTGAGTTATAAGCGATTTTGATCACGTGACAAAGACGTTTTTCACCCTTTATTGACCCGTTATACTTCTTTCGCGCGGAAATTCGGTTCAAAACGACCACTTTGACAATATTTTCTGAAACATCTATTGCGTCCGAACAAAAATGAATTAAAACTTATGTCATAAAATTGCCCTTTTGGATTTGAGAACAGCCTTAAGTGCAATGTTTTTAGATTCGAAATTTCTTTATAGCTTGTTTGTATGTAGTCGAAATTTATAAATTTTTATATATATATATATATATATTATTTATTCGTACACCTAAATCTTATTTGACGTTTCTGTCATTTATTGAGTTTTATGTATATCTTTAAAAATATTAGTTTTACGAATTATTTACTAAAATTGAATAATTTTCTTACTGCTGTCAATTTTTTAAATGTATTGTCTATATTTTTTTACCGACTTCCAACGAAAGAGTTCGTGAAATCCCCCCTCTCGCTTTTTATTTGCAAGAGGGGCTCGAAGGGACGCAGACCTTTCTAGTTTATTAAATGTTTAAAAGAACAAGCACATTAATAAATTCAATTTTATGAAGTAAGGCACTGATTTTTAAAGTATTTTAGGCTTTAAAAGCATTTAAAAACAAATTGAAAAGAACTGCAGAAAAAGTGATGTTTACTTGCTGTTTCTTCTTAATCCCCACTAATGAGATACAGCTGTACCATTAGTTTCTTCAGATGCATGCATTAGTTTTACTTGGAAATCTCTTATCGAAAACTGTTATTACCCTTCCTACGACCAGCTGAAAGACCGACTTCCCGAAAAGATCTTTGTATACCACATGGAACAACAGCAGTTAGTCATTAGTGATTTAAAAGGGTCCGCTTTTAAACACATTTGAAGTAAACAAGAGGGACCATCAATATCAATCGAAACCGATAACTGCTTGCCGTGCAAGAATCTTCCTATTATCACAGCTTCCATCTTTACTCTGAGGCTTCCACTACCTAAGAATATCGTTTATCATTCACATGGACAATTATTTCCGGATTAGTTCAGAGGACAAAAAAACCACAAGTGTTTTAGACTGAATTCGAACAAGTATATTTTACTCTGGAGTATCTCTTTATTGAATTCTGATTTTTTATTTTTTGAAGACAAAAAAAAATAACAATATTAAAACATATACTACCAGGTTTGGAGATCAAACGTCCGATTCAAGAGTCTTGTAAGTAATTTTAAATTATTAAGTTTTGACAAATAATAGGCTGTTAATTAATTATATGGTATGGTATGTCATGAATTTTTGATAATGAGTGTTCGATATTTTCCAAATATCAATATGCTTCGAATATAAAACAGTGCCTTTTGTAGAAAGGGATGAAACATGGTCGCCAGCAATGGGCGAGGGAGGGAAATAAGAAGAGGGCAATTGTCCCTCTCTGAATTTTCGAATTTGACTAAATCTTTTTCTCTCATGATTTTGAAAAAGTAATAGATTGTTCCTCTCAAATGATTTATAATAAATGAATATTAAGAAAAAAAATTAACCAAGGATTAATCGTCAGAGGTTAATAGTCTGTCCCCTTGAAGCCCCCATAAAAGACCAATTTTAGTTCTGTTTTTCTTCTGCGTTTATGCATTAAAAATTATTTCAAATTGCGGTTCAGGAAAAAATATATAAATTGGGGGGAAAAAGAATAATAAACTATTTCAATTTTTCATTTATAAAGAAGACGGTAGAAGTTTGATTTTTGATTTACATCTTGTTACATTTCTGTCTTCTTTTAATGGTAGTATGTTTCGAAATTGTTTTAAGTAGGGTTCTTGCCAAAGAAAAAAAAAAGTAAGTTTTGGCAGTGTAGTACAAGCACATATCTCTTCCAAAATCTTCCCCTCCTTGGATTTTGTTCTGTGGGTGCCCATGGGATGAAACCAAATTTATACGAGTTTTTCGGGATATTTTTCTTTCCCCTCTAGTTGTTTAAATATGTGTTTAATTTTTATAAAATTTGCTCCAACATAAATAAAAAATTACAAATTTAAAATTCAACATATTAACACTTTCCAAAATAGTTGAAAAGTATGTATGGCTTCGGTTAGTCTGTTCGTAAACATAAATAAACTCACGTTGCCACGCCACTTATGTGTATGATTTACTATAGGAGGTTCCTTAATGAAAATGGAGTCTGTAGCACTTATAGTTCGTTTACAGAAGCACACAAAAATATTCCGTTGCATTATGTCCTATGGGAAAAATTGTTAGCAGTGTATTTTAATGATGTTACAGTACTTCAAACATAGTTAAATTGAAATTTATCAATTTGATACACTACATGGAATACGAATTGAATAATTTTTATCGTTTATTTACAGGGACACACAAAATAATCTAATTGTATTATTATTCTCAGTCTCAGCATAAAGTAATTGTTTGAAATAGCTTTTTAAATTGATACAAGTGACTTTTGCGAAATTTTTTTTTTTTTTTTTTTTTTTTTTTTTTCCAGGGTCTACAACATTGTATATATCCATACATTATAAAATGGACACCGAAAACAAGTACACTGTAGACACGAAACTCTTGAGCAGATGGTTTGATTTTTAGACTTTTTTTCTGGGGGTGAGGGACGTTCTGTCTTTATAAATGGACATCTTTTAATATCATTAAGTTGTCTGTTTTCACCTCTCTCTCTCTCTTTCTTTTCTTTTCTTTTTATTTTTTTTTTTACATTCTAGGCTTTAATTTATATAAAAATTGACCAATTTTCACGAAATATTAATATGCTGTTAAGGCAATTCTCGAAAAAATATTTTTCGTCGTTCAACAATGCGAATCTTTTTGACACATTCCCGGAGCCATGAATATCAAAATGATTTGTAATCGATTTTTTTTCTTTCATTTTTCCGATATATAAATGTCATCCTGAGTTATAAGTGATTGTTCTCTCGTGGTGGCAGATTTTTGTCTTTTCCCGCGCTGTTGCATACGGAAATTCGGTTCAAAACTCCCACTTTAACACATTTTCTGAAAAATTTCCTACTTTTATCAAGAAACGAAAAAATTCTTACTTACATGGTTCTAAATAAGACCACCTGTCAATTTCATGCGTTTGATAACAAAAATGAATAATAATTAAAAAAAAAAGTAAAAAAATATTCAGTTTGGATTTAAAAACAAAATTAAGGCACACAGTACCATTTTATGGTTATAAAATACTCGTCGTTTCATCTATATATATATATACAATTACAAAAAGTTTGATTATATATGTATACAGGTACACCTCAGAAAGTTTATTTGTGTCATCGTCTACTTCATATCATAATAAGCGATATTGATATTAAACCATGAGATTTACAATTAATGCGGATTACACAATGCGGATCCAAGGGGGATGTCACGGTGGTCATGACCCCCCTCTGAACACCAACAAAAATATTCTAAAGATCATTTTTAAAATGAAATAAACAGTAGAGTCCCGATTATCTGAGACCTGCTTAACCGAGTTTCTGCTTTAACCGAATTATTTTCTTCTGATGGATTGAAGGCTTCTATTATTATGAAATAGCCATTATAAATGAAGTGTTAGGTGAAGATGAAAGAGCAGCCGTAAAAAGTTAGAACTCTAATTTTCTGGTCAGAATGGGAAAAAAAAATGGCCTTGATTTTTTTTTTCCCATTCTGACAAGAAAATCAGAGTTCTAACTTTTTACGGCTGCTCTTTCATCTTCACCTAACACTTCATTTATGATGGCTGTCTCATAATAATATTAGCCATTCAGTCCATCAGAAGAAAATGATCCATTCCAAAGGTATAAGTTCGATCGAAAAACCTATTTAATACTTTGAGAAGAAAGAAGAGGCTGCACCTGCAATTTTCATGACACTAATAGAATCGCATAGCTGCTAATTTGATTAAATATTTGATTGGTTTTGCTACTACTAAAATTTAATACATATTTTTGACATATTTAATCGTTCATATTTGTTAGGCTTTTTAAACAGAATTTCCGGAAGTACAGCCATTTGTTCCCTTGTGACGACATTTCTGTGACTGTCAACTCGTAAAAATTGTCTAAATACGCTAACTTTGACAACATTTTCTAAATAAATCTTTGCATTTATAAGAAAACGGGAAACTCTTGAATTTCTTGGTATCTGAACAAAATCGGTAAATTTTATATTTTTACGAATAGTAATGCAAATTTTTTGTATTTACGAATGGAAATGACTTCGCGAAAGTATCAGAAAAGCAGTTAGTTTGGATTTGGGAATAGCTTTCAATATAAAAAATTCTCATAAAGAGATGTGATCCCCTCCCACCCAATAAAAGGTAATCCATGACCCCCCTGTAAATGGTGAGCTGGATCCGCCCTTGGGATTACAATCCTGCATTAGGTCCGTTTACCCGACTACACCCGCGATTTAGATCTGATCGGTTCGGATAGGCAATATTTTTTTCGTTGCGCGTTGGATTGACTCTAATTGTTTAGGGTTCATGCATATCGCAAGTTTATAGCAATAGCAAGACAAGTTTATGACCAATAGGCCAACCTTCTTGGGAGCAAATTACACATGAGAGGGGGGGGGGGGGGGTAAAAAGGAGTTTCAGGACGAAACTGACAATTTCGTAAGTCCGAGTCCGTTTAAGTTAAATTTCTAATGCATTTAGCCTCCAAATAAAGGATACTCCATTTGAAGAAAAGGAATTATCTCATTCAAAATATATAAAATAATCTTGTAGCTGTTATCTTAACTTTTCAAAAAAATTGTTTAAAATTCTTTTAAATTGTAGTCGGCGCCCTTTTGATTAGAAGTTGGCGCCCTTTTTATCCAAGTTGCCACCGCCCTTTTTGTCATGCCAGTACGACCCTGATAGGAATTGAAAAAATAGTGGATTTAATGGTGCACGCATAAACGTTCGCCAAAATAGGCCCAATCGCTGTGAAACAGCAACAATGAAACATTTTCAAGACTAAAAAGTAACAAGTAAAATTTAAATTTAAAAGTAAAAAAACCCGACTGCGTAAAAAGCGAACTAATTAATTTTTTCTCATCGATGTGAAACTATTTTTTATATTACTTACCCATTTTTTTTTTTTAATTATTTACTTGTATTGATGACTTTTAAGTTGTGTTTAATTGTTAGTTCCTATCTATAAACACTGTTTTGATGAGGCCTATAGATGTCTATGAAGGTTAGAGTTGCAGTAAAGCTAGAGGTCCTACCTACACAACTTCCAGGTTGTGTAATATTTAAACGGAGCTTCTGACTGTAAAATAGTCAATGAAACATCGTCTTCATTTTGAAAGACTTATCCAATGATATGCCACTCAATAGAGTGCGTAAAAAATTTTTTTAGTCTCTACCGCCAGTTTGCATTTTACGGCCGTCATTTTGAATTTATAAAAAACAAAACCTACCGTATAATAATCGGACGGTTAAAACGAATCGATAGAGATCTCATTCATTAAAATCCATCCAGCCATTGGGATGTTTCGAGGGTATAAAGAAATCCACTTACCCAGATACGCGTGAAACACATAACCCTTCTTGGCAGTCGAGTAAAAAATAGAATATAAATAAAAAATGAAGAATGTAATGTTTTTTTTTTTTTTTTAAATATGCTTTTGTCAGTTAATAGCTTAATATTACATTACTCACGTGAAAACACCTGCTCGCTAATGTTAATCCTATAGAAGAATTTTTTTAAGATAGCTCGTTTGTATTTCAATATTTTTAAATGAGTTTTTTTTTTTTTTTTTTTTTTTTTTTTTTTTTTTTTTTTTTCTATTGACTAGATGAAATCAATTTCTATAAAGGCCGTTTTTCACTTTTTCAATTTTATTTACAGATTTTTCTTATTCAAATACTTTTACTTTCGGAACCGGTTTCGAAAGTGTAAATATCCTCATTAAAAAAACCTGCAACGAAAATCGAAAAAAGTAAAAAACGGCCTTTGTTGAGATCGACCTCAACTATTCAATGCAAAAAAAAATTGTTTTAAAATATTGAAATGGAAACGAATTTTCTAAAAAAAATTCTTTCATAGGATTAACATAGCGGGGGGTTTTCGCGTGAGTGAAGTAGCCCCTTAACGACGATTATACGTTGAGAAATCAATTCAGAAATCCTAAAAACATAGTTTAAATAATGTTTCATTTCTTTCCTGTTGCCCAAAAAGTATATTTTTTAATAAATTCACTTGCCAGAGCTTTCTTATCTGCCACGCATAAAAAAAATCAGTAAAATTTTCATAATCGAGTTTGGTGCTTGTGCCAAATGAATATAGGGGAGAATGGCTCACCTTGGGAGACTTTTAGGTAGATTTCGTAGAAATACTACCTACTGCAGTCGTTACCATGGTGCGACTTTTGAAAAATTCCTTCATAACTTTTCATTATAGGACCCCAGGAACCCAAAACCACCCCCACCTAAAAAGTTTATATATATATGTATATGTATGTATGTATGTACTAAATTTTGTCCGCACGATAAAAGTTGCAATTATGCACAGATCGTCTTCAAACTCGCCAATAACTTTGAGATGGCTAATATCTCGGCGGGGATTGAAAATGGGCAAATTCGGCCCAAGGGAATGGAAATGGGGAGGGTTCAAAATTTTGGATGCCGTCTTAACATGATTCTGATAAAACCAGCTCTTTCACAACAATGACAGAAAAAAATAAATATTTTTCGTTATAGCAGTTGCCAACAATTAAAAAAATCAATAAAATTCTCACCACAACAATTGCTTTTCTATTGCAAAATTCTCACGTGAAAATTAAATTAAATAAACAGTTTGACGAATTGAAAACAAATTGAATATTACGTCATAAGTTTTCTAGAGCAAGATTTCCGCATGAAAACTCAAAATGAAATAAATAGTTTGACGAATAAAAAAAAAAAAAAATCAAACTATTGCGTCATATTGGAAATATAATGGACCTCAGCAGGTGAATATGTAACGTCACGTAAGTTTGAAGAAACGTATTAAAACATGATAAAAAAACACGACTATGGAAATATTAACAGATTTTAACACTTTGAGGTTCCCTGAATTTGCTTTAGCCATTTTTAAACCTATTCCATATACATGCGTATGTGTATTCCTGTATATTAGAATTTTCACAAAATGTTTAGTTCCCTAGAGCTCATTCTTGGTGAAGGAACTGGGTTTATCTCTAATCTTAATTTAAGTTTTGTTGGTGAATTTAGTACTTAACTTCGAAATCTACCTCCGCCTGTAGGCCCGAGCCGGCAGGGATTTTTTTTCTTTCTTTTTTCATTTTCTTACATAGATCAACTGTCAAAATTTTATCTGGTATTCATTCTTTTAACCTTTGCCTACATCATTAAATAGCTTTTGATCTTATATCCATTATAGATTTTTTTTTTTTTTTTTTTTTTTTTGGGGGGGGGGGGGGGGCACCTTGGGACAGTTAAAAATAGATCTGAAAAGTTCAATAACTGAAGTACAATATACATGGAATTGTTTGGTTCAGGAAAAGAAATTTATTTAACCCCTTCGGGACGGGAGACTTTTACGAAATTTTTAATCTTTTGTCACCGTTTTTTAAAAACAGAAATTTGTGTCTTCTTGAATCGAGAAAATGCGCTGATTAAATAAGGCAAATTTTACAATAAAATTTTACTGGTGAGGAAAAACAAGGATTCTGAGCGCTTCATGCGGCACGTATACGTGTCGCTCGTCCCCAAGGGGTTAAACTGAAAAGACATTTGAGCTGATAAAACTTTTGCAGCAGCTTTCTGAATAGTGTCAACATGGATAGCTGGATTTTTTTTTACCACCTTCACCTGTAGGTGCACCCTATACCCACTATGAAATTTTAGAATGTCATGCTGTTAAGTTTAACACTAGAACTATTATTATACATCAGTTTTATAGAGAAGGCTTTAAATTTCATTATAGTATTGCCTTTTATTTCAAAACATTTTCAATCAAATTCCCCTTTGCAACTTATCAAACTTTTACATGACTGTTACTAGACATGCAAAATAAAAAATCTTAATAAATTCTTGTCTGCTTCATCAATGGAATCAAAACATGTCTGAAAGTTAGACTGTGCTGCTATCTATCTGCATCTGCAAGAGTTAAGAGTTAATTTAAAATTTAGGACAAAAAATAAAGCTGTCCCGAGGTGTATCGTGTCCCAAGGTCAGCCACTCTCCCCTATAGTAACGGAAATTGTTAGGGCAAAAACATGAATTGCAATCAAAAAATGAGGCGTGAATTTCAAGATAAATACTGAATGCTTAGAAAAGAGTGTTTTTTTAAAAACCTATCTTTATTACTTTCTTCTATCTTTTCAAGAAGAAGGTATTGGATGTGAAAATTTTCGACTTTCGGTTTTCGACGGATTTACACGTTTTAGGGGTCAGAGATTCCGAAAAACATGTTTTTACAAAATGTCTGTCTGTGAGTCTGTCTGTATGTGGCACAAATTTTGTGGGCGCTCTAACTCAAGAACTAATGCAAGGAATTTAATAAAAAATTATATTCAGTTAGTCCCTGATATAAATTGGTACTGATTAGTTTTTGGTGTAAATCGCTCAACAGGTGGCGCTGCTATGCAGCCTTTTTCTCGATTTCCGCAATAGCTCAATCTCCAGAAGTAATGCACGGATTTTCATCAAACTTCAGATTATGTTAGTCCTTGACATGAATTGAAGTTCTGCACATTTTGGTGTAAATCGCTCAACAGATGGCGCTGCTATACTGCATTTTTTATGATTTCCGCAATAGCTCTATCTCAACAACTAATGCTTGAATTTTCATCAAACTTTAGATTCAAGTATACTTTGATATGAATTAGTGCTGTTTGTGTTTTGGTGCAAATTGCTCAACAGGTGGCGCTGCTATGCTGCACTTTTCAGAATTTCCATTATAGCTGTATCTCAAGAACTAATGGAATAATTTTCACCAAACTTCAGAATCAGTTAATCCTTGACATAAACTGACATTTTGTACATTTTGGTGTAAATCGCTCAACAGGTGGCGCTGCTATGCTGTATTTTTCAGAATTTCCACTATAGGTGTATCTCAAGAACTAATGCACGAATTTTCATCAAACTTTAGAATCAGTTAGTCATTGACATGAATTGACATTTTATACAGTTTGGTGTAAATCGCTCAATAGGTGGCGCTGCTATGCTGTTTTTTGTGATTCCCGCAATAGCTCTATCTCAAGAACTAATGCTTGGATTTTCAACGAACTTCACATCCATGTATACCTGGATATCAATTATTGCTATTTATGTATTGGTGTAAATCACTCAACAGGTGGCACTGCTATGCTACATTTTTCAGAATTTTCGCTATAGCTCTATCTCAAGAACTAAGGCACGAATTTTTATCAACTTTCAAATTCAGATACACCTTGATATGAATTGTGCTAAATTAATGTAATTTCTTGTACTATTTAAATGATTTAATTGACGTGATTTATATAGAAGAAGGTTTTGTGATGGCCACAACATACTAGTTTTTATAATTATTAGAGATCGCCCAAAATTTCGGTTTCGTTTCCGGCCCAAAATCTAAGTTTCGCCGAAAACGAATTTTCAGCGAAAAAGCTGTCGAAAATTCGGTCGGACCGAACCTCAACCGAAGCTATTTGTATTCCAAAAATTTAGTTTCTTCCTTCGAAAAATTTCACTGAGTCATTGATTTGAGATGTATCGCCTCCAAATGGGACACTCTTTCTTTATTTATTCCTATGAACTTCACAACTATAGTAGACCCAAGTCCATTTCGAAACAAGTAAAAATTAAATTTAAAAAATCAAAAAACCCGACTGCGTAAAAAGCGAAATAATTATTTCTCATCAATGTGAAACTATTTTTTATATTACTTACCTATTTTTTTATTTATTTACTTATATTGATGACTTTTAAGTTGTGTTTAATTGTTAGTTCCTATCTATAAACACTGTTTTGATGAGGCCTATAGATGTTTATGATGATTAGAGCTGCAGTAAAACTAGAGGTCCTGCCTACACAACTTCCAGGTTGTGCAATATTTAAACGGAGCTTCTGACTGTAAAATAGTCAATGAAACATCGTCTTCATTTTGAAAGACTTATCTCAGTAGGATGCGTAAATTTTTTTTTCGTCGCTACCGCCATTTTGGAATTTATAAAAATAAACCTAGCCTATAACCATCGGACGGTTAAGACGAATCGACAGAGACCTCATTCATTAAAATCCATCCAGCCGTTGGGATGTTTCGAGGTTATAAAGACATCCACATACCCAGATACGCGTAAAACACATAACCCTTCTTGGCAGTCGGGTAAAAAAAAAAAGAAATAGTCCATTTAGAAGGTGCATAAAATCTGTTTTATCCACTCCCACAGTGAACCAAGTCTGTTTCCACTTACTTTCTCATATACGTTATCTGTTTGACTTGGTTTACTGTGAGAGTGGATAAAACAGATTTTATGCACTTTCTAAATGGACTATCTCATTTTTAACACTTTTTAACAAAATTGAAAAGTGTTTATGCATTCGGTTTGCCTGTCCATGCTCTAACTCCCGTAAATAGACTTGGATTTCCATGCAATTGATAAAGATTATTTAGGGTTACCAAATCATGTTTAGTATTGTATAAGAAGTATGTAGGATTAATGGTTCATTGATAGGGGCACTCAAAAGTATTCCATTACATTATGGTCAATGGGGAAAAATCATTTGCAGAGTATGATATTATGCTATTTCAAATGTATTGAAACTGATATAAATCACTGAATTTCTCTACGATCACGTTAGAACAGGGCATTCATAGCATTTTTTATTTATTTACAGGAACACACAAAAGAAATCGGTTACAGTACTGTCTTTGAGAAATAATTGCTGGAGTGTACGGTTTAAAATTCGGTATGCGCTTTAAATTTTAATTAATTTTTTGCATGTTACTCGTTATATATAAATTCTATACCTCATATACAGGGCTGCACAAAAGTATTCACGTACCATTCTCCTTTTTACAGGAAATTCCTGAAAGGGAATTTTCAAGTGAAATATATGATGTATTTCTTAAGTGAACTAAATTTTGGCATGCATGTAGTTAATTTATACAAATCTATATATCCTATACAGGGCTGCTGAAAAAATTCGGATAATTTCCCGATAGTAGATGGGAAAAGCTGAAATTGGGTTTTGAAATGTGTTATGCGTTTCCATATGGTTGAATTAAGCATAATATTTTAAATTTTTTTAAACAGTGTAGTTTTGTTACATTATACTGAATGTGTTGGAAAGTGTCTCATAATCTATGTTTGACACATGATTTTTTTCTTTCTTGTTAACCATTTGGAAAAATGGTTTTTGTTCTCGTCAGGGTAGGAAATCAAAAGCATATCTGAAGGTTTTTATTGGTTTAATCCGCATTTTATTCGTTTTCTGATTGGTCTATACAGTAATCTGTATTTCCCTTTACTTTCAATAGAGATGGATACCTTCTGTTGCCACTATGACAAAAAAATAATAAAAACTACAAAAAAAATTAATAACTCAGAAACAAATTGAAAGACAGCTTTCAAACAAATTGCATTTAAAAGTACATTTTTTTCTCTATACGACGGTGTAAAAAGTAATTTTGTGGGATGTTTAGAAGTTTAAGAATGAAATTTCATTTAAAATTGGTTGTCAGATTTCTTGGAAATCTGACGATGGAAAAGCCTTTTCTCGAACAGCCAACGAAATGCTTGGATAATACGTAAATTTCAGGTGGATAATTCGTACGAGTCAGGCGATTTTTGTTGCTTGGAATTTTTACGTGTCATAACACTATTAATGTTTAATTCATGGCGTACGTAATGTATGATCAACTCCGTGCGATTTTTTATGTCTTAAATTTTAGTCTTTGAAAAAATCATTTTCCAAATGGTCGTTGTAATTTGTTAACTTTTTTTTTTTTTTTTTTTTTTTTTTAAGCAAGCAATACCTATATGACAAAACTTTCAAGACACTGCACATTAAAAGCAGCAGACTTAACAAGAACGGAAACTTTTTAAGAACAAAAAATCTTCTTAAAACACCATAAAAAATTTTGTAAATGCGCTAGGCCTTTCGAAAGATCTGAGTCTTTCTTCGTCAGGCGCAAAAAAGACGTCCTTCTACTATGAAAGCAGAGGCAAGACTCATAGTAGAAGGACGTCTTTTTTGCGCCTGACGAAGAAAGACTCAGATCTTTCGAAAGGCCTAGCGCATTTACAAAATTTTTTATGGTGTTTTAAGAAGATTTTTTGTTCTTAGTCATTCACACCAGTTTTAACTTATTTTCTTTAGAAACTTTTTAGTTTGAAACCGCAGAAGTGTTTCGAATACTCTTTGAGAAAGTTCTAGTATAACAGAGGATCCTTTACAAAAATTATTATAAAAGGTAATTCGAGGTACGTATAACCAAAAACATTTTTTAATTAGACGAAATTCGTATAATTAGAAAATCATTATGTGTCGATGATGAATTAGTAATTATATTTTATTTTATATGAAAATAAACAATTTTGGTCAGAGGCACCTTGGGCCACACGTATAATGAATTAATAATTATGTATATTTATGTATGTATTAACTACTTTAAAAAATTTTTTGGACATTTTGTTTTCGTTTTCGGCCGAATATAGGAAGATTACCGAAATTTGGTTTCGGTCTTAAAAACCGGTTTTGGTCGATCCTTATTAATTACCTCAACATCTCTCTGGAAGAACCTGCAGAGCACGAAAACCCAATCGCATCATTATAAATAAAACTGGGTGACAGACTACAGACATAAAACAAACTAGTTCAGAATCAGGGGTCGATACAGGTTTTTATTCTTGGGGCCCGTTTTGTGAAAAGTAGAAGTTATTTTTGTAAATTGTATTATATTTTTGTGAAAAATAACATTTTGAAACTAAAGTTGAAATCCAGTTACTCAAATTCTAACCAAGAATCTATGAACAGAAACATTCTTTAAATCCTCTTGCTAAAGTTTTTGTTTTTCGTGACCTGGTTTTATTTACAAATTACATTTTAAAACAGTTTTTATGAAAAAGAATGTTACATAGGGGGCCTATTTTATTAAATTTATTTTTGTGAAGGGGCCCATTTTATTAAAAATATATTTTTGCGAAGGGGCCCATTTTACTAAATATATTTTTGTGAAGGGGCCTATTTCATTAAATAGATTTTTGTGAAAGGGCCCTAAATAGGCCCACATTTTGCCTGTATCGACCCCTGATAATGCTAAAATTCGTCTTAATAATAGAATATAAAATTGCACAAATGATTCACTACCTAAAATATGAGTAAAACCGTTTAAAAGGTGTTAAAAATATCAAGTACTTTCGGCTATGCACCTATGTTAACTGAAGCATAAAAAATAGTTGTTCAATAATTATGACTGTTTAAACCAAAATCAGGAAGTTATCCCCACTTTTCCACCCTACGCATACATAGCATAAATTAAACAAATATTTTACTAAAAACAATGCAAACTTAATAGAATATTCTTTAAAAAAAAAAATGAAAGTTACAGATTGTTTGAGTTAAAATTAGTAAAAGTCCAAATAACTTAATTACTTTCCAGTAATCAAAACATGTAAGGGAAAGTAGGGTAATGACGCTCAGAAGGGCAATCCCGCTCACCGAATATCTCTAAACAGAATATAATTGAAAACGTGCGATCGGTACCAGCACCTAGCGAACTTCATCTTACGATATTGTGACCGTCGGAAGGAAAGTATTTTTGTGTCCTCTCGTTATTAGTTTGCAGTTGTTTTATTATAAAATTTTACAACATCTAACTTGAAGGTAAGTGTACACTCTTATTTTCAAATATTAATTTACTCATTATGTCTACAAAATATATACATTTAACTGTACTTTCATGCTTTTATTTATTTTTTGTAGAGCGTTGTTGCGCCAATTATAATGCATTAAAACCTAACATGGCGATAACGGGTAATGGTGCTCGCGTGGAATTCCAGAAGAAGTGTTGCCAGTAGACAACTTTTTTTAAATTCAAATTTATTGATTAACACCACTTTTTTGAAATGGTAAAATTCCCCTGTTTTCGCCTTAATTAATATGTCATTAAACAAGGAGAATTTTACGATTTCAAAAAAGTGGTGAAAATCAAAAAACCTAAATTTAAAAAAAGTAGCCCACTATATGTGTAATACAATATGTGTGCACAATATGTGTAAAGTGGTCGCAAAAAGTCTGCAGTGGTGTGAACAGCCCACACAACTACATATGTGACTTTTGTCTTGCTTAAATGTTGTATTCAAACTCTGAGCGCAATTACCCTACCATGTCGGGCATTACCACCCAATCGATGGTTATTTAAATAAAACGATACAAAAAATTCCTAAAACGTTTATGCAAATTAGTTGATTACAAACTGTTCCTTATGATTTGGAGTTATACTTCGTTAATAAAATATTGATTTTTTTGTCTAAATTTGACTAGCTATTCATGTTTTCCCTTAAGTGAGCGCCATTCCCCTACTTTCCCCTATACCTATTTCTGCCACGTTGCAAAAAGTGGCAAAAACCGATTTTTGCCAGGACGGTGTTTTCCATGGTTTTATCTACCTTCGCAAAAACTTGCCAACCCTAAATGTATAGGAACGCCATCTTACTCTACTTTTCTGTAGCTTTTATTAGTCTCTGTAATTTTACAGTTTATGCTTGACCTGAAACTTTGAAAGCAACGTTTTTTTTTTAAAAAAATTGTTCAGGATGCATTTTTGAAATGAATAAATATTTGACAGTCTGACACTTGCTAGATTAAAAGGGTTAGTGACTGTAAAGCGCGACCTTCATCTCTCTCTAACAGTTAAAACAACTAATCGCTTTTGTTCAATAACATGGACACTTTTGCTGCTAATACTTTCACCGGAAAATCTAATGGTTGGTTGATTTTAAAACTTAAATTATCGTTTTACAGATGATGTGTAATCACTTGTAAAGCTAGAGGTATGCCAGACAAGACACTTTTGAATTATCATTGTTCTTCCATTATTGTATCTGTAAATCTTTAAATTCCAGATTTTGTTGTAGCTTTAAAACTTTTTAGCATATGTTTAACCAAGCAGAAAAATAACTATACTCAGATGGGCCTTTATTTGCATACTGATGCATTTTTAAACGTTTTAAACTTTTTTTCTCTGATAAGGTTTGAAAGTAAAATATTAATGAAGTGTTGGAGGAAAAAAAAAATATTTTGCATTAAATTCAAAGGTCATGAAAGGCAACGAAGGTTTGTGGTTGCAAGTCAACAATTTTTTTTTTCATGTCATATAATACTTAATTGTTATGGCTAATACAGTGGCTCACATTTGTTTTTGGATACTTGTGTTTTTGAAACTTACTTATAAAAAACATCATCTAAATATTAAAGGATTTACTCAAAAATTTTTCACATAAACTTTGCTTTGTCTATAATAAAACCTGCATATTGTAATGAAAATATTCAAAAAAAATTTTAAAAAAATTATTTTACCGAGAAAGTGTTAAAAACAATTTCACATAAGTAATTGAACACTTTGAACATTCAACAAATGTAAACAAAAATACGCAAATAATCAAACATTGTAATATTTTGTTGGGTACCCTTTAGCTGAAATTGCATTTTTAATACTTTTGGCATGGATGCAAATAGTTTTTTCTGTAAAGAATGTTCAACTTTGTTCCATTTTTCTGTAATGCTGCTTTAAGTTGTTCTTTGGAAGAAATATCACGTTTTCTTGTTATTTTTTTTCCAGTTCATGCCACACATTTTCAACTGGGTTTAAATCTGGAGAATATGGTGGAGTCTTGATAACTTTGGGATAGCTGTACAGCAGCCACAAGCGAACATTTAGGGCTGTATGTTTGGGATCATTATCTTGATACAACTTGAATTCCAATCAGATAGTCTCAAGTTTTCTTGAGAAATATTTATATACTTATATTGGTCCATATTATTTTCAATGAAAACTAAATTTCCCATACCAGAAGCAGTAAAACATCCCCAAACCAATAGATTAACCAATAGATAGATAGCAATAGATTTTTCGGATTGAGTTCTTCGGATTGAGCTTGGGGATTCTCCACACAGTTATTCGCCCATCAGACCCAAATATGTTAAATTTTGATTAGTACACAAATATGACGTTTTCCCGAAACGACACATTTTTGTCTGCCATGGATTTTGGCAAAATCTAGACGTAACTTTCAAGTTCTTTCATTAATGGCCTACTTCAGTCACGCGAAAAGACCCGTTCGCTAATGCTATTCCTATGGAAGAAATTTATGAAGATATCTCGGTCGCATTTCAATATTTTTAGATGATTTTTTTGCAGTGGCTAGCTGAGGTCGATCTGCATGCAGGCCGTTTTCTACTTTTTCGATTTTCATTGGGGATTTTTTTCAAGAGGATGCTTTCAAATTAGAAACCGGTTCTGAAAATGAAAGTGTCCTGATTAAAAATACTTGTAAACGAAATTGAAAAAATAGAAAACGTCCTGCATACAGATCGACCTCAGCTAGCCACTGCAAAAAAAATCATCTAAAAATATTGAAATGCGACCGAGATATCTTCATAAATTTCTTCCATAGGAATAGCATTAATGAACGGGTCTTTTCGCGTGACTGAAGTAGGGCCTAAACGAAAAGACCCGTTCGCTAATGCTAATCCTATGGAAGAAATTTATAAAGATATTTCGATCGCATTTTAATATTTTTAAATGATTTCTTTTGCATTGAATAGTTGAGATTGATCTGTACAAAGGCCGTTGTTTACTTTTTCGATTTTGTTTACAGGTATTTCTTATGAGGACATTTTCATTTTCGGAACCGGTTTCGAAAGTAAAAGCCTCCTCATAAAAAATATCTGCAATCAAAATCGAAAAAGTAAAAAACGGCCTGAATACAGCTCGATCTCAACTATTCAATGCAAAAGAAATCATTTAAAAATATTGAAATGCGACCGAGATATCTTTATAAATTTCTTCCATAGGATTAGCATTAGCGAATGTGTCTTTTCATTTGACTGAAGTAGCATTTTAAGAGGCTACTTCAGTCAAGTGAGAAGACCCGTTCGCTAATGCTAATCCTATGGAAGAAATTTATAACGATATCTCGGTTGCATTTCAATATTTTTAAATGATTTTTTTTGCACTGGATAGCTGAGATCGATCTGTACAAAGGCCGTTTTTTACATTTTCTATTTTGTTAACAGATATTTTTAATGAGGACACTTTCATTTTCGGAACCGGTTTTGAAACTGAAAGCATCCTCATAAAAAAATATCTGCAATCAAATTCGAACAAGTAAAAAACGGACTGCATACAGATCGATCTCAGCTATCCAATGCAAAAAAAAACATTTAAAAATATTGAAATGCAACCGCGATATCTTCATAAATTTCTTCCATAGGAATAGCATTAGCGAACGGGTCTTTTCGCGTGACTGAAGTAGGGCTTTACTGCTGTATCCATGTGATCTGATAACTCATCTAACAGTTTCAGGGTTTACTTTTATTGCAAATCTGTTTTCTAATTCTGTTGTAAGTTTCACTGCACTCATTCTTGGATTTTTCTTGATTTTATGCATAATAAACCTTCGATTTCTGAGAGTTAGCTTGAGAAGAACGCCTGATTTTAATGCTGTTTCAACAGTTCCACGTAGTTTCCATCGTTTTATAATAGCAAAAACAATTGAATGACTTCCTTTAACAACTTTTGCGATAGTTCTGATGCTTTTACCACCTTTAAATTGTTCTATGATTAAATTACAAATGGAATTTGTTGTAACTTTGTAGCACCCGGCCATGTTCACTTCAAATATAGGCATGTAAACAAATTTACATGAATTAGTACTAGTTTCAAAGTGCAGATGATAATATTTCACATATATTTCCATTTATAATAAAAACAAATAACAAAAGATACCGTCTGTCAAAAAGTTTAGTAAAGTTTTCAAGTGTAGAATTACTTATGTAAGATTGTTTTTAACACTTTCTTGGTAAATTAATTTTTTGAAAAAAAAGTTTTAAATTTATTTTCATTACAATATGTAAGTTTTATTATAGAGAAAAAAAAGGTTTATATGAAAAATTTTTTAAGTAGATCCTTTAATATTTAGATGATGCTTTTTTTTTTTTTTTTTTGTTTTTTTTTTTTTTAAGTACTAAGTTTCAAAAACACAAGTATCCAAAAACAAATGAGAGCCACTGTACTTCAATACTGATTAGATACTTGTCTTTCCTTTTCATTAAAGAACAAGAAAGAAAAAACATGCGTCAATCATAGATTATGTAACACTTAGCAACTCATTCATAATATTGGCGAAAAACTTCACAGTTTGCTAAGGTGAAATATGATGCCAAAGAAAACAATTTGGAAAACACATAACACATTTAAAAACCTAATTTCATCTATATTCGGAAAAATATCCAAATTCTTCTGTGGTGCCTTGTAAAGGATCCCTATATTTATATATGTACTACATAGTATTAAAAAATTTAATCACTTAGGAAACACATAATACAGTTGAAAATTCCCCTTCAGCAACTTCCGACAGTAAGAGAGAATGTAGGGGAGAGGGGGGTACCTTTGAACTGGAGGGCACCTTTGAGCACTGTAAATATTTTCCTTTAAATAAATTATATTTTTTAAATATATGCGGCAGCACAGTACTATTGATTCAATGTAACAAGAATACAAAGCTTTACTATTTTGCATGCACACTACTGCCTAAGCAAAATATGTGTGTTTTGCTTTCTTGAATCTAAACTTAACAAAATGAAGTTGTAAGCTTTTTGTTGATAATCTTATATGCCTAAAATTATAATTTACTATTTAATACCTAAATAAAGATGTTAGCTTAAACTTATAAGATTTGCTTTATTCAAATTCTCAAACCTAATTAAGTAAATAGTTGTGATGCTAAACTCCATGTGATGGGGCACCATTGAATGGGAAAGTTGGGGCACCATTGAACAATTAAAACTATGAAGTAAAGAGTTATAGATGTATCTAAATATTATTGTTGAAAAAATTTTTAAATATGAAAATTAATAGATTAATTAAGTGTTACTGTACTTAATATTAAAGTTGTACTGATGCAGGGCTTCAATTACAGGCAAATTCAGGACACACAACAATAATTCATGATTTAGCAGATTTGTCTAACAAACTCTATACTGTTTCATTTACAATGGTAAACATTATTTCAGGATTTCATAAAAGAGGGTTTTATCCATTTTCTATAACAATTGGAATGGAAATCATTTCATTTTAGTCCAATTTCATGCAAAAAGAACTCTTCATTACGTTGGTCAGATTAAATTACTTAATGCCAGGTTTCTTCATAAAAAATAACATACGATATATTTTCCAGAGGCATCAGATATCAATTTGGAGGGATTTTAAGGATATTATATAAAAAAGTTGCCACAATTAAACATAATTGGAGGGATCCTCCGTTCTGTCTCAACAATGTGCTTTGATGGATACAAATTTGGTTAAATAATAAAAAATTAGTAATTTCAATTAAATGTAATTATGTAATTTTATTCTTATTATTTTATATTTTGGACAGATACGAAGTTAATAAAAACTGTCAATATTTTCATATTTTGTTTATTTGTTCAAAGGTGCCCCTAGCTTGTTCAAAGGTACCCCTACACGGGGCAGGTTTGAACAGAAAAACTTTCAGCTTTTTAAAGCCTCACAGCATATTTAATTTATCTAAAAAACTAATTTTTTATTTCATATGATGCAGAATTACATTCTTTCTCTCACGAAATATTTAAAATTCAATAAATATAATTCAAGTAAGAAATATGTGGATCAAAAAAAAAAAATTTCAAAGGTGCCCCCCTCTCCCCTATTCGAATTATTTTGTCCAGGCCTGTATAGGATCTATAGAATTTATAACACTCAGTAATATGCTCACAATTAGTTAAATTTAAACACACATTAGGTGAAAACGCACTTCAAGCAATTACTGCTCATAGACAGTACTGTAGCAGTATTCTTTTGTGCGTCCTGTAAATGCTATGCACGTCCTATCCCATAATAAGCATCTTGTAGTGCACCTCGATGATGTATACCAGTTTCTACGTTTGAAATAGTGTAACATCATTATAATACATTGTGAACGATTTTTCCTCATAGCCGATAATGTAACGGAATTATTTCCAGTGTCCCTGTGAACGAACCATAAAGGCTACACTCTTCATTTTAAATAACGAACATGCCATGGTAAACAACATTTCTCAATAAAACTACCAGTTTTCAAATTTTTATGTGCAATAGTTTTTTATTATTACTATTATTAATATAAGCCGAGAAAGTGCCCAGGTCACAATAAATTAAATTACGGCAGCGACAGCGTTAGTTACTTTTTTTTTTTAAATCGAGAAACCTTTTAAATATCGCTCACGCATAATCTTGATATATATATACAGTAAAACCTCTAAATAACGGACACCTCGGGAGCACGGAAACTGTCCGCTATTCGGAGGTGCACGCTATTGGGAAAACTTCAGAGATTCAAAACCTGCTAAGAAATGCTTAATGTTTCCTTAATTGATTTACATGTCCTAAAACCTCCATTATTTATATGATTACTGAGAAATTAAAATTATTTTTTTAAGCAATAGAACTGATATAAAATTTTGCATACCTTGCACATTGTGCATAATTGTGCGTTTTCTTTCTCGGGCGCGTAGTGTTGCATTCAAACATTTTTCTCCGAGAGGAATTTTTGTGGCTCGGGGGGGCATTATAGAGTTCGAAGGGGGAGGGGAAATTGGACTCTTTGACCATTAAAACATAAAATCTCAAACCATCCGGGTGTGGGGAAGGGGGGGTCAATGCTCCGGGGGAAATGTCACTCCTGGGTCACCCCCTGAATTCAGCACTGGATGTGGAAAGGGGAATTTTCCCCAGCCCACCCCCTACATTTATATGCGATCTCAAAATTTTCGACACATTGCCCTGATAAATTTAGAGGCTTTTTACTTCCATTTTTTTTTCTCGTTAAAAAATAACGTTGCATCATTTATCGCCAAAATTACTGTTCGCTATTCGGAGTGTCCGTTATTCAGAGGTTACACATACAAAAATTTAGGTTTTGGGAATGGGGATAGGAAAACTGTCCGTTAAATAGAGGTGTCCGCTATTCGGGAGTGTCCGTTATGGAGGTTTTACTATATATATTGCAATAGATCTGTGCATCCCTTTCAGAATGTTGGTTTATTAGGATCCTGAAATTAGTAATAAAGGCTTTCAACATAAGTGATTTTTTTTTAAATAAAAATTCAGTTTGACTTATTTATTTAATTATTTATTTATGTTTAATGTATGTCTGTCGAATTAGAGAATGGTTGAACATTTTTTTAATAAAGTACTTTTAAGTAATAAAATGAAAATCTGGAGAAAATATTTTGAAAATTGGATCACATGGAGCATTTTTATAAACAAAACAACAACGACAACAATAACCGGGGAGGGGGGGGGGGGGGGGAAGAGAACAAAAAACCTAAAAATAGTTTTAACCAGGGATGTGGTGGAGGGTTTACGGGGGTATACGATTTTTTTAAGGAACACCGTATACCCCCTGTTTCTCAAGAAACCTATAATATATACACTCCAGGGTATACGCTCTGCCTTGAGCGTATATCCTCTGCTTAGAGCGTTTACCCTCTGTTTTTTTTTTACGACTACACCACTGGTTTTAACAAATCTCAAATTTTCAGTAAATTATTATAATTATTATTTTCAAATACTAGGGCGCTCTGCCCCCTACGAGCTACACTCGCTAAACCCCGTTCAGACACCGCAAATTCTAAAAGCACACTAATTTGATCGGCTTTAAAAAAATTTCGAAAGGCTGAATTATAATTAAAGAAAACAGTGACGATCTTCCTGTTAACGGGCTGTTTTCGTCTTTGATTAATCAGATAGGAAGAAAATTTGAAAATAAGGTAATATAAAATTAATTAAGAAAACAGAGTCTCCGTTTCCCGGTATTTTTTAACAACGCTATAAGAAAGTTCTTTTAAATAAGACATTTTAAATGAATCTTTTTAAATCTGACGTAATTTTTACCAAAGTTTCGTTTTCTTTTTAATATTCACGTAAAAATACTTCTGTCGTTAGAAAAGAAATATTATTTGCGCTTTCTTAGAATTCACAACAATAGTTTAAAAGATTATCTCAAAATATGAAATGCCTCGCGCAAATATATTTTTAAATTTAGACTGTTTGGCAATATTATTGTTTGGCAATTTTAAATATAACGTAATTTCCTCCATTTACGACTTTTAACGCATATTAATGAATTTATTATTTTACAATTTTCTTTCTCTTTTAAAATTCACGTGTAAATATAGTTTTTATAACTTAATTTTTTATATTTTCCTGCTCTTAAAACGTAATCATTTAATTCTAATTTGAAAGGGTTTTTTTTTTAAATAATAGTCACGTGTAAATAAAATTTTAATTTGAAGGAAATATTATTCTTTGTGCTGTTTTAAAATTTCGCAACAATTTAAAATAATACCCTTTTCTAAAAGATGTAAAAAATATTTCTCGAAATGCTGAAATTTTGACTATAAAATGGAAATAAATCCTCAAAAATGAATCAAATTAAAAATATAAATGCAGTCTGCACACTGCGAAATTCTAATGTATCAAATGATCTAAAAATGATTAAATTCCTATGTATAGTTTTTGCTCCTATAAAACTTTTTTAATGGAACGATTTTGACCAACTTCAACATTAAATATATCTTAAAATAATTATTCGATTTGAAAACTGTCTGCATCAGCGTGTTTATCAAACATTTCGCTATAATACCACCGATTTTCATATTTTTGTATACAGTAGTTTTCTTAACATTAACGAAGAAAGACCCCCGGTCACAAAAAATTCAAAAACAGCGGCGGTGACAGCGTTAGTTACCTTTTTTGAGAATAGAGAGATTTGTTGAATTGATAGTAGAGAACAGTTATTCTTTGAATAATAAGTCCATCGTTCTCTTAAAGGGATTTCTTGACAGTGACCATGGAAAATCATTTTTAACACTTTCCAACAAAGTTGAAAAGTGTTTATGACTTCGGTTTGTCTGTCCGTTTGTCCGCGCTCTAACTCCCGTAAATGTACTCGGATTGCCCTGAAATTTTTGGAGGTTATTGACGTCTACCATAGCACGTTACCTATTTCAAATGAAGTTTGTAGAGTGTTTAGTTCATTTACAGGGACAGTCAAAAGTATTCCGTTACATTAGGGCCTATGGGAAGAAATCGTTTAAAAGGATTTTTAATGATGATACACGCAACCAAACATAACAAAATTGATATGAAGCACACTAAAACATGCATTCTGTATAATATGTGGTGCAAAGAATAGTTATTATTCTTTTACAGGGCCACACAAAAGAATTCCGTTGCATAATGATATAGGGAGGAAGGGTGGAATTGTTTGCGGCGTATTTTAATTATGTTAAACTATTTCACATATAATGAAATTGATATACGTCGCTGAGGTTTACTATAAGTTATTTCATGTATATTATGAAGTGCATAGCATTTACAGGGACACACAAAAGTTTTCAGATAGTATATTGTATCAGAAGTACTGTACATTAGCGGTGATTGCTGGAAATACATTTTTAATTATATGCGCTTTTATGTTTCACTATATTCGTGGATACTATATGGTGTGTATAAATGCTATAATTCATATACAGGGCTACACAAAATAATTCGTAAGGGTTACTGGGTATGAGCGCAAATTGGTTAAAGGTGGGTTTTAAATGAGTTATGCATTTTTACACTGAACTGCATTTAGTTTATTAAAAAAAGTTTGTAGAATATAGATAAAATGATATACAGGGTCACGCAAAGAATTGGATACATATCATCTATGGATGATAATTTCTGGAAATGTAGTTTCAGTAGTTTTAAGAGTGCTTTAGTTTGAATTAAAGTTTAGCTAAATAATGGTGTGTAATAAGAGTACTAGGTAAACTACAGGGCTGTACAAAAGTATTCAAGTATTTTTTCAATTAATTGTATAAATTGCTGAAAGAGAAATTTCAACCTGTTATACGTTTTTTTGCTAAACTAAATTTTCCCATTATATAGTATATATATCAACAAACAGATCAAATACAGGGTTGTTCAAAAGAATTGGAATACATATTTGGCTATTTGTGGTAACTATAGAAATCAGATTTTTAAATGTTTACTTAGTTATCTTCTTTGCCTTATTTCCCTAAGTAACGAAGTTTCGTTAAAGCTTTCAGGTAGTGTTGGAAAGTGTTTTATAATCTATGCTGTACGCATGATTTTTCTTACTTGTTTATATTAAAAAAGCTTTCATTTCGTTATTTTTCCTTATTTAAAACCTAAGACAATCTTGCAGAATAACGCAATCTCTACTACGAAAATAAGGGTACAAAATTCTTGCGAAAAATACCCGTAATGAAAAGAAAATATACATGTCGGAAATTGTACGTCAAACGTGCAAATGATGTGCGTTCGTACTATAACTAGTTTTATAAATATTCAGATCTTGGTGAAATAGCTGTTGCCCTCTTAAGCAAAAATGCATGAATACAAAATTTATTACGATTCTATATATTAAATTCGGAATACGGAAATAGGACGTCATCGCCATGGCAACCTAGAATTAGCACCTATCATGAGATATCATTGAATTAATGACGTGATAGGATTAACTAGAATGCAAAAAGCTTAAATTAATATCTTTTTAATTTTTGGTTCGATTTTCACAAAATTTGTTATGACACGTCAAAATTCTTCAAAAATAATATATATTAAATTTCAAACCATTCGGTTGGGTAGTTTTTGCGCTGTTATAGGCGGACAGACGGACAAATGACGGATGGACCACACTGAAAAAAAAATGAAGTACTCCAAAATGAGTAAACCGATGTACTCATATCGAATTGAGTATGTCTGGATCAAAAATTAACCTATACTTTCTCAATTTTGAAACATCACATGTTATCAAACCCAACCAAAGGATAATGTTTATCCTCTAATGGTTTATTTCATTTATGGTTGCATAAAAGATGTTTATTAATGTAAATATCAAATTATGCACAGTATTTTAAAATAATTTGAAAGAGCTTGCAAATAGTGGTGTACCGAGTAGTAATTTTGCCGAGTAGCCGAATACAGAGTACCGAATACCGAGTAGTTATGTAATAAGAAAAAAAACACTGATGTGCACATAATGTGAGCTTAGGTGTACATATGTGTGTACACACATATATATATATATATATATATATATAATAAATTTGAAATCACAAATATATGAAGAAATTGATAAAGTTCTAAAGATGATTTAGAAATGAACATATGAAACCAGTATGTAATATAAGAAACTATGAATGATATATACCTGTGTGTACATATATATAATATACATATATAGTATATAAAAATTAACTAATTAAATTTGAAATTTATTTGTGCACCTTTTAAAGACAATTTTTGACAATTCAAAACAGCAGCAAAAAAAGGAGAATTGACACATAAGTACAATTATTAACCAATATAAAATTAAAACATTCTTCAACCCTCCAATTTATTCTGATACCTGAAATCTGTCTATCAAAAATAAAAATGTTTACTGGTTACTGTAACAATTCATTGAATAATGCAAAACATTTCATATTTATTTTGTAACTGTACCTTATTTTCTTTTGATTAAAAATAAAAAAGAGAAAAATAAAAAGAGAGGTACAAAAAGAGATACAGGCTTTCTTAACAGAAGACTTATGTAAAACTGACACTCCATTTGCATGGTGGGGAAAAAAAAACTTTTTCGATTATGTGCAACCTTGAAAAAAATTTATTATGTGCAACCTTGCAAAAAATTTATTATGTGCACCTTCAACCACTGTTTATTCTGAACGTATATTTTTAGAGGCAGGCCGAATTTATAGTAGTAAAAGAAATGCCCTGGCTACTGATAATGTAGAATGCTTGGTGTTTTTGCATCATAATTTGAAATATAATAAATTTAATTATTAATTTTTTTATTACATTTATTGTATTTTCAGATTCTTTATCCAAAATAATAGTATTTTCTGTTTTCCTATATATTTAAAAAGAACTTATTTTTATTTGTATAAATGTGAAACTAAATTTTAATCTGGAATTATTTTATGAGGGTTTTTGTTCTTAATTTTTTCTATAATTTGTAGACATATTGTTAAATACCGAGTAAATAGTTTTATGAATTATTGCATATATTATACATTGATATTCCAATAACGTTTTACAGATCAGTTTTAAATTCATATGCTTAAAAAATGAAATTTTTACAACTACTCAGTATTGGCCGAGTACTTGGCCAAAATTTCACCGAGTACCGAGTACTCGGCAAATTGGCCGAGTAGGCCGAATGCCGAGTATTTACCGAGTACTCGGTACGGCTCTACTTGCAAATAATGCTCTTGTCATAAAAATATTCGATTTGGATATCATCTTGCTAATCATTTTGCTATTTTTCTTAATAAATAATCAATTAAACGTTTCTTGTTAATAATTTTGATCGGGAAATAAATGTCAGTACATTTTTACTTTAATTTGTAGGTTCAGGGGGCAGTAAATAACAATTCATATTTGAACACAGCCATGGAGTCAAAAATGAGTACACGTGTTTCTCAATTTTGAGTACATTTGGATCGGAGCTATTTTGAGTATGTGACGAATTTAAAATTGAGTACTTTTTACTCAATTTTGAGTACCCATTTTTTTCAGTGCATAGACGACGACTATAGGTGCTACGTATTTATAATTTATATAATTACGAACGCACATAAAAAAAAAAAAAAGAAAAAAGGAAAGGGGAAAAAGACAGAAAATGAGTATCATACGCAATAGTTTCTGTTCATTTCTAACACTATTTTCTGTGTATAGGTGTGAGAAGAAAAATATAATATATGGCTTGGAGGGCACAACTGACCTTTTGCTTAATGTGTAGCTAACTGCAAACAGCGGCCAAACCAGTATAGCCGTTTAGAGATGATTCAAGTCAAAAACTTGCCAAAAAACCGCAGACATCATAACAGCACCCTATAAAGGTCAGGTGGAAAAAGAGAGAGAAAAAAAAAACGGACCCTTTACCTTGGACATTCATCATACCGTTCTAACTTTCTTAAAACAGGTTCGTGCCAAGCCTCTAACGTAAAAGCAGCTGAGCTGATCTTCTGGATCTTAATTATCCCATTATGCAAAATGATGCATCAGACATCTGAGTTTTAGTTTATCAACAGATATATTGCATGAAGAAACTAATGAACGCTAGCAAAAAGGGGGTGTTGGTGGTGGGGATTTGACCATCCCTTGATTACGAAAATTTAATTAAATAAAAATTTATTTTATCTCAGATGATTTTCAAAGGAAAATAATAAAATTTATTCTTCTCAAGTGATCTATATTAATAACAGTTTGTGAGTCTTCCTGTCTGTGTGCACTCTCAAGCTTTGATGGATAAAGCCATTTGGGTAGGGAGATCCCTCGAAGAGAAAATTAAGTTTTAGGATTTTTTTTTTTTTTTTTATTTATTTATTTATTATTTTTTTTTTTTGCTCAAGGTATTTCCTCGAGCCATTTGCATGTTTGTCTCTAAATATCACATATTTTCAGTCTTTATACAGAACAGAATAGAAAAAAAAAAAAAAATGAGCTTCCAGATAAAGCTTATCGCGAAACTGCAACGCAATTTATGAATTTTCAACAAATAATTTGCAATTAAAAACAAACAATTAAAGAAATAATAAATAAAAATTTAATTAAAAAATATTAAACACTAGCAAAGCACGCGGCTTTGCACGCGAAATTTTTGAAATATGCCAAGTGGTATATGTGTTCCTATTTTTATTAGGGAAAATTACACTGCTACGGTTAAAGCAAAAATTACTAACTAAGCCACATTTTGAGTAAACACCGTTGCTTTACTGAATTAGGCAAACATGAGACTTAATGAGAGAGTCTAAAATTAATTCCAAATAAATCGTAATTTAGAATGTATTTTGGAGGTTTTCTTTTATTTCTTTTTTCATTCGAAATTTCGAATTTTTTAGAAACCGTTCTCGTTTACATCTCAAAAGTAACCACCATGCCAAATCCCAAGATTCTAGTTATCCAAGCTCTTTGTTATCCATATCAAGAGAGATCAGCTATATCACAGAAATCGCAATTTCAGAAAGTTTTTGCTCCTGCGCACTAGGCTTAATAACCGACAGATAAATGTTAATACAGACTTGCCAAATTCTGAAAGCATGAAATATGTCATGTCATAGTCTCATGTCAAAGCATTGAGAAATATGTCAAAAATCAGAAGGAATATGTCAAAAATCAGGAGTATGGAAAAACATGTGAAAATCAGGAGTCTCCTGCCTAAATCAGGAGTCATGGCAAGTCTGATAAGAATATGCAGACTGCGACATTTATCTGAATCAAATGGCAGAGTAGTCGTAACGCAAGACAAAAAAAAGCCAGTATGATATTTATTGTGCCCAAAATTTCCATAAAGCGTCACAAAATTTGTATGAATCAAAATGTGCAAATATCTCACAAACAAGACAAGCTGGAGAAAATCTAAGGCTAGATTCGGAATCAGTGCAAAAAACTGAATAAAACAATTAATTTCAGTTCTGTGGCAGAACCACTGCTGTCCATTGTTGTTAGATATGAAGGAAGAAGCAAAATTTAACATTTTTTTTTTTTTTTTTTTTTTTTTGTTTTTTTATGTATGTTACATATATGGCGAGTTTTTTGGTACAATAATAATATATGATGAAAGAAACACGTTTTTTTTTTCCACAAAAAATAAAATAAAAAAAAATAAAAAAAAAATAAGAACCAAAATTGGATAATATTTTTTTTCTTAAAAAGTTGCGCGAAGTAGCGCTCAATTTTTAGACCCATAAAAAAAATGCCGGACTAATGCCGGAAGTATACTAAAAATGTATTTTTTAAAATATTATTTCATTAAAAAAAGCTAATTTTGTCGTTTACAAATTAACACTGGGCTTATTATCCATTTTAGAATGTACAAAAATAACTAGCATGGGAACCCAAGCTGTGAATTTGTCACAATAATGTGCTGAATAATGAAAAGCAAATCTGAGGTTGATTCCCCCCCCCCCCCCCCCCGCAAACACATACACATAACGCAAGCACTTATTGCGTATGCCACACCCAGAGTTTTACCCAGGTTTTAAAAAGGGTAGTGCTGCTGGGGTGAAAAAGGCACATCTTGGATTCTTAAAGGCACTTTTCCTATTTTTGGACACTTTTCAGATTCTTAAGCACAGTTTTGGGATTTTTAAAGACCTTTTTTGATTTTTTAAAGCTACTTTTAATACTTAAAAGTCAAGGCACTCTTTTCAAAATAACATTGCGTCAGTTTTTACTATGCAAACAAATTTTCTAATGCAAGAAAGAGAAGAGGTACTTTTTTTAATTGAGGGGCAAGGGTGCTAATTTTTTGGATGAGGGGCAAGAAGGGTGCTAATTTGTAAACCAAAGGACGGGTAGGTAGGTTGCAGCCCCCTGCTGAAACTATCTGGGAGAAACTCTGCCTTACGTATTGCTCTATATGTAGGAATAAAAAATACTGTTTCAGAACCAGGGTTTGTAAATCTCATATGTTCGAAACTATCAAAAATATCCGATATTTTGATATAAGAGTATATCCGATATTTTCGATATATAATCCGATACTTTCGACATATTTTCAAAATAGTCAATTTACTGCTGATAAAAAATATTTTCAAGCATAATATAAATTAGAAACTAAAACATGTTGCACTGAACATAGAAACTTAATAAAACAATATTCTAAAAGTGCTTTTTTCTTTCTATTTTTTTCTACTTGATTGAAGATCAACTAATTGAAAACAAAAACGATTTGCTTTAAAAAAAAAAATAAACTATAGGACTCATTATCAAGAAAATTTTATCTTTTATAAAACAAAACTTTAAATACAAAATAGTTTTTTTTATTGAAAAATTTCATAAATGTAAACTTGTCTTCTGTCTTATTCCCTGACATGTTGTACAGTGTAAGTTCAACTAAACCAAAACCAGAAAAGATTCTTTTGTAATGAAGCTGCAAATAACTGATTTAACTAAATTAGTTAGTTTATCTTTCAATGGCTGGTCTGAATTAATTATGTTCCACATAATTATGAGTTCTAAATTTAAAAATAAAAACTTCAAACATAAAGTTGGAAAAGATATCTGTTTCCTTTGGCTAAAAAAGTCACTGCCAGAGACAAAAGTTCTTTATCTGCAAAACGACACAGTTAATAACAGTTGGAAATTTCATTTACACTTGTTTTGACTGAAAATATCAAAAATATCTTGCACAAAGAGATTACGAAAATAAATATCAAATATATAAAAGTTTAGAAAATATCAAACATCTTGATATTCTGAAAATAAATATCAAATATAGAAAAGTTTAGAAAATATCAAACATCTTGATATTCTGAAAGTAAATATCAAATATATGACAATATCAAACTTCTAGATATTTTTAAAATACATATGGGATATATATCATGATATATATCACGATATATATCCATTGATATATATATATATCAACGAACCCTGTTCAAAACTAACTTAAATTTTTATTTATGAGCCCGTTTTTTTTTTTTTAAATGGGCCCACCGTGCGCCGCTTAAATAAAACCTGGACCATAATGCGGTTCTTGTTTATTTAGTTTTGAAATGGCTTGCTCCCTTAAAAGGCATATCAAAATTACGAAATTTTATGCCATGACATTTGACACCAATATAAATGTGAAGAAAAAATATGGACTTATATGGAAAGAAAACTCCTCCACAGAAAATAAGAAAACTATCTGAAAACACCAACTGAAAAAAAAAAACTCGTTTCCGAGAGGAAAGTAATGGAATGAGATCGTCTCAATAACTTACCACGAATGCTTTCGTCTTCTGTAACATAACAAAGCAAAAGAAGTAAGTAATCCGTGAAAGACAACGACATCTTTTATTTATTAGGCGAAGACTACATAGTAACAATGAAACGCCCTCTCGTAAATTTATCGAAAAATGTGCCCAAACTGTCGTCTTACACGAATAAAAACACTTCAAATTAATTCATTTTGGAATTGAAAATCAAACGATAGAAAAATGAAAATAATGTCATTTGTTTTCTTTTTCGAAAGCTAAAGTAAAACAACCGACGTTCTGATCTATTTGGCAAGTTCTTTTCTATTTTTGAGAAATAACATTAATGTAAAACGAATTTCTTTAGAAAAATAATAAAAATTAAAAAAAAAAAAAAAATCTTACCTCAGAAGTCTTATCTCACAATATAACCTCAAAACTGACTTTAAAAGGAATTGCACGCCGTGTTTTTGTGGCAATCCTGTATTGGTATCCACCATGGAATAAGAAATACTAGATAAATTCCATGGTATCCACACTAGAGTCCTGCACGAATCGGGTTACATCGACACAAACCCGAAAATTCTATTTGAAGTTAATTCAAAACTCCAACTAAACCCAGGGTATTCAACCTTATATTTTAATGCATGAATCCACAGTTTAATGAAATTACGAAAACATACAGTACAATTATTATCTCTAACATGAATTTCATCTTTTATGTAGAAAAATAAACATATACAGACTCATTTATATTCAAATATGCAGTTTTTTTTCTTTCTTTCATCTTAGACAATATTGTAGACATTCTTTTAAAAAAAATTATTACTAAACACAATCCGCAAGAGTCAAAACCCATCCGTAACAGGATCAACCAACACGTCTTATAACTTAATAGGCAATACTTAGAGGGGAAAGTAGGGGAATGGCGCTCACTTAAGGGTAAACATGAATAACTAGTCAAATTTAGACAAAAAATTAATATTTTATTAACGAAGTATAACTCCAAAGCATAAGGAACAGTTTGCAATCAACTAATTTGCATAAAAGTTTAAGGAATTTTTTTTATCGTTTTATTTAAATAACCATCGATTGAGCGGTAATGCCCGACATGGTAGGGTAATTGCGCTCAGAGTTTGAATCAGGGTTGCAAAAAACCCATCTACCCAAAAAAAACCCGGGTGGGTTTTTGTGGGTAAAACCCACTCTAAAAAACCCAATAAAACTCACGTCAAAGCGGGTTTTATTGGGTTTTTTAAAATTCATGATATTATTATTTAATATTCAGTAACTTTTATATTAGTTTTTTAACCTTTGTATTTAAAGAGTTACACTATCCTATTAAAACATATTTTGGGTGTATTGCCAAATCCAAATGTGACAAAGTCAAAATAAAATAACTGATTAAGTCTTTTAAAAGCCTGTTAATATTATGAAAAAAAAAAAAAAAAGCCAAAATCAATATACATAGCTAATCATAACATTTTCGCACAGATAAAAAATGACAAGGTCTTTTATATTACGATTTAACAATATGCAACTTCATAATATAAGTTCCCAACTGGATACAAATTTGACTTATTCACTTTTGACCAGGGTTGGCCAAAAGAAAAAGAAAAAAAAAAGGACTTTTTGCTAAAAAACAAAACAAACCTTTTTTGTTGTTGTTTGTTTAAACCTGGGTTTTTTGGTTTCTTTTAGTATCATTTCCTATTACATACAGATGCATGTTTGTTGATAAGAATAAATATTGTTGGATATTATATAAGTATTATAGCTTCATTTCAAAATATTCAAATTAAATAATTACAATCATTTATGTAGATAATTGCAATCATTTGTAATTTAAATATTTTTAGTAACAGCTATGTTCAAAGAATAAACCGTTCTATACAGTGAACCAGAGATATCTTGAAAATATTATCAAGCATTATTTGATTAATAAATAATAAAAGATTAAAGATTTGTTTCAAAAATGTTTTTAGTGGGGGAACACAGATAAAAAGTAATCTATTAAAGTAACTCTTAAATATGCGATATGTGGTTATTATATAATATGATGTCAGAAGTAAAAGCATTTTTACAGACTTTTACACTGTTCATTTGTGTTATTTCAATTCAAATTACTTGTATATTAAGTTAATAAAAATATAATAAGATTTCTTAATTTAATACATATACTTTAATAAAAATAAGGGGCTCCCACTGCCCTCACTTCTTAAAAAAACAAAAAACCCAATAAAACCCGAAAAAACCCAAAAAGCCCAATAAAACCCTAAAAAACCCAATAAAACCCAGCTGGGTTGGGTTTTTTATAAAAAACCCGGTTTTTTTTGCAACCCTGGTTTGAATACAACATTTAACTAAGACAAAAGTCGCATATGTAGTTGTGTGGGCTGTTCACACCACTGCAGACTTTCTGCGATCACTTTACACATATTGTGTTACACATATAGTGGGCTACTTTTTTAAAATTTAGATTTTTTGATTTTCACCACTTTTTTGAAATCGTAAAATTCTCCTTGTTTAATGACACATTAATTAAGACGAAAAAGGGGGAATTTTACCATTTCGAAAAAGTGGTGTTAATCAATAATTTTGAATTTAAAAAAAGTTGTCACTGGCAACACTTCTTCTGGAATTTCACGGGAGCGCCATTACCCGTTACCGCCATGTTAGGTTTTAATGCATTATAATTAGCGTAACAACGCACTACAAAAATAAATAAAAGCATGAAAGTACAGCTAAATGTATATATTTTGTAGACATAATGAGTAAATTAATATTTAAAAATAAGAATGTATACTTACCTTTAAGTTAGATGCTGTAGAATTTTATAATAAAACAACTGCAAACTAATAACCTGAGGACACAAAAATACCTTTCTTCCGACGGTCGATATATCCTTACTGGGAACTTAGGATGAATTTCGCTAGGTGCCAGTACCGATGGCACGTTTTCAATTCTATTCTGTTTAGAGATATTGGGTGAGCGGGATTACCCTTCTGAGCGTCATTACCCTACTTTCCCCTATAACTAATACAATAACTTATAACCCTTATAGGACGTGTTGTGGATCAACCCGCTCCAAAAGAACACAAGCTATAGCCAAAACGACCCCGACCCCACCCGCGGTTTGGGTCAGTTAAAATTCTTGACCTGATCAGGGCCGAAACTAGCCTTTTTTGCACCCGGGGCGAACATGGATTTTGGCCCCCTCCCCCGCAAAGTACATTTACAAAGAGAATTTTAACTGAGTTATTTTCATCTGATGGACTGATGGCTTCCATTATTATGAAACAGACGTTATAAATGAAGTGTTATATTAAGATGGAAGAGCAGTCGTAAAAAATCAGAACTCTGATGGAAGCCATCAGTCCATCAGAAAAAAATGATCCATTCCAAAGTTATAAGTTCGATTGAAAAAAGCTATTTAATACTTTGAGCAGAAAGAAGAGACACCTGCAATTTTCATGACACTAATAGAATCACATAGGTGCCAATGTGTACGATTTAGTTACCTCTAAAATTGAATACAAATTTTTGCCATATTTAATCGTGACGATATTTCTGTGGCTGTCAACTTGTAAAACTTGGCTAAAAAGGCTAACTTTGACAACATTTTCTGAATGAATCTTTGCCTTTATAAGAAAATGGGAAACTCTTTAATTTCTTGGCATCTGAACAAAATCGGTAAATTTTATATTTTTACGAATATGAATGCAATTTTTTTGTATTTACGAATGAAAATGTCTTCGCGAAAGTATCAGAAAAGTAGTTAGTTTGGATTTGGGAATAGCTTTCAATATAAAAAATTCTTATAACGATATGTGATCCCCTCCCACCCAAAAATAGGAAATCCATGAACCCCTCTAAATGGTGAGCTGGATCCGCCCTTGGCTTTGTCAAATATTGATTGATTAAAATCTTGAAAACGGAATCCAAAAGAATTGAAAATAAATTCCGCTTTATACAGGATACTTATGCCATATCATCTTTAGATTCTTCTATGCTTTGTCATACGCCAGAAAGGATGATTTTAACAATAACGTGTTAAACTTAGGTGTGATAGTCCAAGAGCTGTTAAACATTTTAGGGAAGGTATTTCAGGTACCCTGAAAATTTGTGCAACACTTCTTTTGTAATGGCTGAATACAAAATCGAATGTCTGGCTGAAGGATCGTGGCCCAAAAACTGTGCCAGACACGTGTCAAGTGCCATTTTTTGACTACCCAAAAAAAAGGTATTTGAGGCACGCTGAGATTGAGACAGAATGATATTTATACTTAGAAAAAAATATTTTGAAAACGCCAGACACTTTAGTCGGCCCAAAAACTGTGCCAGACACGTGTCAAGTGCCATTTTTTGACTACCCAAAAAAGGTATTTGAGGCACGCTGAGATTGAGGCAGAATATTTATGCTTAGAAAAAAATATTTTGAAAATGACAGACACTTTAGTCGGCACAAAAACTGTGCCAGGCACGTGTCAAGTACCAAATGGCACTTGACACGTGTCTGGCACAGTTTTTGGGCCACGATCCTTCAGCCAGACATTCGATTTTGTATTCAGGCCTTATAAAAGAAATGTTGCACAAATTTTCAGGGTGCCTCAAATACCTACTCAAAAATGTTCAACAGCTCTCCTACTGTGAGAAAAATCGACAAACACAATCTTCATTTGGCGCCCGGGGCACATGCCCCCTCCTCCCTCCCCCGCCTTAGTTTCGGCCCTGGACCTGATGCAGTACTGTAATCCAGATTCATTTTAGATCTTAATGTTTTCAGTATGACTTATTTTGATACGCCTGTAGAGAATGATATATTAAAATTTATGTGGTATATCTCTGTAACTATGCACGATACGGCGGCTAATATTAAAACGTAAAGTAGTACTGTGTAACTTAAAACCATATTAAAATTTCGTGGCGATGACTCAATGTTTACGGAAAGCACCGCCTATAAAGTCCAAAAAAAGACATTAAAACAGACAGACAGAAAAAAACATATAATTTTTAGATCCTGGTGGTATTACAAATTGAACGCAGGAGACGTAAAAATACATTTTTGTGGATTGGGCGAAGAAATTATTGTCACCGGAAATTTTGTAAGGAAGAAAAAAAGAAGGTGTATTCAAAGAATGCTTGCTTCTGATTGGTTGTGAGCCAGTTTTAACTTATAGTAACATTTGTAAACATAAATTTCGTGCTCTTTTTCTAAAAATGGCCCGCGTCCAATGTGTTAATACATGATCATCTGCAAACAGACATTTTTCCAAAAAAAAAAAAAAGGTATGAAAATCGAACCACTAGTTCAAGAGTTATAAGTGGACTTATATAAGGGGGGGGGAGGGGGAGGAAATAAATAATAAGATACGTGTGAATTGTATGACCTCCTTTGTCGAAAGGTGGTTAAAAATATCCCCATGTCCTCCCAGTTTTTAAATTTTTCCAAAAGGGTAAAAAGTTTGAATTTTGGAAATTTTATCCAAATTTTGGTTTGTTTTTTCGCGCGGAAATTTGGTTGAAAACACCCACTATGGTACTATTTTCTGAAAGATCTATTGCATAGTTTCTGAACAACAACACATGCTAGTTTCATGCATTTCTGAACATAAAAAAAATTAAAACTTATGTCATAAAGTTACCCTTCTGGATTTGAGAACAGCCTTAATTAAAGTGTTTTAAACTTTAATATTTATGCATTATTTTATGTATGAAAAAATCTTACAATGGCCCTTTTAAGTGATAAAGAACTTAAATATTGGAATATATTTATACATAATATTTGAAAATATTTTTTTTCACATTAAAATATGTCTATTCTAAAGAAAATTAATGCTGCAGCCACCACCACCGTAATTCAATTTATTGTGATCTTTGTCCTTTCTAGGCTGATAATAATAATAATAAAACTATTGAATATATAAAAACAAGAAAACTGGTAGTTTTTATAGAGAAATGTATGATAAACTCGCTGAAGGAGACAGTTTTTAAATTTAAAAAGTGCTATTTAATTTTGAAATAGGTCAAAGTATTTCAGTTTTCAAAATTTTATAGGATCAAAAAAATTGGCACAGCAATTTAGCCATCTTTCGCAGGCACATACTTGACTAGATTGTAGCGTGCAGCGTGAATCATTTAAAAAAAAAAATCTAATTTTGTAATGTTTTATTTATTTATTTTTGTTATTCAAAATTTCAGCTATTTCTACTAGATCATTTCATTTTATTCATTTCGAAAGTAATGACTGGCTGACTTGCAGGCAAAGATAGGGGTAAAAAATTTGAAAATTTTATCTCTCTTAAACAGCTCTACATATCTGAAATTAAATTCCACATTACAACAATTTTATCATCGGCACACTTGCTCTTAATGAATTATAATCTTACGTTTTCGGCAACTACCATTTTTTTTTTTTTAGTTTAATAAATTTTGAGCGCACATTGAAGTAAATAACTTAATTATTATTTTCTTCAATTTCCAATGAATGAAACTTAGACAATCTCAGTCAGTCAAAATTCGCGTATTTTGTGTCATTTCGCTGTATCTTGATTTAAAATCTCAATCGATAACGTGCAAAAAATATTCTATCGTGCGCCGTAGATTCGTCGTCCCTGCTCTAGGTGACGTCATTTCAGTTCTTCTGCCCACCGGTTGACCTTTTTGATCCATGAAGCACTCTCGTCCTTCAGCTATTAAGCAGCCATATTTTAATATCTAAAAAATATATATAATTTTCTACTTCAGTATATGCATAATAAATTAGTGTAAATAGACTAAAAAAGATGCGAAGTGTTTGTAAGCCCCAAAAAACATTAAATTTCAGAACGTCAAAGTGATGTTAGCGCTACAACTACGTGTGAGACACATGGTATTGTATTCGAGCCAAAACTGATTATCACAGGCCTGGACCGTAGTACATCGGTCGGGCCAAGTGTAAATATTACGGGCATGGCCCGTGGTACAGTCGTGAAAAAAAAAAAAGTAAACACCCCATACTAACTCCTCAACAAATTATCGTAAAAGAAAGTTACTGGTACCGAACGATTGGAAATAAAGTCTACTTTTAAATGATGTATATAAAATTTGCTTAGGGGGCCATCTACATATTAAAACGAACCCAAACTTTGTTTTTTTTTTTTCCCAATGGCAATACCTAATTTTAACAAGATATTTCAAATTTTCGGTTCCAACTATGTCTAGACATCAAATTTCAAGTCATTTGAATGATAAGTTTTTGAATTATAAACATTCACAATTTAGTGCTTCTAATGTTAAATTACATTTTCATATTTTTATTAATATCTCCTGAAATTATACTCTTAATGTGCTAATTTTTTGTGTAGCAATAATACTAAAATACAAAAACATAAATACGTTGAATTAGCAATTTTTATAATTTTATGATATGAATTATGAAATTAATATTCGAAACCTACAATATTTTTTATGGATTTAGATTTATTAAGTCCTGCTTTATAGAAATCCAAAGTTTTACATTTTTCTTCCAAGTAGTTTTCAAATTATGCTTAAAAAACAGCAAAATAGGGTGTAAAAAAATCATGATTTTTTTTTTTTTTAAATCAGATTTTTTTAATTTAAATCAGATTTTTTTGATTTAAATCGGATTTTTTTGATTTTTTTTCCCTATGTTAAAATATTAAACGTCTACCAAGAATTAAGCATTTCAAAAATGAATAACCCTCCAATTACTAACATAATCTATGTTTTTTTGCTTGTATTAATAAAATTTTAATTATGTAATTATAGAAATAAAAAAACAACTGCAAATTAAAAATATCTTTAGTAACATACAACATTATGTGCACTAATATTTTGTAATAATTATGTAAACCAATATTAAATACTGCTTATATTTTAAAGTTATTGATAAATTGCATTTAGTTTTAAATTGATGATACAGATTAAATTTTGTAATTATTAAACAATTTACTGTTTAATTAAGAACACAATCTACATTTTTGAAAAAGTGGTTGAAAAAAAGGTGATAAATAATAGTTTGATAAATTGATAAAGAAGCCAGTAATTTTACACAGGTTCTAAAGCGTATGTATATCAAATTGATCAAAAATTCTAGCAATGTATGCAGCAAACTCACACATAATTTATAAATAGATTACACAAATTGTATTTTTTAAATTTAAATCAGATTGTTTCCACACAATATTAAAATATTCGACTACTAAATATTATATTAACTACTAAATATTATAATGTTTTGAAGTTAAACATTTAGTTAGATTTTTTAAAATGTATAATACTTCTTTTTACACACTTTAATATTGTTATAATTAACAATAACAAATATTACATTTTTTACATGTGATTTAGTGATCATTTTCATTACTAATTATAATGCTTTTTCACACTATTTTAAAAGATAAGAAAATATGTGACTTTATCATCTGATTTAAATTAGTTGATTAAAATCATTGACACTCTATTGCTATGTTTATTGTACATAAAAGAATGGATAACTTGATTATTAAAAGGAAATTATTACATTATAAGTTATATTAGATTTAAATATCATTTTTAAATTAAATGCTTTTTATGTTTGTTAGATAAGAACCATGCTTTTTACAAACTTACTGTACTTAAATTTTTCACAATACTCAGGAATTACACTTAGAAACAATTATTTAAAGCTTTGTTTTCTGTATTCATAAGTCACAATACCTGTAGAAACTTTCCAAATTATGTTCATCTTAGATTTGAATACTTTTTTATGTCATTTTAAACATTTAGAAAATTTTTGATTTTAATCAATGATTTTTTTAAAAAAAAATCACTTGATTAAAATCATGATTTAAATCGCTGATTTAAATCAACTGATTTAAATCGTTGACACCCTACAGCAAAATGATGGTTTAAGGGGCCGTCTATGATAGAAGTGACTAGATATTTTGACATTTCTTCAGCTATCAGTCTTCAATGACTACTCAAGTGACGCTTAAGATGCCTTGATCAAGAAGGGGGCTCTCTCGGTCAACAATCGAGTACCAAACTTCAATTTGGATACAGCCCCTAAAACACGCTCGTTTTAAAATAATTAATTTCTTGGAAACTTATCTACGAATTGCATAAAAATTTGTTTTTAGGCTAATTGAAGGGTGTAGAGTTCATATATGCTGTCAGAATTGAGTACTGCTATTGAAAAAAAAAAAAAAAGTTATGGTTCGCCTTAACCTCTTCGGTCCCTGGGTCCCCAAACAGGGACCTCTGTTCTTTTGCTTATAAAAACTAAAATGTCCGATTTTCTTACATTTTCACATCACTTCTTAATAGCTGAATGTTTTTTGCGTTCAAAGCAAACGAATAAATGTCAACATCTAAACTGATTCCCAAACAAAATAAATTTTATTTTCATCTGACTTTGCAAAATGCCTAATGATGCCCAAAAGACAGTATGACCAAGAAAGTGAGAAATTTTCATAAGTATTTAACTTAAATCTTTTTCAATAAAAATTTTTGAGCATTTGTAGATTATTTATTTGTTTAAAGATCTTAAATTTGTGATAGCGTTACGTTAATTTAGGTTAATGGTTATTAAATTGATGTTTTTAAGGGATTTGTAGTTTTAGATCCATATTTTTGAACCTAAATTACTAAGTACCCTAAAGAATCAATTTCAGAAAAGATATTTTTTCTGTTCCTTGAGATGTCATTTTGTTTGGGAAAAAAACAAAGAATAAGCATTTGCATTATTATTTTAGCTTCGTAACTGAAGAGGTTAATATGTAGATGGCCCCTTAAGCAAATTTTACCAACATCATTTAAAAGTAGACTTTATTACCAATCGTGTGGTACTAGTAACTTTCTTCTACGATAATTTTTTGCAGAGTTAGTAAGGGGTGTTTACTTCCCCCCCCCCCCCCCCCCCCCACGAATGTACAGTGATCAAGCCAAATGTAAATATCAGGGGCATGGCCAACTTGTAATTTGCCCCACCACAAACAGCACAAACCAGGCTCGTGATAGATCCTTATTATCTCTTTTTATCGTAATCAATTACATGTTGTTCTTGGTCACGTTTGCACTTTGAAATATATTTTCTTAAATATTGGAGAAGTATCTCCACAAGATGTTTTCAAAAAGAAGATTTTGTGATGCAAACAGTGAGAGTTATGTTGATACTTCTGCTATCGAAAGTGATAGTAGTGACAGTAGTGAAATTATACGTTCATAGTAGTGACAGTAGTGAAATTATACGTTCTGTACGAAAAAAAAAATGCAAGCGATTAGTTATTGATTAATGCTATAATTTCAGTGATTGATAATAAACCTTTTGTGTTATATCTAACTTAATTATTACATACGGTTGTAATTACTTATCAAATATTCTACAAAATTTAGCCATTCGTATCTTACACATATAGTATTTACATTCCGTAAGTCGTGCGCGTCTGTTACAATTTGGGACCGATTTGCCGAACCGTCGAATGGTTCGAAGGCTGCGCGGATATTGTTTAAGTTTTGGGCCCAGGTTAAACTAACTCCACGGTATTTCATTTAGGCTAACAAGTTACTTACTGGCACATTTTTTAAGTTATTTTTGTTTGCAAACGTATCGAATTGGCAGGTACTCTTATTCAGAAACTATGTAACAGAACTCTTTTTTTCAGTTTTTCGGAAAGGCAGATGGTTTTTCCGAAGAAAATGCTGTCAAAGTTGGAGTTTTGAACCGAATTTCCGGACGCGACAGCGAAAAGAAAAAAGCTGCCGTCCTGATACAACAATCACTTAATATAACTCAAGGCGTAATTCATTTATCTAAAAATGTAGGGGAAAAAACCTGTTAGATTACAAACCACTTCAATAATCATGCTTGCAAGTGTTATGCAAACAAGAAGGATGTTTAAAAATGAATCAGAAAGTTTCGCGTTCTTGGGCGATGAAAAATATTTTTCTTTGAGGACCGCCTTAATTCATTATTCAACTCTCTGTTTCACGACACCAGATGATTCCCTGCGGACCGGAAATGAAATTGCTTTTCTTAAAATTTCATTTCATGTAGCATCATCTGATATTCTTGATGTTATCTGAACGTCCGCAGCTGCAGGGCTCTTCCACCTGTGGCTATACCCCTTTTCTGCGCCTCAATTGGCTTGTTGAGAATTTCTACCTCGGATTCAGTGGGAAAGACACTGGCACTTGGATTACGAAACTCTAACTTACACAGTGCAAAGAGTCCATCCAGCATGCGACACTGTAGATGCGTCAATGCGGGGCAGGAGAGCGGAAATTAAGGAATATTTCCTCGCATTGTGAGCATGGATGGGTTGCACATTAAATAATATCGATAAAGAGATTATTATCTTTCCATCTTAGAAATTAAGAAGAATTCTTTTGTAATTTGCTTTGTAAATTATTAGTAAGAGTAATCCTTTAAAAATATCATCACTAATTTTTAGCATTTAGTTTCTCTCCATTCTTGTAGTTTTACAGAGAAATGTTCGATAAACAGGCTGAAGCAGACAGTTTTTAAATCGAAGAGTTATTTTTAACGTTATTTAATGTTTAAGTCGGTAAAATAGTGCCATTAAAAAGTTTTACAGGATCAAAAACTATGCATATGGAAATTTAACCATCTTTTGCAGGCAAATACTTGACGAGCTTGAGGTATGCAGTATGAAATCATTTTATTTTATTTTATTTTATTTTATTTTATTTTTATTTTCTTCACAATTCCATCACTTTAAGACAGAATTATTTTATATTTCGAAAAGGTCATTTTTTACCTATTGTTGCCAAATTTTTAAACAGCGCAAATAATATTTCCTTTCAAATAAAAAATGTACTTATACGTGAATATTAAAAACAGAGAGAAAACTTTAAAATAATTAAAAGCATTAAATGGGGAATATTACGTCATATTTAAAAAGCAAAAATAATAATATTGCCAAACAATTTCAATTCAAAATATATTTACACGAGAGATTTATTTCATGTTTCTTTTTTTTTTTTCCTACATTTTAAAATAACGCAAATAATATTTTCTTTTTATTAAAAAATGTATGTACACGCAAATATTAAAAAGAGAAAGAAAACTTTGGTAAAAATTACATCATATTTAAAACAATATTCTTATCGTGTCAGTATAAAATTCCGGGTTGCAGCGACACTGTTTATCTTAACATTTTATACAAGCTGATTTTCAAATGTTTAACTGATCTTATTTAATCAATTGCGAAAACAGTCATTAGATGTCTGAATAGCTGTTGATTTGGACTTAAAATTCAGGTCAAAGAAATTTGAATGGAAAATGGAAACCGATTACAAGAGGTCGTTTAATTATAAGTCAATCTTCCGTAATCTTTTTAAAACAAAGGAAAAGCGCGAGTTTTTACAGCCTGCGATGTTTGAACTGGGGTTGGCGAGCGTAGTCGGTAGGAGGCGGAGTCCCCTAGGCCCTAAAGTTAATTAAAATTAAACATAGCAAAGCACTGGAAGTCGAGAAGAGTGAAGGAATTTATATTAAGAAATGCTGACATTTAGCAATTTGTTTAAACTTTTTTCAGATTTTGGATTTTTCGGTAAAGAAAATTTCAATATAGTTTAAAAACTGTTTTAAAGCTTCATAAAAGAAGCTCCCTTTCCGAGGAAATTATTACTTATTTGGCTGAATTTACATTTCTAAAATTAAAATGCGCCAAAACATAAAATAACATTTTTGCTTAATAAGGATTCAAAAATAATATAAAGAAATATTGTTACTTTCAAATATTTATCTTATTAAATCATGCTTCGCGAATCCAAACAAAGCATGGCTTTTGCTAGTTTTATCTCCTCCCACCCATTTTCAATTCATTTAATTCATTATTTATTTAATCGCAGAAATAAAATTTGGTTTTATTGACGTTCTCAAAATAATTTTGTTTGAAAGATAGTAAGGATATCAATTAGGTTTATGGGAGCACTAAAAGCCACTTCAACGGATGTATAATTAAGTTTCTCTGAAACACAAATTCCGCGCATATTTCACATCTGTTTTAATGTCTTGAATTGATAAAGCACTTAGATGACTAAAATGTATGTTTTCTTGACATTTAGTTTTTTTGCACTTTCAAAAGTTGCTAATTTTTATTTTATTTAAAATAAATGTCAATGCATTTATAAGAAAGAGTTTATGAGAATATAATTTAACTGAATTATAAATTTTGTTATATTTTGCTTAAAAAATAGTTTAACTTCGAATTACAGCAGAGTCTCGATTATCCGAGTTAATATGGACCAAGCTCACCTCGGATAAGTCAAAAACTCAGATAAACCAGATTTACACAAATCGTCACCAATTAAGGAGATGAAATATAAATTTTCACTTAATTCATTTATTTTTATGATACTAGTAACATTTCTTTGATGTATGATGATACATTTCCGTTACTTTTAAGAAAAACGGGGAATGAAATTGTTTATTTGAAAAAGCCCTTGATAGTTTTTTGTTTGTTGAATGTCAATTTTGCTGCAGTTTTTTTTAACCATTTGGAAAAATGGTTATTGTTCTCTGTCAGGGTAGGAAATCAAAAACATATCTGAAGTGTTTTATTGGCTGAATCCGCATTTTATTCGTTTTCTGATTGGTCTATACAGTAATTTGTATTTTCCCTTCACTTTCAACAGAGATGGATACTTCTGTTGCCACTATGACAAAAAAGTAATAAAAACTACAAAAAAAAAATTAATAACTCAGAAACAAATTGAGAGACAGCTTTCAAACAAATTGCATTTAAAAGTACATTTTTTTCTCTATACGACGGTGTAACAAGTAATATTGTGGGATGTTTAGAAGTTTAAGAATGAAATTTCATTTAAAATTGGTCTAGGAATATTAATGTTTAATCCATGGCGGATGTAATGTATGACCAGCTCCGTAGACGTTTAAAAATTTACATTACCGAAAAATGTAATCCATGGCGTACGTAATGTATGAAATTTCATTTAAAATTGGTCCAGGAATATTAATGTTTAATCCATGGCGTACGTAATGTATGACCAGCTCCGTAGAAGTTAAAAAATTTACAGTACCGAAAATTGTAAAACTGAAATTTCTTTTAAAATTTGTTCATGGTGGGTCCAGGAATGTTAATGTTTAATTCATGGCGTACTAATGCATGATCACTTCCGTGCGATTTTTTATGTCTTAAATTTTAGTCTTCGAAAAAATCATTTTCCAAATGGTCGTTGTAATTTGTTAAATTGCTTTCTCCCCCCCCCCCCCCCGCTGCAGTATTACGCTACTGAACAGCTACCAATTTCTAAGATTTTCCCTTACCACTAAAAATTACCAGTAAATTTTGCCTAATTCAATCGCCGAAATCTAACAATTGTCAACGATTAAATATGGCAAAAATTTGTATTAAATCTAAGAGATAACAAAACCGTGCAAATTGGCAGCTGTGGGATTCTATTAGGGGAAAAAAATAGCCATAATTTTTTTTTTTTTTTTTAATTATGGCCATTTTTTTCCCCATCCAGACCAGAAAATCAGAGTTCTAACTTTTTACGGCTGCTCTTTCATCTTCACCTATAACACTTCATTTGTAATGGCTGTTTCATAATAATGGAAGCCATCAATCCACCAGAAGAAAATAACTCCGTTAAAAATAAAAAAAAATCCAAATTGCGATGATGATCAAATCCGGATCAAATCCCTCCTACAAAATATTTTTCTGGCTACGGCCTTGTATACCGGGTAGAATAAAAGATCTAGAGTACATTTCCGTTAATTGACGGAAATTGCTGAAGAGAAATTTTCAACTGTCTTAAGCGTTCCCTAATTTAATTTAATTTTAGCATACTATGTAGTATATATATGCAAATCTATAGATCCTATACAGGGCTTCACAAAAGAATTCGGATATTTTTCCGAACACTGGTGGGAATACTTGAAATTGCTTCCCACACGTGTTCCAAATTGTTTTCTTAAACATCATCTTCCACATTATTAAACGGTGACGTTTTGTTAAAGTATTGTGGAAATATTGGAAAGTGTTTCATAATGTATGCTTTACGCATGATTTTTCGTTCTTTGCCCCTCCCCCATTCTCAAAAATCGGCAATGATCACATCCAGGGTTTAACCATTATTGTTGTCAGCAGAGAGATCAGCCGTCGGGCATCACTCCGCTTGTCAGGCGGTTCGACCTTGCACCTTATTTTAAAAATTAAATGCAGGGATTTCCGCAAGGCCGGCAGACGAAGGATTTTAATATCAAATAAATTCTGCTCCACCCTAAATTGAATGAAAAAGTAAAGATTCGAATCTTCTTCGGGAAAGAAAGAAGACACCGACTGGACCAAGCTTAGTGACTTCAGTTTATCGGTCATCGTTGTTTTCTTCCTTCTTTTTGAGCTAGATTAGATGAAAGAACCGATCCCATTGTTTTACCCAATATTTCTAAATAAAGGAAGCGTTGCCTTGATCTAGTATTCTCCAAACACATATCGAAAGAGACACCGCTGTTAGTCACTTTTAAACAGGAAATCTCATGAGCATATTTCACGTTAGCATTTCCATAAAATAAATGTTTTACGCTTAAGGCTGTTAGTCACTCAACTTCCGAATTCCCCTCCCTAATGTTAAACGTAGAATAAATTCAAAATTATTCATATGTGATTCTGAACGGACATCTAATTCTAATGATTCATGTTCTCTCGCCAAATTTATTGCGCCAGGAAATTAAAACGAAGAATTTACGACGTATATGTTTGATCATTCCTTCTCTGATCGCTGTAATGTATCCCGTATGCCACTGATACCGGCAGCCGTACCATGGAATTTATAATACTCTCTATATTTGTGCTTTAATTATGTGAACCTACCCTATTAAACTCAGGGTTGGACGGTATTTACCGTCTTTGGAAAAACATGTTTTTACCACCTTTGAAAAAACTTATCCGTTTGACTGTTTTTGCCACTTTTATGAAGATTGATCTATTTTTCATTTTTTCAGGGATGAAAGTTTTCCGGGTATTGAATACCACTATAAAAATATTCACCTAATTTAGTTTCTGATTAGGTTAGTAAAAGAATGCTATACGAGAATAGTGGTTTTTAAGGAATATAAAAAGGAACGGTAAACTTTCGTCCATGTTTTCCTTCTACAAGAATTCAAAATTTTAAATATATCATTGTATATTTATCATATAACTATTATGAGAATTTGCATTACAATATTTATTATATTTATCTCAATTGTGACTAGTTTACTAATTTATACTTACAGAAAAATTATAAGTACATTTTTATCATACTTAATAAACCTTAATCATTTTAATAAAAACCAAACACTTCCAAATATTAATTATCATATAATGTAGTTTGTACAAATGTTAGTACTGTTTATCATTCTATGTCCTTGGAGTTGGAGTACTTAACCTGCACCAGCAAATTCAATTTGAAGAGAGAGTTTATTGTATCCTTAGGTTTTTCCACTTTTTCCCCAGGTTTTTACCGGTAAAAACCTAGTTTATACCATATCCTGGTAAAAACCAGTTTTTACCGGTAAAAAGCCCATTATTATTTTTATTTTGTCTCTCATTATTTGAAGTTATATGTATGTTGTATATGTATAATATAGTTTAGAAAATATTGGCTCAACGTCAAAATTATTAAATTTCTTCATCTTACCAATATTTTCTTTTGGGGAGGCCGGAGTAATATGTTGTGGTTACTTACAACCACTGCCATATTTTTATTAATTTGATTTAGAAAATATTTTTTATTAATCTTGTATTCATTTAATTTTAATTTTAGCATTCTAAAATTATTTTAATTTCTTCCTTTTTTTCAAACTTCCCCTGTAAGCTTTCCTTTCTGGCGTAACATTTCGTTTCATTTTAAAATCATAAACAACGTTTTGAAATCTGTACTTCCGGCAAAAGATTTTTCTGGATCATTCCATAACTTTCTATTTCTGATATCATTACCTTTTGTAGCTCCGCCCCTTGGCCAATAAAATTTAAATCAGTTTAATACGTAATTTGAAAATTTGTAACACTTTACTACTGTTTGGCATCTTATCTTAGTGAAATCTATAAAATTTCCTCTAATTTAAAGCAGTTTTTATATGCTTTAGCATCGCAATTTATGCCAATGCAAGGCTCTTGTATGTTTGTTCCGCCAAATTGGCATCTTTCATTTATTATGGCAACCCTCTCTCCCTTTTACATCGCAGTACGTTTTGCGCAGTCAGAGTTGACAGTTGAGTTCGAATTTCAATGCAGAATGGTTCCCCCTTTGCCGTTCTGTGAAAATTAATGTGCGCGTCAGCTTTAGAGTTCTGACAACAAGCGCGGAAATGGGTGGCTGCCTCTCGCCCTTCTGCAAAAATAAACGGATCTTGTGCATACAGTAAAAATGTTAAAAGTGAAAGAATATTTTTAAGAATTGTGTAATCAGCTGCATAGTTTCTTCTGTTTTGTTGCGAGATCTTTGACCAGTTCCTGTAATATTAATTCTTCAGTAATATGCGGATAGAAATCCTGCTGCTTGCTGTATTATTATTTTTTCATTCAAATGGTGCTTTCGTGAGGAGTCGTAGAATTCTATTGCTAAAAAAATCATGTAAAAGCCTTGAGTTTTTTTAGACATGTCCCTCCTCACTCTCCAGGAGAAAATATATTATATTTTTCTCAATTAAGTGCTCATAAAAAGATCGATTTGTGTATTTTTCATCATAAAAAAGGTACAGCTAAAAAAATAAGAGTTGTCCTTTATAAATAAACTCCTTTTTTCCAAGAGAGTTTCATCAAAAATAAAGATATTGTCTTTGAAGATTATCGTCTCTGCATTTTATTTCTCTAATGCGTCTACTACTGTTCTTTTGTTTCAGGTCAGTACAGGTAATGCTTTTGCTTTTATTTTTTGTTCTTAATTATCAAATATATGAGAAAATGAATACAGAATTATTTTAATTAATGACTGTCATGTCAGAGTGGTCTTTTGTGACCACAACAAAATGTTACGAACACTATACGATTAATCACAAAAAATGATTTCTGGATTATTAATTGGAATTTCAATATTTAAAAATAACTTTACAATATTATTCTGTCACTCCTATCTTCCAAACACAACACCTATTAACTCGGATAATCGGGACTTTACTGCATAGCACATTCATATTTAACCGTAGAAAAACCAATTTAAAAAAATCGCATTCAAGATGCTAAATACTTAGAAAAAAAAACTTTACAGAGAGCATAGTAAGCTATATGTGTAAAACTGTAATAATATTTTTTCATACTTCCACTAACCGGAACAATATTTGCCATAATTTCACGAACCGGAACAATATTTGCCATAATTTCACGAACCGGAACAATATTTGCCATAATTTCACGAACCGGAACATTTCGAGCCCTGACTGAAAGGGTGTAGACAAAAGGAATTGCATAAGATTTTAAATTACCTTTTACAGTATTTAACACTATTACAGTACTGGAGAGCAAAGATAGATTTTCTTGCCACTGTAATTTTTTAAATCTTTAGTTTTATAGTCAGAAAAGTAGTCCTGAATTTTTTTTCGAAAGTTTTAAATTTTTCTGCCTTTTTCTAATAAATTTCAAATTTCCCTGACTTTTCCTCGGAAATGGTAAATTTCCATGACTTTTTAGTCCATAAAAATTTCCCTGACTTTTCCAGGTGGCTAGACATCCTGAGAAATCTCATTTCTTATGCTTAAATTTTAAGACTTACTTTTTATATCCGACGTTTAACGCACACAGGTATATTTCCATCAATTCTTGTTTTAAACGCCGGAATATACATTGGAACTCTAGTGCCTTTCTATGCGAATTTAAACAGCTTTATTACTTCAAATGAATTTCATAAGGCATCGCTGCAATAATTTTTTGCGATGCTGGTATTTATTTCTTCTTGTATAAAGCTTAAATAGTAAAAAAAAAAAACGGTCAATTGTGACTATTACTCACGCACAGAGGGCTGCGTACACTAAATATATGAATTAGTAACTGGGCATTGCATTACACTCAACCGATGGTGCATAGAGTATACCGCCCGTGTCTTTATATAGCCAAACCGTCCGTGTCTTTAAGGGTTAATATCTCGGCTAATTACCGACATCTTTTTTCGAAATTAATTATCAACAATCCTTTTACACTTCTGCGGCGATACGTACCTCCAGCGCTCCTGAACGCCTTTGCTGAACGCCCGCAAATTGAAATTTGTATGTAAAAGAAAAATGCGATTATCTCAAAAACTATGTGACCCAGGATAGTCGCTATAGTTTTTCCTTCGTAAAAAAATATGCATGGCAGCGCCACCTGTTGGACGATTTACACCAAAATCTAATCAGGACCAATTTATGTCAGGGACTAACTGAATCTGAAGTTTTATGAAAATCCGTGCATTAGTTCTTGAGATAGAGCAAGGGGTCTGTCCAGACTTTTCTCACAGGGTCCTGTTTTTGTGAAATTGTGAAGTTTTTCTTATTTTTGTGAAAATTCTAATCATAATTTTGTGAATTTTAAATTATCGATGTCTTCATGTTCTATCCTTCATATATAAAAACCTAAGTAATATGCTCTTTGGTGAGTTTAACTGCTTACTTACAGGCCAGATTTTATTTTTAAATGACTAAATTTGCAAAAAGTTCAATTTGAAGATGAAAAAATTCTGTGAAAGGGCTGTTTAAGAGACAAATAATTTTGTGAAGGGTCCTGTTTTGGGATAAAATGTTTTGTGAAGGGTCCTGTTTAGGGATAGAAATTTTTATGAAGGGTCCTGTTTCAAGATAAATTATTTTGTGAAGGGTCTTTTAAAGGACCTAAAATTTTCTTAAACATATCCCTGTAGAGCTATTGCGGAAATAGTGAAAAATGCAACATGGCAGCGCCACTTGTTGGGTGATTTACACCAAAAAGTAATAAGCACCAATTTATATCAGGTACTAACCAAATCTAAAGTTTTAATTGATTCCGTTCATTAGTTCATGAGATAGAGCGCCCCAAAAAATTATGTCACATGCAGGCAGACAGACATTTTGTAATCGGGACTCATACTCCTAAAACGTGTAAATCCGTCGAAACCCGGAATTCGAAAATTTTCCCGAATCCGATACTTCTTTCTTCTAAAGATAAAACAAAGTAAAAATGAAGGTAATAAATTTAATCTTTAGAGAACAGATTTGAAAAATACGGATACATTCCAACTCTAACAAGTTTAATTATAATAACGAGGGGAATTTCAGGTCTGGCAGATGGTAACGCAAAGACACTGGTACCAAAAGTGAAAATGTCTTTTAAAAAGAAAAAGAAATCTACAACTAAAATCGAAAAACCCAGTAGACATCGTACTCAAATATCCTATTGAAAAATAAAATAAAAAATATTGAAATGCGAACGAGAAATTTGAAAAGAACGCTCCAAAAAAGCCCTAAATGATCAAAATGTTTTTCTATTTATATAATGCAAAGTCTTTTCCACTTCAATTTTATTGAACATATCGAAATTTTGCTAAAGAAAAAAAAAATAAATAAAAGGAATACATTTTTTAAAGGAAAGCAGAACGCAATCTTGACAGAAGCTGACAACCGGAAAGAATGAATGCAGTGCTACTGTGTTAAGAAGTGTTAAAAACACAGAGAACATCAAGACTCAACTTACTTCCAGTATTGTGGCCAATGCGTTGCTCTTGGAGAAGAGTATTGTGTTACTATTCATTTCAGATCCCTTTTCTTTTCATTTCAATTCGCTGAACCTGATATCGAAGCGTATTATTTTTGTGAATCATCGTGTATTCGTTATTTTCGTATCTTAAAATTCAGCCAGCACAATCTGAATTCGCGATGCAAGCGATAAATGTTCCTTTCAGAATAGAGTTACGAAAACAGAAAATAACAAAATCCGTGATATTTTAAATGGGTCAAGACGAAAGTGGTGAGAGAAATTCATTGATAGGTGAGAGTCGAGTTACACTGTTACCCATGAACTCATAGAATGTCAACTTTCCTTAAATATATTTCACTATTCTCACCTTTATAGGTAAAAAGATCTCACGAAATCTCGTATGAATGAGAGATCAAAAGGATTTAATCTGACAAACAATGATGTTTAACGGTTACGAACTTCGATTATTCATGCCAAATCTTATGTTAAGCTTTAGTATAAATCAATGGTTTCAGAGAGCTCTAAGTCGGGACTAGAGTTTAGCATCGATCGGAGTAATCTGATTTTACCGGAACCCGACCCGATCCGCGGTTTAGCTCGGGTTGAGTGACTTTAATATTTTTAGGTTCGGATCGGTTATGGGTTGGGTTTTGACACTTGAGAATCAGGTATGGGTTAAAGGGCTACACGTCCGTCACGCGAAAAGAGCCGTTCGCTAATGCTAATACTATGAAAGAAATTTATAAAGACATCTCGTTTGCCTTTCAAAATTTTTAAATGTTTTTGCATTGGATAGATGAGGTCAATCTGTAAAAAGGTCGTTTTTTACTTTTTCGATTTTCATTGTAAATTTTTTTATGAGGATGCTTTCACTTTCGAAACCGGTTCCGAAAATGAAAGTGTCCTCATTAAAAATACCTGTAAGCAAAATCGAAAAAGTAAAAAACGGCCTTTGTACAGATCGATCTAAGCTGTCCAATGCAAAAATCCTTTAAAAACTATTGAAACTCAAACGAGAATATCATTAAAATTATTTTCCATAGGATTAGCATTAGCGAGTGGGTCTTTTCGCTTGACTGAAATAGCCTCTTGAAAAGTAAATCTATATTATAAAGGACAAACATATCTGTGCGTAATGCATACGTCATTTTGCGAATGGCAGCACTTTGAAATTTAAAATGAAATTTCGGTTTTGGAATTTTCGTTACTGCAAATTTTTAAACTTCTAAACATCGCACATTTTCAATTTTTACACCTTCGTACAGGGAAAAAAATGTACTTTTAAATGCAGTTTGTTTGAAAGCTGTATCTCAATTTATTTTTGAGATATTAATTTTTTTGTTAGTTTTTAATACCATTTTTCTAATTGTGGCAACTGAAGTACTTCATTTATATTGAAAGTAAAGAAAAAATAGTCATGGTTTATTATTTTAATGATTATATCCTTATTGATGCCATTTTTACATTACAAATAAAAGTAAATTTTATAATTTTTGAACAGAAAATCATGTCAGACATTTAAAAAAAACACGCATTCTTCTTCATAAATCAGTTACATTTCAATATTTTTACATTACGTTGATACCGAGTTTGAGACGCTAGGCAAAATGATTCAGTGAGTAAAAATGATGTCATATTTAAAACACAACAATCATTTTTTTTATAAAACTAAATATTTGACCAATACTAAATGGCCAATGCTATGACAACTAAAGGTAAATTTCTGAATTTTTTTTTCGCGGGTACTGAGATTAGAACTTAAAGTTTGCGCGAATGTTCACATGAAAAGTTGTATCGGACAAACGTGACTTTAAGTTTGGAAATACATTCATTAATAGTCTATTGCGCGTTAAAATACTTTCAAATTGTGAATTTGAGTGGTGCGGATGTAAATTATGAGAATGTGAAAATAACGTACAGTTTAGATTTTATTGGGGAAAGTTTTTTGATGTGACAACGCGAAATCCTTTTTACTGATTTTTCATCCCGTAAAAACAAACAGAAGAGCCTCAATCGATAACTTCATCATAATTACTTATCTTGAATACGTATTCTAATTAAGTTTAATTTTTCAATAATTTAAGCAGTTGAAGTTTGTGGAAATAATATTTTAATTATTTTATGTTAAAGATATTATTTGTTTTAAGAGTTAGACAACCAATGTAAGATGAATTTTTTTATTGTAATTATTTTTGTAGGTTTATTATAAATTCGATCTGACAGTTCCTTTCTAACATTTTAGTTCGTCGAATTTCGACGGGTTCCAACTCGTTTTTATAATAAAAAACATATTTGAATAAGAATGATTATATAGCTCACCCACAAGAAAAGTGACACATTTCGACAAAAGTAAATTTCACAGAAGAGGCAAAAGAAAATGTGCATGATTTTAATGTATTATGAAATTATAGCACTTAGCTCTGCATGCAGGAATGAAAACGTGCATAAAACCCTTAAAAAAGAAGACGTGGGATGAGGGTTGGGTAATTTTACCTCCCCACGCACAGACTTGTATAAAAACAAAAACTTTCCGCGCACATAAATATTAGGTCAAAAATTTTCCGCAAATTAATTTAATGTTTAATAAAATTATGTGTTATATTATTTTGACGGTATGAACTAAAAATCATAGCTTAAAATAATTGTTATTTAAATTAAACAATTAATATTAATTAAAGAATAATTATTTTAATTTAAAAATAATAAAGCAAAAATCAATGATAGGAAGGTGAATTCTTTTCAATTATTTCGTCAATGCATTTAGAAACAACCCAATCCTTAAGATTGTGATCTCTTCGCAAAAAAATGCCATTCATTCATATAACACTACGAAATTATTCGATTTAACAGCCGCTGTCAGGCTAAATTGTCACTGCAGCCGCCGACGGAAAACCGATAGGCGACAAGTTTGTCTGTGGAAAATAGAAATAAAAGGGCCTGTGGTGTCACAACAATGTTTTGAGAATTTAAACTTTGAATTGTGGACAAACAATATATATAAATCGTATATAAAATTGCCAATATTTTAAATTTTTGGTATTAAAAAAAGTTACAGAAACAAAACATACGTTTTTCTTTTCGTAACTTTTTTTCCGCAAAGTCCCGAATTTTTCGGAAAATTTTCCGTGCACAGCGTTCGCGCGTGCGTCTATATTACACAACTCTGCCCACACAATTCACCCCTCTTCTTTGGTCACAAATGGACATTTAGCGTCAAGGGCGGATCTGGAGAGTCCTCAAGGGGGGGGGCGATTTTAGAAATTTGGAAACTCCAATCTGATGCGCGGGTCGGGGCTAATTTTTTCACTGCGGGTCGTGTTACTTCTAGTTTTTGCTGTGGGTCGGGTTTGGGTCCGGTTGACTTCTATTTTTTGCTGCTGGTTGGATTAACTTATACTTTTTTGCTGTGGGTCGCGTTTGGGTCTGGTTGATTTCTATTTTTTGCTGTGGGTCGGGTTAACTTCTACTTTTTGCTAAGGGACGGGTTAACTTCTACTTTTTCGATGCGGGTCGGGTTTGGCCCGGTTGACTTCTACTTTTCTGCTACAGGTCGGGTTGACTTTTACTTTTTAGCTGCGCCTAGCGCGTTGGGTTTGGGGCAGATTGATATACATTATATCCGGTTTGGGTCAGTTTCGGTCAGTCTACTGCAACTTGCGAGAAGGGTTCGGGTCGACCCGTTTTCTTTAAAAAGAAAGTAAGTATTTTTGAAGATAAAAACTATATGCAGTAAAATCTCCATAACAGACACGTCCAAATAATTATTTAGGAATACTTTTTAATCTCCAGAATTATGTAAAAAATACTAATTTGGTATAAGACTGCTTGTCTCTTTATATCTAAAGTGAGTTGTAATTCAGTAAAGAATGCTTTGAAACTTATTAAAAAACATTCCGGGTGTCCTTAAATGGATTTTAAAATTTAGTACTTTTCGTATGGTGACTGCTATTTTAAAAAATCTTGCAGGAGGGTTATGTAAGATGTCATGAGACATTTTACTGTGATTCTTGATTTTACTGTATAATAGCAGCGATAGATGGCGCTGTAAACAATGGTCGTTAAGCCTACCTCCTCCGGGAACCGATTTAGCGCCTCTTGCTTCCAGCACCATCTTCGTTGCTATTTTAAACTAAAATCAAGAATCGCAGTTAAAAAAATTATCAGGGGTAGAGTAAAAAGAAAAAAAAATCTGAAATTCAAAGAAATTTTTCTGAAAGGTTTCAGCAGATGAGGAGATTCCCTTCTGGCACTAATTATTTTTGTTGCAGGTCGGGTTAGCTTTTTTGGATTCGGATCGAATTCAGGCTGAGTGTAGATTCCTGCAAGCTGGGTTTGGGTTAATTTGTTTTTTTTTTTTTCAAAAATTAGTTCAGTATATTATTTCAAGTTAAAAATTATACCTATAATAATAAACGTATGTAAGCGTGCTGTTTTCTAAAGAGACCACTGCCTTTTCCCCACGACTCTTTGATGAAATTCGCTCGTCTTCGACCCTTTGATGAAATTTGCGATTCTTCTGCAACCCTTTGACGAAATTAGTGTAATTTTGCAGACCTTTGGTAAAATTCGCGTTTTTTTCCGTGACCCTTCTACAAAATTCGCGTTTTTTCAGCGATTCTTTGACTAAATTCGCGTTTTTAAAGCGATTCTTTGACTAAATTCGTTTTTTTTTTTTTTCACGATTCTATGAAGGAATTCGTGTTTTCTCCACGATCCTTTGACGAAATTCGCGGGGGTTTTTTTCGCGACTATTTGACAAAATTTGCGTTTTCTCCGCGATCCTTTAACGAAATTAGAGTTATTTTCCGCTTCCTTTTGAAGAAATTCGCGTTTTCTGTGATCATTTGAAGAATTTCGCATGTTTTCCGTGGCTCCCTGACCAAATTCGCGTTTTTTTCTGTGATCATTCGGCGAAATCGAAGTCATTTTCTGCGAACGATTGACGAAATGGATTTTTTATGGAGAACATTTATCAAAATTTGCGATTATTTGTATGTTCGAATTTTCAGATAGGTGAATTTTCTAAATTTTTGGAACCGAAGGCCTTAACCCTGAAGCTGCGTATTATTATTATAATTATTATTATTATTATTATTATTATTGATTTATTTTTTATCAAAATAGGTTAAAAAATTGCGCATATTTTTTATTACACATTTCAAATCTGCACACATTTTAGAGTAAAATATGTAAAATAGGTTTTTTTGTAATAGAATTAGATCATAAAAAAAAGATTTGCTGCGGAAATTGCGGGTTGCACAAATTTTGACACTTTACGTTGGTCGTGGAAATCGCGGGTTGCACAAATTTTGACACTTTACGTTGGTCGTGGAAATCGCGGGTTGCGCAGTGAGAGGGTTAAATTTTCGGAAAATTTGGAACAAAATTACCCCTGTTCCCGACATCTATAACCCTCCTGCAAGTATTTTTTTAACATCTGTCACCATTTGCAATTTATTGAATTTTAAAATCAGTCCGTCCATTTTAGGACACCCGGTATATTCAGTAGTTATGGGATGATGGCTGAAATTAAGCATTTAAAAAAAGTTAAGCTGGCTTCAATATGTCAGTTAGAAGTTTACCTGGGCTGAAGTTATCAGGCCGTAGCCCAGGTCCAACCCACATAAAAAAATAAAACTATTGGCCCCGCGCGGTATAAAAGCTAAAAAATCAACTCCAGCCCTGCCTGCATTTTGCAATTAAAATTATTCATAAAGTACACTTACTTATGCTCATATTTTATTTTCAGATTATGTTCGAAATTCATGAATACAGAAAAACAACAATATTAATGACTATAACGATGATTATTTAGGCAATTACAGTGCTCAGCAAAAGTTTAGACAATGATCGATTATGCTTCTGTGCTGAGACGTATGTAACGAATTGTTGTAACTCAGCTGTCATATATTACTGAAGACTTATCTTTCATACACAAACAATAAATTTTAATATATACACTTTACATAATATATAATGACAAAAAAACAAATTTAACATTGTTGCAAAAGTATAGGCAATCTGTCTGTTAACAGAAAAATATCCATAAATTAAAATCGAACTGCACCTACATTGTCTGCTATTAATGCAAAAATGTGACTTTCCATCGAAGAAACTAAATCCTGCATCACTTGGGGGTCTATTTCGTACCAAACACGTTCAACATCTGATCGAAGTTCATTTACAGAGGGGTATTGTTAAAAAATTGCATAAACCGTGTGAAATATGATGCCGCAAAAGTTTTCGACTGGATTCAGATCAGGGCTACACGCGGGCCAGTCGAAAATAGTAATATTTTGAGAGTTAAACCAATTTTTTTATTTGTATGCAACATGAATATACGCATTATCTTGCTCAAATACATACTTTGGAAGAGGTAAAAGTTCACCAAATGGCTGTAAATTGTTTTCCAATGTATGTATGTAGTCTTACGCAGCTTGGCGACCACTGAGAAACTCCAGAGATACTTGAGAATTAAAACAAAGTGAGGCCCAAATCATCAACCCTTTTGAGGGCAAAGGACACCTAATTTTAATTCCAAAAGTGACAAGAATATTTAATTAAAATTTTCCTTTTATAATACAGTCGGACCTCTATTTAACGAACCTCTATTTTGCGAACTTTTACTTGGAACCGAGAACATTTTGCAAATTTCTTCGTAAAATAACCTCCAAATAGCGAAGTGTATTCTCTATTTAACGAACTTTTCCTTGGGATCTAAATTTTTTTCTCCCTATTTCTTAAAATATTACTGGACATTTCAAACTTATTCTTTCTTTTAGTACGTTTTATGATGATGAATAACCATGAACAGGTCTTACCAGGTATCTAACTCACCGAGAGCAGTAAAATCGTTGTGATTCTTTGCTTTCCATCCAAAAGACGAGCAAACTTTCAATATCCCCTTTTAACACTCAATGGAGCTGCCCTGTGTGCTTAAACTATAGTTTCCCGTTTTCTAGATTGTTGATCATGATCAATCGTGCCAGTAATTTCGGTTCTTGTAGCTCGAAAATGTCAAAGCAAAAGTGCTTGAGCATAAAAAACAAAAATTATTCTTGATGAGGTGGACAAAGGCATTAAGAAAAAGAATACTGCTTTAAAATTTAGTATTCCTCCAAACAGCTTATCAACCATAATAAAAAATCGTGATTTTAATGTAAAATTATTTTTTAATTGAAAAATGAAAATACAATGCATTTCCAGACAATGTTTTGTTTCATTCTTATTTCCCTTGCAGATTTCTTTTTGGTGGGTAAAAATAAGTAAAACAAATAGATATAATTTATAAAAAAAAGTGCGACTAATTACCTTTTTTAATTATATTATTTAGTGTTTATGGACTTAAAATGTGTTTTACGTAGTTTAAAGTATTTTAAAAGGTGACTCTCTATTTAACGAATTTTCCATATAACGAACTTTTTTTCGGGATTTAGCGACTTCGTTAAATAGAGGTCCGACTGTATACGTGAAAATAAGCAATTTCATATTTTCTAATAACTTCGTTTATAAATTAATTCTGGTATCAGTCCATTATTTCATCAGTTTATAAAAAGAATTACTCCGCGACAGGAAAGGGGTCAATTTGTTGTGAGATTTCAAGGCTGGTTGTTTAATCATTTTCATGTAAACTAATGTACATCTTTCTTTAATGCATCTACGAAATTATCCGTTGACACAGAAAGCTCTGACTCACTTTTAATGCGATTAGCAGTCATTATTTGTCTAGATGCCAGTTTGTGGATCCTTCTATAATCTCGTTTTCTGGCCACACGAGTCCTTCCAGATCTATGTTTTGCTTTGAAAGAGTCACCCCAGCCGCTATCAGATTCACCGACTTTTCGAGCAACCAACTTTACAGCCGATTTTAACCCCAACTTTTTCCAGTTGAAAGGGAGAAAAAGGTTACAATTGTCTTTGCTAAATTTGGAGGAAAACCAGTACTACTAGTACCAGCCGTCAATATTTATCGCATTTTCGTATCAATCGCTTATCTCTGATTCGCTGAAATGTTGAAAGGTGGGAGGTAAAGTTGCGGCTAGGACAGACTTTTTTGAGATGCAGATAAAAAGTTGGGGATATTGCTGTTTGCTATCACACTGGGTGTCGGGACAAAAGTTGGAGGAAATCAAGAGTTGGCTCAAAAATTGCTCGAAAAGTTGGTGAATCTGATAGCAGCTTAGACAGTACTTAATAGACAGACTTCTTTGGCCGATTCGAAGTAGCTGAAATTTCTGCAACAGTCTTTCCTTTCGATTTCAGCTTCCATGCTTTAATTACTTCATCTGACTGAAAATTTCTAGCTCGAGGCATCTTCACTAACCGATGCTATCGCGATGTGCACTTAAATACTTCATGCATGTGACGACTTAAGTTTGAAATATGTGTTTTTCCGTGAACAATTGCCAAAAAATTACAAAAGTGTCTAATTTTTTGCAATATGCAAATTTCACTTTTTTCAGCTAAATTAAATAATATCCTACATTAAAACCGTTATTTCTGTCCTAAAACGTTTAAAATATATTTAAAAATAAGTACAGTCATTTGTATAACCCAAGTGTTCGTATTTTTTATTTAAAGGTTAAAAATCACCAGTGTCTAAACTTTTGCTGAGGACTGTATGTACGTAAACACTACGTAAAAATATGACTTAGACAATTACATTCAAATAAAAATCCAGTAAGATAATCAGTTTAGAATGAAAGAAACGGTTGATAACAGATAATCATAATTTTAAAGCTCTACAAAGTAAAAAAGTAAATTTAAAAAAATGCATCTCTGTAACTTATCAAATCAAATTAAATTTCTAAAGATTTCGCTAAACAAATGTACAAAATAAATATAATTTTTACGAATGACAAATAAGTAAGATTGCAGACCAACTTGGGGTCGGGAGAAAGAATTTATAGGAACGCACGGGTCGTGGTCGGGCCAATAATGCTTATCATATGGGCTGAAACGGACCAAATGTTTAGCTTTTATTCCGGGCCGAGCCCCGACATGGAAATTTTGGCCAGTGCAGGCCTCTAGGAAAAATGGAGTCCAGGACAGGCTTGATCTGGAGCAAAAAGAAGTCTGGCCCGAAACGAATCTGCAGAAAAAATTAAGATCGGGGACGACCCGACTCTAAAAGAGAAAAGACCTGACCTAGCCCGAGTCTAGTGGATTTAAACTGGCTCGACGCGGGTCGGATCGGACCAACTTGGGCTCGGGAGGAAGAATTTAGAGGAGTGCACGGGTCGTGGTCGGGCCAATAATGCTTATCATATGGGCTGACACGGACGGAATGTTTAGCTTTTATTCCAGGCCGAGCCCCGACCTGGAAATTTTGGCCAGTGCAGACCTCTAGGAAAAATGAAATCCAGGCCAGGCTCGATCTGGAGGAAAAAGAAGTCTGGCCCGACCCGAATCTGCAGCAAAAATTAATATCAGGCCACGACCCGGTTCTAAAAGAAAAAAGACCTGACCCAGCCCGAGTCTCGTGAATTTAAACTGGCGCGACCCGGGTCGGGTCAAACCAAATTGGGCTCGGGAGGAAGAATTTAGAGGAGTGCATGGGTCGTGGTCGGGCCAATAATGCTTATCATACGGGATGACACGGACCGAATGTTTAGCTTTTATTCCGGGCCGAACCCCGACCTGTAACTTTTGGCCATTGCAGACCAGGAAAAATGAAGTCCAGGCCAGGCTCAATCTGGGGGAAAGAGAAGTCTGGTCCGACCCGAATCTGCAGAAAAAATTAAGATCAGGGCACGACCCAACTCTAAAAGAGAAAAAACCTGACCCAGTCTGACTCTCGTGGATTTAAAGTGGCGCGACCCGGATCGGGTCGCGCCGGGCTCGAGCTCCGCCCCAAGTCATTTCCCGTGAGGATGCATAATGTCGTTTTACAAATCCTTTATTAGCCCAAGGGGGGGGCGATCGCCCCTTCGCCCCCCCCCCTAGATCCGCCATTGTTTAGCGTAATAAAGTGATTTTCCGCATAGCTACACTTATGGAACTGCTTGTATAACAAGACTATGAAAAACTTATTAGTGGAATAAAACGTAAAATGAATTTTTGCGATATGTGTCACTTCTCTTGCGGGTGAGCGATATATACTCATTCATATTCAAACATATGACGTTTTTTTTTTTTCAATCTTAAAATATACATTTTAAAAAACTTCATATATAGATACACATTTATTTATTTTTCAACATAAAAGATAAAATTGATATTAGAGGTCTGAAGTAAAAAATACCAGATAGTTATTATCAGAGGGTTAATTATATTTAATTATTTTTATAGTCAATTGAAGCGGTTATATTCAACGCGTAAAAAGGAAAATGAAATAAGTCATGTTTTAACTGATAAATATGTGAAGTTTTCTCTCAGAAATATCTTAAAAAAATTATTATCAGATTATAATTTTCTTTATATTGCTTTCTTTTCTTCTTTTTAATATTCATTTAAAATGTATAGTTTTCCGTAGGAGAAAAAAAAAAAAAAAATTCTGTACTGCCTTTTTAAAAAAGCAAGACCGATAACGGCCCACACCCAAGTTCGACGTTAGTATAACACATGTAATAATGAACAGACTTTAGCGCCTCATATTTCTTTTATTCGTAGTCAATGGTCAATGGCGGATCCAAGGGGGGAAGGTCAGGGGAGTCATGACACCCCCCCCCCCCCTCTGAACACCAACAAAAATATTCAAAAGATCATTTTTAAAATGAAATATACAGTAGAGTCTCGATTATCAGAGTCCCGCTTAACCGAGTTTCCGCTTTAACCGTGTTATTTTCTTCTGATCGACTGATGTCTTTCCTTATTATGAAACAGCCATTATAAATGAAAAAAAAAAAACTATTTAATACTTTGAGCAGAAAGAAGAAGCTACACCTGCAATTTCATGACACTAATAGAGTCACATTGCTGCCAATGTGTACGGTTTTGTTACCTCTAAAATTGAATACAAATTTTTGACATATTTAATCATTTACAATTGTTAGACTTTTTAAACTGAATTTCCGGAAGTGGCTGTCAACTCGTAAAACTTGGCTAAAAATGCTAACTTTGTCAACATTTTCTGAATGAATCTTTACCTTTATAAGAAAATGGAAACTCTTGAATTTCTTGGTATCTGAACAAAATCGGTAAATTTTATATTTTTACGAATATTAATGCAAATCTTTTGTATTTACGAATGAAAATGACTTCGCGAAAGTATCAGAAAAGTAGTTTGGATTTGGGAATAGCTTTCAATATAAAAAATTCTCATAAAGCGATAAGGAAAGCGATGAGCTCATAAAGCGTTCTCTTCCACCCAAAAAAGGAAATTCCTGACCCCCCCCCCTCCCTCTAAATGCAGGGCCCGAATTAGACAGTGGGGGGCCCTGGGGCAAACATTATTCGGGGGGTCCCCTTCGATCTTTTGAAATTTTTCGTGAATTATTTTGAAATGACTAAAACTAAACTTCATACCTATTGTATGTACACTTAAATTTCATACCAAGTACTATTCACATCTGTATACAGTATATTACAAGAAAAGATAACTTTAAGAAACTATAGCATACATTTTTTTTTGTTGTTGTTATAGGAATATAAGATAAATGTGAACTGTTAAAATGTAAATACAGTTCTCTCAGGTATTATTGGTTGTTTGTGTTAATACGTTTCTATTTAACTTAATCTTTGTATTCCATCAACATGCATTTGGGCGATTCCATCATATAGAAAAGCAAGTGGTGGCGTGCATTTAATAATAATAGCAACAAATTTCAATACTTATTATGTTATTACTGCATTCCCCTTGATGCCTTAAAGTACTTTGGTATAAAGTTTCATAATATGAAAACAGAAAGCAACATATAGCAGATGTGTGATATTACTGTAATATTAATTAAAATTATCTATTTAAAAAATTTTATGAAATCAGTAAGGAAGAAATTAAATATCACAAAATGAAAAACACTTTAAATTATAATCTGATAACTTTTGGATATTTTTTATCATTTGACTCTTCTTTAAGTAAAACTTATATCTGCCCTTAGGGGGGGGGGGGGGGGGGCTCAAATCGGGGGGCCCAGGGCAGCTGCCCCGCATGCCCCTGCATTAGTCGGGCCCTGTCTAAATGGTGAGCTGGATCCGCTCTTGTTCGTAGTAAGTCGCGTTTTCGTCGAGTTACCCAGTTCCCCAATTGAAACACTGTAATTCTTGAGCAATATTAAACAAACAAAAGAATAACGGTGAATTACGCTTTGGATTCCAAGTTCTCTCACAATGTTGCCAACGGTCATCAAAACAATGCCGATCTCACCACGGATTGTGAAACAATGACAAACCTTTCACCCCAGAAAACCCATAGAAGAAGAAAAAATTACTGCCACCTTACGCCTTTGCATCAATCTCTTCGCTTCAGCCACGGCAACGCCCGCCAGAAGACAATGGCAAAAAAGGAACAAACAACGCAGCATGCTTACTAAGAGGTGTTCCCCCGAATACCTGATTATTATGATTCTCGAGTCCGGCAGCAATCAACTTTCCTGACGCGGAATATCCGACGATAATTTCCCCGCAAAGGAATAATAATACTAAAAAAGAAAAGCAAACTGGTTCTCGGTTAGAGAAATTGTGGTACTACCTATCAACATTCCTGAAAGTTATCAGGCGTACGAAAAGCAATTCGAAGATTCAAAGTTAACACAAAGACTCAAAACAGTACCCCCCCCCCCCCCCACACACACACACACACACACACTTTTTAAAACTATATTTTTTCTTATTTTTTAAGCTAGCTTTGGATTTACCGTCGTCGATGTGAAGTAAGACATACGTGAAGAAAATCAAAACGAATCTTTAAACAGTTTTTAGAAATGAACATCAGCCAGTGTTGGCGGGTATTGTATTTACCATCTTATGTTTTTACCCTTTTTCTTTTTTTAACTATTTCTACCACTATTTCTCTAAAAATGTACTTATAATAAAACTTGTAATAAAAATGTACTTAAAAATACTTTTTTTTTTTTAAATACGAGTGAGCAAACAAAACTAAAATAATAATATATATATATTAAAGTATTATATAAAAGAATAACAAAGTAATAATATAAAGAACAACAATTAATAAATACAGTAGCCTCCCTCTTAACCGGCCTCTTCTTAACCGGAACTCCGCTTTAACCGGCCGACTTTTTTTTCCAACATCAGACAAAATTCCGGGATGACGGCCTCGGGAACTCAGCTTACGCTTCGATTTGAAGTGCAATCCCGAGGGGAAGCAGGCAAAATTTAGAAAGAACGTCAGTTCTAAATGGATATGCGTTGCTCATTGTTCCTGGGGGGCCATCCCCCCCCAGGAACAATAAGTTGTTCCCCCGGAAGATTTGAGATTTTGTGTTTTTAATGGTCAAAAGTGCAATCTTCTTACTCCCCTCCCGGAATTCTATAATGTCTGATCTATCTGAAAACTGTTTTGTACAGACATTTAAAATGCTTGAGGGATGCGAACAGATTACCGTAGAAGATGTATAAGAGTTGTTTCAGTCTGATAAAGATCTCAAGCATGAAACATTATTTGAAGAGGATATAATTAGGACTGTAACTGATGTTGTTCAATACGATCTTGATGATGATCCAGTTGAAGTTGACACTGCTAAAATTCCTCATACGGAAGAGGTAAATGCATTAGAGTTGGAAGCGGCTAGTTTGAGCAGTGGTTAGTTTCAGCAGCGGCTAACACCTTTCTCGGTTAAACTTATGACGTTAAAGAGATGGAGAAATTACGCTGCAAAATGTCGGGCATTTTGCCTTCAACAGAAGAAGGTCACTGATTTCCTTATAGTTGATTTACTTAAATATACATAATGTAGAACAATTTCAACTTCTTATAAAGGTGTTTGACACGATTTTCAACAATTTAATTTGTGTTAAATATTTTTCATTATTTGCTGTGATAACGTTTCTCTGAAATCAGTTAATTAAACTAGTATTCATTTCACAAAATATAGTTAATATGTAGTTTTTTAAAACTACACAAATTGAAAAACTAAATACATCGTACCGGTTTAATTAAATTGTTCAGATACTTATTTAATTTATTTTTTACTTCTCCGCTTTAACCAGTTTTTCTTTTAACCGGCTAACCCTCGGTCCCGTTTAGGGCGGTTAAGCGGGAGGTTACTGTATAGTTATAATAAGTATAATAAATAATTTTATAAAGTATATTATAATAGCCTATTAAAGTATATAGGCTCATTTTAATCAGATAATATTCTATTTCCTTTTCCAAAAGTACAATCTTGATGGGAATAATTATATTTTTTGGCCAAAACATTTGTGATTAATATTGCAATAAGTACACTTTTATAATAATTAACAGGAAATGACAAACCGAAACTTTTTCGCTCTCTGATAGTAAAAATCCTGTCTAAAAGCCCAAGCATGGAGATTTTTTTAATTATTATTATTGGGGTTTTTTAATAGCTTTTGTCGGGGAGAAGAGATTACACAAATGAAAATAAATTACAGGGACATTCGCTTTCGTGTGTGCATTACTTTGAAGTGTGGTACAGTTCACTAAAACAAGCATTTTTTAATATATAGGGAAGACCACTTATTCAGTCATAAATACAGAGTGTCTCGGTGCAAGACGAGTCCGAGTTTTTCTTCATATAGTTTTAACAATAATGAAAATATGTTACCGATATTTTCAAAAGATGTGCTTTATTTTCTATTAAATGGGACAACATGCTAAGAATTGCTGGAAATGGCTACGATCAGGGCCGAAACTAAGGTGGGGGGGGGGGGTGCTGGGGGCATGTGCCATGTGCACCAGAACAAAGGGGCGCCAAATGAAGGGTTATATCTTTGGAATGGATCATTTTCTTCTGATGGAAAAAAAAAAAAATTATGGCCATTTTTTTCCCCATTCTGACCAGAAAAGCAGAGTTCTAACTTTTTACGGCTGCTCTCCACCAGTCCATCAGAAGAAAATAACTCGGTTAAAGCGGAAACTCGGTTAAGTGGGACTCTAGTGTATATTTCATTTTAAAAATGATCTTTAGAATATTTTTGTTGGTGTTCAGAGGAGGGTCATGATCCCAGTGACCACCCCCTTGGATTCGCCATTCTAGATTACGTAGTTCAGTATTACATTTTTAATGATTACATATTTAAATTTCAAAATACGTCGGCTATTAGAAAATTAGTAAAATTTTCTTTGTAAATATACTTTGCGGAAGATGGGGGGGGGGGGGCGCCAAAATCCATGTTTGCCCCGGGTGCAAAAAAAAGGCTAGTTTCTACGATCTGCGTCCAAACAACACTGGCTTAGACACTTCACAATTTGGAATTTACCTCAAGGTACATATAGATCACTGACCTAATGAAAGTGGACTTCCTGTTATATCTACCGAATATATCGGTAAAATATCCATACTTTGACAACATGTGCAAGATAAATATACTACAAAATTTATTTTTCAAAAATAATGGAGCGAGTATATAGAATATAGAAATAGTCGCTAGTGGCAGCCCAGAAGATCTCACCGGAGAAATTTAAAAGCGTAATACAATAAGTTAAAAGACATCGACCACAGGAGGTAGAGTCCTTGCATCGGGTCGGGTTAAACGCTTTATTTTAAATAGCAACAAATACCTAGTCGGGTTGCGGGTTTACTTCAAATGAAATTTTCGGGTTCAGGTCAGGACTCTACCAGCAGATTCGGGGTGTGGGACGTTTAATCCATGGGAAGACCAAGGCAGTTTCGAGCTTATTCATTTCAATTAGAGTTTTGAAACGCTTTCTTTTTTGCCTTAATTCAGCAGCTAAAACAATCCACCGTTTCTGAATTGCTTTTATTGCTGATAAATGAGAAAATGATAACAGGAATATGGTTTTGGAGAGTAAACAATTACTTATATAATATTTAATAATTTTTAAGGGAGAGGAAGTACGATGTCAATTTCCGAATCCATTTTTTACACGGCTGATATAAATTCCGTAAGTCATGGTTCACGTTCACTAGTTAATTTTTAGGAATTTACGCATAAAAAGCGACTAAACGCGAATCCTTCACTTATAAATATATTTCTTTGTCACGCTTTAAAATAAAATAACAGGGTTTCAGGGATCTTTCAAATTGAAGAAGATAATTTATATAGGTTTCTCCAGGGCTGAAACTAGCCTTTTTTGCACCGGGGCAAACATGGATTTTGCCCCCCCCCCTTCGTCCACAAAATATATTTAAAAAGAATTTTACTAATTTTTTAATAGCCGACTTATTTTAAGATTTAAAATATGTAATACTGAACTACGTAATCTACAATGGCAGTTCCAAACGTGGGAGGTCATGGGGGTCATGACCCCCCCCCCCCCCTCCCCTCTGAACAGCAACAAAAATATTTTAAAGATCATTTTTGAAATGAAATGTACAGTAGAGTCCCGATTATCCGAGTCCCGCTTAACCGAGTTTCCGCTTTAACCGAGTTATTTTCTTCTGATGGACTGATGGTTTCCATTATTATGAAACAGTCATTATAAATGAAGTGTTAGGTGAAGATGAAAGAGCAGTTGTAAAAAGTTAGAACTCTGATTGTCTGGTCAGAATGGGGAAAAAACACTAACACTTCATTTATAATGGCTGTTTCATAATGGAAGCCATCAGTCCATCAGAAGAAAATAACTCGGTTAAAAATAAAAAATCCAAAATGAGATAATGATCAAATCCCCCCTACAAAATATTTTTCTGCCTACGGCCTTGCGAGATACACATACGAATAACGCAGAGTTAATTACTGCTTTTCTGGAAAAAGTCGAATCATTCGGTCTCGCCAGCGATGTAAAACCGAAGCGAACAGATATGTTAATTTTACAGGAAGTGAAAAAAAAAAAAAATTAGACTTTCTTTTGAAAAGGAACAAAATGTTTTGTTTTACAACTTTAACCCTTTATGTTTCGACGGTACTTTACAGTACCAATAAAATAACTTGTTATAAAATTAATTTAATACATCGATTAGTAGTAATACAGTTTAGAATGAGTTATAGACACTTTACTTTATCTTGTTCCAAAAGCATTATTGGTTTCACAGAACAAAAATGTTTTTAAAAAGATGAAAAAATGATTTATTTTTTATCTGCATCTTTTCAGCTTTCTTGGCATTGAAAGATTGTGGGAGAAAAGTTTCAGTTAGGAAATATTTCTATTGTAAGATCATTATATTTGTACATTTCCTAATTCTATAAAATACTAAAAAATATATTTTGAATGAAAGATTTGAATGGAGTTATAAATATTGCACAAAATCCCTATAAATTTAAATTTAATTAATTTTAATTGGCAAATCCTTCTAAAATTTATTAAATCATTATGTAAATCTTCTAATGTAGTTTCAAAAATTCACGAAAAATGCTTTAGAACATGAAATTTTCATGAATTCTTAATTTGGGATATAAAGGATTAACTAAAGGATTTAAGGGGACAAGGGACCTTAATTTTTTTTTTTTTTTTTTTTTTTTTTTTTTTGTAAATTTCACCTTAAATATTATTCAAGGGTACATTATATGCATTATGGCATGCATTTATCACAAAAAAAATTTAAAAAAAAATATTTTTGAGAAAAAAAAATGGAATTTTACAAGTCTTCTTAGAAGTCTTCGAAATGCCCCCTGCGCATTCCATATCAATGAAAATCCCCCATATTTTTTTTATAAAAGTTTGATTTATATATATAAATAAAATAGAGCATCGAATTTTATATATTTGAATTTAAAGGTTAAAAAAAAATTGAAAAATTTTGAAATTTCTTCGAAAAAATTTCAAAATTTTTAACTTTTTTTCTTTTTAACCTTTAAATTCAAATATATAAAATCCGATGCTCTACTTTATTTCTATATATAAATCAAACTTTTATAAAAAAATATTGGAGATTTTCATTTGTTATGGAATGCGCAGGGGGCATTTCGAAGACTTCTAAGACGACGCTTAAAATTCCATTTTTTTCTCAAAAATAATTTTTTTTTAAATTTTTTTTTTTGTGATAAATGCATGCCATAATGCATATAATGTACCCTTGAATAATATTTAAGGTGAAATTTACAAAAAATAAAAAAAAATTATTTAAGGGTTTTAAGGTCCCTTGTCCCCTTAACTAATAATAAGCCCCCTCCCCCGCCGCCCACACACTCTCTCTCTCTCTCTCTTTCTTTCCAAGTGTTTGCAACGAAGGAGTTCATCTCACAAGGTTTTTTAAACAATTCATTGACAAATTTATTTTGGGCGTTTGTGATTTTCTTTAAATTGGTTTATACGCATCATATAATATTCATCGTACCACAAAGTTGTTTGTATTTATCAAATAATTTTTTTTCAGTGCTCTGGTAGAGATTGTAATAAGTAGGTGGGTATGTATTGTGTAACACCCACCTACATATACACACACACACACACACACATCTCCGCTGCGCCACTGATACAGACATAATTTCTCCCACTGATTTTCAGAGTCAAAAAAGAAAAGCTAACCGGTCATTAATGGTAACGCACGTACGCGGTCGACCTTGGGAGGAGACATCGTAAAAGTACCATCAGAGTGAAATGTTACGGTTACGCAACCCTCGCTTAAAAATCATGCACCTCAGCAGTCATCAAAACATAAGAAATGGTAGCTCATAGACCCTGCGGCATTTCTAATGTCCAACAAAATACTTATGCAGTGTCACTGGCCGGTAAATCATTTCATCCAAGGCCAAGGTTGTTGCAACTGGAACCTTCATTCGTTTTCAAAAAGGATGCTACGCACCTCAAGTTTTGATCCCGTACGTCTGGTCTCTTTTAAATACACTTTGCAACTATCTCTCTCTTCCCCACTCCATTTTACGGTTCCCAGGAAGAATTTGTGGTCAAATTAAAGTCAATCAAAAAGAAACAGGTAGTTCTAGCTGAACACGAGTTGCATAAATTTTGACTTCAAAGCCTCAGGGAAGAGAAGAATCTGTTAACGTATGTAGATTAACAATGGGTGATATCTACTTTTTTTCTTCCATTACGTTTAACTCGAATCTCTTATTGTGAATAATTATAATTATCTAAAAATTACAGCTTGAGAAATTCTTCTTTTCCACTGAGATAACTGAGCTTTAACGAGTTAACGTAAAAAAAAAAAAAAAAAACCGTTTCACTCCAGCATAAACTTAAAAGATATTTAGATAAAGCAGATGGTGTGCAACGCGGACGTTCTTTGTGCAACTTATTATGTTATTAGCTTTAATTGTTAGGTATCTCGAAGAGCACATTTAAAAAAAAATCCCTTTAATCATGCAGTTACTTTTTGAAAGCAACTGAAGTTTAGCTTACTCTATCGCCGATATATTTCTGAATTTTCACGATATTCGACTGGCCTTTTATATGAGTTGTCTGTTGTCTTAACCCTTTAGTGCACAGCTTTACATATAGGGGAGATGGGGGCACATGTGAACACGGGGCACATATGAACATCGCAGTTTTTCGATAGTTACTATAAGCTTTTTTATTTGAAAAAAATTACTAAAGATGATAGCATCTGTAGACATATGGTAAAAATTTTTTGAAGCTCTATGACATTTTGTTTGTCCTCTGTAGCCAAAACACTGTTTTTAGATCTCAAAAGTAAAAACATTGCTCCAAGTTCATAAGCGAATAATTTTATTTATTTATTCATTTATTTGAATTTGAGTGTTTTACCATATACTATGAATACTAATAAACATTTTTGATAAAATTATTTTTCTTCTAAAATTGAGATATGTTAATTATTCATCAATTTAACAGAAGCAGCAATGTGGGGCACTTGTGAACAGGCTAGTTGGGGCAGATATGAACAGTTCATAAGTACCCCAATAATCATTCTGTGATTCTGTTTCTTTCAGTTAACTTAATGAGAGATAATGTCAGTTCCATTATCTACAATTTTCCTGAAATTGAAGGTATTTTCCTCTCACAAAGTTGATTTTGTATTGAAACTTCCACAAACACATCTTTCAGCAAATACATAAAGAACAACAGGCTCGTCTACGTTCAATTGTACTTTAAATAAATTTAATGTTTTCTAAAATGCAATAAGTGTTATATATTATTTTACTAAACGGTTTACAACAATATTTTTTATGCATTGTTAATACAAAAGTATTACTTTGAACAACTTTGCAAATTTTTCTTTTACATTTGTTCTAACCTTGCAATGATGGCTTACTTCCATCTCTAAAACATTTATGTATATGATGCTTTGAATGGAGATAGATACCAGTAATATTTTAAGAAAGTACAATTTTTAAACTGATAACTACCGTAAAATCCCGATTGTACCCCCCCCCCTCTTTCAAAAGCAAAAGAAGTTGGGGGGGGGGGGGGGGTTATAGTCGAGATTTGTTTTTAATCATTAAAAAACCCTTCTTTATCTATAATTTACAAGAAAATAAGGCAAATACAGGAATGAGAATCTTTCGTATTTCGGCAGATTTCCGATAAATAGTATGTAAATGCCCCCTCCCTAAAATTTCCCCCAAACAAAAAACCTTAAACAAAATTTAAAAGTTTTAATTTCTTTTTTTAAATTGCTTCTTTATTTTTTTATTTTATTGCAACAATACTTAATGAATCATCTAAGACTCTCCCCACCAAATCTACTTATTTTCATTTTATAATCTTTTGCTTAAACATATCACGCAGAAACTAGAGAAATATACATATATATTTTTCTTTATGGTGAATTTAAAAGGTAATATAACTAATGATTACTATGACAAATGAATAAAGGAATAAAAAGCACATTAAAAGATATTTTTTCCTTGTGTTCACATGTGCCCCACGTGTGTTCACAACTACCCGCTGTTGGGGCACATGTGAACAATTTTTTGATTATATAAAACTATTAAAAAATGCAAGAAGAACTATACAGGTGATTTTGAAAAAAATACCATGTGCAAAAGAAAGTTCTGTTTACTATATTAAGTAGTTTTTGTTTATCGAAATTAATCCAGTTATGAGAAAAAGCTATATTTATGCGAACTGTTCACATGTGCCCCCATCTCCCCTATGCAAACAACAGTGCTTTGAATTTAATACTTTTCTTTTATTCGTATATACCTAATTCACACCAGAAAATTAAAATAGCAATATTTGCTTTAATTAATAACAGACATTCCGTATTTAAATAAAGCGAAATTAACCATTGAAACTTTTTGGTGTAAAGTCAGATTCTCTGAACTACGTAATTTCTAGAACGTATTCTATTATGGGAATTAAAGGGTTAAAGGTTAAGTTTTATAAAATAAATAATTATATAAAATAAGGTAGTTAGAGACATACTTCTTAAAATATTTACTAATTTGCAATAGTTTAGCGTAAAATAGCCACATGACAGTAGTTTTTACTTGTATTGCAGATGTGCAACAGAAGAAAAGATTGACATATTATATGAAAAATGTAGCTCTGTTTTTTTTCATTATTTTTCCTGTGTAATAAACCTTTCAGAGAATCATATATAATTTTTCCAAACAAAATAAAAAAAATCACGCATTTAAGGGTTAAAGAGTTGACTACTAAATCATGAAAAAAATATATCTTTGGTATCGTTCGCGCATGCGTAGTTTAAAATTAGTTAATTAAAAGGCTCCTATTTCATCTAATATTGAATGTACTTATATTGTAATTGTACTATATTATTTCTACTGTACTTGGTCAAGTTTCCCGAAAGTAGCGTTCAATTCGGTTGCCTTGACAATCCTGCATGTTGTAAACAAAAAAACATACGGAAATGTGTTGAATTGTCTAAAGAAACCTTTATACCTCCATACATATAGCATGAATATTTCCTTACACAAATTTAAAAAAATGTTGTACAATATTTACATTGCGCTGCAGCTACTCATATCGAGCATATTATTTTATAGGGTAATTCCAATTTTTTTTTTTTTTTTTTTCAAATTTGTTGTTGCTCCCTTACAGGGTTGGGTTTCTTCTGGACGAAACTAATTTCTTCCAGGACAGTGGAAGAAACTGGAAAAAAGAGGAAGAAACGGAAAAAACTGGAAGAAATGGAAGAAACCAACAGAAAACAAAACATATGTTCAAAATTAAAATATATTAAGTGTATAAAAGAATTAATTTCAAAGCATAACATTATATGAAATGTAAAGTAACAATTTAATTAATACTTAAAACATTATTTTTTGAAAAATATGTTATCTTTTAATGACAAACTTCAGGTTTGGCAGGTATTTACAGGTGATAGTTTTTACAACTTTGGGGTAGGGGGATATTTTTTCATTGTTTATGACATTTCTGTAAAAAAAATTACCTACCACAACTTTATTTTTTCGATAAAAATGCTTTACTTTTTAAAGAATATTAGAAAAAAAATTTGGTCTTTGAATCTCATTCGCATTCTTATTTATTGTAGCATGTATATCTCATATCTCAATGCTAGATTTAAAAGATATTATTTATTATTATCATACTATTTCTTATTATTATCACCTCTTTCATTTGCACCTTAACTTACATACCTGTAATGTATTGTTCTCTCTTCATGTTAGTTTCTTTAATAAAATGGATGTAAACACTTTTATTTAAATAATTTTTTAAATAAATATCATCCTACAAAGGTAAATGATTCATATACTTACTACCACTTAAATAAATTTAACTAATAGCAATAAAAATATCTATTAAATTGAAATGGATAACTTTTATGTGTTTTGTGTATTTTGATAAAATTCCTTGTCTTGATCTATCCAATGATTCAAAAGTTTTAGTAAAGTGTCTGATCTTGCAAAACTTGCCAACCCTGCTCCCTTATTGTCCTCGTGATCAAACCTTCGCTGAAAACTATGACGTCAAACATTTTCTTTATGTTCCCGAAGTTCCAGAAAAAATCATTAAGAATTTCTCTGGATATTCGACAAAATGTATAAAATCGAAAGTATCCGCAGATTTTTGGCAATAATAGTGTAGTATCTTCGTTAGTATCACTATTTCGAATTATCCAAGATCGAAAAAAAAACAGGATATATTTCTTAATAACTATGTATTTAGCATTTATATATAGTTTTTCCTCTCTTCTTCTTCCAAGGATGAAACCAATAACTCAGATTTATAGATCCTCATTGATTAATATTACTTCAGTCAAGCGTAACCATTTACACTTCACTGATTGACTGACTGTAACAATGGTGAATAAGATGCAAATGATGTTGAAAGAAAACGCAAGGAAGTTTTCAATTAACTATAATTGATGCACTAATCGCTATCAAAGAAAAGATAAATTTTTCACGAGAAGTCGAAAGAAGATTCACATTATTATTTTATTTCTTCAGACTTTTTTCTGACTGTTTATTCAGATGTATCCTGCCTACTATATCTTTTACACTCGTGTCGCTAAATATATAACATAAAAGAAGGTGTACAAGCTGCGGTAAACAGTATAAGCTGTTACTTTGCTCAGATACAAGTTTTAACAAAAATACTTTCCTTTTCTAGTATATTGCTAAAAATAAAAAGAATATAATTGTTACGCCACATGAAGTAACAGGGTAAATTTAAATGTTAGTTGCGTCAATTATCAAACACAAGGTTTGGTGATATATATCAATGGATATATATCATGATATATATCCTACATTTATTTTCAAAATATCATGATGATTGATATTTTCGATATTTTCATATATTTGATATTCATTTTCAAAATGTCATTGTGCACGACATTTTTCATATTTTCATTCAAAACAAGTGTAAGTTACTTTTTTAACTGGTATTGACTATGTAAATCAGTAGACAAAGAACGCCCCTCCCCTGGTAATGACTATTTTAGCCAAAAAAGAAAAGAAAAAAATTCTAAACTTTGTAGTTCAAGTAATTTTTAAACGTAGAACCAATAACTATGTAGGAGAAAATTAACTTAGAACTAACTGCCTTGAAAGATAAGCTGTCCAATTTAGATAACCAGTTATTCGATACCAGTATATAATTAGCTTCATTAGAAAAAATCTTTTCCGGTTTTGGTTTAGTTCAGTTTAAACTGCACAAGAAGTAAAAGGAATAAAAAACAGACAAACTGACACTTATGGTGAAATTGTTTAATTAAAAAAATGTTTTACATGTAAATTTTTGTTGTAAGAAAACAAAAATTTTTTATGCTTTGTACTGAATGCTATAGACTGTTTTTTGATGAGTGTCAAAACAACCTAATATGTTACTTAAAACAAGTGGGTAAGTGTGATCACAGATCGCACAGAGGGTTTCGTTTAATATTCCTTTAAAACACTTTATCCTTTTGTGAAATCTGTTAGTTCCACATTTCGCAACCAGGGGGCGCACTCTATTCTACACAAACCTCTATCCAAAGGAAACTCCGTTTTACAACCTATCCGTAGGTATATTAGTCGAGGGGATCGGGTCTATAGCACCCGAGATAGGTAGGCGCCCCAGGAAATTGCACGGAACATTCTTTTATAAGCTTTTTATTATGTGTTATGAACTATGTCAAAGTTTCCAGCAGATCGACTTGTTAGATTTCATAATTTTAACAAAATTGCGTTATGTTAGTTGCAAATTCCACCACCAGGGAGCGCACACTATTCATAACAAAAGTGTATCAGATCGAAACTCTGTTAAACAACCTATCAGTGGATGTGTTACTCGAGTTGGTGGCGGCCTTAAGCGAGAAATTAAGAAATTTGCTGAAAGTACTGTTCGGAAATAGTGGTAACTAAAATTTTGACATTTTTATATTTCATAAGCAGCACGTGTCTGAATATATCATAGTGCTCAAAAAACGAATCTAAAAAGGTCGTAAACGCTAATTTTTAAAAATGAAATCCAGCGCTCCTCCCCCGCCCTCCCTTCACAGGAAATTGCATGCACCATTATTTTATAAGCTTTTTATTATGTGTCATGAAGTATCTTAAAGTTGCAAACGGATCGCCTTGTTATATTTCCTAATTTTAACAAAATCGCGTTACGTTAGTTCCGCATTCCACCACCAGGGAGCGCACTCTATTCTTAACAAAAGCATATCTGAACGAAACTCCTTTGCGCAATCTCTCCGTAGATACATGGTCGGTAGGGTGGCGGTGCAGTCTTCACCAACAATTTAAAACATTTTCTGCGATAACAAACGCTAAGATTTAATAAATAAATCTAGTCCCCCCCCCCCCCCTCCACTCCTCGAAATATCGCACTCCATTCTTTTTTACACTTTTTCTTATGTGTTATAAAGTATCTTAAAGTTTCGAACACATCGAAACAATAATTTAAGATATTTCCTGAAATTGCTATTCGGAAATAGTGGGATGAACACTTATAAACCTATAAACTTTTTTATATTGAATAATTAATACTTATCTCATAGCGCGCCGTCGAAACACCCCACGCAAATTGTTAGATTTCCTAATTTAAATGAAATCTCCGTTAAAAAAGCACGTGCCTCCATCTTAATCTGGCATTTGATGGAAATAAAAGGAATTAATAAAATAATAATTAATATCTCAGCTCGTAATGAAGCAATCTCTTTGAACCGGGTATGTATGAAATCTGCGGGAAATTTCCAGCCCGGATGTCAAAAAATTTAATCGAAAAATTTAATATTTTAAAAGTTTAAATTTCGTATTAGACTTTCCTCCCCTTAAATTTCTCCCGCGCCGATATGTCGAGAGATGACGATAGCTGCCTTCCGGTGAATGGAAATCTGTTTTCATTGTCTTTAAAAACACAGAAATTAAATTTTTATCGATCGATTTTTAGTGGATTTTTTGCGTTCTATCCTACGCAGAAATTTGAAATTTATACCAAAATAAAGTAGATTTTTTTCCGCGTATTTCTACACCTGTTACGAATTTGTACGACCGATATTTCGGCAGATCCGATTTTGCTTTTTAAAGGTCCACTTCATTTATTGCTTAAAGTACTCCGTGGTAACCCTGCACCGGCTGATTTGACGGAGCATCCGCCGAATTTACTGGCAACCCTTAGGAGAAACTGGGAAGGATTTCGATAACGTGCATTTGCACCTGCATTCAAAAGGTTGATTGGTTAATTTTAGAATTTAATTAGCCCGTAATTAGGTTAATTACCAACTTTTTCAAAATTTTATGATTTGTTGTTTGATGAGAGGTGTTCAGCTATAAGTACCCAAATTTCAAGTCTCTAACATGTATAGTTTCTGAGAACGGTCTCTGTGACGGACAGACAGACAGACAGACAGACAAAGGAGTGAGACGAATAGGGTTTCGTCAGATGAACGAAACCCTAATAAACGGTCAAGTGCGAGCATTACTCGCGCACAGAGGGTTCCGTAGAATAAATATGAATTTTTAATTGTATTATTAAAAAAAAGTTGTTAAAAGAATACTAAGACTTTTTAAAAAACTATATAACGTAGGGTTGGGTATAACTGTATATATTAGAAAAGTGCAATCGGGTATACCATGAAAGTTCAAAGAGATATACGAATAGCTATATTTGATATTGTTCCATATAACTCTTTTTTTAATATTATCCTAATCTGTTTATGATGAACTTAATTCGGTACTGACAATAAAGGCAGTGCATAGTTAAACTTCATTTGGCATTTCATGAAACTAAATTCAGCGTAGTAATAACCTTTATTTCTACAGTGTATCTAAAATAAAACCTTTGTTCAAAGTTTAAATTTGGCATTGTGCTAAGCGCGCTTCGAATTGAGGTCTCAAAGTTGCAACGCCGCCTTGGTCAGTGCCGCGTTTTTCCAGATAGGGGTTTAATTAACTTTTAAAGTCACTCGAGGCGTATTGAGAGATACAATCAATGCAAACTATGGCGAATCTCACAGTATTTATGCGATTCATTCTAATTAAATATTTCGAAGGCGATACCCTTAAAAAACGGACACCTAATTTTAATTCCAAAACAGACAAATGGCACCAAGAATATTTAATTAAAATTTTCCTTTTATCATGTGCGTGAAAATAAGCAAGTTCGCATTTTCTAATAAATTTGTTTATAAATTCTGGTGTCAGTTCATTATTTCATAAGTTTATAAATAGAATTACTCCGTGCTGGAAAGGGTTAAGTGGTCGCAGGACTCTTAAAGCTTCAAAATTTAAGAAATTTTAATTTTTTTAGATGTTTCCTATCTTTTCTGAATATTTTGATATAATTGTTTCCTTGAAATTCCCATTAGAACAGAAGTTTTGGCTTTTAGAATTATACCCGCTCAATAGCTGAAGCGGCGTTTCCAAAACTTTAAAGTCATTATTTTCCAAATGGCGTTTTTGGGTATAACGCGCAGGATACCTCAAAAACTTCTGAATATTTTTTCATGAAATTTTCAAAACATATATTCCATGTTATTCTGTATAAACTGAACCTAAAATTTCCTTTTTATAGTTCAAAAAAATATTTTTTTAGGTGATTTTACTGTTGAAATTTTCAAAATTTTGCACTAGCTAAATTCAGCATTGCATTAAAAATATAAAAATGCTTTAAATACAAATTTATTTAAGTTCAGGGAAATTATTACAATCTGAAGTATAAGTGAGCACCAAAATTTTCATTCTAGTTGCAATATTTATTTTGTAATCCTGCGCGTTTGTTATGCCAATTTTTTGTTCGACAAATGTCTAACAGTTTCGAGCCCCCTATAAATACTAATTCTGTATCTTGCAATTTTTTAAATACATGAAACGAAAGAACATACTTATATCTTTCATTTCAATTAAAATTGAGTTTTAAAATCATATACATTTTAAGACATTAAATGTTGAAAATGGTCTTTTTTCGTTTTTTTCACTTTTTAGAGTCCCGAAACCCCTTAAATTAGTATGTTTTTAACAATTTGACGTTATTGCTTTTATACTGTTACTGGACATTACATTACACATATATATCATTAAAAGTCGTTAACTAGGCATAGAGTACGCCGCCCTGTCTTTGTGTATGTCCAAACTGACCGTACCTTTAAGGGTTAATATCTCAGCTAATTACCGATGACTTTTTTCGAAAATCATTATCAACAATGCCTTTATTCTTCTGCAACGATAGGTATATTCAGCGATGCTCAACAAATTTTCTGAATGCCCGTAAATCGAAATTTGTGTATAACAGAAAAATGCTAATTACTCAAAAACTATGTGACCTAGGGTAATCGCTATAATTTTCCGGCAAGGTTTATATTAACGTCTACTACCTCTAATTTTTTCATAATTTTAGTTTCAGTAGATTCGGAATTAGATGGGGGAACATATTTTTGCGCTACATTTTCAACAATATCTTTGAAAATATAATACCTAAAATTAAAAGGAATGTATTTTTGAGTTCAGCGTTACAAAAGCTTTGACAGGATACCCCACATGATATACAAAGAAAAAAATTTTTTTTTTCAAGTAGCATTATTAGCCCCTCTACTTTTTTACTAAATATATTTATGAATGTTTATTAATCTGAAAATATGTGGGTTAATGGTCTTTATTACTTAACCCGAATTTGAACTTTCCACGTTCCATAGTTTACGATTAAAATGGCTGTGACAGACAGATAGACAGACAGACAAACAAACGGACAGACACAGGAGTGATCTATGATGGTTCCGTTTTTACTTTTTTAAGTACGGAACCCTAAAAAGAACAAAAAAGTTAATTCCAATTTGTATTTGAATACATACTGTTATGATACAAAAGCAAAAAGTATTAATTTGAAAATACACAGTACGTAAAGTCTATAAAAGGTACGTCACAATGACGTAAAAATAGCACCTGGTTTGGCAGCTAAGAAAATATGCTCTTTTACTTTTACTTTTGCTAGTGTATGATAAATTATTAAAGTAAAGCGATTTCCATAACTTTTCAGAAAATTAATTCTGTTTTCAATTAGTGATTTTCATAGAATATTATTTTATTTAGTTTTCGTATTAAGTCGAATATGTTTTAGTTTCCAATTTATATTGTCTGAAAATATTTATAATCAGCGGTAAGTTGACTATTTTGGAAATATCGGATACTTGTTATATTTTCGGAAATAGCATAATATTTACGAATCTTGATCAAACAATCTAATATAATTTACTTCACTACACTTCAAAAATAAAAATAATTTCTATATGTATTAGTATTTGAATACTGGTATGATAGAAAAGCACAAAGTATTAATCTGAAAATACACAGTACGTAAAATCAGTAAAAGGTACAGTCATGGAGAAAAAAAAGTCCTTCCGGCCAGTGCCGGGAGGAAGAGGTAGCTTTCATATTCGTTATTTTAAAACAGCCAACTTATATCATTCAAACACACGAAGCTCAATTTATTGGAAACCGAATATAGGAGATTCAATGCTAATTTTTATCAATACTAAATCATTATGAATGAGAATTTCGCGAAATTAGTCAGCTTTATCCAAGCTGTTATATTTGGCTGCCAAATTCGGCGATTTCTTAAAATGCCTGCCATTTTAAGACAACATGGTGGATGAGGCTAACCAGTGAACTTGGTCGAGATCTTAGTAATTGATGTGCACATGCTCACTCACATCGGAATCGGTTGATATATACGAGTGCTGTCGCATGCAAAAAATCAGATTTTTCAAAATGTCACCGACATTAGAAATTGAAACTGCTATATCTGAGCCATTTTTTAAGGTAAAGACAAACAAAAAATGCTCCTGAATCCTTATATCAAGGTCAAATACTTAAGAAAGAAACCTTTTTGAATTTCTAATTTTTTTGCACCTCACTTTAAATATATATATTTTTTTTAATTAATGGCCGCCATTTTGAAACAAGATGGCTGATGAATCTGGCCAGTGAACTTGGTCGGGGTATTGATGTATACTATCCACATGCCTTCTTACATCGAAATAGGCGAATACGTGTCTTATCGCGTGACAAATACAAGATCGTTTCAAAATGTTAGCCATGCTAGAAATTTAAAGTGCTATAATTCAACCATTTTTTAAGATATAAACAAAAGAACAAATTTTCAGAAACAAAAACTGCTCCGGAATCTTTGTATCAAGGCCAAACACATAAAAAAAATCTTTTTCATTCTCTAATTTTAATACCTCATTTTATATTTTAAATTTAATTTTTTTTAAATGGCAACCCTTTTGAAACAAGATGGCGAATGAAGCTGGCCAACGAACTCGGTCGAGACATTGGTATGTACTATGTACAGACCAAGTTATATCCAAATCTGTTCATAAATACTTCTGTTATCGCGTGACAAAAATCAGGTCGTTTTAAAATGTCAGCCACAATAGAAATTCAAAATGCTATTACTCAGCCATTTTTTTAGATATAGACGAAACAAAAACTGTTCCGGAATCTTTGTATTAAGGTCAAACACATACGAAAAAAATCTTTTTCATTTTCTAATTTTTTGGTATCTCATTTTAATTTTTTTATTTTTTAATATATTTAAATGGCCGCCATTTTGAAACAAGATGGCGAATGAAGCTGACCAACGAACTCGGTCGAGACATTAGTATGTACTGTGTATAAACGAAGTTACATCCAAATCGGTTCATAAATACGCCTTTTATCGCGTGACAAAATTCAGGACGTTTCAAAATGTCAGCCACGCTAGAAATTTAAAATGCTGCAACTCAGCCATTTTTTAAGGTATAGACGAAACAAAAACTGCTCCGAACGAAATCTTTGTATAAAGGTCAAATACATAAGAAAAAAATATTTTTCCATTTTCAATATTTTGGTACCACATTTCAAATTTTAAATTTTTTTTTAAATTTTAAATGGCCGCCATTTTGAAACAAAACGGCGGATGAAGCTGGCCAACGAACTCGGTCGAGACATTGGTATGTACTATGTACCATGGTATGTAGTATATACTATGAAACAAAATGAACTCGGTCGAGACATTGGTATGTATTATGTACCATGGTATGTAGTATATACTATGAAACAAAATGAACTTCATCCGCCATTTTGAAACAAAATGGCGGATGAAGTTCGTCAACGAACTCGGTCGAGACATTGGTATGTACTATGTACACACCGAATTACATCGAAATCGGTTCATAAATACGCCTTGTATCCCGTGACAAAATTCAGGACGTTTCAAAATGCCAGCCACGCTAGAAATTCAAAATGCTATAACTCAGCCATTTTTTAAGATATAGACGAAACAAAAACTGCTCCGGAATCTTTGTATAAAGGTCAAATACATAAGAAAATAATATTTTACCATTTTTAATTTTTTGGTACCACATTTCAAATTTTAATTTTTTTTTATTTAAAATGGCCGCCATTTTGAAACAAAACGGCGGATGAAGCTGGCCAACGAACTCGGTCGAGACATTGGTATGTACTATGTATAAACGAAGTTACATCCAAATCGGTTCATAAATACGCCTTTTATTGCGTGACAAAATTGAGGACGTTTCAAAATATCAGTCATGCTAGAAACTCAAAATGCTATGACACAGCCATTTTTTAAGATATAGACGAAACAAAAACTGCTCCGGAATCTTTGTATAAAGGTCAAATACATAAGAAAAAAATATTTTTCCATTTTCAATATTTTGGTACAACATTTCAAATTTTAAATTTTTTAAAAAATTTTAAATGGCTGCCATTTTGAAACAAAATGGCGGATGAAGCTGGCCAACGAACTCGGTCGAGACATTGGTATGTACTATGTACATACCGAATTACATCCAAATCGGTTCATAAATACGAGAGTTACAGTATGACAATGGTCAGATATATATATATATATATATATACCAATTTTGAACGGAGGGTGGTTTCGGGGTCTGGGGGTCATGATCGATGAAAATATACCAAAATTTTTTGAAATCGCTTTCCTCCGAACGGCTGCAATAGGTAGCTTTTTGTAATGAAAGCTACCTAAAAGTAAACACCCCTTACTAACTCCTCAACAAATTATCGTAGAAGAAAGTTGCTGATACCGAACGATTGGAAATAAAGTCTACTTTTAAATTATGTATATAAAATTTGCTTAGGGTGCCATCTACATATTAAAACGAACCCAAACTTCCTTTTTTTCAATGGTAATACCAAATTTTAACACGATATTCCAAATCTTCATTTCAAATTATGCCTAGACAGCAAATATCAAGTCATTTGAATGATAAATTTTTGAATTATAAACATTCAAAATTTAGTGCTTCTAATGTTAAATTACATATTTTTATTAATAACCATTGAAATTATACTCCTAATGTGTGTGCTAATTTTATGTGTAGCATGTAATAATACTAAAATACCCAAACATAAAAATGTTGAATTTGCAATTTTTATAATTTTACGATATGAATTATAAAATTAGTATTCGAAAAAATTATGAATTGCAACCTACAATTTTTTTGATGGATTTACATTTATTATGTCCTGCTTTATGGAAATCCAAAATTTCACATTTTTCTTCCGAGTAGTTTTCAAATTATGCTTAAAAATGGCAAAATGATGGTTCTTTAAGGGGCCGTCTATGCAGTGCCATCGCTAAGACTTTTTATCGGTAGGGAGAGAAACTTAAATTGCCGAGTAAAATTTCAGTATTTACCAACTCGTTTTATAATTTTGCCAACTTACCATAATTAGAAAATGTAATGTAGTTCTTATATGTTTAAAGTTTAATAATATTCCCAATTAGTTTTGTAATTTTTGCCAAGTCTATCAGAAATAGAAAATATATTATAGATTTTATTAAAGTTTTAAACAAATTTGCCAACTAAGTTTGTAAATTTGCCAAGTGTAATAACACTTGCGAATGTTTGGGGGGGGAGGCTCCCCCTCCCCCCCTTCCTTAGCGAGGTCCCTGCGTCTATGATAGAAGTGACTAGATATTTTGAAATTTCTTAGGTTATCCGGTAATCTAGCAGTCTTCAATGATTGCTTGAGGGGCACTTAAGATGCCTTGATCAAGAAGGGGGGCTCTCTCGGTCAACTATCAAGTAATGAACTTCAATTCGGATACAGCCCCTAAAGTACGCGCGTTTTAAAATAATTAATTTCTCGGAAAGTTATCGTACGAATTGCATAAAAATTTGCTTTTAGTCTAATTGAAGGTTGTAGGGTTCATTTACGCTATCAGAATTGTGTACTGCTATTGAAAAAATAAATTTATGGTTCGTTTTAATATGTAGATGGCCCCTATGCAAATTTTATATACATCATTTACAAGTAGACTTTATTACCAATCGTGTGGTATCAGTAACTTTCGTTTACGATAATTTTTTGCAGAGTTAGTAAGGGGTGTTTACTTTTTTTTTCCACAACTGTACGCCACAATGACGTAAAATAGAAAGGGTTTTCGCAGCTAAGAAAATATGCTCTTTTGCTATTACGTTTGCTAGTGTATGATAAGAACTTTATTTCAATCAAATTCGGGATTATGGATACTTTTATCGCAGAACATATGTAATGATAGGCTCCTAAACACGTCATTGTTGTATAATCCTAATAAAAATGTTGCGTTACATGTTTGAGAGAACTTTTTTTTTTTTTTTTTTTTTTGCTAACTATGACGTAACAATCCGCCAACGAAGAGGTCTTTTACGTAATCCACATTATAGACACCGCGCCTGAGCGTTGACACAAAAATGGAGGCTGTCGGCGGCGGGTAATTTTCAACGTTTGTACGGCCCCTTGAATTTGAATACCAATATTTTTTTTAAGTTTTTTCAGATATATTTTTATGCGGTTAAATAACTCAAAGAAAACTTTAAAAAATACTGGTGTCTAAGTTCAGGGGACCGTATAAATGCTTAAAAATATCCGCCGAAGACAACCGCCATTTTTTGTGTCAGGTTTAGGCCTAGAGTTCAGGGGACGGTGTCATTGTATTTGCTCACGCACTTTTCCATGCAGAGGTATTTTTCGCACCCTTTATTATTATTTTTTAAAGATATTTTAGTACAGAAAGGAAGGTACTTCAGAGTGATTCCGTGAAACACACACAAATCTAAATAATAATAAAATAAAATAAAAATAAAATGTCGATAAATGTAGAACGACGAAATTGGATTTCATATTAAATGACTTCGTGACATATTCACGAAGGCACTTTGATTCTAAACTAGCGGACCGGACCGGCGTTGCTAGAGGCCGGTATAATCACCTTAAATATACATAAAATTAATGTTGAATTCAGACATTTTTCTCCAGGAAAGATTTCTTCAGCTCCGGAGAGAAGGGAGGGTACTGTAGAGTTTGAGAGGGGGGGGGGGGGGGAATCCTCTGCTAGACCATTAATAAACATAAATTCCAACTCACCTCCTTCCGAATAATAATAAAAAAGCTTCCGACCACGAGGTCACATGCATCGCCATAGTCGGTTTTTGGCGACAAAGGGGGTTATTTAAGAAGGACACAAACGCTTGAACTTTTTTTTTCTCTTTCTTCGCTGCGTTTTAGAAAAAATCGACGACTTTACTTTTTTTTGAATAATTAATTTAAAAAAAACACTAGTTCCTATATATATATATAATTAAATAAACATTACCGACTACCAACTATATATATATATATATATATATATATATATATATATATATATATATATATATATATTAAATTTTTTATATTGTTTTCTATACTACTTTTATTATTTTTCTACTTTAATCACCTTTGTTATCTCATATAACTTTTAAAAAATATTATATAAGTATGGTGTGTTGTTGTTGTGGCGCACCAACGGTATCAAAATATATGTTGGCGGCCCCCAGTAGAAAACGGTTGAGTATGGCAGCTAGTCTAAAACACTTGCACCTGCACTAGATACGTTTTTTTTTTCTTTCTGTTGTCGACTATGGTTTATATGCATTGAAAATTCCGAAATTCTTTTTGTTGTTAATTAAGAAATAGTTCTATGGTGATTGTATGATGTGTAACACCTAACATTAAATATTCAGCGCGGAATTTTTTTCTAGGTTTCGCAAAAGAAGACTTGTTTTATTAGCTACATAATTAATGTAAAACGTAATATAATAATGTAAAATTTCCAATCGCTAAAGATGAGAAAGGTGGGCAGAAATTGCAGCCGAAGTACACTTAACTCATTTTCATGGGTATCTCAAAATTTTATAAATATAAATTGTGTGCCTCGGACAGCACATAAAAGGTCGGCTGCCCAGATGCGGGCCGCAGATTTAGTAAGGCTGAAGTACAACATAGTCGACAACAAAAAACGAAAGAAAGCATATGAGAAATCTTTTTGTCCACAGCAGCTACTTTTAAAAATATAAAAACAAACTTTGCAGCATTTATCATTCGTAAAAAAAGTCATAGTGAAATTGTGCCACCCTCATTTCTCTCATCTAGACGTCATCGCCCAAATAAATCAAAAACACTCATCGTCCATGAATGTCTTTCACGTGAAAATCCATATTCCTGTCACTATTTCGTTCCCTGCTGCAGCCCCTCGAGGAATTATTCCACGTTCCATGTAGTTAAACAAACACAACCTTGAATGAATGTTACATCCACCCGGTATATATCTGTCTCTGAGACTTGAAACCACCCATTAAGTATGTATGCACACAGTGTACCTGTGCAATACAGATTTAGTGTTTGCATACATGCAGCAAGAATGTAAACACGGGTCTTATACATTTTATTAAGATAAGCGAGCTATTGGAGGAGGTTAAAAGGAGGTCAATTCGAGTAAATACAGGCAGACGACAGGTGGAAATCCAAAGTGAGTGGGGGGGGGGGGGGGGGGAAATTCACTTGTAATGTTTGGAACAGGATAGAGTGTGGATTATACATACATCTACTCCGTTCACTGAAGCTTTTCTTTCTGTCATAAAATATTTGCCTTAGTTTAGGGAAATTCCTCGTTTATTTTATATAGATAATACACACACACACATATATAAATATTATATATATATGGATCATTCTCACAATCTTTTGACTTTTATGTCCCTGAATAGTAATTTTTATTTCAGCGTTCGAAATCCTTGGTGGTCCGCTGGTCCGAGACCACTAAAAATTCAATCGGACCACTAATTTAAAAAATTTAGTGGTCCGAAGGACCAGTAACTAACAGTAACTTTTTCCCCTCTCTGACAGGTAAACGTAAATTTTCCCATCCCTGAGAAAACTGCAACCAAACATTACAATAAGCATAAAATTTGCATAAAAACTTAGTCAGTTAAAATAAATAGACGGAAATAAAAAACATAAAAATTTCAGTTTGTTTATGTACTATTTATTTAATTTTTAGCAAATTATAATTTTACATTTTATTATGCCGAAAATTTTGGGTAACTGAAAGGAAGTTTGGTTTATATTCTCGGAGGAGGAGAGGGGTGGGGGGGTTGTCACTCAAAGGGTTAAGGTACTTATATAATTTTATGTAGCAGTCCAGCGACGATGTCTGCAGACCAGTAAACTCTGATGTTTACTGGTCCTTGGGATCAGTGATTTTTTTTTTTTATCAATTCTACCGCTGAATTCATCAGGGTTGCAAAATCGCTAAAAAAATGTCGGTCATAACAAAAAAGATGACAGACGATCAAGGGAGAATATGCAAGGGATATACAAAAACTCATTCAATTTCATTATAAAAATTAACATAAGGTTAACAGATAAGATTAAAAATTCAAAACAATATTCTTGTATTTAATAACATTTGTTAATGCTTGTCTGTCCCCAAGCAGCATTAGCGATAAATACAAAACATTATTTTGTCTTCAAAAACATTGGTAAATTAGAAAAATTTTGGTTAAAAAAAAAAAATCTATTCAATATATCTTTTAACTCAATTAAACCCGTTACGTTGTCAATTAAACTCGCAAATTTAACTTAAACCTCAGTTAAATAAAAAATTTTTTCGCTGCGGACCATTTTTCTTTTATTTTGAATCATTAAGGCATTCGTCTATCAGATTAAAATGTTATTTTAGCAAATTTAATTTTGTCAGATTGTTTTCCCCAAAAGTCAAAAGATTGTGAGAATGCTCCATATATATATATATAGGAAGCCACTTACAAATTTTTTTCTTCTTTCTACTTAGGTTAAATTTCTACTTAAATTAAATTAACAATGCAAATTTGATGGAAATCTCTTTGAATACCGTAGGAATCGAGTAGATACTAGATTTCAAGATTTTCAAATTATTCAAACGATGTATTCAAAAATTCCACTTGCAAACGATCTTTTAATGTTAACTATGTTTGTACTTTTCAAGGGGGCCGAATTTGAATTTAGGAGAGTTGACTACATAATCGAATAATCGATGTCTTTTAACATTCCGATGAAGCAAGTAACTTTTTTCCCTCTCTGACAGGTAAACTTAAAATTTCCCATCCCTGACAAAAACCGCAACCAAACATTACAATAAGCATAAAAACTTAGTTAAAATAAATAAACGGAAATAAAATACATAATTAATAATTTCAGTTTTTGTTAATGTACTACTTATTTAATTTTTAGCAAATTATAATTTTACATTTTATTATGCCGAAAATTTTGGGTAACTGAAAGGAAGTTTGGTTTATATTCTCGGAGGAGGGGGGGGGGGGGGCGGTCACTCAAAGAGTTAAAGGTATTTAATATAATTTTATGTAGAGGGCCAGTGACGATGTCTGCGGACCAGTAAACTCTGATGTTTACTGGTCCTTGGGACCAGTGACTTTTTTTTAATCATTTCTACCGCTGATTTTAATACACTATTTTGTGTTTTTTTATTTCATATACTGGGGAACATCCCATTGCATGATTGCACAACAATATTAACGAGATAAATAAGTTTTGGACGATGTTGGGGGGTCCAAACACCTGGAAAACTCCTGTAACGTCCCGTGTCCCTGATGCTGGTTTTTAAGTTTGGAGCTGTCTGGATAAAATTGTTTCAATAAAAATAATTCGATGTAATTTTTTTCTGAAACTGGAACTATAGTTTTATATAAATAAGTAGCTAAAAATTAGCCTGCACACATTTTTAGGGTTGTTATTTTTTAAACTCTGTCCCTGGGTTTTAGATTCCTTACCATCCCTCTTCTAAAATTATACAGAAAATCATTTCAGATGCAGCCACAGAATTTTTTTTAAGTTTTTTCTCATGCAGAAGTATGCTAGAGAAAAATGTCTAAAATTCTTTGGCAGGAAATTTACTGTAGAATTTAAATCAGCATTTAAATATCAATTTCAAGCATCGTGGCTTTATTGGTAGTCTCACCGTCCCCAAGGTTTATTCCTGCACTTTTCGAGGTAAATTTAAAAAAAAAATTTAATTTAATCCAATGTTAACAACTGTTTCTAAAAATCAATGAACATTGTGGCTATCACTTAGTCTTAACATGATTTTCCTAAAAATAGGTGGTAATTTTCCTTACCGTTCCATTCTTACCGTCCCTTTTTTTTACCATTTCGTCCCTTTTTTGCAATGCCATCCCCCTTTTTTACCTTACCGTCCCTTCTTTAACACCCCTTTAAGACAATGTTATACAAAAATTCTGTATTAAAAGTACTACATTGTTATTATTTCTTATTTGAATGTCCTGTGGGTACTATGCAAATTCATTATAAGTAAAAATTTAGAAGAAAATAAAAAGTTATAGGGGTAAAATGGTAAGGAAAATTAAACTCGCAAGTTTAACTTAAACCTCAGTTAAATAAATTTTTTTTCGCTGCGGACCATTTTTCCTTTATTTTGAATCATTAAGGCATTCGTCTATCAGATTAAAATGTTATTTTAGCAAATTTAATTTTGTTAGATTTTTTTCCCCAAAAGTCAAAAGATTGTGAGAATGCTCCATATATATATATATATAGGAAGTCACCTTACAAATTTTTTTCTTCTTTCTACTTAGGTTAAATTTCTACTTAAATTAAATTAACAATGCAAATTTGATGGAAATCTCTTTGAATACCGTAGGAATCGAGTAGATACTAGATTTCAAGATTTTCAAATTATTCAAACGATGTATTCAAAAATTCCACTTGCAAACGATCTTTTAATGTTAACTATGTTTGTACTTTTCAAGGGGGCCGAATTTGAATTTAGGAGAGTTGACTACATAATCGAATAAAAATAATGGTAATAATACGAGTGAGGATAATCGTAATAAAGTAGATGCTCGTAATAAAGTAGATGCATCAGAATTTGCATAATTATATTTGGTCGAAAACAGTCTGCACTATACATTCTGCAAACCAAGAAATCCGAAAACATGTGTGTAAATTTTCATGAATCGAATTTCATTATTGAACCATCAGGGAATTTTATTCCCCGTGGAATACGCGATTGCAAGAGTGAAAACTAATCCTCACTCACAAAGTTCATCGAACTAACAGTTTTGATCCCAGAAAGAAAAAAATATATATACATACTCTGTTAAGCACTTAAAACAATTTGAACTGAAAAACTGACGGTCAGGCAATATTAGTCAAATTTAAAAAGTGACATTCAGTTTTATAAATTATTTCAAGCAGCTGGTTCAGTAAAGATGATGGTGGTGTGATTTAGATGAAGCAAATTACCTAATATGATCATTTACTTACCAAAGTGACAGAAAACCGGTTCAGACACGCATGTAATTAAAGTCCACCATCTGCATGACCTGTAATTAAATTAATTAGTTGTCACCCACGTGCTTCTTTAGAAAGTCACCGGGGAAAAAAATTGTAAAAGAAGATGACTTGCAGCCCCTCCCCTTTTCCCTCAAAGACAAAAGATTTTAGTTGTTACGATGACCACTACTCTATAGAAGAAGATAGATAATTATTTTTTTAAAAATCATATTGTATAGAATTGTCATTTGTAATAAGATGCACGAGTAATGATGAATGAAAAATCGGATATAGAAATAAACAAGAAAGAAAAATTATCCGTCACGCATAGATTATAAAGCACTTTCCAACCCATTCACAATACTGTAACAAAACTTCACAGTTTAATAAAGTGGAAGATGATGTCTAAGTACAGGATTTTTTTATTAAATATTACCGTATAAAAAAATTTAATTTCGTAACTTTTTAAGAAATGTTTTTTTTTTTATCCAAACGACTTAAAAATAAATAATAAAAAAAATTACCTCATTTAAAACACTTTTGTAATATATGTCTATGACTAACGGTTTAGGAATTAGCCATTGGTCACCGTTGAGAATGGACAACCTTAGCCAAGGCGCACATTGAGACGCAGCTATCTCGCCGAGTATCACGCGCAGATGTAGTGACACGGGTCGGGAAAAACTGCCCGAGACAGGGTGAGCGCATATTCCAACTCAGTTTTCCATCATGTTTGTTGACATTGTTGAGGAAATTTGACATGTATATTTACAAATATTTAAACTTTATTCAGTAGATAGATTTAAATTCAAGAATCTGATTCTGATACAAAAATTAATACAGGCTAAAATGATCATTAGGGTTTTAATTTGCTTTTAAACGAATGTTAGTTGGATATAATATTAATAGGGTTATTCCTCCATGGAACAAAAGTTTAATTTCTTTAATAATAAAAAGACATTTAAATTCCAAAGATTTTCAACGGCACATTTCCAATAATTAATTTCCAGAAAATTGTCTGCCTTGAAAAGAATACAGTGGAATAGAAAAAATATGTTAAAAGTATAGAATAGTGCATTAAGTTCTATTATTCGCTTAATAATAGTAGCATTCCTATATTAAGTTTGAACAGTTTACCGTGTTTATGTAGCTTTCATTACAAAAAGCTACCTATTGCAGCCGTTCGGAGGAAAGCGATTTCAAAAAATGTTGGTATATTTTCATCGATCATGACCCCCAGACCCCGAAACCACCCTCCGTTCAAAATTTATATATATATATATATATATAGTCTCGACCGAGTTCGTTGGCCAGCTTCATCCGCCATTTTGTTTCAAATGGCGGCCATTTAAATTTTTTTAAAAAATTTTAACTTTGAAATGTGGTACCAAAAAATTAAAAATGGAAAAATATTTTTTTCTTATGTATTTGACCTTTATACAAAGATTCCGGAGCAGTTTTTGTTTCGTCTATATCTTAAAAAATGGCTGAGTTATAGCATTTTGAATTTCTAGCGTGGCTGACATTTTGAAACGTCTTGAACTTTGTCACGCGATAAAAGGCGTATTTATGAACCGATTTCGATGTAATTCGGTGTGTACATAGTACATACCAATGTCTCAACCGTGTTCGTTGGCCAGCTTCATCCGCCATTTTGTTTCAAAATGGCGGCCATTTAATTTTTTTTTTTTAATTTAAAATTTGAAATGTGGTACCAAAAAATTAAAAATGGAAAAATATTTTTTTCTTATGTATGATCTTTATACAAAGATTTCGGAGCAGTTTTTGTTTCGTCTATATCTTAAAAAATGGCTGAGTTGCAGCATTTTGGATTTCTAGCATGGCTGACATTTTGAAACGTCCTGAATTTTGTCACGCGATAAAAGGCGTATTTATGAACCGATTTAGATGTAACTTCGTTTATACATAGTTACATACCAATGTCTCGACCGGGTTCGTTGGCCAGCTTCATCCGCCATCTTGTTTAAAAATGGCGGCCATTTAAATTTTTAAGAAAAATTTAAATTTGAAATGTGGTACCAAAAAATTGAAAAAATATTTTCTTCTTATGTGTTTGACCTTGATAAAAAGATTCGGGAGCAGTTTTTGTTTCTTCTATATCTTAAGAAATGGCTGAGTGATAGCATTTTGAATTTCTAGCGTGGCTGACATTTTGAAACGTCCTGATTTTTGTCACGTAATAACAGGCGTATTTATGAACCGATTTGGATGTACCTTGGTGTGTACATAGTACATACAAATATCTCGGCCGAGTTCGTTGGCCAGCTTTATCCGACATCTTGTTTCAAAATGGCGGCCATTTAAAAAATTAAAAAAATAAATAAAATTAAAATGAGATACCAAAAAATTGGAAAATGAAAAAGATTTTTTTTCGTATGTGTTTGACCTTAATACAAAGATTTCGGAACAGTTTTTGTTTCGTCTATATCTAAAAAAAATGGCTGAGTAATAGCATTTTGAATTTCTATTGTGGCTGACATTTTAAAATGACCTGATTTTTGTCACGCGATAACAGGCGTATTTATGAACCGATTTGGATGTAACTTGGTCTGTACATAGTACATACCAATGTCTCGACCGAGTTCGTTGGCCAGCTTCATTCGCCATCTTGTTTCAAAAGGGTTGCCATTTTAATAAAAATTAAATTTAAAATTTAAAATGAAGTATTAAAAAATTGGAAAATGAAAAAAGATTTTTTTTATGTGTTTTGCCTTGATAGGGTCAGGTGGGGGAAAGTGGTCATAAAAACAGGCTTTTCAAACTTTCAGAGGATATAAACATCAGAATTTCTGTGATATTTTCTAAAATTTTGGGTGTTATTTTACATTACATTACTCTAGAGTACATCCATATCCATTTCAGAAATATTTTTGGGGAATAACACCTTTTTATAACATATTTTTCCAGGCATGTTTTTATGACCACTTTACCCCAGGGGGTGGGGTAAAGTGAGTAGTGCATGGGGTAAAGTGGTCACATTGAAAAAGTGTAATAAAAAAATAAACTAATGAATAAAAAGTGACATTTTATTATTTACAAACATTTTAAACAACCTTTATAATAAGTTATCAGCCATTTTATTTTATTAAATGTGTAAATTTGTAATGTTAAAATTGTTTGTTGTTAAAATTTGGTTCTTCAAGGATTTTGATCACATCTGATTCTGGAAAAGTATAATGATTGCCAAATTTGGATTTTTTTAACATACTTTAAGAAAAATAATCATGTTTTTTCCCAATAAATTGCTTTATTGATTTCTTCATTTCATATTTTAGCAACACTCAAGGTCCTATAGATATGGTTTGAGATGTCATCTTTAGCAATTATAAATGAATTCAAAAGATAATGTTAACTATGGATATTTTGTTGTTGTTTTTTTCCTCTTGGAAATTTAAGCAACTTTTAAGTATCCCTTTCCTCTTGTTATTTTTGCAGATATAATGCAAGTTTTTTTTTTTTTTTTTTTTTTTTTTTTTTGTCAATACTACCTCGATCTTGGACTGGACACATTTCCTTTTCCTTTAAAATTATGTCTAACAATTCTATTCACATCTGAAATGAGTGTAGAAAATGTTGCCAATGTAGCTTATTTTAATTTTTTTTACATATTTTGCAGTCGGTTTTCTTAATAATGTTTCTTTAAAATTCCTTTCACTCTCCAGGCTTTTTTTAATGGGGGAAAATACACCTAGATCGAATGGTTGTAGACTATGACTAGTATGAGGTAGCGGGCAGAGTATTATAATGTGATTGTCGATAGCTATTTTTCACAGTGTCATAATTCATTTATGTCCATCACAATCATAGATAAAAGGGCAGGCTTTTGTAAGCTTTCGGTGTACTATCTACTTAATAAAATGATCCATCCAAGATTCAAGTACAGAATCCTGCATCTATCCAGATTCCACGATTCATACAATGCTCCTGCACGACCACCCTTTATCCCTAATTCATATATACTCACTCATAAATTGCAAATGGGAGAATGTAATAACCACTAGCTGATATACCATAAGGAACACTAAACATTATCTTTCCTTTGGTTTCTGACTTTTATATAATGCATTGCATTGCGTAAATTTTTTTAAACTGAACTATTTTAGCTATCCATATCCATTCCAGACTCATCAACATTAAAACTTCTTTCAGGACTTTCAGGATTGGACCATTTTCTTATATAATACAAGTACAGGTATTAGAAAAAGTAGTTAATGTGTTGGTTGTTAAATTAGTTGATGTAAACTTTGTAAGCAATTCGGGTTTACACTTAGTTAATTCATTCACTATTCTGAACCTATTAAAAATTAAACCTAACCTTTTTTAACCCCCATATTATAAACTATTATTAAATAATAACTATTTGCAGTTAGTTTTTAATAATTATTAGTATTTAATAAACTGGCATTGTATATAATGAATAATTTAACTCAGATCAAATATCTATAAGTTAAGCCTAACCCTATGACCACTTTACCCCATATAACTAAAACTATTATAAAATAAAATCTGTGATAAATATAACTTAGCTATAAATGAAAATATGTTCTTGAGATATGTGAAAAGCTTTTTGAACTGCCAATTTAACAAAATTTGGGATAAACAAAATGCAGCAGAAAAGTTAATTAAAGAGTTAAAAGAACAAGGTGTAACAAAGACAGACAAAATGAGTGCTCAGTGGCTCAAACATGTTACTAAAAATGTTTTTTTGAGTGAGAAACTTTGATCAATACTTAATAAATCTAAAATTAAAAGAAAATTATTCAAATTTCTATATTAGTCAAGATTTTAGCCCTTTTTATGAATTATGACCACTTTACCCCGCCTGACCACTTTACCCCACCTGACCCTACAAAGATTCCGGACCAGTTTTTGTTTCTGAAAATTTGTTCTTTTGTTTATATCTTAAAAAAATGGTTGAATTATAGCACTTTGAATTTCTAGCATGGCTAACATTTTTAAACGATCTTGTATTTGTCACGCGATAACACACGTATTCGCCTATTTCGATGTAAGAAGGCATGTGGATAGTATACACCAATACCTCGACCAAGTTCGCTGGCCAGATTCATCAGCCATCTTGTTTCAAAATGGCGGCCATTAAATTAAATATATATATATATATATTTATTTAAAGTGAGGTGCAAAAATATTAGAAATTGAAAAAGGTTTCTTTCTTAAGTATTTGACCTTGATATAAGGATTCAGGAGCATTTTTTGTTTGTCTTTATCTTAAAAAATGGCTGAGATATAGCAGTTTAATTTTTTATTGTGGGTGACATTTTGAAAAATCTGATTTTTTGCATGCGACAGCACTCGTATATATCAACCGATTCCGATGTGAGTGAGCATGTGCACAGCAATTACTAAGGTCTCGACCAAGTTCACTGGTTAGCCTCATCCACCATGCTGTCTTAAAATGGCAGGCACTTTAAGAAATCGCCGAATTTGGCAGCCAAATATAAGTTACTTTAAAGAAAAGCAGCTTGGATAAAGCTGACTAATTTCGCGAAATTCTCATTCATTATATTGATAAAAATTAGTATTGAATCTCCTATATTCGGTTTCCACTAAATTGAGCTTCGTGTGTTTGAATGATATAAGTTGGCTTTTTTAAAATAAGGAATATGAAAGGTACCTCTTGCTCCCGGCACTGGCCGGAAGGACTTTTTAAAGTTACCTGTCGCTTAAAATATTATTTATGCACTTAAAAAGAGTAATTTTGTACAGCATTTATTTATTTTTGTTTTAAAATAATCAATGACATTTAGAAAGAATGACATTTTTTAATTTGAGCAAAATGTTTTGTAAATTGCAGAAAGAAACATAAGAAAGAAGTGAATTCATGTTTATTATTAATATATATATATATATATATGTAAATAGATGTATGTGTGTGTGGTATAAACTTCAGACTTAAGAATAATAAATTTAAGAGATTCCGGATTGTTTAAAATGTCTTGATATAAAATTTTTCTAATTTACAATAATTTATCACGAAAAAGAACATTTATACAAAAGCAAAAATAAAAACTTCCTATACAAGGTTGCACGCAAAAAATTCAGATATTTTTCCGATTTTTGATGGTAATTACAGAAATTGGGTTTTAAAATGCGTTATGCGTTTTCCTAATTAATTAACTGTGAAGTTTCGTTACAATATACTGAATGTGTTGGAAAGTGTTTCATAATCTATGCTTGACGCATGAATTTTTCCTTCGTGTTTATATTTGGACGAAAATGTTTCCACACGAGTCCCTGCCTACAACAGCGCACACAAATCCTTATTTCTTTCATCTTTAAAGAAACGTGATTGTCTTATCGCAAAGGCATGTGGCGATCTACCGAGATAAAATTCAAATTTTCAGTATAATTGTCCACATTGCTGTACTAACAACCGATATGGCATTCTACCAACTTAGTTTAATCACAGAAGTAACAAAATTTTCGCGGAAAGCGGAAAAAGGGTAAAAATCGCATAAAACATTAGAAGAAAATTTAAAATTCACAGTGAACAAATTACTATATTGAGATAAAAGGTTGAAACCTTATATATGTTTTTTTAGAATGTCATAAAATCGCTGCGAAACGCGAAAAAATGCTAAAAATCGTATAAAAAATTCAAAAAATCGCAGAAAACAAAATTTACTATATGATTAAGAAATTGATATGCGATTTCTTTTACGAATGTAAAAAAAAAAAATCCCTGCCGGCTCGGGCCTACAGGCGGAGGTAGATTTCGAAGTTAAGTACTAAATTCTCCAACAAAACTTAAATCAAGATTAGAGATAAACCCAGTTTCTTCACAAAGAGTGAACTGTAGGGAGCTAAACATTTTGTGAAAATTATAATATACACGAATACACACATGTATATGGAATATGTTTAAAAAATGGCTACAAAAAATTTAAAGAACCTTAAAGTGTTAAAATATGTTAATATTTCCATAGTCAGGTTTTTACCATGTTTTAATACGTTTCTCCAAACTCACATGGCGTTACATATTCACCTGCTGAGGTCCATTATATTTCCAATATGACGCAATATACATGTTTTTTTAATTCGTCAAACTATTTATTTAAGTATTGCGCGGCAGCGCAATACTTATTTATTTCCAGTGTCACTTCTCAATGTTAATTTAACATGGAAAAGCCTATGGAGATCATAACTTTTTCATTTTTTCTTCCCACCTTTTTGGTCCTGATGCCACTCATTTTTTATTCTTTACTAATTCTAATGATATTATAAATTTAAAGTGTAAAAACGTTTGCCTGACGTCAGGGTCAAAACGAATTGTAAAATGCCTTTGCATATGGGTGAATTATAACCCAGAGAGAAACATGGGCCAATTTCTTTTTACATTATTCAAATATTTTTCTTAATAATTCCAATTTTCGCTTTTTTAATTGAAAATCAACGGACATTTTTATAGAAAATGTAACATTTTTACTTCATTGTTGCAAAAATTTCAAAAACCGTAATAATAATTTATTTATTTTTAGTTGAAAGATTTAAACGTGAAATATTAAATTGAGCTAGGTTTTTTTTTTTTTTTTTTTTTTTTTAAATTAAAAAGGTGAATTGGCGTCATAGTGGAAATAAAAAGGATATTTTCAGAATAAGTTTTTGCTTTGGTCAAGTTTATATTTTAGTGAAAAGTTTCTAGTGGATAGCTATTTTTACAGGTAGCGAACTTGGTGGGGAATTACATAACTTAAATTTTAAAATGTATTTTTTTCCCGAGATAAGAACTATTTATACCCCAAGTTAAACTTAAGGTAATAATTTTCTGATGTTACATTACTCCTAGGGGGGAGAATAAGGTTTGAAAATTTAAGTAAAACTTTTATTTTTTACTGTATCACAGCTATAATATTGTTAAATATTAGCAGTAAGGATTCAACACAGTTTACATTAACATTCATAGCATTCCTGAGTGGGAAATAGGGTATCTAAATTTAAATGAAGTTAATTTTTTATGTTTTGATTATAGATTTTTTACGTTCAGATTAGAAGTTTTTGTCCAAACTACCGCAACCTGCATTACTTACAGTGGTTAAACATTTTGAATTACACATTGGTAAACTGCATCCCACATTGTGATGCAATACCGCATACATCAAAGCCTGATGATGATATTCTCTATTAATTTTGAAATGCGTTCGTCTGAGTGCATTAATTATTAAAAAACTTGACATATTAAACAAAAACATAATTTGAAGAACTAATTAAAAAAAACAAAATTTATTTCCTACATTGTTTAAGCCCGAGAAGGGACAGATATTAAGTTATTTCATTCAATTAGTTCTACATTTAATGTTAAATTTTTGTAACAAATTAGTTAAGCCAATTGAAGATTAAAAAATAAAAATAAAATTCATACAATACGATACTTAAAACACCCTAAAAAATTAGATTCCGTTCAAATGAAATCGAAATAAATCTGAGACTTTTTTTTAAGTTTTGCATTTATCTTATTATTTTATGCACAATTGTCATAAACATAATACAAAATCTGCAATACAAATATTTTCAATTAAAAATGGGAGAAGTCTAAGATTTATTTCGATTTCATTTGAAAGGAATCTAATTTTGTAGGGTGTTTTAAGTATCATATTGTATGAATTTAATTTTTATTTTTTAATCTTCAATTGGCTTAACTAATTTCTTAAAAAAATTTAACATTAAATGTAGAACTAATTGAATGAAATAACTTAATATATGTCCCTTCTCGGGCTTAAACAATGTAGGAAATAAATTTTGTTTTTTTAATTTGTTCTCCAAATTATGTTTTTGTTTAATTTTATTTTGAGTTTTCATGCTGAAATCTTGCTCTAGAAAACTTATGACGTAATATTCAATTTGTTTTCAATTTGTCAAACTATTTAATTTTACACGTGAAAATTTTGCATTAGAAAAGTAATTGTTGTGGTGAGAATTTTGTTGTTTTTTTTGTTGTTGTTTTTTTTAATTGTTGACAACTGCTACAACGAAAAGCTTTTATTTTTTTTTTCCTGCCATTGTTGTGTAAGAGCTGATTTTATCAGAATCATGTTAAGACAGTATTCAAAATTTAGAACCCTCCCCATTTTCACCCTCTTTGTCCGATTTCGCCCATTTTCAATCCCCGCCGAGATATTAGCCATATCAAAGTTGTTGGTGAGTTTGAGGACAATCCGTGCATAATTGCGACTTTTATCGTGCGGACAAAATTTAGTACATACATACATACATATACAAAAACTGCAATATTGTGAATGATTGACTACACGCCATAAACCAACTATATAGAACTGTATGTGTAAAATAAAGTACCGTATACCTAATTACAAGAATTAACATGGAAGAAAAAAAGAAGAATATGGATTCCGAAAAAATTGAAAAACTTATATATTGAATTACGTTTTCAAGAGTACAGAATTCAATGATATAAGCAAATCGGTTGTTTTCTGTGGGAAAAAAAGCTATAAGCTGAAAAAAAATTTTTCCCCTGTACTCAAACAACCAATATAATCAAAATAATAATTTCAAGATGAATACAGAACATTATCAAATAGCATGAAATGGAAAAAAACTACAACCCATTAAATATTTAATTTATAGCAATAGAAATCTTACAAAACATACCGTATTAATTCCCAGTAGATTTTCAAAATATATTCCCGCACATGGAATCCAAAAAGCATAATTATGAATGTAAGCTTTTTATGATGTTTTTTATTATGATATCTTTTCATTTTGAATGAAAATTCATTTTGAAATATTTTATCCTTTATATTGGTATCTTATATATATTTATATATACCTAGGCAGCTAAATGTTTTAGCAATCTTATATATATATATATATAAACTTTTTAGGTGGGGGTGGTTTTGGGTTCCTGGGGTCCTATAATGAAAAGTTATGAAGGAATTCTTCAAAAATCGCACCATGGTAACGACTGCAATAGGTAGTATTTCTTACGAAATCTACCTAAAACGCCACGAAACTTGAAAAAACGTAAAAAAAATTATGAGATTTTTAGCGTACATCAGAGGTTCATTTGGGAAAAAACGATCGGCGAATCTCAATAACATTATATTAAGAATAAAAATTTCAATTTCAATATATAATAAACGTTAGCATTACTAAAATAGTTTCAATTGACCAGTTATTAATGAATTTTTATTCAAAAAAAAAGACAAATGCATTTTTCAACATAATTAAAAAGGCTAATTCAGACTTGACTTACATCTGAAAACTCAAAAACGGAGTTCGAAATCGTTGGTGGTCCGTCGGTCTGAAAGCATTGAAAAAACAAAATAAAATAAAACAAAATCGCATGTCCCGAAAATCGTTTTAAAACAGTGTCAGGAGAATGCTGTCAGGGTCAACGTGCTTGTTTAAAATCTTTTCTTTTTTCTTTCTATCTTTGTTTTTTGTCGGGAGGGGGGGGGGCGAGAATCTGACCCCTTTTTTTTCTTCAGTAGATTAGTTTCAGACCGACGAGCTACTTAAGATTTCGAACCCAGCGTTGAATCCAGAAATTTTCATACGAGAGGGAATTTTACAACTCCCGGTGTAGGATGGGGGGGGGGGGGGGATATTATGGAGTTCTGGAGTATAGGTCAAAATGGATTTATAATGGAATAGGTACATGGATTTTTTTCACTGGCCAGTTTTTTTTTTAAGCACTGGCCAAAGTTATGTACGCTGCATACAAAATTGTGTTTTTTCTAACTATCAAAATTGTAATTTACTAATATCTTTTACTTACCACTCGATATGATTGCACTCAATTGAAAAAAAAAAAAAAAAAAAAAACTGTCATTAACATCTAACAGAAAAATATAACCAAGAAATTACTGCTTTCAAAATAAAACTCAAACACATGTTTGGAGATATTTAGACATACTTAATGCAATGCATAAAAGAGACAAGAAAATTAAAATACATTTTAAGAATTATTTTAATAATCTTAAATATTTTATTTTTACTATTAATTGCAATGAAATACATTCACAGCAAATTTTAAAAAAGGTCCAGAGGGGAGAATCTCCCCCCCCCCCCCCCGGCCTAATTATGCAATTTTCTGAGACCATTTAACGAATTTCGCGTTTTTTTCCACAATATTTTGGCAAAATCCGTGGTTTTTTTCCGCGATCTTTTGACGAAATCTGCGTTTTTTCGTAATCTTTTGACGAAACTTGTGGGATTTTTCGCCATTCTTTGAAAAAAAAAATGCATTTTTTTTTTCAAGATTTTTTGACGAAATTTGCGTTTTTAGGCGATCTTTTGACGAATTTGCGTTTTTTCCGCAATCTTTTCACGAAATTTGTGTTCTGTCCGCAATCTTTTCGCAAAATTTGCGTTTTTTCCGTGATCTTTTGTCGAAATTTGCACTTTCCCGCAATCTTTTCGGGAAATTTGCGTTTTTTCCGCGATACTTTGAAGAATTTTGTGATTCTTTTTCGCGATTCTTTGCGAAATTTGTGTTTTTTCCACGATTTTTTGACAAAATTCGCGTTTTTACGTGGTCTTTGGGCGCAATTCACGTTCTTTCACGATTCTTTGCCGGAATTGATGATTTTTTCTGCGAACAATTGACGAAATTGATTTTTTTCGGCGATCATATCGAAATTAGCGACATTTTTATGTCCAAATTTTAGGACTGATGACAGATTTTTTTTTTTTTTTTTTTTTTTTTTTTTTTTTTCGCAACCGAATGCCTTAAATTTTCAGAAAATTCGTGTCAGAATCACCTCTGCTACTTTATTTTCTTATGTTCGGGAGAATCGCTGATCTGGACGCCGTGAATTCCGAACGAATTTCACCCCTTTCCTCCCTGGCATCGATCTTTCAATTATCGCGTTTGGCGAGTGTTGCCCATTGAGTTTGGCGAGTGAGGACAATAAAGTTAATCGCCACGTTTTAAGAGTTACTCGACGATTGGCGAGTGGCGAGTGCTAATTTTGTGCTACATTCTGGGGAGGGTACATGTATTTATAAACCATTACGAAATACAAAATCTCAAATATTCCGAGTTTTGTTGAATTTTCATCGGACCTCTTCCTGAATTCATCACTGTTCGAATGACTGATTATTTAAATTTTAATAAGTCGTCGAAAAACTCAAGCATACACAGTGCTGCAGCTACTGGGGACTACATTTCTATTCTATTGGCACCATTACTTTTAAAAAATAATTTTTTTAGTATATTTCTCTTGCACATTTTATGAAACTGTATGGGAAAGATTTTTGTTTTGAGAAAGTGGTGCGAGATATAATTTAACCCTTAAATGTCTGATTTTTCAAAATTCATTGTAATAATGTTTTTCGGCTTTCATTTTCTAAATAAATCATGGGAAAAATATTTTAAAAAATCATATTTTGTTTTAAGTATGGTTTACGGGTGAAAAACTGTTTGTTACTAATCGGCAATACTGGTCTTTATTTGAAAAAATAACTCCTTGATAAAATTTTATAATGTTAAACACACAAGAATTTTAGGAACTATAATAAGAAATAAATTTTACTTGCTCACTGCAGAACAAAATAGGATATTTAACAAGCTTCCAAACAAAACAAAAATAACATGTAGCAACAATTGAAAAAATAAATCTATCTTTATTCTTAAACAGCACAAGTGTTGCCATCTACATGTTGAAAATCGATTTAATAATATTTTGAGAATGTATTTTATTGGCAACATTAGGCATTATAGCTTCAATATTATTCTAATAGTATTTTAGAAGCCTAAATTGGGTATGCTGCCGAAAAGCAGCACCTGGCATTTAAGGGTTAAAAATAGTCGCCAGTGGCAGCCCTGCATATACCAGGTCTTGCAAGACAATTTTTACAGTTCTTTCCTTTTCTTTCCTTTCCTACATTATTTAAAAATTATCTTAAACAAGAGCCTCCATGACGAAAAACAAACAAAATAAACTATTTCAATTCTCTTTTTGGAAAAAGCTGGTAGAAGACTTTTTTTTATGTTCTTATTTGTTGCATTTGTGTGTTACATTTTATGTTTATACATTTTAAATTGCCATTAGCTGAGGTAGTGTGTGTACACACACACAAAGGGGAAAAAAACGAACATTAATTATTTCCTATTCGAGAAGTTTTCTTTTTTTATTTTTAAATCCGTCTTAACCCTTTATGTGCTGAATTATGACTTCATGAAAATTTTATATTCTAAAACATTTTTCGTGAATTGTTTAAACTACATTAGAAGATTTACATAATCATTTAATAAATTTTAGAAGGATTTTAGAAGGACTGAAGGGTTTAAAAGGATTAATTATATTTGAATTTATAGGGATTTTGTGCAATATTTATAATCCCACTCAAATCTTTGATTTTAAATATTTTTCTTAGTATATTGTAGAATTAGGAAATGTACACATATAATGTTCTTACAATAGAAATATTTCCGAATTGAAAAATCCCCCGCCCCAACGCCAAGAAACCTGAAAAGATGCAAAGGCAAAAGAAATCATCCTTTTAAAAATATTTTTGTTTAGTGTAACCAATAATGCTTTTAGAACAAGATAAAGTAATGTGTTTATAACTCATTCTAAACTGTATTACAACTATAATCGATGTATTAAATGAATTTTATAACAAGTTATTTTAATGGTACTTATAAGTACCGCCAGTAGATAAAGGGTTAAGAGGGCCGTGGAAATCGACACAAAAATCGAAAATTATTTTTGTGTATAGTAATTATTCTCCAGTTTGTTCTGAGCCATTCACGAAAAAACCGCATACGATTATTTTTCGCAAAATTACAAGCGTTTGAATTTTGTACACAAACAATTTTTCGGCCCTTTTATATTATTAGCCCCCGGTATGCTATTTCTTTCTCCCAGCTTATTTTGTCTCCAATAAATAACGTTACCTTGCATACGCCAGCCGTAAAACAAAAGCCGATGTTTCATTGTGCGATTAAATACTCAACAGCATTTTTTTAACATCTAAGCATCGCACATTTTCAATGTTTATACCGTCGTATTGGAAAAAAAAGTACTTTTTAATGCAATTTGTTTGAAAACTGCATCTCCATTTGTTTTTGAAATATTAATTTTTTTGTAGTTTTAGCGACATTTGTTTCATTTTGGCAACTCAAGTACTCCATTTCTGTAGAAAGTAAAGAAAAAATTGTTGAAAAATAGCAATTATATCTTTTTGTTGCCATTTTCTCATAAAAATTGAAAAAAAAATTAATTAAAATACGTGCTATTTTGAGAAAAATATAAATGAAGGATTTGTGATAAAACATGGAGCTATTATAAACTATAAGGTTAGTTGGGGCAACTGGGCCATGATTTTACAATGTGACTCTGGAGCTTTTGACAATTCAGCTTCAAAAAGCTAATGTTCATTTGAATTAAAGTCTGAACTTCTGTAAATGTGTTCAATTAGGTTCCCTCTATCAGACAAAAATGCTCAAAATTATATTTTAATATTTAAAAATATAAAAATATTCATATTTCATCTTTCTTTCCTCATGGGTCCAGTTGCCCCATAAAAATGGGGTAACCGGACCAGGGGGGTCTATGTTCCACACGCGTTTATTTATTTTTTTTTTCATATGGGATAACAGGTCCTGTTTGAAAAAGTATAAGCAACTTAAAAAAATTTAAACCAGGCAGATCATGTAAATTATATGTCAATAAAGAGCGTTGTAAGGCAAACCTTTGCTGTCAGTGTGTCTAACAAAAGCACTAAAAGTGAAAATATTAGATTTATTTATACCAAAAACATAAAATTAAGTAAGTACTCATGTACTTTAGTATAGGTAATAAGTATAAAAGTCACATGGGTATTTTAAGGGGGAAATAGCAAGGTAAATCTATGAGCAAACGGCTACATAAGTACTTAAGTACTTAGTATCTGTATCATCGTACAATTTCAAGGTTTGGCTATCTCGCTTTCAGGGGCAAGATACTTGCAATCGTAAAATGTTGAAATAATTTAATGACACCAGTATTTACAAGAGAATTTATTTGAAAACAAGTAAAAGTATATTTTCGCATACTTAATAAAGGTGAAATTTTCATTATAAAATTCCGGTGACAATGTGGCAATCAGGAATTAAAATTATGTGATGCTATAACGGCATCGCCGCCTCTCAAGGGGTGAAGAAATTTGGTTTGATACCACCCAATATGCTTTTTTTTAATTTTATTACGTAATTTTAATAAGGTATTCTATAATTTTCTTTATTGTGAGCAAAAAATAATGGAGAAATTTACTTCTCTTTGTAAGAGAAACTCAAAAAAAAAAAAAAAAAAATATATATATATATATATATAACTATTGGAGTAACTGGATCCAGCATGATCCAGTTACCCCGGATACATGTCCCAGTTGCCCCATTCTTGAAAAATTTATGGGGTAACTGGGACACCGGGCTTACAATTTAAACATGAAGTAAATATGTATAGATACCAAATAATATGAACGTAGTTATATGCCTAATCTTAAAAAAAAAAAAAAAGATTGTTTAATAAAAGTACTTACAGTATTTTAATAAAAAGCCGAGGAAGTTCAACCAAATGGACGTTGTTTTTAAAAAAAGAAACGTAAATTTTCGACAACCTATCACAGCAAAGAGAGAGTTATGATTGAGTTGACATACGTTGTTTTAGGAAGTAGGGGTTAAGGGGCATTGTTCACAAAAGCTAAAACTTAAAATACATCAACGGTTTTTTATAAAATAGCCTATGGCCCAGTTACCTCGTGGGTCCAGTTACCCCAACTAACCTTATTTAATTTTAAGTATCTATATTAATGCAAATGACGTCATTTTACATAAAATAAAAACGTGTGCTTTAAGTCTTAAAATTGAAAGATGTTTTGCACTACAGTAGAGTCCCGATTACCCGAGAACCGTTTAACCGAGTTATTTCCTTCTGGTGGACTGGTGGTTTCTATTATTATGAAACAGCCATTATAAATGAAGCGTTAGGTGAAGACGAAAGAGCAGCCATAAAAAGTTAGCCACAACCAGAAAATCAGAGTTCTAACTTTTTACGACTGCTCTTTCGTCTTCACCTTAAACGCTTCATTTATAATGGCTGTTTCATAATAATAGAAACCACCAGTCCACCAGAAGAAAATGAAGTAATGGAAATGCCGGGGGCGACACTAAATTCTGAAAAAGCAGAATTCCTGTTCTCTAGTTCTTTAAATCTGTTTTTCTCAAAACTGATTTTTCAACTAGATTTTTGAAATGCTCCATGCATCATAATTCTTGATCAAAATTCATGAAATTGATAAGGGAGAATCCTGACATTGCTTTCAAAGAAACTGTGCATTCATTTTAAAATTCAACTTCATTAAGATAATTAAATTTTACTTTTAATTTATTAAAAAGCAAAATTTTGAGAAAAATCGATATCGAATTCAGAAAAAGTCTGATTTAAAAATCGATACACAAATTTGTTTGTAATAGAGTTTTAAATGATTAAAATGCAAAATCGAGGAAACTAAAAAATTATGACGCATACAGCATTTTAAAATTTCGTTTGAAAATTTAAATTAAAAAAAAAATCTTAAAATTATAAAAAGATTGTAAATTTCTTTTAAGGTGCTCTAATACTTACATTGAAATGTACATTTCCACAAAAATTCATATCTGTATGATGAAAATTAAAAAAAAAAAAATTAACGTCTACAGTTTTTTTTAAGCTAGGAACCAAAGGAACATCTATTTCAAAATATTGCTTCGCCGTAGATTTTGTTGTGTCTGCTGTTCTCGTGCAAGAATAAGCATGCACTCTTTGTTTAAATAAATAATATTATTTTATAGTTCAAATGCTTATAATAAAGACTTGCAGCTTTTTTTGAAAAGAAGAAATAAATAAACGAAGGGCCACGCAAAGTACAATAAAATCGTTAGCAACCCACAACAGTTGATTATATGCATGAACGTGAGAAACGTTGCTACCTGCGATTTTCACCTTGAGTAGAGGGTCGTTAACAAAACAAAAGCAGATTAAGTCATTTATTTTTATGTCTGAAAGGTTAAGCCCATCGAGTTTAAAACAATCATTCGGTTATTTTACGAGATTTAACTGCTTCAGTAAAAATTGTTTTCAAGGTGAACACTTCGAAATAAAAGCAAAGCAAATAAAATCATAAACTAGAGAACAGGAATTCTGCCTTTTCAGAATTTAGTGTCGTCCCAGCATTTCCATTACTTCATTTTCTTCTGGTGGGCTGATGGCTTCCATTATTATGAAACAGCCATTATAAATGAAGTGTTAGGTGAAGATGAAAGAGCAGTAGTAAAAAATTAGAACTCTGATTTTCTGGTCAGAATGGGAAAAAAAATGGCCAAAGAAAATTATGGCAACATGGGATTTTAGACATGCTCTTTTTGGAAGGACCTTGCCAAAATCTATTTTGACTTCTAGCGTCATTCATTTCAGAAAAGCTAACTTATCGCTAATATGATGCTGAGAACGGAAAGTTTATTTATAATACCTGTAAATTCACACTTTAGAGGAAACTAATGGATCGTAATAAACGTTTTTGGAAATTTTCCTGTCAATCATTTGTCCTTTCTAGCATTTCCTATTCTGTAACGCATAAATTTTTGATAAACATCAGAAATTGAAAAACTCTTGAAATGTTAGGAGCCAGGCTAGAAAATTTAGGGGCGAGGAACAAAACTTAAATTTAAAAAACGTTAAGTGAAATAAATAAATAATGTAAAAAAAAAAATAATAATAAGTGCAGTGTTAACAATTAACCACAATCATTTAAAAAAAAAAAAAAAAAAAAAAAGGTTTAGTCTCAGCAAAAATGATCTAGGGTAGATGTGCCAGTAATGGACACCCTTAAGAAATTTCTTTTAAAATTATTTTTTTATTAATAGTTATAGTTATTATATTCCAATTTTTTCAATATTATATTAACCTATCAACAATATTTAACCATTCTTATAGTCTCATTTCCCAATATGAATCGAAATTCAATTTTAAATAACAGAAATGTATCAAAACACCCAAAAGCCCAGTAATGGACAGTAATAATGGACTGGTCCAGTAGTGGACACCCTCTGTTCCAGTAATGGACACCCCATAAAAAGTAATAAATATAATTGTTTTCATGACTGTATTTAGAACCAGAATTTAATGAATACATACTAATAAAACATAATAGTTATTTTCAAATAAATTTAACAATTAGGATACCAGTAATTAATAAAATATTTGTGATATTCATTTACTGTTTGCACCAGTTATTGTAATTATCAGAAAATCGATGTTATAATTATTTTAGATGGATAGTTTAAAATACTAAATATCAGGCAATTACAGCGATCAAATTATTGAAACAGTGGGGGATTTAAAAGGTAATTAAAAAAAAAAATTTGGAATATTAGTGTTTAGTTTTGTCTCACTATTTTTAACAATTAATATTCCAGAGACTACTTGATATATCATTTATAATAATTAATATTACACATATGAAAGAAATGATATTGTGGGTTGAATATTTTAAATACTAAATAAAATAATTTCAAAATAAAACTGTAGAACTGATGTTTGAGGCCACTGATCTGTAGATTTACTAGTTTCATGAATATTACCAATAACTTTCATTATTATTATTATTATTTTGTCAGAGGTGAATAAGGAAACATTTAAGACAGAAAATAGATTCTTAATAGCTTCTGTAACTTAATTGTTTTTATTTAAACAGAGAGGGATTAAGCCCTATGAGACCCTCTTTGACTGTGCCCTTAAATAATATTTTTTGCTTCCTGGCTGGTTTGATTGCCAGATTATAAAATATGCAAGGTATACATAAAAAAGATAAATAAATAAAATATTGAAATTTTATTAATCATATAAAATAACTTAAAAGCAGCTATTTATAAAAGTTTTGGTGTTATTGCATTTTGGTAAGCATAATTTAAAAATTAAATTTCATTATTTAGGTTTGCAGTTAATTCAAAATGTTTTATGCACTATAAACATGACTGAAATTGCATTTTTAGCAATGTCTACATGGGGTGTCCATTACTGGAAAATGACTAATTAACCATCCCAGTAATAGACTCTTAAAACCTTAAAAATAAATGAAATTTTGTAAATGGCCGTTAGTATGTAAAATTCTAAGCTTTCTATTGCTACTCAAACAAAAACATTAAAATTTTGCAAGAAAATAAATGATATATAAATTAATTAAACGAAGCCAGCTCTTAAGCCTGTTCGTCAAGATTTTCACAGAAAAACAGCGAAACTTTGAAACATTATTTTCTGCTTCCTGATTGGTTTGAATAAAAGTGTCAACAATAACCCAGTTTTATAAAACATGCAAGGGGGAATTATAAAAAATATATTTTTTTATGAACCAAAAACATCAAGGGGTGTCCATTACTGGCACATCTACCCTACTTAAAAATGACCCAGAAATTATTTACCTCTATGCGTAATCGTTATTTATTGTTGTTGTAAACAAAGTGGAAATATAATACTTTTACCTTACAGCATGTAAATAGACAATAAAATTGTACCAAAAAAAAAACTACCATAGTGTGCTTGAGAACTAAAAATAGGACCACATTGCTGTTTTCATTTTTCTTCAAAGTTGCATTTTCTGAAATCTCTGCTTAAAAGTAAGTTTTTATTACATATGAAGATGTGAAATATCTTATACAATATAAAAAATTGAGCTATGTTGTAGTTATTTATTTTAAGGTTCAATATCGATAGTTAAAATGAATGAATAGTAACCATTGTGACAAAATAATTTTTGAGTCAAATTGGCTGAAAATTAAATATATGCATCATGGGGATGATTAGGACATTTCAAATGGGGATGAATGGGACATTCTCATTCATCCCTAGAGATGCTGAAAATTTTATTTATTAACTAAATAGTATTATATAGGTTGATAAATTAATAATTAACGTTAATTAATAGTATTAAATAGTATTATATGAGTTGCAATTGTTTAAAATTTCTGAGTGGTATTTATTGTATTGTAATAATTATTAATGGATTATCAAAAAATTGGTACTAAAACTTAATCAAAATAGATAAAATTATTAAAAATAGTATGTTTATTGATCAAATGGGGGAAATTATATTGAATTTTGAAACGTTGCACAAATAAATCCCCACCCCTAACATATTGGGTCGATCGGAAAGTCGTATCGTGTTGGGAAAATCAATTTGCACCAGAAAATTCTATCATTTAATTAATTATTAGACATCGATTCCGATATCTAATGTCTAATAATTACCGGGCAGAATTTTCCGGTACGAATTGATTTTCCCAACACGATACGACTTTCCGATTGACCCACTAATTTCCGTTCTGCATGTTTCTAAGATACATTTAATTAATATTAATTAATAAGTTATGATTGAAACTTATTAGCTATGCCATATTCAAAAGACATTTTGCACTTTCATTTCAAATCTAAAATGCCTCCTAAGTGGGAAAAAAGAACAGATTGATAGCCGAAGTCTGCATTAAAAGTTAAAACTGCATTAAAAGAAGTTATTGAAAAAAAAAAAAAAAAAAAAAAAAAAACATATCGATTCGTGCTGTAAAATCATATATTACAAAAATAATTATATATAAGGTTATAATTATAAATTTTAATTTGGTAAAATTGAATACAGGGAGGCATATCTTTGTGTCCCATCCATCCCTATTAGTGTCTCATTCATCCCTGCTGTGGGGATGATTGGGACAGGGAGGAACGTTTTTTTTTAATTTCATAATATTTTTCTGAATAAATTATAATCTAGAATAATCATTGTTCATATATGTTGTCAAATACCTAATTTATAAAATGTGATATATAATATTGATAATAACTTAAATAAAAAAATTAAAAAAATATTTTTGTGAAAATGTCCCATTCATCCCCCACCTCCCCTACATACCTCAGCGTCTCGAGTTACTGTTTAAAAACATTTATATATATTTTTTTAATATTTCTTAAAAAAAAAAAAAAAAAAAAAAAAAAAAAAAATTCTTTGCAGGCATTAGAAACTAGACATCAATCGTAGTTAAAAAGATTTTTTATTACTAAAATATTTTTGCGATATACATATATTTTTAAAAACTACGATGAACTCGTATAACCTTTAGTGTATATAAGGGGGTATCGTTTTATAAAGACATATTTATATAGTGAAATGACATTATCGTAATTAAGTAACAAGGTGATAAACCAAGAGACGGTACTGGATAAACCCGGGATCCCGCGTTACAGAATATAGGTAAAAAACATTATTTTTTAATTGAAAACTTTTATAGATTTTTTTTTAATTTAATATATTTTATTAGAATGCCCAACTAACAATACCAAAAATCATTTTTATATGAAAAATAGTAATTACGCATTCAAATAAAGCTTTGAAATTTATAAAAAGCGATAATTTCGTATTGGCCTCGCACCAGGAGTTAACAGCTAAAGAAAAAGAAATCGCCAAAGATCGCTATTTACAACAGCCTTTTTGATTCTGATAATTTCAGTGGTTTTAGCGCGGAGTTCGATTACATGCCTTAAATTTGTGTTTTTTTATTATTATTATTTATTTATTTATTGGTGAAGTTTTAATTTCGTTGTGGAATATAAGCCGGAAACAAATGCTGAACTATCTATATTAAATTAAGTGAAAATAGATTTATCTTTCGCAATCGTCTACACCAGGATCGGCGAACCTTTTTAAGCGCACGTGCCAAAAAGTCAACCAACAATATCTATCAACGGTGTAACGTGCCACATTTTGACATAAAATAATTTTACAACGTACGATGTTTATACAAAACATTAAAAGAATCCGTTGCTTTCCTGCATTAATAATTTTAAAAATATGAAAAATCAAAATGCTATTTCTCTGAATATTGGAATAAGTCATTAAATTAATGAAATTTTAATTCGTAAAAATGATTAATTTATGTAATACTTCCACTTATAATAAGGAAATAAAAATACGAAATTTTATTTTAGAATTTTTTTACCTTATTATTAATGCAACATCTAATTATAATTATCCAAGTTGCATTAAACAATGTATCAATAAATTATTGATGAGATTTTTGTTGTTGTATATTCGATGGAGAATGCTTTATACCTGATTCATATTTTGATAGTTTTATAAATATGCATATAAATTGGATCCATTTGCGATCTTACTGCAGTGACTGTCTAAAAAGAATAATTTGGAAAATTTAGCTTTATATAAAATCTTATAGAAAGGCAAAATGCATGCCGAAAGCGCTGCATAACATCACAAGAAAATTTTTTTGATGTGTTAATTCATGCAAAAATAATTGCAATTTTTTCGAGTGCCAGAGAAATTGTCATTCGTGCCATATGTTCGCTAACCCTGGTCTACACGTAATAGAGACAGATTTTTAAAAATGCATGCTTGAAAATATTTTTAAAAACCATAAAAAGTGAGTAAACTGCGGTACAATTTTTAAACAAATTGCATTTAAAAGTAGATTTTTTTCCCCTATTCAACGGTGTAAAAATTGAAAATGTGTGTTGTTTAGAAGTTTAAAAAATTGCAGTATAAGCTAAATTTAATCGTCTGCTGTTGCCACCGTCAAAATGACGTCAGCGTTACGCACGAACACGTTTGTCCTTTATAAAATTAATATATTTTATGTTTTGCAATCAGAATAAAAGTTTAATATTCAGACATATTGGCGATATAGACGTTTATCATAGGAAATTATTTATTACTCATCACTATGTAACAAAAAATATTAGTGTCAAAAGCACTAACATAAAAAGGAATCAAATCGTATTGCACAATATGACAATAAAAACGATGATGGATGATGATGATATCTACAAATTATTAAAACCTGCAAAAGAGAACCTGTATATGTATATATAACGAAATTCTGTGTCTTAAACTGAAAAAATATCATCTTACCGGCGAAAAGAAAACAATACAATTATAACAGATGGTATCAGGGCCGAAACTAGCCTTTTTTGCACCCGGGACAAACATGTATTTTGGCGCGCCCCCTCCCCTCTCTTCCGCAAAATATATTTACAAAGAGAATTTTACTAATTTTCTAATAGCCGACTTATTTTAAATTTTAAAATATGTAATCGTAAAATATGTAATACTGAACTACGTAATCTACAATAGCGGATCCAAGGGGGAGGTCACAGGGTCATGACTCCCCTCTGAACACCAACAAAAATATTCTGAAGATCATTTTAAAAATGAAATATACAGTAGAATCCCGATTATCCGAGTCGCGTTTTCATTGAGTTATTTTCTTCTGATGGAGTGATGGCTTCCATTATTATGAAACAGTCATTATAAATGAAGGGTTAGATGAAGATGAAAGAGCAACCGTAATAAGTTTGAACTCTGATTTTCTGGTCAGAATGGGGAAAAAAAATGGCCATAATTTTTTAATGGCTGTTTCATAATAATGGAAGCCATGACTCCATCAGAAGAAAATTATCCATTCCAAAGGTATAATCCTTCATTTGGCGCCCCTTCGTTCTGGCGCCTGGGGCACATACCCCCTCTGCCCCCCTTAGTTTCGGCCCTGGATGGTATATTTTCTAAGGCAAAAACCTGTGTAAAAAATATTTTTTTACAGGTTCCTTGCGATTCCATCTTAGCAGATTTTACTGTTATCTTGCTTTCAATTGAAAAATTAAATACTTCAGTTCTCCTCATTAAGATCAAAACAATATAATGCAATGTGCTTTCACGCGTATGTACAGCAGGCATGAAAATGCAAGGAAAGTATTTTTTAAAAAAAAAGAGAGAGAGAAGAAAAGAAAACTATTCACTGTATGATTTAAGATTGCACCATAGCACGCGATAAAATTATGCCCCTATCAAAAGAGAGAGGGAGATCCTAATCTGCTGTAATCTCTTGTAGACATGCAATCAATAGCAACTCTGTAATTCGAATTACTGATGCTTTAAATTGGAATTTTATGCATATGAGCCGTAATACAAAAGATCTTATACATATAGTAGTTGAATAAACATTCGCTAATTATTTTTTTAATTAACTATTAGGGGAGAGGGGGGCACGTGTGAACATGGGGCACATGTGAACAGTACATATTTCACTCAGTTAATTTGAGATAAAAAAAATTAAAAAATAAATACCAATAGATGGTAGTACTGGTACCATCTTTCGGCTGAATTTTCAGAACAATAAGCCATTTCGATTTCTGGTAGTTGTAATTTGTTTGTTTTAGAAGGTGTGAAGTAAAAAAGTCTTCTAAGTTATTGAAGTAAAAATTCATTCAGGACATTTTTTAAAGTAGAATATCAGCATTGCATTCTGTAGTGGCATTAATTAGGTAAGTCTACAAAAAGTTTTGTTTCCTTATTTCAATTAAAAACATCTTCTTTTTATAAGTTAGGCTGAAGTTGGTAGATGGGGCACTTGTGAACAGAACATATGGGGGCAGATGTGAACAGTTCACAAGTGTATTTTTTAAGTCTGTGAATGCATTTTTTTTTTTTTTTTTTTTTTTTTTAAGTTTAAAATTTAATTACCCTTGTCAAACATTGAGCTATAAATTCAATGTTTTTAGGATTGCTTCCCAGTTTTAATTTACTGGAAGTTAGATAACAATTAAAAGTGACTCAAAAGGAGTAGATAGTGTACAATTTTACGTATAATTTCTTGTATCTATGTTGAAACATTTATTTATTTATTCACACAACTAAAAACAGGGTATATCTAATTGGTTTTTATCACAGTTTTTATAAAAAAAAAAAATATTTTTGTCTTATTTATGCATGTGTTCACATGTGCCCGAGATATGTTCACAACTACCCCTCCACCGGGGCACATGTGAACAAATTTAGCCAATTTTTAGAATGATGGTATAAGTTAGAAATTCTTGATAAATGCATTCAAAAGTTTCACCAAAAGAACAATCATATTGTAAATATTCATATGATTCAATTTTTGGTTCAATAGTTCATAACAATTTTGAGAAATAGTCAAAAATATAAAAATTGTTCACATGTGCCCCCCCTCTCCCCTACGTGTAATTTATGAATTATCTGTTTTGAGAGAAACATTACGAATATTTATTCATTTTAATCATTATTTGGCTATAAAAGATCTTATTTGAAATATTTTTTCACCAATACCAATTATCTATCAAAATAATAAATAAAACAGCCTAGTTTCTAATGCCTGCAAAAAACTAAATTTTTTAAAAAGAAATATTAAAATATATATATATATAAATGTTTTAAAACAGTAAATAAACATTCGTTAATTATTTTTTAAATAAACTTACGTGCAATTTATGAATTATCTGTTTTAACACAAACATTACAAATTATACGTTCATTATTTGGATATAAAAGAACTTATTTGAAATGTTTTCCCAAATATTAATTATCTATTATCTACCTGGATAATAAATAAAACAGTCTAGTTTCTAATGTCTGCAAATAGCTATTATTTTTCTTTTAAGAAATATTTAAAATATATATATAAATGTTTTTAAACAGTAAATAAGCATTCGTTAATTATTTTTTTTAATTAACTATTACGTGTAATTTATGAACTAGGTATCTGTTTTCACAGAACATTACAAATTAAATGTTCATTATTTGGGTATAAGAGATCCTATTTGGAATATTTCTTCCCCCCCCCCCCAATACTAATTATCTAATATCTATTTGAATAATGAAGAAATTTACTTATTTACTTTTACAATAACATTATAACAGCCAATTGTCTCTCGGGTTGCATCAGGATAATTAACGCATATAAATAAAAACATCTTTTTAAAGATAAAATTCAATGTGGATTAAAATATTTAGACTTCATATATATACATACATTATGTTTATAAAAATTAAGGTTATGACAATGACAAAAAGAAACCTCTGAAGCTGAAAAATATACATTAAAACAGCTCGCTTTTTTAAAATAAAAAATAAAAAACCATAAACTGATAATTCCTTGGAATTCTGCCAATTCTTGCCTTATTGCAAATAAGGTAATAACTAAACAGCAAAACAATTAAATATAAAATGAGATTAAAACTGTTTCTCAAAAAAATTCGGAAAAAAACTTCTCCTGACCTAAAAAATATTATATGCTTGATATATTAAATAGTGGGATCAGAGAAATATTTGAAATCCTTCGCAAAACGTGTATCGTTCATTAATCAAATTTAAATCTGTTAAAATATAATGAACAATGAAAAATATTTAAAATTATTTAATACTCAAAAAGTATGTTATATATCAAGCGAAAAAGCTACATCATTTTTAACGTTATAAGGTATTTCCGGTTAGGCAGGGCCCGACTTATGCAGGGGCATGCGGGGCAGCTGCCCCGGGCCCTCCTTCTTAGGCCCCCCATGAGAGTAATCAGGATTTTCATTAAAAGGTGTCAAATGATTAAAATTAGCAAAAGTGACCAAAATTCATATATTTTCAAACATTTAGTAAGAAGTGCGGGCCCCCTTCCCCTGTCTACTTCCAGTACCCCCTACACCCATCTAAAAAACAAACTATATGATTAGAAAACTAATGATTAAAATTTTATTATGACAACTTAGTATATATTCTATTGTTTTCAAAAGAAATTCTTTATTAACGTTTTCCTCGCAATGGAGTAAGTTAAAACCATTACTTATGAATAATTTGGAGCATTTTCTTTTAGAATCTTATAACGTAAATAGATAAGCAAAGTAAAAGTAGTTTGCAAAAAAATACTCGTATCAACCAATCTACCATTTTTTCTACAATTATCCTACTAGTATTTTTTCTTAAAGTTGTGACTATCATTTTGTGATACCCTGTTTACAGATGTGAGCAGTACCGGGTACAAAATTTATGCATACGTTCAATATGTATGAAGTTTCTTACTAGCTACTTCCACATTATTCCAAAAGAATTCTATAGATATATAGAAGGGGCCCCCCAGAATGATGCTTGCCCCGGGGCCCCCCATAGCCTTAGTCGGGCCCTGCGGTTAGGACCGGAGCAACCATCGGGCAAATGGGGCGGCCCCGCGCCAGTTGGAGCCTTGTTAGGGGCCCCCAGCTTCTCTATACAATTCGAAATAACGTTACCCGGTTTAAAATAACGAAATTATTGCTCTAAATTAAAAAATTTTTTTACCAAAAAAAGTTAGTATCAAGTTTATTTCTAACAGCCAAAGTTAATATAATTGTCGGGGAATGTATATTGTGAAAAACCTGAAAGAAACGGTAAACGCTGTTAAATGATATGATAATGATGTTTAATGATAAATGTTTAAAATATTCTAAAGGATAAAAGATTTTAGAAATTAAAAATTATTATACACATTATATGTGAAAAAAATAGCATTTTAATTTTGATACATTTAATACTCTATATTATAAATTAATCTATGATATATACAATTTTTAAAAATGATTTTTATTAATCGGATATTGTAGTCAGAGGCTTTGGGAGCCGCTAAATGATTTGACATTGCGCCGGCCCTGTTTCCGGTATCAACAGGTAAGAAACCATCTCTAGGGAAAATGCAGAAACGTTCATAACTCACCTCCCAGTTGGGTCTTGTAATATTAGTTTCTTCTGGCCAGCTAAGGTCCTCTGACATACTAGATAGAGTTAACCAATTTGCTCTCCTGGGATCCGAAACTGATTCCGTCAGCATCTTTAAAATAATATTTATTCCTCTATCCACTCTTCAATTATCACAGATCGGATGAAAAAGATTTAATTCCACAAACGCTAAATGATAGTCACCATCTCGACACAACACGTCTCATACCTGCGGTTTTTCAACGTGTTTTGTTATGTTTTGGTGAGGCAGCAGGTGCACCGCTTAGGGTTGCTCTCTGACTTAGACGCCATCGTCGCCAAGTAGAGTGTTCTAGCGTCGCCAAGTATTAAAGATACGCGGGAGGAAGTTCCATCGATTTAGATAGAGATGATGCTATTTTTTTTGTACTGAGTGACAGTTAAAAAGCTCTTATAAGAAGAAGTGGAAAAACCAAGATTTTTTTTTTCTTTTACGCGTAATAAAAAAGGAAATAAAGCGGAATGAAAGAAAAAGTTGAGCAAAAAGGCCTGGGAACTTTAAGTGAATTTTACAAAAAAAAAAAGAAAGAAAGGTTAAAGGAAGAGGTACCTAAATTATGTTACAAAGACTGTGAAATGAATTCATGGAATAGTTTAAAAGGAACTTTATTGATCAGCAATAATTTAATATTTTATGTGCTAAAAGCCGGTGAGTTCGAAGTAAATTTTTAACACTTTAAAGAAAGTTAAATAATATATTTTTAGAAATGTTTTGACAGATATATATATAAAAAAATAAGAATAAATAAATAAGCATGAAGCAGGAATTCTGGTTCTTCCGAATTTAGTGTCGCCCTCGGTGAAAAAAAAAAAAAAACCACACACACACACACACACAAATATAGATAATACAAAACATATTTCAGCTTTAAGATTTAAAATAAACGCTTTTATTTTATATAAAACGACGTCAGTTGCATCCGCTGAAGAATCCCACATTTACGATATAGTGTAAAACAACATCTATAGAAAAGTATGCATAGGACGTCACTATCGCGAAATAATACACAAACCCAGCAAAAAGTGATGTTGTAAACTCGACAAAAAAATCGGCTACCTAATTATTCATATGCCTTCATTTCTTTGTAACATTAATATGGATACTTAAAATTAAACATAACTTATAATTAACTCCATGTTTTATCAGAAATCATTCATTTATATTTTTTCAAAATAGCACATATTTTAATTACAATTTTTTTTTCTCCTGCTGTTTTGAGGAAATAGCAACAAAAAGATATAGTAATCTACTATTTTCCCTTTACTCCCTACAGAAATGGAGTACTTCAGTTGCCACCATTACAGAAATGGCCTTACAAACTACAAAAAAAAATAATAATAATATCTCAAAAATAAATTGAGATGCAGTTTTCAAACAAATTGCAGTTTTTTTTTCGCTGTACGAAGGTGTAAAAATTGGAAATGTGCGATGCTTAGAAGTTAAAAAAAATTGCAGTAGAGATTATCAGTATTTAACCGTACAATGATACATCTGCTTCGTTTTACGACTCGCTTCTGCAACGTAACGTTATTTTTTAGGGGCGACATTTTAATTGTTGCCCGAAAGAAATAGCCTATCGGAGCTAATAAACAAATAAATAAAAAGCGACGTCATTTAAGAAGAGTAAACAGAAAAGAGGAATTTTAAAATATTAATTTCCCGATGAGATCTTTTAAAAATAAAAATGTATCCCGCGTCTATTAGGTTTAACACTAGCGAAGGGAATTTGAGACCTTAATATAAAAGAATCTTTCGTCAGATTTTTCGTCAAAAAAATAAAAATAAAAAATTAAATTTCTAAGATTTTAGGACAAATACGGCTGTGATAGCACCGTTGTACGTCTAAACTAGAAGTTTGCCTTATAACGAAGTTTCTCTCTATTCTAAAAAAAAAGTAACTAACGCTGTCACCGCCGCTGTTTTTTAATTTTTTGCGACCGAGGGTCTTTCTTCGTTGATATGTATTAAGAAAACTACTGCATACAAAAATAGGAAAATCAGTGGTATTATAGAGAAATGTTTGATAAACACGCTGATGCAGACAGTTTTCAAATCGAATGATTATTTTAAGAGATGTTTAATTTTAAAGTTGGTCAAAATTGTTGCATTAAAAAAGTTTTATAGGAGCAAATACTAAACGTAGAAATTTAATAATTTTTAGATCATTTTATACATTAGAAGTTCTGTGTGCAGACTGCATTTTTTTTTATTCTTTTTTTTTTTTTTTTTTTTTTTTTTTTTTTTGAGGATTTATTTCCATTTTATATTCAAAATTTCAGCATTTCGAGAAATATTTTTACATCTTTTAGAAAAGGGTATTATTTTAAATTGTTGCCAATTTTTAAAACAGTACGAATAATATTTCCTTCAAATTAAAAAAATTATTTAAACGTGACTATTATAAACAGAAAAAAAACTTTCAAATTAGAATTAAATGATTACGTTTTAAAAGCAGGAAAATATAGGAAATTAAGTCATAAAAACTATATTTACACGTGAATTTTAAAAGTGAAAAAAACTGTAAAATAATAAGTTCATTAATATTCGTTAAAAGTCGTAAATGGAGGAAATTACGTCATATTTAAAAATGGCCAAACAATAATATTGCTAAACAGATTAAATTTAAAAATTTATTTGCGCGAGACATTTATTTCATATTTTGAGATAATCTTTTAAACTATTGTTGTGAATTCTAAGACAGCGCAAATAATATTTCCTTACTAACAACAAAAGTATTTTAACGTGAATATTAAAAAGAAACAAAAACTTTGGTGAAAATTACATCAGATTCAAAACGATTCATTTAAAATGTCTTATTTAAAAGAACTTTCTTAAAGCGTTGTTAAAAAATACCGGGAGACAAAGACTCTGTTGGCTTAATTAATTTTTTATTAGCTTATTTTCAAATTTTTCACTGATCTGATTTAATCAAAGACGAAAACAGCCCGTTAACAGGGAGATCGCTATGTTTATTTTTAAATATAATTCAGCCTTCCGAACATTTTTCAAAGCCGACCAAATTAGCCTGCTTTTAAAGTTTGCGATGTCTGAACGGGGGTTGGCGAGCGTAGCTCGTAGGGGGCAGAGCCCCATAGTTATTTAAGATATTGAATTGATATCAATTCTAAACATAAACGACTTAGAAAAGACTTCGAAAATAAAACAGTGCATAGTGATGATTAACTGAAACGGGATGAAGAGCTAAAAGACCTGTAAAAAAATGACTACGTACAAACAGAAAATTAATAAAACAAGACTAGAATTAGCAAGAATTTTCAATTAAATTTGAAAATTGCTCTGCTAACGATTGGTCTCAAGGCATATTTTCAAATGAATCAAATTTTATCTTTTTATTTTTTAGGTAGACGCAGAAAGAGCAAAAGCTTTAATGAAAATTACACTCTTAAGATAGTCATGCTTTCTCCCCAGTTATGGTATGGTGTTGTATAATTTTTGATGGAGATAGTCAAATATTAACCCTTTGTGAGTCAACAACTCTGATTCGAAAAATATTTACCCAGATGTTAGAATACATCATTTTAAGCGTGTAAAAAAGAATTTTAAAAGAACAGAAAAATATTTTAGTTGTTAATAACGTTATTGACTAAAAGTTACCTTTTTCACGGCTGCAAGGAGCAGAAAGCTATGGATACTTCTCATAAATAGTGTCCATTTTCTAGTATAAATTTCTAAAGTATACGAAATTACCTTTGTGAAAATATCTATTTTTGGACGTCCGCAGTCTTTTTTAGATCCCGGTATGCTATTTCTTTCTCCCAGCTTATTTTGTCTCCAATAAATAACGTTACCTTGTATACGCCAGCCGTAAAACAAAAGCCGATGTTTCATTGTGCGATTAAATACTCTACAGCATTTTTTAAAACTTCTAAGCATCGCACATTTTCAATGTTTATACCGTCGTATTGGGGAAAAAAAAGTACTTTTTAATGCAATTTGCTTGAAAACTGCATCTCCATTTGTTTTTGAAATATTATTATTATTATTATTATTATTTTTTTTTTGGTAGTTTTTAGCGACATTGGTTTCATTTTGGCAACTCAAGTACTCCATTTCTGTAGCAAGTAAAGAAAAAATTGTTGAAAAATAGCAATTATATCTTCTTGTTGCCATTTTCTCATAAAAATTGAAAAAAAAATTAATTAAAATACGTGCTATTTTGAGAAAAATATAAATGAAGGATTTAGGATAAAACATAGAGCTACTATAAACTATATTTACTTTTAAGTATCTATATTAATGCAAATTACGTCATTTTATATAAAATAAAAGCGTGTGCTTTAAGTCTTAAAATTGAAATATGTTTTGCAGTAAGAGTCCCAATTATCCGAGTCCCGCTTAACCGAGTTATTTTCTTCTGATGGACTGGTGGCTTCTATTATTATGAAACAGCCATTATAAATAAAGCGTTAGGTGAAGAAAAATGTATTTAAAAAAATGGCCATAATTTTTTTTGCCCATTTTTTTCCCATTCTGACCAGAAAATCAGAGTTCTAACTTTTTACGACTGCTCTTTCATCTTCACCTAACGCTTCATTTATAATGACTGTTTCATAATAATAGAAGCCACCAGTCCACCAGAAGAAAATGAAGTAATGGAAATGCCAGGGGCGACACTAAATTCTGAAAAAGCAGAATTCCTGTTCTCTAGTTTATAATTTTATATAATTTACGAAATTCATTTTATCAGTAACGGTGCAAAACTGCTCGAATGATAAAAAAAACTTTGGCAGGCTAAATGAACTCAGCATCACCACCTGTTGAGAATTCTATGAACGATTTATATAAAACTCCTTTGTTGGGAGATAGCAGCAATCAATAAAATTTTCTTTTGAAGCCCGTTGTATAAGTAACATCGATTTTGGGGTACGTTGCACTTATGCAACGTAATGCTACCAAGGCTAATCCATTCATGCCTAGCGTCTCATTTTTGGGACACTTCAAATTTTAATGAATTTGTGTAATTTTCTTCTTATTTATAAAATGAAAATTGTATGAAATTATTCTCGATAAATGTCTTTATCTGTTACCAAGAGATGACAGCATAAGATGGATATGTATTTGCTTAAACGAAGGCTTTTTTCGGTGTTTATAGATTTTTCATTTTTCAAGATGGCGAAATGTAAAAAGTGAGTTTATTTATATTTTTTCTGTCAAGGATCAAAATAAATAAGTCATAATCTTAGCATGTAGACTTCTTTGAAATACGTATTTTTTTTTTTTTTTTAAATTGTGATATTATATGTTCAAGCCTATTTTTTATGCATTTTTGTAACATTGAAAATATAGGACGCAGGCTCGAATGGTACATATTTTTGTTAGCTATTTAAGAGACAGATATTTATGTTAAGTCCTTTTAAAGATTATTATTAAATAAATTGTTTTTAAACCTCCAATACTGTTATTCTTAGTATATTATTAATAATACTTATGATGTTATTAGTCTCCTGAAAGAAACACATATATATATTTTTAGTAATTCATAAAAATACTAAATATAGTATATAATATAGAATTTAAAAGCCTATTTTATATAAATTTAGACAAAACATATAATTATGCATATTATATTATTATAAAAATTATGCATATTCCCATATTTAGTACATTTACATTTTTATCAAATAAATACAAAAAAATTTTAGTGTAATTTTCTTTAGTATTTTTTCAGTTCATTTAGAGATCTGCACGGGCCGTAATATCCGGCCCCGGCCCGAACGAAAGCTGTCTTGGCCCGGCCCGGTGTAAAAATTAAAAGTTCGACTCGAGCCCAGCCCGGCCCGTTTATATTTTCGCAGTTCACGGCTGAGATAAATAAATTATAGATTTCAGGATAAAATTAATCATATGATGTAAGCCAGCATATTTATCCATCATTTAAAAATAAAATAAGTAAAATAAAAGGCATAAAGTAGAGATCGACCGAAAATTCGGCTTCGTTTTCGTTTTTGGCCCAAAATCTGAGTTTCGCCGAAAACGAATTTCCAGCGAAAATGCTGCCAAAAATTCGGCCGCACCGAAACTATATGTATTCGAAAAATCTCGTTTCTTCCTTCGAGAATTTTCAACATTATTCATTGATTTGAGTTGTATTGGCTCACAAGAGACACTCTTTATTGATTGCTGTGTACTTCGCTGTTTATAATTATCAGTCTTGACTGACTCAAGACGTGGGTGCAAATTATAAAGCAAGAAATGCATATATGACTAAACTTTGAAGACGCTTTTCACGTGCTCATTAAAAGCTGCAGACTTAACTGTAATAGAATTTTTTTTGTTTGAAACCGCAGAAGTGTTTCGAATACTCTTTGAGAAAGTTTTAGTATAACAGATGATCCTTTACAAAAATCAATATAAAAGGTAATTCGAGGTAGGTATACCTAAAACATGATTTAATTAGATGAAATTCGTATAATTGGAAAATTGTTTTGTCTCATTAATGAATTAATTACATTTTATTTTACTAGGGGGTTCTGCCCCCTTCGAGCTACGCTCGCCAACCCCCGTTCAGGCACACCAAAATCCAAAAAGCACGCTAATTTGATCGGCTTTAAAAATATTGAATTAAAAAAAAAAAAAAAAAATTAGCGATCTCTCTGTAAACGGGTTTCCATTCGTTTTCCTTGGATTGGGGATTTTTAAAACCACATCTGCTGCTGTTAAGAGATACAATGGCTGTTTTCGCATTTAATTAAAAAAATTATTTAAACATTTGAAAATAAGCTAATGTAAAATGAATTAAGTAAACAGTGTCATTCAGGGCCGAAACTAAGGGGGAGGGGGCAGAGAGGGCATGAGCCCCGGGCGCAAGACCGAAGTGGCGCCAAATGAAGGATTATAACTTTGGAATGGATCATTTTCTTCTGATGGACTGATGTCTTCTATTATTATGAAACAGCCATTATAAATAAAGTGTTAGGTGAAGATGAAAGAGCAGTCGTAAAAAGTTAGAACGCTGATTTTCTGGTAAAAAAAATTATGGCCATTTTTTTTCTTCCCATTCTGACCAGTCTGACTTTTTACGACTGCTCTTTCATCTTCACCTAACATTTTATTTATAATGGCTGTTTCATAATAATAGAAGACATCAGTCCATCAGAAGAAATCACTCGGTGAAAGCGGAAACTCGGATAATCGGGAATCTACTGTATATTTCATTTTAAAAATGATCTTTAGAATATTTTTGTTGGTGTTCAGAGGGGAGTCATGACCCCCCTGACCTCCCCCTTGGATCCGCCATTGTAGATTACGTAGTTCAGTATTACATATTTTAAATTTTAAAATAAGTCGACTATTAGAAAATTAGTAAAATTCTCTTTGTAAATATACTTCGCGGAAGAGGAGGGGGTGGGGGCGCCAAAATCCATGCTTGCCCCGGGTGCAAATAAGGCTAGTTTCGGCCCTGGTGTTATTGTCTCCCGGTATTTTTTAACAGCGCTATAAGACAGTTCTTTTAAATAATTCATTTTAAATGTATCGTTTCAAATCTGACGTAATTTACACCAAAGTTTTATTTCTCTTATTAATATTCACGGGAAAATACTTTTGTTGTTAGAAGTAAATATTATTTGCGCTGTCTTCGAATTCATGATAATAGTTGAAAAGATTATCTCAAAATATCTCGCGCAAATATATTTTTCAATTTAAATTGTTTTGCCATATTTTTGGGCATTTTAAATATGACGTAATTTCCTCCATTTACAAGTTTTAACGCATAATAATGATTTTTTTTATTTTAAGATTTTGTTTCTCTTTTAAAATTTAACTGTAAATATGGTTCTTATGACGTAACTTTCCTGCTTTTAACATGCAATCATTTAATTCTAATTTTAAAGTTTTTTTTTTCTGTTTGTAATAGTCACGTGTAAATAAATTTTTAATTTGAAGTAAACATTATTGTTTTCGCTGTTTATACAATTGGCAGCAGTTTAAATTAGTACCATTTTCTAAAATTTGTAAAAAATATTTCTCGAAATGATAAAAATTTGAATTTAAAATAGAAATAAAACCTCAAAAAATCAGTTAAAAAGCAAAAAAAAAAAAAAAAAAGCAATTTAACAAATTACAACGACCATTTGGAAAATGATTTTTTCAAAGACTAAAATTTAAGACAAAAAATCGCACGGAGTTGGTCATACATTACGTACCCCATGAATTAAACATTAATAGTGTTATTATTATCCACCTGAAACTTACGTATTATCCAAGCATTTCATTGGCATTTCGGGAAAAGGCTTTTCCATCGTCAGATTTCCAAGAAATCTGACGACTCATTTTAAATGAAATTGCATTCTTAAGCTTCTAAACATCCCACAATATTTCTTTTTACACGATCGTATGGAGAAAAAAAATGTAGTTTTAAATGCAATTTGTTTGAAAGCTGTATCTCAATTTGTTTCTGAGTTATTATTATTATTTTTTTTTTTTTTTTTTGTAGTTTTTATTACTTTTTTGTCATAGTGGCAACAGAAAGTATTCATCTCTTGAAAGTAAAGGGACAACAGATTACTGTACAGACCAATCATAAAACGAATAAAATGCGGATTAAACCAATAAAAAGCGTCAGATATGCTTTTGATTTCCTACCCTGACGAGGACAATAACCATTTTTCCAAATGGTTAATAAGAAAAATAAAGGCAATCTGCACACCGGGAACTTATCTATACTTCCTATTATAAAGAGGTAAAAATTGTTTATTTGTAGGAGGTAAGCTCTGGAACTACCGAACCGATTCCAAAAGTAATGGTACCAAAATGATGGTGTTAGTCCAACTTAGAACATAGGCTATATCTTATGTCCGTGCCACTGGCCAAAAGGGGGTGCAGGAGCAAAGTACGTTCTAAAAATGCAATTTTTGTGTTACTGGATGGCTTAGAAACATGAAATTTGGAATATTAGTTACTTATAAGATATAAATGATGTCTAAGAACAGTTCTTAAACAATTCGAAATTAAAAAAACGGGGGGGGGGGGAAATGCGCAAAAAGCGTTCTAAAAAGCGTTCTAAATGGTAGTTTCTACATAATCTCAGGAAATACCAAACCGATTTAAAAATATTGGTGTCAAAATGATGGTGACGACGCTTGCTCCAAGATAAACTATATTTTATGTCGGTGCCACTACCCCAAAGGAGGTGCAGGAGCAAAAAACGTTCTAAAAGTGCGATTTATGTGTTACTGAAGGACCTAGAAATATGAAATTTGAAATATTAGCTACTTATTAGATATAAAGGATTTCTAAGAACAGTTCTTAAACAATTCGAAATTAAAAAGGGGTGAAAATGCGCAAAACGCGTTCTAAAAAGCGTTCTAAATGGTAGTTTCTACATAATCTCAGGAAATACCAAAACGATTTAAAAATATTGGTGTCAAAATGATGGTGACGGCCCTTGCTCCAACATAGGCTATGTTTTATGTCAGTGCCACTACCCCAAAGAGGGTGCAGGAGAAAAATGTTCTAAACTGCGGTTTTTGCGTTACGGAAGGGCCTAGAATCGTGAAATTTGGAATGGTAGTTAGTTATAAGATATCAATGATCTCTAAGGACATTTCCTTAAAAAATCGAAATTTAAAAGGGGATCAAAATGCGCAAAATGTGTTGTAAGAAACGTTCTAAATTGCGGTTTCTATGCAATCTCAGGAAGTACTGAACCGATTTCAAATATAATGGTGTAAAAATGATGGTGACAGATCTTGCACCAAGATAGGCTATATTTTATATCTGTTTTCACTACCCCAGAGGAGATGCAGGAGCAAAATGCGCGAAAAGCGTTCTAAAAACGTTCTAAATGCCGATTTGTCAGCAATATCTCACGAAGAATCAAACTGATTTCAAAAGTAATGGTAGGAAATTGATGCTGACAACCTCTGCTCTAACATAGACGCTATTTTATGTCGGTATCACTATCACCTAGACGTTGCAGGAGCAAAAAAGCGTTCTAAATTTCGATTTTTGTGATCGGTAGGGGCTAGCAACTTAAAATTAGGCAAGCTACATATTTATTAGATATAAATGATCTTTAAGAACAGTTTCGAAAAAATTAGAAATTTAAAAAGGGGTGAAAATGCGCGAAAAACGTTCTAAATTGCGATTTCTACTAAATCTCAGAAATACCAAAGCTATTTCAAAATTAATGGTTGCAAATCAATGGTGACAGTCCCTGCTATAACATAGGTTATATTTTATGTTGTTGTCACTACCATCTGAGGGTTGTAAAAGCAAAGCATGTTCTAATTTGCGTTTTTTGCACAACTGAGGGGTCTAACACTTTGAAGTATGGCATGGTATTTACTTATAAGATGCAACTGCTTTCTAAGAGCAGTCGAAAGAAAATTCTAAATTTTAAAAGATGAAGTGAGCGAAAAGCGTTATAAATTGCAATTTTTATGCAATCTTATCAAATACCAGACCGATTAAAAAAATAATGATGACAAATTGTTGGTGATAGAACCTGCTCAAACATAAGCTATATTTTATGGCTTTGCCACTACCACCAGAGGGTTGCAGGAGCTAAAAACTTCCTAAATTGCGATTTCTGTGATACTGAAGAGGCTAGAAACTTTAAATATGGCATGGTAGTTACTTATAAAATATAAATGCCCTCGAAGGACTATCGAAAATAAATTTTAATTAAAAAGGGGTGGAGCGTAGGGGAGGTGCGAAAAGCGTTCTAAAAAAGTCCTAAATTACAATTTCTATGCAATTTCAGGGAATATAAACCGATTATAAAAGTAATAATTGCGAATCAATGGTAAAAGTCTCTGATCTTACACAGGCTATATTTTATGCCGATGATTCTATGACCTGGGGTTCACAGGAACAACAAACGTTCTAAAAAAGGCTTTAAAAGCTTTCTAAATTACGTTTTTGTGGAATATTAGGAAAAAACAAGCCGATTTCAAAATTAATGTTGGCAAATTAATGGTGACAGTTCCTATTTCAACATATCCCTTTATCTTGAGAGAGGTGGTAGGACTTGGAATTTGACATGATAGTTAATTTTAAGATGTAAGAAGATGGTTTCTAAAAAATACAAAACTTCAAATGAATACTGAAATGAGCGTATTAATTGAGCATAAAAGTTTAAAAATATTTTTAAATTATCATTTATTTAGTTTTATTTCGTTTTATTAATTTAAGTCTCATTTATGCCTAATGCACTGTAATAATGATGTTTAATCAAACTGTGTTTTAAATAGTAATTTTTGAATTATTCCTAAAAGTAATAAGTACCTTTTAATAATAAAAAAAAAAACTTTTAATAAAATAAAATATTACGTTTTATTAAAATAAAAATTTAGTTAGTACCTTTTAATAAAAATTAGACATATAAATATCACTTGGCATATTTCAAATATTACGCGAGCAAAGCCGCGGGGTTTGCTAGTAACGTATAAAATGATCGAAAATGATTAAATTCTCATGTATAGTTTTTGCTCCAATAAAACTTTTTTAATGGAACGATTTTGTCCAACTTTAGCATTAAATATCTCTTAAAATAATTCTTCGATTTGAAAACTGTCTGCATCAGCGTGTTTATCAAACATTTCTCTATAATACCACCGATTTTCATATTTTTGTATGCAACAGTTTTTTTAATATTAACGATGAAAGGCCATGCTTAAGCATTCAAATTGGATGCCGATCTAACCGGAATATCTACGCAGATTTTCATTGGTCCATTTCCAAATCAAAACTTTTTTTATATATATAGAAGGATATGGAAATAAAAAGTTTTGGTCAGAGGCGTATGGAGAGCCAACTTGGGTGACAGGTATAATTAATTAGTAGTTATGTATATTTATGTATGTATTAATTACTTTAAAAATTTGAACGTTTTCGTTTTCTCTTTCGGCCGAAAATAGGAAAACTACCGAAATTCGGTTCCGGTTCAGCTCTTAAAAATCTGTTTCGGTCGATCCTCAATTATAAGATACATCTTTGATTTCATCATTAGCATGGCCTGGTAACAGTTCACATTTAAATTCAATAAGAATTGCATACACTGTAAAAAAAAAAAAAAAAAAAAAAAAAAAATGTTTCTTTATCTACGAAAATATACAATAATCTCTTTCGAGTGACCCACGATTCCAAAAAGCATTCTTTATCTTTAGGAACCAATATATTTTCCAGATTTAAAGAAACATTTATGAAAACAAAGTTCATTTTGCTGCCCGTAATTTTCGGTAACGTTTCCGAGTAAATAAAATCACAAGATGAAATGCAATATTCCACCTTCATTCAATCACAAAATGCACACTATGAACTTTACAAAAGCTGATCGTTTTACTTAAAAGGCGAAAAAGTTATCATAAGACTAGAGAACAGGAATTCTGCTTTTTCAGAATTTAGTGTCGCCCCCGGCATTTCCATTACTTCATTTTCTTCTGATGGACTGGTGGCGTCTATTATTATGAAACAGCCATTATAAATGAAGCGTTAGGTGAAGATGAAAGAGCAGCCGTAAAAAGTTAGAACTCTGATTTTCTGGTCAGAATGGGGGGGGGGGGGGGTAAAAATGGCCATAATAAATAAAAGGCCATCCCCCCCCCCCCTCCCCATTCTGACTTAGCACATTACTATCGCGAAATAATGCACAAACGCAGGAAAAAGATACCGTCATTCAAGAAAATCGACAAAAAAAAAAAAACGGCTATCTAATGATTCATAGATACTTAAAATTAAATATAGTCTATAATAACTTCTTTGTTTTAACAGAAATCATTCGTTTATATATATATATATATATATTTTTTTTTTTTTCAAAATAGCACGTATTTTAATTACATTTTCTTTCGGTTGTTATGAGAAAATGACAACAAAAATATATAATTACTATTTTACAACTATATTTCCTTTACTTTCCACAGAAATGGAGTACTTCCGTTGCCAATATTAAGCAAATGGCTTAAAAAACTAAAAAAAAATTAATATTTAAAAAATAAATGGAGATGCAGTTTTTAAACAAATTGCATTTAAAAGTACTATTTTTTTCACAATACGACGGTATAAAAATTGAAAATGTGCGATGCTTAGAAATTTAAAAAATTGCTAGAGTATTTATCGTACTGCTTTTTTTTACGGCTGGCTTCTGTAAGGTAACGTTATTTTTTGGAATACACAAAATAAGCTGGGAGAAAGAAATAGCATACCGTACCGGGGGGGGGGGGGGGTTAATAGATGTTACAAGTTAGAAATACACATTTTATTTAAATTTCCTAATACTTTCGGCCTGAAATCATCCCGCAGCCTGGTCCCCTCGACTAATATATCTACGGATAGGTTGTAAAACGGAGTTTTGTTCGGAAAGAGGTTTGTTTCAAATAGAGTGTGCCCCCTGGTTGTGAATTGCGGAATTAACAGATTTTGCTAAAGGATAAAGTGTTCTGAAAGGAAAATTAAACGAAACCCTCTGTGCGATCTGTGATCGCACTTACCCACTTGTTAATGGTGTAGGGCTGAAACAGAGAAAGAAAATCGCTTGATTAAGCTTAAACTTTAACAGAGTACGAAACTTTTATTTGCAGTGTATGTCATAATGAAACAGTTAAAAGTTGCATAAAAGAACTATATAATACAATGCCAAATCGTATAAATAGGTTTTGTTAAAAAAATAATAATAATAATAATAAAAGGATCAAAATTTGAATTCTGCCTTTTAATAATTAAAAAGTCAACTTCCCCCATAAACATTTTAATACATCCTCCCCAGCGCCATCGCTAAGACTTTTTATTGGTGGGGGAGAGAACCTTAAATTGCCAAGTCAAATTTCAGTATTTGCCAACTCGTTTTGTAATTTTGCTAACTTACCACAGTTAGAAAATATAATATAGTTCTTATTTGTTAAAAGTTTAATAATATTCCCAATTAGTTTTGTAATTTTTGCCACGTCTATCAGGAATAGAAAATATATTATAGTTTTTATTAAAGTTTTAAAAATTTTTGCCAACTAAATTTGTAAATTTGCCAAGTGTAATAACATTCACGAATGTTTGGGGGGGAGGGCCCCCCCCGTCCCCCCCTTAGCGAGGCCCCTGATCCTCCCCAAGAAAAAGAAATTATTTTTTAACTTCTCTTTATTGAAAAATTGTGATAGAAATTTATTTTTGAGTACAGTAAAACCTCCCTAAAGTGACCACGTTCCATTCCAATAAAAATGGGTCGCTCCTAGAGGTGGTTTCTTAATGGAGTTCATGTTTAGATATAGATTTTAATTGTTGAAAAAAGGTAACAATTAATGTTACTAAAATTTATTTTTCACATTAGGAAAAAATATGAAAATCTAAGTGTCAAACAAAAGTTAATTACTGCATCGTTTAAAAAATGAATACATTGATGTTTGCTTTGATTTTACGGTTTTATCTTTTATAACTTTTATTTCCAAGTTCTTTCGAAGTTCAGTAAATAAATGCAATTTTTTTTAGACGGGAACAAATAATGACGATTTCATAAATTTATCTATTTCTTTGAGAGTTTCCTGACAGAATAGGGCGGGGGAGTTTAGTTTATTGACCGTCATTCTTAATTTATCATGAGAGTTAAATTCATAGCCTAAAAAGGCACAAAAGAGTTTAAACACTTAAAAGTTACCGGAATAAAAAAAAATTCTAAACTTAGTTTAGAAGTTTCATGAATATTGCGCTCTCCGGAATTATTTTTCTAAAAAAGCCTTCTTCAAGCGACCAGGAAAAAACGAAATTTGTTTCATTTTCTTCAAAGAAATGGGTCGCTCATGGAGGGAATTCAACTGAGATGGTCTCTGAATGGAGGTAAAATTAGTATTGAGCTTATGGGAATAAATTTCGTTCCATGAAAAAATGGTCGTTCAGGGAGGTGGTCGCTTAATGGAGGTGGTCGCACAGAGAGGTTTCACTGTATTTCATATAATATCAATTGTTAAATTTCTGTATTGTTTCTTATGTTGATATGGTTTTAAATTGTCTTGCACGGGAGTTTCTTACAAAAAATCCTTGGTTTAACTTATTCCACGTTTATATTCAATACATTTTTAAAAATGCTGCGGACTGCAGGCATATCTTTTAAAAACTTGCCCCTACCTGGATTTCGTTTTGCGGTGCTCATATCTTCAATGCCCCATTCTAAAAATAATCAGGATGGGTCTCCAAGAAATTGGGGCTAAATATAATCCCCCCCCCCCCTTGTTTCGGGCCCTCTTTTTTGAGGACCATGCCTCCAAGACAGTTATGTGAATCTAAAGATACCATAAATTCAAATAAAACTTTCACATTACCTGCATTAGAAACAGTTTTTATTTTCCATCAAAATATCTGAAGTGATTTCATTAATATCTGCTAAGTCATTGAAGGTAATTTCGAGGCGAAAACTTGCTGAAGTAAATTAAAAAAAAAAAAAAAACTGTATGTTCCTCTCTCAGAGAAATCTACAATTTTCATTTTTCTTCAAAATACCTGTAGACAACTTCTAAAATTTTTAAAACCTTCCAAAATCTAAAATTTTTAAGATTTTTTTTTGCTGATTTTTAACCATTTGGAAATGGTTGTTGTTTTCGGTCGAGGATGGAGCCAAATGATGCTCGCATTTTATTTTTTTAACGAAATTCAACGATGTTCTTTACTTTTAGAAGAATTTTTATTTGAATAGGTAATGGAAAGGCATAAAATCGTTAAAAATTGTTTGAATAGGTAATCGAAAGGCATAAAATCGTTAAAAATTGAAAAAGTTACAAAATGGATACGCGCAAATTATCAGATATGGAAAAATCCATCAAAGCCAAAGAGCGACGCCGAAATGAAAATCGTTTTGCAAAGCAAAACTCGAGGCCTTCAACTGATTATGTAGCCCATGAAAATCGAGGTCTTCAACTGATTATGTAGCCCATGAAAATCGAGGCCTTCAACTGATTATGTAGCCCATGAAAATAGATTACAGAATAAAAGACGAACGCGAAAAAGGAAACAATCTAATGTTTTATGGATTGATAATAAAAGGCCATGTCTCGAGGGGCTCCAATCCACTAGCAACGGCGTTTTACAATCGGTCGATTCTAACCGGGAAAATTTGAGCTCAACGTAGGTAATTTGTCGCAATTTGTGGATGATTCGGTGGAACTGCTTTCGATTTGTAAACTGTTTTTCTTCTCGAAACGGGACTTGGAGAGTTTATCGATGAAGATTTTGGTCGTCTGAAGTTTGATCTTTGCGATCTGTTGTTGAAGAAGATGCGACGGAATTGGGTGGACGAAATTTAGATTTTTCGGTTAAATTTTGTTACGAAGGTGATTTGTCGCGATCTGTGGATGATTCGGTGGAACTGCTTTCGATTTTTAACCTCTTATCTTTCTCGGCTTCTCTTGTCGAAATGTCCCAAAATTAAAACTAAGTAAATATTAAGTAAAAAAATCCAAATGGTCGTTGTAATTTATTAAATTACAAATTTTTTATTTATTTATTTATTTTACCTGGTATTCGTGATTCGTTCACAGGGGCACTCAAAAGTATTCCGTTACGTTATGGTCTATGGGGAAAAATTATTTTCAATGTATTTTAATAGAGTAACACAATTTTAAACATAATGAAATTTATTATTTTCTTCTATCTTCAATAGAAGAAAGTATTGTAACCGAAATTTTTTTTCGACTTCCGGTTTTCGACGGATTTACACGTTTTAGGGGTCAGAGATCCCAAAAACATGTTTATAGAAAATGTCTGTCTGTCCGTGTGTCTGTCGCTATTGTACCATCAAAAAGTGTATGAAGTATAGTGTATGAAAGCATAGAATTGAACCAATTTTTTTTTTTTTAAGTTCTTGGCTATGGCAAGCAGGTCCTTCCTTAATTTGGAAAAAAATCGCCGGTAGGGGGCGCTGTAATAGTGATTTTGAATATTGTACTATTGAAAAGTGTATGAAGTTATGCATAGAATTGAGCTTTTTTTTTTTTAAGTTTTTGGCTATAGCAAGCAGATCCTCCCTTAATTTTGAAAAAATCGGCCGGAAGGGGGGGTGCTGTAATAGCGATTTTTGTCGATTTTGATTATTGTACCATCGAAAAGTGTATGGAGTTATGCATAGAATTGAACCAAAAAATTTTTTAAGTTCTTGGCTATGGCAAGCAGGTAATTGAACCAAATTTTTTGTGTATGTTTCTGGCTATGGCAAGCAAGTCCTTCCTGAATTTTGAAAAAATCGGCCGGAAGGGGGACGCTGTAATAGCGATTTTTGTCGATTTTAAATTATTGTACCATCGAAAAGTGTATGAAGTTATGCATAGAATTGAACCAAAATTTTTTTTAAGTTCTTCGCTATGGCAAGTAGGTAATTGAACCAAATTTTTTGTGTATGTTTCTGGCTATGGCAAGCAAGTCCTCCCTGAATTTGAAAAAAAATCTGCCGGATAATCGGAAGGGGGCGCTGTAATAGCGATCTCTGTGCCATTTTCATTATTGTATTTACTATCGAAAACTGTATAAAATTATGCATAGAATCTAACCAAATTTTTTGTGTTTGTGTAAGGCTATGGTCAGTAGGTCCTTCCTAAAACTTGAAAAAAATTCCGCCAGAAGGGGTCGCTATAATTGCGCTATAATTGCCATTTTCATTATTGAACCAAATTTTTTGTGCATGTTTTTGGCTTTGGCCAACAGGTCCTCCTTAAATTTGGAAATACTTCGCGGTAAAGGGGCTTTGTGATAGCGATTTTTGTATACTTTTCTTGATTTTTCTTAGTTCTATTGTCCATCGGCGGCTCGTGCAGCGGCGGGAACTCGCTTCCTGCTAAGCCGGCTATTCGCTAACAGCTGATAACAACAGAATAAGGAAAAACTATTAATTTTAACAAATATCATGATATAGATTAACTCGTTTTTAGCCCGTTTAATTGACTGAAGCAGAAATTTAAGATGAAAACCAAAGCTGGTAGTATTGAACTCATAATATTGTAGTATTATGTGTAACTACTTTTTGAAATATTAAGATCTATAAGATAGAAAAAAGTTTTGGGATTGGCACATCCAACTAGTTGTACATTATTGGGGTATCCCCCATGTGGCAAAAACATCCGCCGATGGTATAGGTATAGGATATTGGAAACGACTGGATGTGTTTGCAAAGGGAAAAGCACGGGAGGACCAAAAATGCCTGTGCAGGATGTTGACCGTGTCAGAGCATTTTACCTATGCGTTGTCATAAGAAATCTGTTCGGAAACTAAATCTTGAACTTCAGTTGCAAAAGACGACAGTGCGAAGGTTTTAAGAACACGTTTACACATGCGTCCATACCGGTTACAGTTGGTACATGCTTGTGGGACTTTAGGTTGGATGTGTGCTGTACTTTCTCCTTTAGTAGAATCGTCTTCGTCCAGACCCGAAACTGAGGGGGGAAGGGGGGGGGCATGTCCCCGGGCGCCAAATGAAGGATTATACCTTTTGAATGGATCATCTTCTTCTGATGGACTGATGGCTTCTATTATTATGAAATAGCCATTATAAATGAAGTGTTAGGTGAAGATGAAAGAGCAGTCGTAAAAAGTTAGAACTCTGATTTTCTGGTCAGAATGAGAAGAAAAAAAATGACCATAATTTTTTTTTGAGAAAAAAAATTATGCGGTACCAAAACCTCCGGTCACAAAAAACTCAAAACCGGCGGCGGTGACAGTGTTAGTTACTTTTTTTTTAGAATATAAAGATACATATGATAGTAATATTCAAAATATGCATCAATATGTTGAGGATAATTTTCATTTATATGTTTTTCTTTTTAACACTTTCCAAAATAGTTGAAAAGTTTTTCCTTTATTTACTTATTAATCTGAAAAAATCGACTTTGCTCTGAGATAAGAATTTCCACGTTTGCTTAACAGGAGATTAAAGGTAAGTTAAATACAACTTAATTGATTAAAACGTATTGCGCAGCAGTATGTTTGCGTGCGTGAAAACACCACTTCGTGTGCAGATACGCACGCGCGCCCCTTAGATGAAACGTTTGTCAAAAGTAATTCAAAGAGACAGAGAGAGAGAAAATACTTATAGTGATTTAAGAGACAGTTAAAGAGTGCAGTTCATTTGAAAGTAAAAGAGGAACAAAAATAATTGATCAGACCAACGCTTTCATCCACTTTGCTAGATGATGCTCTGGAAAAAAAAAAAAAAAAACACTGCTAGAGAGTTGTCATGTCATCTGCAATTTAAAACAAGAAAGAAAAAATCCTGCTTTAAGCATAGATTATGAAGCCCTTTCCAACACATTCAGAATAATGTAACAAAACTGTAACCGTTAAATAAGTTAAAATATTATAATTCAACCCTATAGAAATGCATAACACATTTGAAAACCCAATTTCAACTGTTCCCATCTAACAATTGGAAAATTATCCGAATTCTTTGAGCAGCCCTTTATAGGGTATATAGATTTGTATCTATTAACTATATCCATGCCAAAATTTAGTTCACTTAAGAAATACATCATATAGACTTTAGTTGAAATTTCTCTTTCAGCAATTTCCGCTAATAAGGAGAATGACACGTGAATTCTTTTGTGCAGCCCTGTATATGAGGTATAAAATTTATATATACAACTAGAAAGATAGCCCGTCAAGAATGACGGAAAATGAGCTATCAAGATATATATAGTTTTCTGTATTTCGCCTAGGCCCCTATACTGGTAAAGTACCGAGAATTTTCTGTATTCGGCTATGTAAAGCACATTAAGATTGGGCAGTTAGGAGCTCAGATAGTACAGCGCCGTCTAGTAACGGTTATTTTATTAGTAGCATCGGATTGAAGATGTAAAGACGTACATTACACTTTAAATTCTGACTGACCCATAGATTTTGAAAAAAAAACCTTAGATGCACGGAGTTTAAGTTGAATTTCGGTGAGCTCAATTATGAAAAATTAGTGGGTTTCAATGGGGATTTCGCCAAAAAAGCCAGCTATCGCCAATTTGGCGTCCTATATGGAAACTTATTTTTGTCGCCAAATTTGGCGGAATATCGCAAAGTTTGGCGATATCTTGCCAAGTTGGTCAAAATTTGGCTTTATTGTGGTAACCTATTGTGGCTACTATTAGTACTTTTCATCAATTACTGATTGTTGAAGCTCCTACAGATTTCTCCATAGGAATCCTAAAATAACCGCGATGAATGAGGCGGTGCAACCGGAATTGTGAGGGACACACAGAAACTTGTATTTTATATAAATAGACTAGTAAAATGCAAAGAAATAGTTAAATTTAAAAGCACATGCCGAAATTGAAAACGCACTTCAAAAGCAATTATTACTCAAAGACAGTACTGTAATCAATTTCTTTTGTGTGTTCCTAATAAACGACAAATGCTATATGAATGCTCAATTCTATCGTAATTATCTTGTAGTGAAGTATTCGGCGATTTATATTTGTTTCAATACATTGAAACAGCGTCATCTCATTAAAATACTCTTCAAACGACTTTTCAACATATACCATAATGTTTTGGAATTCTTTTGGGTGCCCCTGTAAATGAACTATTCATCCCACATACATCATATACAATACCAAACATGCTTAGGTGACACTAAATAAAGTTTATCAATTGTATGAAAATTCGAGTAAATTTTCGGGAGCTAGAGCGTGGGCAGACGGACAGACAAACCGAATGCATAAATACTTTTCAACTTTGTTGGAAAGTGTTAAAAATGTGTCAGATGTGGGCAAAATTATAACATGTTTCTAAGCCAAAAAGTAAGCATGTTCTGTGTCAGCCATAACTCAAGCTTTTTTTCTCGCAGGCAGCCAACACAACATATTAGTATATAAAACCAGGGGTCGATGCAGGTTTTTTTTCTTGGGGCCCATTTTGTGCAAAGGAAAAGTTATTTTTGTGAATTTTATAGATTTTTGTGAAAAATAACATTTTGTAATGAAAGTTGAAATCGAGTAACTCAAATTCGAACTAAGCATTGATTAACCAAAAATTTATTTAAACCCTTGTGCTAAAGTTTTTTTTTTTTTTTTTTTTTTTTCTGGTGAACTGGTTTTATTTACAAATCACCCATTTTAAAACCTAACAAAATAAAAATAATAAATAGTAGTAGTAAGTTTTTATGGAAAGGAATTTTGTGAAGGGGCCTGTTTTATTAAAAGGAATTTTGTGAAGGGGTCCATTTTGTTAAATTGATTTTTGTGATGGGGCCCATTTTGTTAAATTGATTTTTGTGAAGGGGCCCATTTTGTTAAATTGATTTTTGTGAAGGGGCCCATTTTGTTAAATTGATTTTTGTGAAGGGGCCTGTTTTATTAAATTGATTTTTGTGAAGGGACCCTAAATAGGCCCCAAATTTTGCCTGGATCGACCCCTGATAACGTAAGAAAAAAGATAATTCAAGTAGAACAATAACAAAAATAATTAACAATTATATAAAATGTAATAATAGTTATATAAAATATCTCTCTATTCTAAAAAAAAGTAACTACCGCTGTCACCGCCGCCGCCGCCGCCGCCGCCGCCGCCGCCGCCGCCGCCGGTTTTGATTTTTTTGTGACCGGAGGCCTTTCTTCGTTAATATTAACAAAAATAATGCATACAAAAATATGAAAATCGGTGGTCTTATACAGAAATGTTTGGTAAACACGCTGATGCAGAGAGTTTTCAAATCGAAGGATTATTTTAAGAGTTATTTAATGCTAAAGTTGGACAAAATCGTTCCACTAAAAAAGTTTTATAGCAGCAAAAACTATACATGGCAGTGTAATCATTTTTAGATTGTTTTATGCGTTAGAATTTGCCGGAGTGCAGATTGCATTAATTTTTTTATTTTGACTCATTTTTTCAGGTTTTATTTCTATTTTAAATTCAAATTTTCAGCATTTCTAGAGATATTTTTTACAGATTTCAGAAAATTGTACTAATTTAAACTGTTGCCAACAGTATAAAAAGCGCAAGCAATAATGTTTGTATCAAATTAAAAATTTATTTACACGTGACTATTATAAACAGGAAAAAAACTTTCAAATTAGAATTAAATAATTACGTATAAAAAGCAGAAACTTATTAAAAATTACGTCATAAAAAGTATACACGTGAATTTTAAAAGAGCAAGGATATTGTAAAATAATAAATTCATTAACATGCGTTAGAAGTCTTAGGAGAAATTACGTCATATTTACGTCACATTATAGTTATTACATAAAATGAACACAAAATAATATTGCAAAAAAGTTTAAATTTAGAAATTGCGCTAGACATTTATTTGATATTTTGAGAATTAATTTAAAATGTCTCATTTAAAAGAACTTTCTTTTCGCTTTGTTAAAAAATACCAGGAGACAAAGACTCTCTTTACTTAATTCCTTTTATATTAGCTTATTTTGAAATGTTGTTACACGTGTATACGTCATCAAGTTATTTTTATTTCGATGTTTTATTTGTGTTTTTATTAATGTTGTACGAATTTATTTGTTCTTTCGTTATTTAAAATAAAAATTATATCAATTTGTATAATTTGGCGAGTGGTTTGGCGATTTATATAATTTGGCGAAATGGGTCGACAGGATAATCAAGTAGTACCGCAGCGGATTTGGCATTAAAATTCCCCAATCAAAGAGAAATGAATAGAAACTCGTTTATAGGGAGATCGCCACTGTTTTTTAAATTATAATTCAATCTTTCGAAATCTTTTTAAAGCCGATCAAATTAGCGTGCATTTAGAGTCTGCGGTGTCTGGACGGGGGTTGGCGAGCGTAGCTCGTAGGGGGCCGAGCCCCCTAGTAAAACGTAAAAATTACTAATAAACATTAATAGTTACATAAGAAATTTAATGCTTTAGAGTTAAACGTCATAATATAACAACGAAGAATTTACAAGTTTTAAAGACAAAAAAGCAGATTTTCTTAAGTAAATTAGACTTTTATCCAATGCAAAAATTTTATCTTTATAAAAAGTAAAAATATACAGTTCAAACTTAATTATTTTTAAAACGTTTGATAGCGTTGAAGATTAAAAATAATATGTCATAGATTAATTGAGAAAACTGTCTTCTTGCAAAGGTTCTAAGGCTGTTTGCTAGGTTTGGTTTGGTTTGTGTTTATGACGGCCAATTATCAACACGTGGGATAAAGGCCCTCTGTTTGCTAGGAGCCCGGCTAATTGGAGAATCATGTGCTATTTCCCAATCAGCCTGGTATTTTTCAGGTTTAATGCAAAGCAGCTTTAAACAATTGGAAAATGACCCATTGTTTCCCTACAAGCCTGATAATTTTCAGTCTCGTTGCAATGAGCTTTTGCATAGTTTTAGGCTAAGAAAATATTCAACTGTTTCTTCAAACAGTCTGGTTTGATCCAAGTTAATTGCAATAACTGGTGAATGTTTACGCATAAGCTGCCAGCTTTTTTGTTAGTACTAATTTTTAATAGAAAACTTTTCAGAGTTTCTTCGATTAAATGAGGTAAAAATTTCTATTGAAAAAAAATGGGAAAAAGAATGTGAATGTTGGCAGCAATGTTTATGCATAATTTTTGTATAAAAAATAACAGCAGGAACTTAAAACGTTCATGAAAAAAAGTATACGAATATTGCTTTATTGGCCGATTTGAGTTACGTGCCTGAATGTCTAAGATTAGTGAATACAGTAGAACCTCTTTTATCCGAAACTCTCGGTTAACAGAAACCCACTTTTAAAGCTTTTCTTTTTTTACCATCACATTCCTTGTGTGCAAAATCCATTTTGAAACCTTTTTTTTTTTTTTTTTTTTAACCATCATATTCTTTGTGCGCAAGTGGTCCTTTCCGAACTACGAGTACATATAAGTATTTTCGATCCTAGAGTTCCTTTGAATTTTACTTGAGCTCCCGTAAGCTGCGGAGTGGAACAAAAAAAACGAGCAAATTAGCAATTCTGAAGCTTTTGAATGTTTTGCAAAAGATTTGGTATGGCTTAAGCAGCAGAAAGAATGTGATGCTGGCGTACTAATAATATTAAAAAACTCCGTGATAAAGTTTCAAAGCAAAGGCAATCGAAACTGCGACAAACAAAACATTTTTTCAAACCCTTGTGATATATATAAAAGGCACTTAATTTAAAAATTAAAATTCAGGTACTTTATTCTTGTTTCTATTTTGCTATTGCTTTATTTTTATTAAGCACTTGTTACCATAATAAGAAATATTGCATATATTTCTCCTTAATCTTAAATTTGAAGCATTCTCAATTATCCGAAAATTTCGATTTTCCGAAAGAGGGTCGGTCCCAACTACTTCGGATAATCGAGGTTCTACTGTCCTTTAATTCTATTCTAACGGTATAATTTGTGAAAACACACCGTGCAAAAGTATTAATAAAATTTTCAGATAAGGTAGGTTTTTAATGTTTTCTCAGCTTTACGTAATAGAGGGGGGGGGGGGGGGGTGTTACTGAATGAAAATACAGTAGAACCTCGATTATCCGAAGTAATTGGGACTGACCTTCTTTCGGAAAATCGAAATTTTCGGATAATCGAGAATATCACAGTCTTTCTGCTGCTTAAGCCATACCAAATCTTTTGCAAAACATTAAAAAGCTTCAGAATTGCTACTTTGCTCGTTTTTTTTGTTCCACTCCGCAGCTTACGTGAGCTCAAGTAAAATTCAAAGGAACTCTGGGATATCGAAAATATTTATATGTACTCGTAGTTCGGAAAGGACCGTTTGCGCACAAAGAATATGATGGTTAAAAAAAAAAAAAAAAAAAAAAAAAAAAAAAGGTTTCAAAAGGGATTTTGCACCACAAGAAATGTGATAGTAAAAAAGGAAAAGCTTTAAAAGTGGGTTTCGGTTAAAAGAGTTTCGGATAAAATAAGTTCTACTGTAATTATAAAAATTTATAAGAAAGATATACTGTATCTATAAAATCTGCCAATGAGACCGCTTTTTTAATGCTTCCCCAGCATTTCATAGAGGAGGCGAGTTGCTGAATGAAAATTACTATAAAAATATTGTATTTATGTGCCTGAGTGTCTCATATTAGTAAATACTTTATTTTTATTTTAAGATATGTTTTGCCTAAATAACCCCCAGGATATATCAATAAAACTACAGATGAGATAGATTTTCACAGCATTACGTAGAGAAGATGGTGGTGCGGAATGAAAATTATTATTACAAAAAATTGTTAAGAAAATTGCATTACTCACAGGTTTTATTTACACGCCTGGTTAATAATTAGGATTAATGAACACTTTCTATTTTCATTATTACAAAAAAATTGTTAAGAAAACTGCATTACTCACAGGTTTTATTTACACGCCTGGTTAATAATTAGGATTAATGAACACTTTTTATTTTCATTGTTACATAAAAATTGTTAAGAAAACTGCATTACTCACAGATTTTATTTACACGCCTGGTTAATAACTAGGATTAATGAATACTTTTTATTTTCATTACCACAAAAAACAAAAAACAACAAAAAAAAAAAGTTAAAAAAACTGCATTATTGACAGGTTTGATTTACACGCCCGGTTAATAATTAGGATTAACCCTTAACCGGAAACGTGAAAATTTCGCGCACAAACAGAACACTTAATAATTTACCAAATTGTGAAATTAAACAATTAATTTTTAATAGTAATGCATTAACAGGGCCAATTTTTTAATATAACAGCAAAAAAATAAGTTTGGAATGTCGGAGAGAGAAAATATTAAGGGCAGATATGTAGACGCAAACATCTCAGAAACGTACGTTTCCGGTTAAGGGTTAATGAACACTTTTAATTTTCATTATTACAAAAAAATTGTTAAGAAAACTGCATTATTCACAGGTTTGATTGACACGCCTGGTGAATAATTAGGATTAATGGACACTTTTTATTTTAATAATAAGCAAAATTTGCTCGTCCCCACCGTAAAGTACCTGAAAACGAGGCAGATTGTTATATTTTTCACAGCATTATACGTGAAGATGACATACTACTGAATGAAAATAAAACAGAGATCATTGAGTTTCAAAACTCTCCTTATCCAGAAAATCTAATTTTGGGAAATCGCGAAAAACCTCTGACTGAGTCCATTGGTTTTCATTGTAAACCAAGATTTTACTGAGTCACAAATACACGATAAAACTAGTTTTTTTGCGGACTGTAGTGTTTTTTCGATGTTCACCAATAGAATAAGATTGATAGAGGAAACTCGATATTTTAAATTTTGGATAAAGCGAGTTTTGAAACTCACGTCCTCATATATATATACACTGGCCTCCAAAAGTTAAGGTACAGGGAAGGGATGCTTTCGATTGCACATGTTTTGCCGAATATTTACCAAAATTATTGGCGAATTGTTCTTGAACTTCTAGGATGTAAAGAACATGTTTGATTTCAAATTTCTCGGTGAAGATTTAGTCGGGAGGACAATTAGGGGGCTAATAATAAATTTAATAATAAAATAATATTTGCGATCACTTATGTAACGGAAAATGCTGGGAATGGTTTGTCACTGTGGTAAATGACTATTTGGGTCCTGTTCAACGTTTGTATGCATTTGTGTAAGCATAGCACTCATATTCGTGAAGATGTTGTTAACGTTTTTGTGAAAAATTCAAAAGTTTTTTGTTTATAGCATACAGAGTTTTCAACCAAATTTAACACAACTTTCCGAAAACCTGACAAAGAACTGTAGCAACAGTATACTGCAATTAAAACATGAATATATTAAATATTTGATGAGATATGGGCATTTGTATGAAATAATTTTTAACTGCGCATGCGTGGAAAATCCTAAAATTTTTATTATATAATTTGGTAGTCAGCTATTTAGGGCAACTTATATAAAAAGTCCAGTCAAATATCGCGAAAATTCCCAAAGATAGACTCGATATAGTGAGTTGTTTCCTAAAAATAGCTTTATTATAAGGGATTTTCTACAACTTTTCAATCAGCTCACTATATTTTTCCAAGTTTTCACAACATTTCACTGGACTTTTTATAGAAGTTGCCCCAAAATACTGACTACCAAATTATGAAATAAAAATTTTGAAATCTTCCGCGCATGCGCAATTAAAAATTATCTCATAAAAATGCCCATATCTCATCAAATATTCAATATATTCATGTTTTAATTGCAGTATACTGTTGCTACAGTTCTTTGTCAGGTTTTCGGAAAGTTGTGTTAAATTTGGTTGAAAACTCTGTATGCTATAAACAAAAAACTTTTGAATTTTTCACAAAAACGTTAACAACATCTTCACGAATATGAGTGCTATGCTTACACAAATGCACACAAACGTTGAACAAGACCCAAATAGTCATTTAACACAGTGACAAACCATTTCCAGCATTTTCTGTTACATAGGTGATCGCAAATATTATTTTATTATTAAATTTATTATTAGCCCCCTAATTGTCCTCCCGACTAAATCTTCACCAAGAAATATGAAATCAAACATGTTCTTTTCATCCCAGAAGTTCAAGAACAATTCGCCAATAATTTTTGTAGATATTCGACAAAACGTGTGCAATCGAAAGCATCCAGTCCCTGTACCTTAACTTTTGGAGGCCAGTGTACATGTGTGTGTGTTTGTGTGTGTGTGTGACGTGTGTGTACGTACGTGCAGGGCTGAAACTAGCCTTTTTTGCACCCGGTGCAAACATGGATTTTGACGCCTCCTCGCGCACAGTAAAGGTAATCGACCGCAGGTACCCTATGCAAAAAAAAAAGAAAAAAATCCTTAAAAAATAAAAATCCTTTAATAATAATTAAAATGTTAGCAAGAAATATGTAAATAACGCTCCCATAGGATTAACATTAGCTTGGCGTTAAGAGCCTTCGAAGAAGCTGGATCGCTAATGTTAAACCTATGGGAGCCGTTCTTTTTAATATTTCTCACTTGCATATTATAGTTTTAAATGATTTTTTTTTTCTTGCTTAGAATAGCGGAGATTTAATTCTAGCCGGATTAGTGTTTACCTTTTTCGATTTTGGTTGCAGATTTTTTTTTTTTTTTTTTTTTTTTTTTTTTTTTTTTTTATAAAGTTACTTCCGTTTTCATAAATTAGAAAAGAACGCTCCCATAGCTTTAACCTTAGCTTGCGAGTTTCTTTGTATTTCATATAATATATACATTTTTAGGGGTCCGTACTTAAAAAGTAAGAACGGGACCATTATAAGACCACTCCTGTGTCTGTCTGTCTATCTGTCACAGTGATTTTACTCGTAAACTATGGAATGTGGAAAGTTTTAATTGGAGGAAGTAATAAAGACTATTGAGATTGACTCACATATTGACAGATTATTAAACAATCACAAATATATTTAAGAAAAATGTAGAGGAGCTAATTAAATTTGAAAAAAAAAAAATTCTTTGTATATCGTGTGAAAGGTTTCGTAACGCCGAACTCAAAAATACATTTCTTTTAATTTTTTAAGTATTATCGTCGAAAATGTAGTGCAAAAGTATGCCCCCACCCCTCTGTATTTCCGAATCTACTGAAACTAAAATTATGAAAAAATTAGATGTGTTTAACGTCGAGAGGTGTTATTAGACGTTAATTTAAACCTTGCAGGAAAACTATAGCGATTACCCTAGGCCACATAGTTTTTGAGAAAAGCGCATTTTTCCGTTATACACAAATTCGATTTGCGGTGTTGAGGGGCGCTGGAAGTACCTATCGTAGTAGAAGTATAAACACTAGCGTCTAGGGACAGCACTATCACAAAATGCACAACGCACAAGTTTTGGTTTCTCCGAGGCGGAAACCGGTTTCCTCGCAGGAGAAAAGTGGAGTTATTGTATGAGCTCTCCTTCAGCGGTATTGCAAGGTACCCACTGGCAGCGAGATGATCTCTTTCGTTGGCTGTGAATACTTTAAATTGAAAATGCACTACAGATTAACAAATAATGAATACATTTCTTAAATGATAATTTAAAAAAAATCCTCTCTTTAAGAGATTGATTTTTCTTTCTTTCTTTCTTTTCTTTTCTTTTGAAAAGTGATAGATTTGTTTATATTTATAATCTATAACACAGTGGGTAAAATATAAGTCATTTTAGAACCTCGTGAAAATTAATAACTAAACTTTTAGATGTATATTTTTATTACAGAAATACTTTTTCTTTTATTTCATTGTTGATAATGATTTTCGAAAAAAAAAAAAAAAAAACGTTGGTAATTAGCCGAGATATTAACCCTTAAAGACACAGACGGTTTGGACATACATAATGACAGGGGCGACGTACTCTACGTACCATCGGCTTTTAAAGCCTAGATAACAACTTTTAATGATATATTTGTGTAATGCAATGCCCAGCAATAAAAGCAATAAACGTCAATTTTTTAAAAACAGACTAATTTAATTAGAATTAATCATATAAATACTATTGGATTCAAGACTAGTTTGCATTGAGTGGATCTCTCAATACGCATCCCGTGTCTTTAAAAGTTAATTAAAACCTATCTGGAGAAACGCGGCACGGACCAAGGCGGCGTTGCAACTTTGCAACCTCCTTTCGAAGCAACCTTAACACAATGTGCAAGTTTAAACTTTGAACAAGAGTTTTGTTTTAACTACACTGTAAAAGGAAAAGATTATTACTACGCTGAATTTAGTTTTATTAAATGCCAAATGAAGTTTAAATATACACTACTTTTATTGTCAGAACCGAATTAAGTTCAGCGTAAGCAGATTAGAATAAGATTAAAAAAAGAATTATACAGAATAGCAATATTTGATATTATTTAGGCTTCATATCTCTTTGAACTTTTATGGTATACCCATTCATACTTTTCTAGTATGTACAGCTATACATACCCTATGTTGTATAATTTTTTACAAAGTCTTATTATACTTTTAGCAACGAATTTTTTTAATAATACAGTTAATAATTCATATATTTATTGTACGGAACTCTTTGAGCGCGAGTAATACTCGCACTTGACCGTTTATTGTATGAAACGACAAACAAAATCTTCATTTAGCATTTCCCTTCGCCTTCGTTCTGGCACCCGGGGAATTCATGCCTCCTCTGCCCCCCCTCCCCCCTCCCCCCAGTTTCGGCGGGTGTACATCAATTGCCCTGCGTACGTGTGTGTGTGTGTGTAATATAACAATGGCTAATGTTAATTCATTTTTAGACACAAACTTTTTCTTGTCTAAAAAGAATGAAAACGTTTTAAGTTCTACTATGTCTGATCAAAGATTGAATATTTGTCAATTGCATTAGATATATTGTAATCTATTTCATTTCAATTAGTATTTAGAAAAGAATTTGTAGATAAGAAATGTAGGCGTGAATGTTTTTGAATTTTATCTGCCAATTATAAGGAATTAACATGTGACAGAACATAAATATTCGTTTATGTTATTTTCATTCTTATTTCACACATGAATCAGTATTTTGAAAGATAGGGTGTAGGCGGCAAATTTTTAAATCCACCACCGAGCCAAGAAAAGACAATCTAGATTTCAGAAATTCGTGTATTTATTAGATCCGAGTAGGAAGTTATCGGAAGCCAATTGTACTTTTAAAACTAAAAGGTTTCTAGGCACGCCTTTAGGTACGCTTCTTTATCAGTATTGTTAGCTAACGTTTCACTGGTAATGCTCTTTATCGAAAAACGGCGATATTTAGGTGTCGTGTTTCCGTTGCTATGAATATACAACTCAGAGAGATGATCTGAAAGCGGTGTCCTGTTTCTGGGCAGTTCATTACCAAGTGTGCACATCACTGATCTGGATCCTCTTTCGTTCGTTGCGAGTTCACTGCCAAATGAGCTGAGTGAACTTTTGTTATCACTCTTTACGATAACATTTATTTTCAATTTGACTTCGATCTAATAAACAAGAAATTTATTTGCGTTTGGGCTCCTATAGCGATTAGAAGACTTCCGCCCGTCCGTAGCCGTTAAGGGGCCGCTGCACTGAAACTCCCCGATCGCGAAATCCCATGTTAGCTTATGGGAAAACTTTGAAGCTCGATTACACACTAAGGATCGACCGAAACAGCCTTATCAGACCGAAACCGAATTTCGGTAATCTTCCTATTTTCGGCCGAAAACGAAAACGAAAATGTCCAACATTTTTTTTTAAAGTAGAAAAATGTTGAAAATGGAAATGGAAAACGTTACCTAATTTAATTATTAAAATACCGTTTTCCCCATCAGAAAGCAGACGTCAGATGCCGACGATGTACGTTTTTAAAAATTGCCTACGTAGATTTTAAGTATATTTTTAAGAAGATGATAAAATTTAATGAAATGGAAATTTCAAAGTTTATAAGGATTTCTTATGTACTTAAAATTTACGGAGATAATCTTTTAAAACGAACATCATCGGCATCTGAAGTCTACTTTCTGATGGTGAAAACGGTATTTTAATTATTATATTAGGTAATGAATGAGTAATCGCGCTTCAAAGTTTTCCCATAAGCTAACATGGGATTTCGCGATCGGGGAGTTTCAGTGGTGCGGAGCCTGACCATGCGTTTTTTACACTAGCCAGAAAAGGAAAGAGTGACTGGAAATTGTAAATTTAATCTAACAAAAACATAGCTGTGAAAAAAGGGAGCCAAGTTCTGTAAAGAGAATGGCAAGAAAAGAAGTGATATCTAAGTGGGTGCCAAGTTCAAATAAAATTCACTTAAACTTACCTACTGATGTCCTTCATTTGAGAGAGCTCCTTCCCCTTGAAGGGTGGTGGTATAAAATATATCCCACCTAATTTTAACTGCAAAATGCCTCATTGACACTAGAATTCAGGACTAAAAAGATTAATTTCATTAAATACGTGAAAAGAAGCTTTTACCCATTTTGAAATAAATTTGTTTTTGAATTCTGGTGTGATTCAATCATTTCAGCATGTCACGAATAAAAGCCCTTTGCCCCTGAAGGGTTAAAGGGGTGCAGTCTCTAGAGGGATGACCAAGAACAAGCGTAAGGGTATCTGTCTCTGTCTCAGGCCTTTTAGTCTGTTTGCATTGAGGTTTCCGAAGAGTCCGTGCTAGAGTGATAACCAAACACGAGCTGGAGGTATTTGTGTATTTATTGGTTTATCAAATCTTTAACATGAGTCATTTGTTTATAATAATAACTATATTAATTTTTTATGACATTGTTGTTAATATTAACATCATTTTATTAAGACATGAAGTTGATAGGCATAGCATTTATCAAAAACTTGCCAAGTTCTAGTTATATTATTAATATGCTATCAATAATTTTTATTTCTAAACAATTTAAAAAATGCTATAATACATCAGTAGGTAAGTTTAAGTGAATTTTATTTGAACTTGGCACCCACTTAGATATCACTTCTTTTCTTGCCATTCTCTTTACAGAACTTGGCTCCCTTTTTTCACAGCTATGTTTTTGTTAGATATCATTACTTTTTGTAAAGTTACAATGTATTAGACACTTTGCTTAATGCTTTTTAATGCGTTTACATGTGACTATTTTATTCACCAAGCAAAATTCAATTTTAATTTTTATTTCCGACAACAAACTATTTGGCTGTCAATTTGCGGCAAAAATCTATATTTTAATACTGCTACATTGAATGCACGTTTTGAAACGAAATGTATTGATTCGAAATTTTTATTGTTTCTGAAACAATAATTCCTATTAAATTCCTAAATTAAATTTTCCTATTAAATTTTCCAATTAAATATACTATAGCTGGGCCTGCTTTTTTGTACTGAAAGTGAAAAATAAAGTGATGTGCTTATGTGTACTATGTATCATTCATCCATGGGTACCGGAAAAGAGGCAGTGCAGAGGAAGGGCATTGCCCCTTCCTGAATTTTCAAATTTAATTAACTAAATATCCTTTTCTCTGATGATTTTGAACATAAAAAGTGGGTAAGTGTGATCACAGATCGCACAGAGGGTTTCGTTTAATATTCCTTTCAAAACACTTTATCCTTTTCAAAAATCTGTTAGTTCCACATTTCGCAACCAGGGGCGCACTCTATTCTAAACAAACCTCTATACAAACGAAACTCTGTTTTACATACTATCCGTAAATATATTAGTCGACGGTATTGAGCCCATAGCACCGAGATAAGTAGGCGCCCCTGGCGGTAAGAAGTGGAACTAAAATATGTAAGGCTATGGTGTATAATATGAAAGAATGGTCAAAGGGGTTTCGGCAAAAGTTGGAAAAGTGCTCCCCGGGTGAAAAAGGCGGAGGTTAGAAAAATTGCTTAAAATACACAAGTTAGAGCCCGGAGGAGTAAATAATGTAAGACTTTTTGAAAATTTTATGATTTGTCGTGTGGTCTGTGGTATTCAGCTATATGTACGCAAAAAGTCACGTCTCCAACTTAATTAGGGGCTCCCTTAGAAAGAATTGCTTAAAATACATATGTGGTAGCTCAAAGGGTTAAGCGCAAGACTTTTTCAAGATTTTATGATTTGTCGCCTGGCCTCCGGTGCTTTGCTATAAGTATGCAAAATTTCAAATCTGCAATTTAATAAGGGGCTCAGTTAGAAAGAATTGCTTAAAATACGCATGTGGAAGCCCAAAGGGTTAAATGTACGACTTTTTCAAAATTTTATGATTTGTCATTTGATGTGAGGTGTTCAGCTATAAGTATGCAAAATTTCAAGTCTCCAACATGTATAGTTTCTGAGAACGGGCTCTGTGACGGACAGAATATCTCAATTTGTTAATTTTCTGTAAGCAAGTAAACCCAGATAAACCCCCAGTAAGTAGATAGATTTACAATGGAACTGTATGGGAATTTGGCAAAATATTAGAGATATCGCCAAGGTGGCGTCACTTTTGGCGACTAATTTTGGTCGCCAAATTTGGCGATATATCGCCATGTTGGCGACAAACTTGGCGGTATTTGGCGACAGAACAGCGTCCCCTTCTACGGCAAATTAAAATTTCGCCTAATGGACGTAATGTTAAAGTAAAAATGGGCACCCCCAGGTGGGTAATTCATCGATTTTCACAATTTTTTTATTTTTTTCCTTAGTTTTATAGTGTAAACTAACTTCGCACCAAATTTGAAGTCTGTAGCTGCAGTAGATATACGAGATCTTTTTGATGAGTGAGTCAGTCAGTCAGTCAGTCAGTCAGTGGTAAAATTATCGATTATCAGACAATTTCAAATGTCATTATCTCGGAAACTAATTATGCGTTATTTATAAAATTTTGGATTTTAGGTAATTTGGGTGGCCTTACTACACATTTCGTATAAGAAGTACGTAGGTCTCTCGAAATGGTTCGTGTAAATAACACACGGCTATGTCAGGCGAACTTGGCTGACACACTGCCGTGTGTCTAGATTTGAAAATTTGCTCTATTGCGATGATAATTAACATTAAATATGATAAACGTTTAACATGCTTTTTGAACTAGTCGAAAACGAAAAGAGAAATGGTAATTTAATTTAATTTGAAAATTTATTCAATTGCGATGATAAATATTTAAGGGGGCTAGTCACTCAGCTTCCGATTTCCTCTCAATAATGTAAAGTCTATGGGCATTTGGTGCATTCGTCTATTTGAAATATCTCCTCGGGAAATTAATATTTTTAACTTCTATTTTTTGTGTGCACTTCCTAAAAGATGTCTCTTTTTTTTCTTAGTTCTCAAAATATTTCTAAAGTATAGACTTAATTTTATAGGAAGTGTTAAAATCTTACTCACAGTTCGCCCGCTTTTAACACATAAAATATTGAATTCAGCATAGATTTTAGAAATATTTTGGAAACTACCGGCTGTCCTAAAAAGGACTGACTGATTTTAAAATTCAATAACTTGCAAACGGTGACTGATATTAAAAAAATTCTTGCAGGAGGGTTATGCATAAGGTCAAAAGTTTTATTACAGTGATTTTCGATTTTAGTTCTAATTACAAACAATAGATGGCGCTGTAAGCAATAGTCGCTAAATACAGGCTCGATTTTTGGTCCTTTCTTTTGTTCCATGCGGAAAAAGGAGATGGAAATGTATTGAGCGGACCACGAAGTACCAAAAATCGAGCCTGAATTTAGCGTCTATTGATCGCAGCGCCATCTATTGTTTGTAATTCGAACTAAAATCGAAAATAACTGTAAAAAAAACATTTGACCTTATGCATAACCCTCCTGCAAGAGTTTTTTAAATATCTGTCACCGTTTACAAGTTATTGAATTTTAAAATCAGTCAGTCCTTTTTAGGGCACCCGGTAAGAAGAAAGAGACGTCCTTTAAGAAGAGTACACTGAAAAAATATGTAAAAAATATGAATTTCCCGAGAAGATATTTTAAATATACAAATACATCAAAAGTCCATCAGACTTAACATTACGAAGGAGAATTATGAAGCTGAGTGACCAGCCCCCTTAAGTTTAACATTATTTTTGAACTAGTCGAAAGCAAAAAACGAAATGGTAATTTAATTTAATTTGAAAATTTGCTCCATTGCGATGATAAATATTTAAGTTTAACATGCTTTTTTAACTGTTGAAAACGAAAAGAGAAATAGGAATTTAATTATGCTATACTATTACGATGATAAATATTTTATATGATTTTCAATTAGTAGATAACAAAAAAAGGAAATGGGAATTTAATTTAATGTGAAAATTTTATCTATTGCGATGATAAATATTTAAATTTAACATGCTTTCTGATCTAGTTAAAAGCAAAAAGCAAAAAGAGAAATGAGAATTTGATTTATTTTAAAAAATTGCTCTACTGCTTAACTAGTTGAAAAAGAAAACATAACAGATGGGAAATTTAATCTAAGTTAATCTGATTCTGATTGCCGCCTAAGAAAATTTCCAGCACTTTTCTCAAAAACTAATTTTCTCTATTAAATTGGAAGTATGCCTAGTCAGAAATTAGATACCAAGATGAATGTATTCTGAAAATATGTTGTTGTGATGTGTCACTCATATATATATATTTTTAAAAAGTAGCTCAACTCAGGGCCGAAACTAGCCTTTTTTGCACCCGGGGCAAACATGGATTTTGGCGACCCCTACCCCTCTTCCGCAAAGTATATTTACAAAGAGAATTTTAACCGAGTTATTTTCTTCTGATGGACTGATGGCTTTCATTATTATGAAACAGCCGTTATAAATGAAGTGTTAGGTGAAGATGAAAGAGCAGTCGTAAAAAGCTAGAACTCTGATTTTCTGGTCAGAATGGGGGGGGGGGGGATAGCCATTTTTTTTTTTTTCTAAATTAGTAGTTAGTTAAGGCCTCCTTAGTTTCGGCCCTGGTTCAACTACGGATGAATTTAAAAGGAAATATGTCACTAATATTTCAAATCAGCTACCAGTTTAAAATTTTTATCTTAACTGTTTCAAATTAAATTAAAACTGTGTTCTCAAATAGCTTTTTATTTTATTATATTTTATTTTCCCATATGTCATTGTATTCCATTCAGTAAGAGGATCTAATAACGTGCCGGGACATTCTTACAGTTTAGCTTATTATTTAAATTATGTCCAAACAATGCATTAAAAATTTTCTCTAGGAAAAAGATATGTTGAATAAAATACTTTGTGTATAAAAGATTTTTATTTTATACTAGCTGCCTTTAATAAATGATGAATATTTTCCGCTTCACAAATAAAGCTTTTATTCATTGATATTAAAACGGATCTTGGAAGATAATAAGTAAAGACTCACTTCTGCAGAGAGAGGTTTAAATCGAATAAATCTGAAAATAAGACGCTTGTATTTTTGTATTCTCTGACGAAGACTATGTGTATAGTTGAAAGTACTAAGGATATTAAAGTAATTTAACACCTTTTTATATATTTTTCATCTTTTAAGTAATTTGCACATAGTGTAATTTTAAGTTTAACTTTTTAAAGATGAATTTAGCATTCTATTTATTTATTTGCTGAGTACTGGTTTGTTATTGACTCGCTTGCAGTGCCAAATATTCAAAATAGCGACCCCTGAGCGTAAAGCGTTATTGCTGGTCTGAAGATTTAAAAGAAGTTAGAGCTATGCGATTTGTTCATTTGGGGTTTTACAAAAGATCGTGTCTACGTTCCGCCGCTACCTGATGATTTGTCAGCGTTGAGACACAGAATTGACGAGGCTATTGCTTCCATTGCTCCGGACTTGTTACCGAAGTGTGGGGAGAATTGGACATTAAGTTGGATGTGTGCCGTAAGGTGCACTATTGAACATATGTAAGAAAAATTAGGTTAGTTTACTTTCAATTTGATGCATGGTTTGTTGTAAATAGTCTAAATTAAATTCTCATAATATATCATTGAAACTGGGACATGCTTTTATGAAAACCCTGTATTAAACTTATTTTTTGAAGAAGTTTCTAGTTTGAATCGACACTTGATCATTTGGTCGGAGTCAACTTAACTCCTGCTGGCATTTCCCTATAAATGCGCAGTACTTATCGGATAATGAGAGCAAATTTTTCCCCAAACTGCCCGGGTAGAATCGAAACTAGTTTTGTACAGTAATTCTTCAAAAGAAACTTTGGAACTGTGTTGCCAGGCCCGTTGTCGCAAACGGGACAGAGACACAATAATCCATTACTTATTTCATTTTATTTTATTTCGTTTTGTTTTTCTAAAAGGTGTATAAAGTATCTAGCTATTAAAATTACTTTTCGGTGTTGCTTCCTTAGAGGCATTTTCAAAACTCAGATGAAAGCAACATTTATTTTATAAGAAAATACCCTTCAGTATAAAAATTTATTTGTGTCATTTTAAGGCAAAAGCATTGAAGTATGTAAAAGAGAAATAAAAATCTCAAATATATAAATTAAATTTTAAAAAATCAAAAAACCCGACTGCCGAAAAAGCGAACTAATTAATTATTTCTCATCAATGTGAAACTATTTTTTATATTACTTACCTATTTTTTTATTTGCTTGTATTGATGACTTTTAAGTTGTGTTTAATTGTTAGATCCTATCTATAAACACTGTTTTGATGAGGCCTATAGATGTCTATGAAGGTTAGAGTTGCAGTTACACAACTTCCAGGTTGTGTAATATTTTAACGGAGCTTCTGACTGTAAAATAGTCAATCAAACATCGTCTTCATTTTGAAAGACCTATCCAATGATATGCCACTCAATAGGGTGCGTAAAATGTTTTTTTCGTCTGCACCGCCATTTTGAATTTATAAAAACAAAACCTAGCCTATAACCATCGAACGGTTTAGACGAATCGATAGAGACCTAATTCATTAAAATCCATCCAGCCGTTGGGATGTTTCGAGGGTATAAAGAAATCCACATACCCAGATATGTGTCAAACACGTAACCCTTCTTGGCAGTTGGGTAAGCAAAAAAAAAAAAAAAAAAAAAAAAAAAAACTTTTATACACGAAAAAAGGTAAAAGAAGTCTTGTAATTAAAGGTACCGTAAAACTGATGAACCCCCCAACAAAAAGTTGGAAACCTGATATTTTTGTCATTTTTCCACAAACGAAAGGTGCCCTTAAACATCGAATTGTAATGTTCATCAACACGGTAGATGTTCAATTTAAATATCTTTAGATAATAGGGCGATATGCAGATACAGAAATTATGTCATTATTTCAATGACCCGAATCGTAGACATGTCCCTATTAATAGGATGGCAAAGCCGGAAGGGTTAAGTTTAGGGTGAGAAGTCCGGTGGACTTTAGTGGGCATATAATTCAATAAAATAACGATACATTCCAAATAAAAGGGCATATGAAAAAAACATAACTAGAGAACAGGAATTCTTCTCTTTCAGAATTTAGTTTCGCCCCCGGCATTTCCATTACTTCATTTTCTTCTGATGGATTGATGGCTTCTATTATTATGAAACAGCCATTATAAATGAAGTGTTAGGTGAAGATGAAAAAGCAGTCGTAAAAAGTTAGAACTCTGATTTATAATGGCTATAATGGCTGTTTCATAATAATAGAAGCCACCAGTCCACCAGAAGAAAATAGCTGGGTTAAGCGGGACTCTACTGCAGTACAAAACATATTTCAATTTTATGACTTACAGCACACGTTTTATTTTATGTAAAATGACATCATTCGCATCCGCTTAAGAATTCCACATTTACGATCTATTCTTAAACATCTACAGTAAAGCATGCATAGCAGATCACTAATGCGTAATAATGCACAAATGCAGCAAAAAGATGCCGTCATTCAAGAAAATCGACAAAAAAACGGCTATCTAATGATTCATAGATACTTAAAATTAAATATAGTTTATAATAGCTCATTGTTTTAACAGAAATCCTTCGTTTATATTTTTCTCAAAATAGCACGTATTTCAATTATATTTTCTTTCGGTTGATATGAGAAAATGGCAACAAAGAGATATAATTGCTATTTTTCAACTATTTTCCCTTTAATTTCTACAAAAATGGAGTACTACTTGAGTTGCCAAAATTAAACAAATGGTGCTAAAAACTGTAAAAAAAATTAATATTTCAAAAATAAATGGAGATACAGATTTCAAACAAATTGCATTTAAAAGTACTTTTTTTTTTTTTTTTTTTTTTTTTTTTTCCCAATACGACGGTATAAAAATTGAAAATGTGCGATGCTTAGAAATTAAAAAAAATTGCTATAGAGCATTTAATTGTACAATGATACATCTGCTTTGTATATTGCTGCCTTCTCTAAGGTAACGTTATTTTTTGGCACATAAAATAAGCCGGGAGAAAGAAATAGCATACCGTACCGGGGCTAACAAGATAAGACAGAGAGAGAGAAATTTAAAATATAATACATACTGTTTAATAAAAAGCTACGCGTTGCTGACGACTAACTTTTTCGCTCATTGCCACAGATTAATCTCAGAAAATGAAACATTTGAAGTTATTGAAAAAATTAATAGCTCGAAAAGTATTTGTCAGAAAATTGTTAGACAAACTGCGTTAGAAAGGTAAAAAACTGTATTTTTCAACCAACAACAGATTACTAATGTAAACAAACGAACATTTCAGAAATTGTGATTAATTTTACAAATGTAAACAATGTGTAGTGAGTCATTCATTTTGAAAATTCATTGATAAAAATTTAAAAATTTTCCCGCATTGAGTATTTTAACTGCTGTAGTATTAATATGTCTTTGACGTAATTCGCCTATGAACCAATGAAAATAGTTTTTAATTTAAAAGCGAAGTCGTAGAAAACTCAAATCTATTTTTGGTACTTTTATGTTATCCGAGGGCAAATCTCGCCAATAACAGGGATTTTGTCGCCAATAGTAGTTATTTTATTTTGCGTGTGTGATTTAGAAACACTGCTTTAAAGTTGAAATAAAATGCTGTGGTATTTATTATTATTGTTATGTATTTTAATGACGATTCAAATGCTCGAATACACCATCTGGTGGAAAAAGCTGCAACTTCTCGCTTCAGGATAGTGCCGTGCATTACATGTATTTTAAATTTGTTCAGAATGATTATTCTTTTGCACAATTTGAGATTTCCTGTGACATTTGTGTTCTGTCTTATATGACAAAGTAAAAATTATCCGAATTTGAATATCCAAAACTTTCAAAGGCATTTACAATAACGAATTATTTTAATGGCACTTTAGCATTAGTTAAAGGAAAAGTAAAGGGACAATTTTTCTGTACCGAAGGCTGTCTAATAGGCCGTTTTAACTCCTTAACGATCGCTTAATATTTGGAAAAACCATCAAATTGGTACCTATTTTTTTTTTTTTTTTTTTTTTTTTGCAGAAATTGAATAATTATAAGGTTTCTAAATAAAATATGCAATTAGTTTTTTTTTTTTTTTTTTTTTTTTTTTTTTTAAGTCGAAAACAAAAGGTATTATACAAAAAATTCACATTTGTAGAAAAGCCATCATGCAGAATTCTGTGTCTTAATGTTTTTTTTACACCATACAAATAAATGCGAATAAAACCGTTATTTTTCACATCTTAGATCTTTATTTATCGTCATCACAGAAATTTTTACAAGTAATATTTTAAAAATTATACATACATTAAATTTTGATTATTAAGAGAGTGATATTTTCGAAACATGCAATACAAAATCTAACATCACAATCAGCGCCAATAAGCAAACCCAAACGGTAATGTATTCAAAGACTTCACACGGAAATGTCAGTTAAATTTTTCTGGTTTAAGAAGTTTTTTCGAGCAATTAAATCTCCAGCTCGGAAATATGACGGGCACGAGAAATAACGAGACCGTGATATTGACGGGAACGAGAATTAAGGATTTAATTCTCAAAAGGAAACGAGTGAAGGGCATGTATTTTAATTGTATGCAATATACGTATTTTGACTGTTTGTATTTTAAATAAAAGTTATGCTTTTTAAATGAAATGGATTAAAGGTTTATATTTTAAGCGAAATTAATGCAATATGAATGATGTCAATGGGAACAATATTTGGCGATTTATCACATCGCCAAGCTAACATAAAAGTACTCTATTTTCTGAGTATTAATGTAATAAATATACTCTTTAGTTTGTTTGTTTAAAGTTTGTATGTTTAATTTATTTTGGAAAAATTGATTTGAAGAATAATTAATCCATTTTCCTTTTTTTTTTTTTTTTTTTTTTTTTTTTTTTTTTTTCAAATTTAATTGTTTTTCAACGATGCCTAATTTTAAATTTTACATCGTTGAATAGGGAGGGTATGGCGTAGGTGTACCTTCAAATGTAAATTGTTTGAAAACTGCATTTAAATTTACTGACTTTTTATAATTTTTAAACTAAATAGTTCGATTACGGAATAATAGTATATAAATATTTTTATCAATTATTTAAAATTTTAAGGGAAAACCACGATTTCTATCCACCGTCCCAGGACGAGCGTTTACACTAGCATACTATATATTGGTTAAAGTAAAAAAGAAATACTTTAATTTCCTTGGTCAGAGAAGAAAAATCTTTTTTATTCTTTTTTACTGTATGACTAACAAGTAATTGTTCTATTAGTAAAGGTTGAGTAAAGGTATAGTAGAAGGAAAATTTTCCTCTTGCTGAATAGCACAGTAGAGTCCCGATTATTCGAATCCTGCTTAACCGAGTTTCCGCTTTAAACGAATTATTTTCTTCTGATGGACTGTTGGATTCCATTATTATGAAACAGCCATTATAAATGAAGCGTTAGATGGAGATGAAAGAGCAGCCGTAAAAAGTTAGAACTCTGATTTTCTGGTCAGAATGGAAATAATTTTTTTTTTTTTTTTTTTTTTTTTTTTTTTTTGTGGCCATTTTTTTCCCCATTCTGACCAGAAAATCAGAGTTCTAACTTTTGTACGACGGCTCTTTCATCTTCACCTAACACTTCATTTACAATGGCTGTTTTATAATAATAGAATCCATCAGTCCATTAGAAGAAAATGATCCTTTCCAAAGGTATAAGTGCGATTGCAAAAAAAAAAAAAAAAAAAAAAAAACTATTTTAATACTTTGAGCAGAAAAAAGAGGCTATGCCTGCAATTTTCATGACACTAGTAGAATCACATAGCTGCCAATGAGTACGGTTTTGTTACCTCTAAAATTTAATACAAATTTTTACCCTATTTAATCGTTGACGATTGTTAGATTTCGGCGATTGAATTATGCAAAATTTACTGGTAAGTTTTAGTGGTAAGAAAAAATCTTAGAAATTAATTGCTATGCAGTAGCGTAATACTGCAGGGAAAAGAACTGCAGCAAAATTGGCATTTAACAAACAAAAAACTATCAAGGGGTTTTTCAAATTCTTAAAAGTAACGGAAATGTACATCAAAGAACTGTTACTATTATCATAAAAATCAATAAATTAAGTGAAAATTTATATTTCATCTCCTTAGTTGGTGACAATTTGTGTAAATCCGTTTTGAGTTTTTTGCTTATCTGAGGTGAACTTGGTCCGTATGCCCGTATTAACTCGGATAATCGAGACTCTACTGTACATTCCAGATAAAAGTGCATTAAGGAAAAAAAAAAGACAAAAGAGAAAATCAAAATATAATATACTATATATTAATTAAAGTAAAAAAGAAATACTTTAATTTCCTTGGTCAGAAAAGAAATATCTTTTTTTTTCTTTTTTACTGTATGATTAACAATATATTTTTCTATTAGTAAAGGAGAGTAAAGGTATAGTAGAAGGAAAAATTTCCTCTTGCTGAATAGTATCAGCATATTCTACAATAGTATATTCAAATAAGCTGGAACGATAACCTTATGAAAGCTGGATGCTTTTTCTTCTTACTTACGCGAGAATAAATGTCAGGGATGTAGTGGAGGGTATACGGGGGTATACGCCGTATACCCTCTGGATTTTTTTAAGGTACACCGTATACCCTCTGTTTCTCAAGAAAGCTACAGCATATATACACTAGGGTATACCCTCTGCTTAGAGCGTATACCCTCTGTTTTATTTACGACTACACCACTGATAAATGTACACTGTTATCCTCCTTCATTCATTTATGCATTAATGATATGGAAAATAAAAATGAATCTTTTGTCATTTTCAGTTGTATGATTTCAGTTTGGATAATTACTTTTTCACTTTACGTAAACAAAGACATTCGGTTGGAATATTAAAAATTGCAAAGCATTTAAAAGGAGACTGTTAGAATGGAAGAAATATTAATAGAAAACCTAACATTACATTATTAGTTATTACTGTTATACTATTAAATTTACCAGAGAAAATTGATTTCTTAATATACCAAAGAAAAAGGATTTAAGGGGGATAAATTTTAGGTCTTATTCATTTGTTATTTAATTTCAATTTCATATTGTTTTTCAGTTAATAGGACACTTATCGAACTCAAGGGTGTCTCTAGATGCATTATAAACAGGGCTCGAAATGTACCGGAGCAAGCCGGAACGATGTTAAGGTTCGTGAAATTGTGACAAATAGTGTTCCGATTCATAAAATATTGTTCCGGTTCGTGGAATTATTAAAAAAATATTATTACAGTTTCATACATCATATAGCTTACTGTAACGTTTTTTTCTATGTTATTATTTATAATCTTAAGCATTTTTTAAAATTGGTTTTTCTACGGTTAAATATAAATTTTCTATACAGTAAAGTCCCGATTATCCGAGTTAAAAGGGACCAAGCTCACCTCCGATAAGGAAAAACTCGTATAAACCGGATTGACACAAATCGTCACCCACTAAGGAGATGAAATATAAATTTTCACTTCATTCGTTCATTTTTTTTGTACTAGTAACATTTCTTTGATGTACATTTCCGTTACTTTTAAGAAATACCGGGAATAAAATTGTTTTTTTCAATCGAACTTATGCCTTTGGAATGGATCATTTTCTTCTGATGGACTGATGGCTTCCATTATTATGAAACAGCCATTATAAATGAAGTGTTAGGTGAAGATGAAAAAGCAGCCGTAAAAAGTTAGAACTCTGATTTTCTGGTCAGAATGGGGGGGGGGGGGGGGGGAAATGGCCATAATTTTTTTTCATCAGTCCATCAGAAGAAAATAACTCGGTTAAAGCGGAAACTCGGTTAAGCGGGACTCAGATAATCGGGACTTCACTGTACTTAAAAAAAAAAAAAAAAATAGTCGACAATAACTTTAAATATCGTTCCGGGTCGTGAATTTTCCCATTTCGAGCCCTGATTATAAATATTAATAAGATGTATTTGTACTTAAAAATAATGGTAGTGTACTGTATTGTAATGTTGAAAAATGTGAAATATAACTCAAGCATATGTATGTGTGAACTTAGTTTATGCATAAAATCTTCTCCAAATAAATAGCGTTAGGACAAGAATAGAACTTAATATAAAAGAATAATACAAGAATACAGGGTGTTTCAGGTGTGAAATAATACAGGGTGTTTCAGTTTAACAAGCATTAAGAGGTGTCAGAGCACACTACGACAAACAATTTTTGTACAGGAAATCTAGGTTACAACATACATATTCAGTCAAAATTACAGGGCGCTTCACTTCAATCTGAGGCCGGATTTTTACACTCTTATTTTATTTAAATCAACGTGGTTTTTAACACTTTCCAACAAAGTTGAAACGTGTTTATGACTTCGGTTTGTCTGGCCGTCTGTCCGCGCTCTAACTCTCGTAAATAAACTCAGATTGCCCTGAAATTTTTGGATGTTATTGACGTTTACCATAGCACGTTCCCCATTTCAAATGAAGTTTGTAGCACGTTTAGTTCATTTACAGGGACAGTCAATAGTATTCCGTTACATTACGGCCAATGGGAAAAAATCGTTTCAAATGATTTTTAATGATGTTACACGCTTTCAAACATAATAAAATTGATATGCATTTATGAAGCACACTAAAATATGTATTCTGTAAAATATGCGGTGCAAAGAATTGTTATTATTCATTTACAGGTGCAGCACAAAAGATGTCCTTTACATATATGATAAAGGGGTGGAAGGAATTGTTTGCGGCGTATTTTAATTATGTTAAACTATTTCATATATAATGCAATTGATATACGTCGCTGAGGTTTACTATAACTTATTTCGTGTATACGAAGTACATGTATACATATCATGTATACGAAGTGCGTAGCAACTACAGGGACACTCAAAAGATTTCAGATACTATATTATATCCGAAGTACTGTATATTAGCGATGATTACTGGAAATGCATTTTTAATTATGATATGCGCTTTTATGTTTGACTATATTTATGCATACTATATGGTGTGTATGAATGCTATAATTCATATCAGGGCTACACAAAAGAATTCGTAAGGGTTACTGGGTATGAGCGCAAATTTCTTAGTGGTGGTTTTTAAATGAGTTATGCCATTTGTACGCTGAACTGCATTTAGTTTACTAAGAAATGTTTATAGAATATAGATAAAATTATATACAGGGTCACGCAAAGAATCGTATACATGACCTTTTATAAATGATAATTCCTGGAAATGTGATTTCAGTAGTTTTAAGAGTGTTTTAGTTTGAATTAAATTTTAGCTAAATAGTAGCGTGTAATAAAGGTTCTTGGTAAACTACAGGGTTGTATACTGTAGATGTTTAAGAGTGGATTGTAAATGTGGAATTCTTAAGCGGATGCGAATGACGTCATTTTGGATAAAATAAAACTTGTGCTTTAAGTCTTAAAATTGAAGTATGTTTTGTACTGTAGTAGAGTCCGGCTTAACCGACTTATTTTCGTCTGATGGACTGATGGCTTCTATTATTATGAAACAGCCATTATAAATGAAGCGTTAGGTGAAGATGAACAACAACAACAACAACAAAAATGGCCACCCCCCCCCCCCCCCTTCTGACCAGAAAATCAGAGTTCTAACTTTTTGCGGCTGCTCTTTGATCTTCACCTAACGCTTCATTTATAATGGCTGTTTCATAATAATAGAAGCCATTAGTCTATCAGAAGAAAATGAAGTAATGGAAATGCCGGGGCCGACACTAAATTCTGAAAAAGCAGAATTCCTGTTCTCTAGTTCTTTCTTTTCCCCTTTCTTAAAAAATAAACACAGCAAAAATGATATATTTTTTAATAAATTCATGTGCTTGAGCTTTCTAAAAGGCGTAAAGAAAAAGGTGAATTTTTCATAATCGAATGCTTTGCCCTGCCCACGCCAAATTAATCTATTGTAACGGGAATTTCTGGGGAAAAAATTGAATTGCAGCAAAAACATTGGCGGTATTTTCAAAATGACCATTGAATACTTATAAAAGCGTGTTTTTTAAAAAACTTTTTTACTTTTATTATTAGTTATAACATTAACAAAACTCAGGACAACCAGGTTCCGCATCATTATATTGTATTACCTTTACAAAAAAATTCCGTTACATACAATGCTTTAATTTGCCGTTAATAATGATTATGGACATTCATGACTTTGTCACGTAATTAAACGACATAGATTTATAAATTAACGACTTTCAGATTTTTTCCCCCTTTACATGTGCTTTAAGATCCTCTTTCGTGCCAAATTTCAAGGTTCTGTGTTAAATGGAAGTATTCTATAGGTTTTACTCTCAAATGCTCCTCAAATATTATAAACATAGGTTTATTTAGCAAATTTCAATGTATTTCAGTTTGATTTCTTTCTTTCTTTTTTCTTTTCTTTTCTTTTTTTTCTTTTTTTTTTTTTGATATGAAACACTTACAGTAACATCGTAGTATTTACAATAGTAATGTGCGAAAAATAAAGTAAAATATATGTAAAAATTACACGATGGTGTTATGAGCGCTTCATATCGAAAAAAGAATCCAACTGATACAATTGTAATACCGTATTATATGGAAGAAACGCCGCGCCGTTTACGAGTTCAAAAGTTATTTTTTTTCCTAGTGCGGCGTTTACGCCCTGTGCGGCGCTTAAGTTTTTTTTAAATACCAACTGAGTTTCCTTAATTTAAAAATTCATAAAAATATTTAAAATTGGATTTAAATATTTTAAATAAAACTTCAGATATATTAAGATATTAAAAACGAGGCATCCTACACTGCTCAGAAAACTTTGATTAAAGTTAGGTCAATGTAACGCTGTCGACAAAAGTAGCGTTCCGACGGATGCGGCGTTTTCAACGGGTGCGGCGATTACGATATTTTTAAGCTTTTTCAGGCCAATTTGAGGAGTGCGGCGTTTACGACGGGTGCGGTGTTTCTTCCATAAAATACGGTACATTAAAATTTTCTAAATAAACCTTCAATCGTTTACAATAGCGAAAAATAGAGTAAAATATACGTAATAACTACGATGGTGTTATGAGCCCTTCATATCGAAAAAAAAAAAAAAAGTATCAAACTGAAATACATTAAAAATTTCTAAATAAACCTTCAATCGTTTACAGTAATTAATGGACGAAAAATATAAAGTAAAATATATGTAAAAATTACGATGGTGTTATGAACGCTTCATATCGAAAAAAGAATCAAACTGATACAATTACATTAAAAATTTCTAAATAAACCTTCAATAGTTTACGATATTAATTTGCGAAAAATAAATTATAATATATGTAAAAACTACAATGGTGTTATGAGCGCTACATATCGGGAACAAAAAATCAAATTGAAATATATTAAAATTTTCTAAGTAAACCTTCAATCGTTTACAATATACCGGGTGTCCCAAAAAGGACTGACTGATTTTAAAATTCAATAACTTGCAAACGGTGATAGATATTTAAAAAATTCTTGCAGGAGGGTTATGCATAAGGTCAAAAGTTTTATTACAGTGATTTTTGATTTTAGTTCGAATTACAAACAATAGATGGCGCTGTAAGCAGTAGTCGCTAAATACAGGCTCGATTTCTAGTCCTTTTTCTTGTTCCATGCTGAAAAAGGAGATGGAAATGTATTATCCGGGCCACGAAGTACCAAAAATCGAGCCTGAATTCAGCGTCTATTGATCGCAGCGCCATCTATTGTTTGTAATTCGAACTAAAATTGAAAATCACTGTAAAAAAACTTTTGACCTTATGCATAACCATCCTGCAAGAATTTTTTAAATATCTGTCACCGTTTGCAAGTTATTGAATTTTAAAATCAGTCAGTCCTTTTTGGGACACCCGGTACTATTTATGTGCGAAAAATAAAGTAAAATATATGTAAAAACTAGGATGGTGTTATGAGCGCTTCATATCGAAAAAAGAATCCAACTGATACAATTGAAATACATTAAAATTTTCTAAATAAACCTTCAATCGTTTACAATAGTAATGTGCGAAAAATAGAGTAAAATATATGTAATAACTACGATGGTGTTATAAGCGCTTCATATCGAAAAAAAAAAGTATCAAACTGAAATACATTAAAATTTTCTAAACAAACCTTCAATCGTTTACAATAATTAATGGGCGAAAAATATAAAGTAAAACTAGCAGAACTACCCGGCTTCGCCCGTGTCAATTATAAGAAGCCTTCCAGGTAAAATAAATTAAAACGAAATAATACGGCAATCACAATAACTGAAATTTGTGCATTCACATCCACAAAGCGTTATAAGACAATAAAAAAAACATGGCGTTATTGTCTTGCAACCATAGTAAATTCCCTGAGCTTTAATAACAGAATGGACGTTTTCTTTGGCGGGTGTAAGAGAAAAATATGGGATTTTCCTGACAATACGAAAAGAAAAAAATTCTTCCAAATCGCACAGCACTTGGTGAAATTATCGTTTGTATGGTATTATCTACATTATAAAGTAAAAACACTATGTCAGTGCCCATAAATTGTGCCCCATAAATTGTAACCCATAAAATGTGCCTTTACTGCAATTTTTCTAACTTTTAAACATCACACAATTTCATTTTTTAGAATGTGGAATAGAAAAAAGTTCTCTCAAGTGAAATTTGTTTGAAAATTGTACCTCAGTTTTCTGATTTTAATGGATTTTAGAGTAATTTTTAAGCATGGATATTTTTAAAGTTGAGTGCAACCCGATTACGAAAGATGAACCTGTTTACACTTAAAGCAATAGTATAAAGAAAAGACATATCTATGAGTAACGCTGGTATCATATTTTCGGTGGCAACAACCTAACACAACAAATTTCCCTTTTATTGCAGTTTAACGTCTAAACATTGTACATTCGATTGTTCCGACGTATTATAGAAAACAAAAGTACTTTCAGTAATATTTGTTTGTAATGTTTATCTCAATTTACGAATTTTTTATGGGTTTTGAAATAATTTTTAAGCATGCATATTTTTTAAATATGCTTGCAACCCAAACACAAAAGATTAACTCAATTGTTCAAAAACATTGTAAATAATTCAGAATTTGTTTGCTTTCGCGTAATATTCAATAACTAAATTGGCAAACGAAATTAAAACGCCAAAAATAAAATAAAATAAAACACGAATTTAACAACTATCAAATCAAGCTACTCAAAATAACCTGATAAGTATATAAAATTCAAATGGGAATTTCGTTCCGGGTGCATATAACTTGAATTCTTCAGAGCGGATTTCCATGCGACTTGCACTATTAGTTTTTTAGGGAAGATTTTAGTGCGTAACATATTGTTTTCCGTTGCTTAGTCATAGAATTATAGGGGAAAGTTATATAATCATGTGAACCCAATTATGAAGGATTAGTCTTATTAGCTGAATGAAAAATGCAGAACTATTTTTATCTCTAAGTATATTGACTGGTTTATCTTCAGTAATGGGGCTGTGCGCTAGGGTATTATTATTTTAATGAGTGTGCCTGACACCTATTATGGCATGCACCTTTGTTTAAAACAATATAGAATGACTTATGTTTTAAGCGACTATCTGGCATGCAACTTGATCACAAAATACTAACCTGCAATGAAGCTTAAGGTGCTTCTCCTGTTACCTGCTCAACAACGCGAAACTTCCTGATACATTTTCTGACTCATTAAACGTAAAGGCTTAAAATTTGTAGGCCTGACTATTAAAGCGATTTGGAATTGAAATGAGTTTTTCCTTTTTTCATAAATAAATTACTTATCGAGTTATGAGCAATTATGGTTGCGTAACGGCCGGTTTTTATCCTTTATTGCACTGTTGCGTCCGAAATTCAGTTCAAAACACCAATTGAAAGATCTCATACCTTTACCAACATATGGAAACTATCTTTTGATTACATAGTTTCTAAATAAGAACTCCTATCAATTTCATGCCTTTCCGAACAAAAATTAATTAGAAAATATGTCAGAAAATAGTTCCTTTGGATTTGAGAACAGCTTTAACTTTATTAACAGCCTTAACTTGACGTTTATGAAAAAACTCACATTTTTAGTTTTAATTTTGGAACTCGCGAAATTTAAATTCAGAAAAAGAATGTTCTTTTGACACATTGTGGTAATTTTTTTAACTTTTAAAATTAAAATACACGTTTTCTTTGGCGCGCGTAACAGAAGTATACAATATCTTCCACAATACGGGGGAAAATGTAAAAAAATACATCCAAATGAGGTAGTAGTTACTAAAATTTTATTTGGAAAATTTGAAATTTTATTGAAATTAAATCTACAATGATTAGATGAAATGATGTCATTTTCCATAAATTTTAAATCAAGACATCAGTCAAGATTTTTTTTTAAATTGTAAATAACCGCTCTCTTTTTGCTATAAATCACAGAAAATGTTAGCACTGAATCTAAACCAATACAACACTTAGCGATAACGTATAACTATAAGATATGGCTGTAGTATACAATCGAAGTAGTAAGCAAAATATAGGAGCCATATGTTTACAATGAGTTTGATTACGCGTTGAAAAGATTTGATAGAATGTGACGCCATATCTAGCTTTTTTTTGCTTTTTCTTAAATTGTTTTCATGAAATTTGACTGTTTGTATTAAAATAGATGTTTTAATTTAAAAAAAACAAAAAAACCCCATTCAAATTAAGGTGCTACGTTATTTTCCCGCTCTTATAGTTAAAGTTTTTATTTTATATATATAAAAAAATGTAAATAGAATGACGTCAATATCAAACACACAAAAATATAGCAAGAAAATCTGAATTGTTATTGGCAAATAGGAACAAAATACACGCGTTATCCTTATTTTTTTCACTTTATTGTGTCATTTTTTAGGGTGTGGCAAAAGGAAAGAAACGTTTGAATTAAAAAAGATTTAAAATAGATATTTCTATAATGTTAAATTATGGAAGTGGTAGAAAAAAGGGATAAATAGTGGTCTGATATTTTTTTAAGTAGACAGTGATCTTTTCCACGTTCTAAAACGTATGTACATATGAAGTTTCGTGAAAATCGGTCAAAAATTGAAGATTTGTATAAAGGAATATACACAAAGAACGGCTTATATATAGATATGTGTAAAAATTACGATGGTGTTATGAACGCTTCATATCGAAAAAAGAATCAAACTGATACAATTACATTAAAATTTTCTAAATAAACCTTCAATAGTTTACGTTATTAATTTGCGAAAAATAAAGTAAAATATATGTAAAAACTACGATGGTGTCATGAGCGCTACATATCGGGAAAAAAATCAAATTGAAATACATTAAAATTTTCTAAGTAAACCTTCGATCGTTTACAATATTTATGTGTGAAAAATAAAGTAAAATATATGTAAAAACTAGGATGGTGTTAGGAGCGCTTCATATCGGAAAAAAAAAAGAATACAATTGAAATAATTGGAAATATATTAAAATTTTCTAAATAAATCTACAACAGTTTACAATATTAATGTGCGGAAATAAAGTAAAATATATGTAAAAATTACACGATGGTGTTATGAGCGCTTCATACCGAAAAAAGAATCCAACTGATACAATTGGAGTACATTAAAATTTCCTAAATAAACCTTCAATCGTTTACAATAGTAATGTGCGAAAAATAAAGTAAAATATATGTAATAACTACGATGGTGTTATGAGCGCTTCATATCGAATAAAAAAGTATCAAACTGAAATACATTAAAATTTTCTAAATAAACCTTCAATCGTTTACAATACTTAATGGGCGAAAAATATAAAGTAAAATATATGTAAAAATTACGATGGTGTTATGAACGCTTCATATCGAAAAAAGAATCAGACTGATACAATTACATTAAAATTTTCTAAATACCGTACTTTATGGAAGAAATGCCCCGGCGTTTACGAGTTTAAAAGTTAATTTTTTTCCAAGTGCGGCGTTTACGCTATGTGCGGCGTTTACGATTTTTTTAAAAATACCAACTGAGTTTCCTTAATTTAAAAATTCATAAAAATATTTAAAATCGGATTTAAATATTTTAAATAAAACTTCAGGCATCTTAAGATATTAAAAACGTGCCATCCTACACTGCTCAGAAAACTTGGATTAAAATTAGGTCAATGTGACGCTGTCAACAAAAGTAGCGTTCCGACGGATGCGGCGTTTACAACGGGTGCGGCGATTACGATATTTTTAAGCTTATTCAGGCCAATTTGAGGAGTGCGGCGTTTCTTCCATAAAATACGGTAAACCTTCAATAGTTTATGATATTAATTTGCGAAAAATAAAGTAAAATATATGCAAAAACTACGATGATGGTATGAGCGCTTCATATCGAAAAAAAAAATCAAATTGAAATACATTAAAATTTTCTAAGTAAACCTTCAATCGTTTACAACATTTATGTGCGAAAAATAAAGTAAAATATATGTAAAAACTAGGATGAGCGTTTCGTATCGGAAAAAAAAAAAGAATAAAATTGAAATAATTGGAAATCTATTAATTTTTTCTAAATAAATCTACAACAGTTTACAATATTAATGTGCGGAAAATAAAGTAAAATATATGTAACAATTACTATGGTGTTATGAGCGCTTCATATCGAAAAAAGAATCAAACTGAATTTTCTAAATAAACCTTCAATCGTTTACAATAGTAATGTGCGAAAAATAAAGTAAAATATATGTAAAAATTACGATGGTGTTATGAGCGCTTCATATCGAAAAAACAATCAAACTGATACAATTACATTACAATTTTCTAAATAAACCTTCAATCGTTTACAATAGTAATGTGCTAAAAATAAAGTAAAATATATGTAAAAACTAGGATGGTGTTATGAGCGCTTCATATCGGAAAAAAAAGAATAAAATTGAAATAATTGGAAATATATATTAAATTTTTCTAAATAAATCTACAACAGTTTACAATACTAATGTGCGGAAAATAAAGTAAAATATATGTAAAAATTACTATTGTGTTATGAGCGCTTCATATCGAAAAAACAATCAAACTGATACAAATACATTAACATTTTCTAAATAAACCTTCAATTGTTTACAATAGTAATGTGCGAAAAATAAAGTAAAATATATGTAAAAACTAGGATGGTGTTATGAGCGCTTCATATCGAATAAAAAAGTATCAAACTGAAATACATTAAAATTTTCTAAATAATCCTTCAATCGTTTACAATAGTAATGTGCGAAAAATAAAGTAAAATATATACACTTGATAAAATATCATTAGTTTACCACACGGTGTGCAAAACTGTTGTAAAGTCAGAAATAAACTTATACAAACATGTTTGTATAAGTTTATTTCTGACTTTACAACAGTTTTGTACACCGTGTGGTAAACTAATGATATTTTATCAATCAAGTGTATATATAACTTTTTACGGTGTAATTGTCCAGTTCTTTTATTAAAGTAAAATATATGTAAAAACTACGATGGTGTTATGAGCGCTTCATATCGAAAAAAAAAAAAAAAAGAATCCTACTAAATTTTCTAAATACACGGAGAGAAGAATTTCGAATCTTAATTCTCGAATTTCCCAACTCTCCAAAATCACGCTCATTCGCCAAATGTGGTAGCATTTTCTCTAGTCATGGCTGGCGCCATCAGCTGGCTGTTTTCAGGCAAGGGAAGTCTACATACCTGCGTAGGGTTAGTTACCCGCCCGTTTCATATACAAGCCTTACAAGCTGCCCACGGGATCGTATATAACCTTTTCTCTCTCTCTCTCTCTCTCTCTTTCTTTTTCTTTTTTTTTTGCTCTTTCCACTCTGAAGAAAAGAGAGCGCTTAACTTTGTACTAAAAAAGAGATTTTGACAAGAGGAAATTCATTAATGATATTTTTTCAGTGGGCGGCTGTTGATAAGTTCAGCAAATTGGTCGCTAAATTGAAAACGTTTTTCACAACTTGTTTATCGATTTTCAGATTTGAAAATGTGTATTGATCTCAAGGAAAAAATAAACATTTACAAATAATTATTTTCCCACTAGAAGTGAGGAGGGGGTAGGACATCATTAGTAGTATATAATTTAAAAGGTGTATGTTTGTTTATTATTTTATATTAAATTATTTTTTTGAAATTAAAGGGGTAGACAAGGAATTAATGGAGCTCAGCGGTTCACGCCACTGCCATTCAAATCATAAAATAAAATAACACTAACTGTTTTGTTTGACAAATCATCTCTGAAAACCAGACTGCACGCAGATCGGGCAGGCCCCGATCATGGCTAATCGGGGCCCTGGGCAAAAAATAAATTAGAGGGCCCCATTCGAATCGTTGCAACATTATTCAAATAGAAATGATGGTCAGTCATATAATATGTAACGCATAAAAAATATTTTTGCACCTTGGATTTTAGATAAAAGAAAATTCTTAGCTCCGCCAATTCTAAATTAAGTACTTTAATTAGTAAAAATACTCTTTTTTTAGTACAAAACAAATCTTTTATATAACTTTAGCAACTTCTTATCAGGGTCGGACTGGGTCAGTGTAAAGGGCGCAGACCTTGGATTTTCAGAGGGCGCAAAAATTTTAACGAACTCAAGTCAATTTTACTTGTTTGTGTTGTATCTGGCTTGACAAGGATTAACACACTCGCATAGCACCAAGTAAATGATAATGGCTTAAATTATATATTTAACTCTAGATAAAAGACTTCTTTATATTCTCCGTGCATGTTTAAAGTTCCATCAATCCTACACAATACTACGCAATTTTTTAAAACACATCACATAACATCTAAAAGCTGCAGCAAGTTGAACACAGTAGTAGATTACTGATATCAAGACTAGAGCTTTCTTAATTTCTTCTATCGACAGCAGCTTGCAGAAAAAAAAATGATCGCCCCTACCAATTTTCCTGAAAATCACTGTATAAAAAAGACATAGGATTCCAATTGATTATGAACAATATTTACTATTAAATGATTATCATAAATTTTGCGTTGGAGGCTGTCTACATATTAAAAAATACACGAACGTTCATTTTTTAAATGGATTTTTCAAATGTTCATTTTTCAACATCCACTTTTGACACCCTGTTTGAGTTCCTTGCTAGCCAGGAAAGCGATATAGCTTATATGCTTTTCTTAAATCTTAATACTGTTATAAAACAAAATGTGTTAGGGATTTATCCTTAAATTTCGGAAAATAAATTGAAGATCTTACAAGAAAAAGTACCAAAAACTCTCAATTAGTCCCCAGTAAAATTTTACAGGAGTAATAATTTTATTAAAAACTTACTTTACGTTAAACAAAATTCTACAAAATATTTCTGGTAAGTTTCTACGATTTTGTTTGGTTCCTTTGATAACGGAATACGGTCCCCTTAAATTATGGAAAGGAAAAATTCTCTATATCTCGAAAACTAATTATTCAAACGAGATGTACGCATCAATGCTTTTAACAGTTGTGGTTTGTTCATAATATACATATATATATTTAATATGACTTTGTTAATTTTCTAATTAAGAAAAGTTTTTGAATTGAAAAAAAGTCGAATAAGTTTGGATCTATTCACTATATCACTAATGAATTAATAAAATATCAATCAGATAGTTTTTATGAAGTTAAAAATTAAGTTTCTGAAATGGATTTATCTTTAACAACCTAAAATTCAAACCCTATCTAGATTTAAGATAATGTATATAAACTATGCCTTTTTCCGGGCTGTTTCCATCCAAGAAAATCAAATAAGGTGTCAAAAATGGGTGTTATTGCTTGAAAATTAAAAGTTGGTACAATCCTTAATAAGTATACGACTTCAGAAACATAATTTATACATAATAATAACTAGTCGATATTATTTTCAGTCGATTGGTACCTACATATATTTCTACGATTATTTTTAGCATAATTTGTAAGTTGTAAACCACATTTTTACCCACTCTCACCATTGATGCACTAAGGATCCTTAGAAAAGCTAACGCGATTTTTTGCACCAAGCGCCAATTAGAGTTGCTGCGGTGTTGCTAAGGGCTTCAACCTATTTTTTTAATATATTTCTTTAAAGTATTATGAATTAGCTATCAAGCCAGTTTAAAATGTCATAAATTCAATTTCTGTTACAATCTGAGAGAAATTACTTTTTATTATCTACCGTTTTATTAATATTAATATTATTAACCAAGTAACATTTTTAAATGTGGTATCTGCAGATATATCCTTCAACACACACAAGAAACATTGAATATGCAAACTTCGTTTAAAAAATATTTATGTTTAGAACAAAAATGTACTTTCCGTTTGGAAATAGAAATTTTGAAAACTAAATCTCAGGCTTCTTTTGTTCTTTTATAAAAGTACCACGTATTATAGGGCATTGGAATGCTGAAATATAAGGCTATTTGAATGTGAAAATAACACTTGCTTGTGGAAATAATTGGTATTTTTTATTCTTAAAAAATTACTGTTATGCGCAGTGGTGTAGTCGTATAAAAAATAGAGGATATACGCTTTAAGCAGAGGGTATACGCTGAAGGCAGAGCGTATACCCTAGAGTGTATATACTATAGCTGTCTTGAGAAACAGAGGGTATACGGTGTTCCTTAAAAAAATCCAGAAGGTATACGGCGTATATCCCCGTGTACCCTCCACTACATCCCTGGTTATGCGTCCATAAAGAGCTGAATTGATATCACGTTGTGAAATGGTTTCAACAGAAAAAGTGCACCCTAAAAAATTTCTTTGTTAGTCTAAAATCGCTAAAACAATTTAGTAATTTTACTATTCTCAGCACACCGTTCCCATGATTTGCAAAACTTTTATCATTGTTACAGATCAAGGGTTTCCCCAGGGATTGTATTCATGCAGGATACATAGCCAGTATTTTATAACCGACTTCAAAAAAAGGAGGAGGTTCTCATTTCGACGCATATATATATATTTATATATATTACGTATTTTCACTGATTACTCCTAAACTATGCGCGAGATTACTATCCGAAAATGATGGCAGATTTTGTGAATGAGAAACCGCTGTCCGCGAGATCCCACATCTTGCAGGATTGCAATCCAAAAGTATCATCAACTTTGTATTCCCCGAAAAGAAAGATCATGTTTTCCAATCAAAAACAAAATCCATACAAAAAGATTTTTGCCTTCTGATAGTATCTCTTTTTTATCTGTCAAGTTGCTTTCAAAAAGCACGATTATATGTGCATTCAGGGGCGGCTAATAAGGAAAGGGGGCGCAGAGTACTCAAAGAAAAAGACTGAAAATTTGCAGAATACTGTTTAAAATCTAAAAGATATCATTTAAAGAAGCGATTAAAAAAAATTAGTCCAGGGCACAATGGCTACTAAAGCACTCGTTGGGTGTGTATTTTCTCTTTCAATCGCATGCAAAGATGTCCGTTTTGGTTTCCGTCCTGAAATTGCTACGATATATCTTTATTTGTGATAATAAAGAAATACCTCTCTTGTGCTATCAATTACTTGACAATTATCCCTAAACGAATTCTCGAAATTTAGTATACTAATCAGAATGTATGTATACAACAAGTGAAAATATATTGGAGCGGCTTAGGTACTTAGGGGCGCGACGTTTTCCCTGGGCGAGGGCGCACCGGCCCTCGGGCCGATGGGCCGGCGGGCCAGTCCGAGCCTGCTTCTTATATTGCTTTAAGATGAATTTAATAACTTCAACTCATAGAAAAGTAACAAATACTCTAATATGTAAATATGTGTTAATCAAGTTAATTTCTTTTATACATTTTTAAGTTGTACTACACACAACATAATATGAAATCAAATACATTCTACTTCCCAAGTAGAAATTGTTTTTTCCATAAATCTACAAATATGGCAATTTTGGGTTTGTTTTTCATATTTAACTCTAATTTAAAAGAAAAAAGCTTTGAATACTGAAGAAAATTTATCTTATGACAATTGAGACAGATTATTTTCAACCACTAAAGTTTGGATATGATTTAATTTCATTGCTAATACAATCTATTAGAATCAAAATATTATTTCTTATTTAACAGTGGTTGAGGTTAGTTTTTGTGAGTTCAAAATGAAATTTGCTTTTCAGAACGTTTAGTATGATGTCAACTCTTTTAGATGTGGAAGGATGAGCTTCATTATCCTGTGATGTTTCAGAAATATTTATTGCTGCAGCTATGCCAACATATAGTCGCGTAGACCTAGGTGTGTTATTACTGACTTTTATGGGTTTCTCTGTCATTTCCGAAGGAACAAAAAGATGGTCTGGAAAAACATCGGTGTTGTGGGGAAAAAGACCTGTTTTCTAAAACCGTCTGATTGGAGTACAGTATAACCTCTTTTATCCGAAACTCTTTTAACCGCAACTCTCAATTAACCGAAATCCAATTTTAATGTTTTTTTTGTTTTTTTTTTGTTTTTTTTAATTTTTACATTTCTTGTGTGCAAAATCCATTTTGAAAGCTTTTTTTTTTTTTTTTTTTTTTTTACCTATCATATTCCTTGTCTGTAACGGTCCTTTCCGAACCACGAGTGCATATAAATATTTTTGATCCCCTTTTTTATAATTCCTTTCAATTTAACTTGATTAGATTGAAATTTAACTCGAGCTCCTTTGTTCGTTCTCGTTCTGCGGAGTGGATCAAACAAATTAGCAATTCTGAAGCTTTTGAATGTTTTGAAAAAGATTCGGCATGGCTGGAGCAGCAGAAATACTGTGATACTGGCAAACTTATAATATTAAAAATAAAACACTTTGTGATAGAGCTTCAAAGCAAGGGCAATCGAAACTGCGACTAACAATACATTGGAAAAATATACAAAAGGTACTTAATTTTAAAATTAAAATTCAGATAATTTATTTTTGTTTCTACTTTGCTATTGCTTTATTTTTATTAAGACCTTTTTATCATAATAAGAAATAGTGCATATCCTTAATCTTAAAATTGAAGCATTCTCGATTATCCGAAAATTTCGATTTTCCGAAAGAGGGTCGGCCCCAATTACTTCGGATAATCGAGGTTCTACTGTATTTTCAACTGCTGCTCTCAAAAATGTAGCTTTGAATAATTTTTCAATTTGGTAAATTGTTATAGATTGCCCGGGATTGGAAAGCAACCACTTGCTCACCTCTTGTTTTAGTATGAGTTTAGAGGTGCTATGAAGGGGTTAACAGTACTTAACATCATTAAATTGTAATTTAAAGCTCCATACTAAATTATTAACTATCCTTCAAAAATCATCCTATGAGTGTAGGACAAAACCGGATATACCCGGTTTTGATCCACTCTTAAGTACCCGGTTTTACTCCAACATGACACAGATTTAAAAACATGACGTTACTACTGTGAATCCTATAGTAAAATATTAGTAAAACTGTTAAATTTCTAGCAGAAAAAGCAAAAAATTAGATATAATTCATTCCAATATTTAATATGCTGGCAAACAGTTAATATATAAGTAAAACCTAGAATCAAACAAAACATTTTTTAACAGTCATTTCAAACGAATTTTTTTACTCAAAAAATAATCGCACACAATAGCGTTTCGTTCAACTACAAATGCCGTAATGATGTTCTACAAGTGATTCCTCGTGTTCGCAAATAGATAAAAGTTCAAATCAAGGAGGAGTCTGCACTACCCGGTTTTACGCGCCTACCCGGTTTTGTACAACTCTCCCCTATAGGACCGAGGGACCGTATAAAAATTTAAATTTCGTAATTTTTTAAGAAATGTTTTTATTGACCTAAAGCGCTTTTAAAATACGTCTTTACCCAATTTAAAACATTTTTGTAATTGGAACTATATGTCTATGCCTAGCGGTTTAGGAATTAGCCATTGGACACCGTTGAGAATGGACACCCTGTATATATATATAGTAGATTTTAACTGCACTTTGTATTGTCTTTCTACGGAGAACACTATTCGATTCCACACGAATGCAGTACTTTTAAAACGATTATATAAAAGAAATTTTATTGTAGCCGAAATAAAACATTCAAAATCTCAAAAATAAAAAAATTACCTGATTTTACAGAACATTCGGAAAAAGGTTCCTAAAAGTTTCGTCTTCATCCCCTAAACATCTAACGTAAATCCTGTTCCAACCTTCCATGAAGCAGGAGCGCACCTGAGCTGGCGTGAAACGATGAAGGTGGACATTATTCATTGGATTAGAAACATTCAACAAAATTATTTTACTATTGTAGAGTAGTGGTAGCTACATACATCTACATCTGTAACATAAATAGCTGTAGTGCCAACTACCAGGTGCATTGTTTTAATTTGATCAATTCAAGGAAACATGTTTTAAGCCACAAATTTTGCTTCAAACATGAAATCAACTACGTGCGACATAACATGAGACACAATCTATTATCATAAAATAAGACACATTCAAAACAATTGTTAAAAAAAAGTAAATATTTTCATTATATCTCATTATATCTCAACTTTTCATTATATCACATTATCAACAGTTATTTCTTTTAAATTCAAAGTTATACATAAAAGAGTATTTATAGTGCATTAAGAACATGAGTTTCAAATCATTTTAAGGGGAAATCGAAAAGGGCAACTTTCTGACATAAGTTTTAATTTATTTTTGTTCGAAAATGCACGAAACTAGCTGGTGTTGTTGTTCAGAAACTATGTCATTGAGCTGTTTTTTCCATTTTTTTACAAACGCAATAGAGCTTTCAGAAATTAATGTCAAAGTGGACGTTTTGAACCGAATTTCCGCGCGAAGATAGAAAGAGCACTCAAGAGCGGGCGAAAAACGTATTTGTCACGTGATCGAATTCGCTTATAACTCAATAGGTAATTAATTGATCAAAAAATGAAAAAAAAAAAAAAAAACCCAGTTCAATTCCAAATCGTTTCCATGGCCAGGCTTTCCAATTTTATATCTTTCCGTTAAAAATGAATTTGTAAATATGTCAAAACATTTTTCGTTTGTTGAGCAGAGCAGTTAAGAACAGCCTTAAACCTAACTAGAAAATGGTATAAGAAGTCATTATTTTTCAAATCACCAAGCTTTGTACCTTGAGCCTAGCAATAGTGCTGTTCCTTGAATATAGGTCCGTACAGGCATATTCCTCGAATACTTTTTTCTCCCTCTTTGACACATAGCCAGTAACCTTTAATCATTGCATCTGTAACGACGTTTATATAAGTCTGTCCTGTCCCTCTTTTTGTCATGTGAAAAGTTATAGTAAATATATTACACTGGTCAACAAATTTGAACTTTTGCTCTGTCCTAAAACAGAAATTAGTTGTTTTTTGTGCTGATTCCGAATCTAGTTTTAGATTTACTCCAGCACGTCAAGTTTGAGAGATATTTGCATATTTCAATTTATGAAAATTTAGTAAATTTTATGCAATTATTTGCAAATTTAAGGTATAAAGCAATATCAGACAGGGTTTTTTGTTTTATGTTATGATTACTACCTAATTTACTTCACAAAAACGTTCATTCTGAGATTATACTGACATGTGACTGTGAAACATTCAGACCTGCCAACCTTTGAAAATGAGAAATCGTAGCACACAAAATTGAAATTAATCTGGAGGTTGGTTCGTTGGTTTTTCGCGTTTCGCATCCATCGTCTGACATTCGTAAAAGGAATAAGGTTTCAGTCTTTCAACTCAATATAGTAATTTTTTTCCTCTGAAATTTTTTATACAATAGTTAAAGTTTCTTCTCGTTTCGTAGCATTTGTTTTTTTTTTACATTTGTAAAAGGAGCCTGGTTCCAATTTTTTAGCCCAGTGCAGTAAATTTTGACGAAATTCTCGAAATTTTTTCCCGCGGTGATTTCAGGATATTCACAATTTTTTTCCCGCAGTCGTAATTCACATTTTTCTATCACGATTCTTTGTTGAAATCCGCATTTTTTATCATGAACTTTTGACAAAATTCGCATTTTTTACCGCATTCCTTTGACGAATTTTGCGTTTTTTACCACGCAAAATTGAAATGTTTAATAATAATTTGTAAAGTGAAATGTTTAATAATAAATCGTACAAAGCGTGCGATTTTGCGCATTATTTCAAATCTTGCCCCTCAAAGACCCCCCCCCCCTCCAGAAATTCTTAAAATGGCATCCCTGTTTCTAAGGAAGGGAATTCCTGTATAAATATTTACAGAAACACGATTCACTTGTGGTTGATATACATAAAGAGGGTTTTATGTTAAGAAGTTTGTTTTGCAGCCCAGATATTTTTTTCCTATGAGTATTTTAGGTAGCTTTCTTTACAAAAAAGCTACCTATTGCAGCCGTTCGGAGGAAAGCGATTTCAAAAAATTTTGGTATATTTTCATCGATCATGACCCCCAGACCCCGAAACCACCCTCCGTTCAAAATTGATATATATATATATATATATATATATATATATATATATATATATCTGACCTATGTCACACTGTAACTCCCGTAATTATGAACCGATTTCAATGTAATTCGGTGTGTACATAGTACATACCAATGTCTCAACCGAGTTCGTTGGCCAGCTTCATCCGCCATTTTGTTTCAAAATAGCGGCCATTTAAAAATTTTTAAAAATTTTAAAACTTGAAATGTGGTACCAAAAAATTAAAAATGGAAAAATATTTTTTTCTTATGTATTTGACCTTTATACAAAGATTCCGGAGCAGTTTTTGTTTCGTCTATATCTTAAAAAATGGCTGAGTTATAGCATTTTAGGTAGCTTTCTTTACAAAAAAGCTACCTATTGCAGCCGTTCGGAGGAAAGCGATTTCAAAAAATTTTGGTATATTTTCATCGATCATGACCCCCAGACCCCGAAACCACCCTCCGTTCAAAATTGATATATATATATATATATATATATATATATGACCTATGTCACACTGTAACTCCCGTAATTATCAACCGATTTCGATGTAACTCGGTGTGTACATAGTACATACCAATGTCTCGACCGAGTTCGTTGGCCACCTTCATCCGCCGTTTTGTTTCAAAATGGCGGACATTTAAAATTTTTAAAAAAAATTAAAACTTGAAATGTGGTACCAAAAAATTAAAAATGGAAAAATTTTTTTTTCTTATGTATTTGGCCTTTATACAAAGATTCCGGAGCAATTTTTTGTTTCGTCTATATCTTAAAAAATGGCTGAGTTATAGCATTTTGAATTTCTAGCGTGGCTGACATTTTGAAACGTCCTGAATTTTGTCACGCGATAAAAGGCGTATTTATGAACCGATTTGGATGTAATTCGGTGTGTACATAGTGCATACCAATCTCTCGACCGAGTTCGTTGGCCAGCTTCATCCGCCATTTTGTTTCAAAATGGCGGCCATTTAAATTTTTTTTAAAAATTTAGAATTTGAAATGTGGTACCAAAAAATTGAAAATGGAAGAATATTTTTTTCTTATGTATTTGACCTTTATACAAAGATTTCGGAGCAGTTTTTGTTTCGTCTATACCTTAAAAAATGGCTGAGTTATAGCATTTTGAATTTCTAGCGTGGCTGACATTTTGAAACGTCCTGAATTTTGTCACGCGATAAAAGGCGTATTTATGAACCGATTTGGATGTAACTTCGTTTATACATAGTACATACCAATGTCTCGACCAGGTTCGTTGTCCAGCTTCACCCGCCATCTTGTTTAAAAATGGCGGCCCTTTAAATTTTTAAGAAAAATTTAAATTTGAAATGTGGTACCAAAAATTGAAAATTGAAAAAATATTTTCTTCTTGTGTGTTTGACCTTGATAAAAAGATTCGGGAGCAGTTTTTGTTTCGTCTATATCTTAAGAAATGGCTGAGTTATAGCATTTTGAATTTCTAGCGTGGCTGACATTTTGAAACGTCCTGATTTTTCTCACGTAATAACAGGCGTAATTATGAACCGACTTGGATGTACCTTGGTGTGTACATAGTACATACAAATATCTCGACCGAGTTCGTTGGCCAGCTTCATCCGCCATCTTGTTTCAAAATGGCGGCCATTTAAAAAAATTAAAAAATAAAAAAATTTAAATGAGATACCAAACAATTGGAAAATGAAAAAGATTTTTTTTTTTGTATGTGTTTGACCTTAATACAAAGATTCCGGAACAGTTTTTCTTTCGTCTATATCTTAAAAAATGGCTGAGTAATAGCATTTTGAATTTCTCTTGTGGCTGACATTTTAAAACGACCTGATTTTTGTCACGCGATAACAGGCGTATTTATGAACATATTTGGATGTAACTTGGTCTGTACATAGTACATACCAATGTCTCGACCGAGTTCGTTGGCCAGCTTCATTCGCCATCTTGTTTCAAAAGGGTTGCCATTTAAAAAAAAATTAAATTTAAAATTCAAAATGAGGTATTAAAAAATTGGAAAATGAAAAAGATTTTTTTATGTGTTTGGCCTTGATACAAAGATTCCGGAGCAGTTTTTGTTTCTGAAAATTTGTTCTTTTGTTGATATCTTAAAAAATGGTTCATTTATAGCACTTTGAATTTCTAGCATGGCTAACATTTTGAAACGATCTTGTATTTGTCACGCGATAACACACGTATTCGCCTATTTCGATGTAAGAAGGCATGTGGATAGTATACATCAACACCTCGACCAAGTTCACTGGCCAGATTCATCAGCCATCTTGTTTCAAAATGGCGGCCATTAAATAAAAATATATATATATATTTAAAGTGAGGTGCAAAAAAATTAGAAATTGAAAAAGGTTTCTTTCTTAAGTATTTGATCTTGATATAAGGATTCAGGAGCATTTTTTGTTTGTCTTTACCTTAAAAAATGGCTCAGATTGGCTCAGTTTCGATTTCTATTGTGGGTGACATTTTGAAAAATCTGATTTTTTGCATGCGACAGCACTCCTATATATTAACCGATTCCGATGTGAGTGAGCATGTGCACAGCAATTACTAAGGTCTCGACCAAGTTCACTGCTTAGCCTCATCCACCATGTTGTCTTAAAATGACAGGCACTTTAAGAAATTGCCGAATTTGGCAGCCAAATATAAATTACTTTAAAGAAAAGCAGCTTGGATAAAGCTGACTAATTTCGCGAAATTCTCATTCATTATATTGATAAAAATTAGTATTGAATCTCCTATATTCGGTTTCCACTAAATTGAGCTTCGTGTGTTTGCATGATATAAGTTGGCTTTTTTAAAATAAGGATTATGAAAGCTACCTTTTCCTCCCGGCACTGGCCGGAAGGACTTTTTTAATGTTCGAATTTTCGGATTACTGACCAATTTTTTTAAACTTTTGGAAATTAATACTTTGAAATTTTGGAAATTTCGGAACAGAATCACTCCTGAGAAGTATGCTGTGCGGGATAAAAATCGCAACTAAAAATAAAAAATGCGTTTATGTTTTTTGCAAAAAATCGTAGTTTAAGACCGATTTTCGTAGCATCGTAATTTATAGGTCCAAATCGTAGCAACTACGATTTTTTCGTAGCACTTGGCAGGTCTGAATATTGCACCTAATTTGCATATTTTTCAGGTTTTTCTAATAATGATTCTTGACGTTCAAATATTTCTGCCGCACGAGTACGCTAATATGTTTCTAAACCAGTTTTTTGAGCTGATTTCAAATCTTGTATCTGTTTTCTTCTATCACGTCTATTTTTTGAAAAAAGTGAAATTTTAGTTTTTGGACAAAAAAGCCAGAAATAGCTTTTTATAATACTTTGTATGATAAACTTCAACTAGTTAGGATAGATTCTACTACTTATTTTTTTTTTTCGATTATATAAATTTTTGTTTATGTCTCTGATATGAATCTGACCCTGTTCACCTTCTTGTCAATGAATTACACATCCCTAAAAAGCATCTTATATCAAACCTGTGTTAATGCCGTGCAAAAGTAGAAATTCATATTACTCAAAAACTAGACATGACATAAGAAAACAGACTGCAGATTAGAAATCAGCATAAAAATCTAGTCTAGAAAAACATTACGTCAATTCTGTGGCAACAATTTTAAAGTTGATAGTGATGTAAATATTACACCATTGAAAAATATGCAAATTAGGCTTAATAACTGATAAATAAATGTTAAGAATATGCAAATCGTGACATTTATCTGAAGCAAATAGTCAAGTAGTCATTATCTAGAAAACGTAATTAGATGTGACATATATTGTATCTAAAATTTGCATAAAATAGCACAAAAAAGCTTAAATTTGCATAAATTTAAATATGCAAATTTCTCAAAACCTGGACCACCTAGAGATAAACGGAAAGCATATTCGGAATCAGCGCCAAAAACTGATCTAGAATCAACTAATTTTAGTTCTAGGACAAAACCACTGTTGTACAGTGTTATTCAAGATGCTCCTGACTCTCCAAATTATTAAAACGAGAAACCTTCATATTTACACACAGAAAAGATCCCAAATTAATATTTCACATTTTTTCCTCTTGAAATAAAGTTTTAGCCATCACCTGTCCGCAATGAGAAGAATGAATGCCGTGGAATACATCTTGATTCGTGTGGCGGATCTTTTCGACATCGGGACATCAGGTAAGAGAACCAATTTTCATTAACTTACTTTTCTGTGATATATGATTGAAAAATAGAGCTCCCTCCAAAACATTTATAGTATATTTATGTCAGACGATGATGGTGAAGAAGAGATTAATGTTGTGTCCATGAAACGTTTTAAGAGGCTACTTCAGTCAAATGAAAAGACCCGTTCGCTAATGCTAATCCTATGGAAGAAATTTATAACGATATTTCGATTGCATTTCAATATTTTTAAATGATTTTTTTTGCATTGGATAGCTGAGATCGATCTGTATGCAGGACGTTTTTTAGTTTTTCGATTTTGATTACAGATTTTTTTTTATGAGCATGCTTTCAGTTTCGAAACCGGTTCCGAAAATGAAAGCGTCCTCATTAAAAATATCGGTAAACAAAATCGAAAAATTAAAAAACGGCCTTTGTACAGATCGATCTCAGCTATCCAATGCAAAAAAAATCATTTAAAAATATTGAAATGCAACCGAGATATCGCTATAAATTTCTTCCATAGGATTAGCATTAGCGAACGGGTCTTTTCACTTGACTGAAGTAGCCTCTTAATAGCACTGGAATAGATTTCATACTTGAGGAAAGTATGTTTCAATCAGTTGTGATCAAATCATTAGCATTTTGCCAGAACCTAGTCTTATTTAAGGATACAGAAGAATTCTTTACGTATTTCCCGGTACAGTATCGGTTTTTGAAAAATAATCTTAGCTTTTTATGTAACTGTGTTTTGGTGATTTTGCATCGTGATAAAACAAACATGTATAATATATATATATAAATGCAATAAAACAGTCAAAATGCAATTGATATCTACTGTGGTTGGAATTATCCCCCATCCACCCTCTAATTTACAATTTCTGTTTTATATTAATTTAAAACTACTTTAAATAGGTATCTATGTCAATTCTGTTATTAAATACACTTTTAAAATTTATTTAAAATACATCATAAAAATGTTTCGTCAATTTTAATTTATTTTTCATAGAAAAATGATGCATGATCCATGGTAACATACCTAGGGCCAAGGTACAACATTGGGGTTGTATCTTGGTTCTAAAATTACTATTTTTTTTTTAATTATTTTTAAAAGAAAAACTATAATAGGCCTAAAATTACAGTTCAAGAAAATTATGAGGGAAGCCGAACATGATAAATAATTGGCAAATAGTTTTATATTTCAATATAGACATATTTTAGTTAAATTAAAAATTAAAATGTCAAAATAAGACTGAGGTGCAATACTTAACGCTATTTATTAAAATGATCAAAGAAAGCCAAAATATTGGTTTTATTATTGTTTTTGAAGTAAAATGCAGTTCAGATTAAAATTACACTTTGTGTGATTTATTACTTAAAAGATGCTAAAAAATTAAAAAAAGATGTTGAATCACATTACCATTATCCAATGTCAGCTACTTCCGAGTACTTTCAGCTATATACATAGCCTTCATCAGGGATAAAATGCAAACGATTGTTGCCAACGGCTTGGTTTCAAAATTTCTGTCTCTTGATCCGAGAACTAGGGAAAGTCAATGTCTTCATTAACTCTGGATAATGTTGATGTGCTTCAACATTTTTTTACGATTCAGCATCTTTTAAGAAATAAAGCACATTAAGTGTAATTTTAATTTTTTAGGTTTTTTTAAGATGAATTTTAGCAATCTACCCATTTATTTGCTTATAAAATTCAGATCTTTAAACATAAAAATAGCCAATTATATGAAGTAAAATAAAGTTTAGTAAATCGAAATTGGTTTTATTATTTGAAATAAAGAACAGAGTAAAAGTTTTAAAACATAAAAAAAGTCCTTCCGGCCAGTGCCGGGAGGAAGAGGTAGCTTTCAAATACCTTATTTTAAAAAAGCCAACTTATACTATTCAAACACACGAAGCTCAATTTAGTGGAAACCGAATTTAGGAGATTCAATACTAATTTTTATCAATACTAAATCATTATGAATGAGAATTTCACGAAATTAGTCAGCTTTATCCAAGGTGCTTTTATTTAAAGTAACTTATATTTGGCTGAGATGTTGATGTATACTATCCACATGCTTTCTCACATGGAAATAGGGGAATACGTGTGTTATCGCGTGACAAATACAAGATCGTTTCAAAATGTTAGCCATACTAGAAATTCAAAGTGCTATAATTCAACCATTTTTTAAGATATAAACAAAAGAACAAATTTTCAGAAACAAAATCTGCTCCGGAATCTGTATCAAGGCCAAACACATAAAAAAAACCTTTTTCATTTTCCAATTTTTTAATACCTCATTTTAAATTTTAAATTTAATTTTTTTTAAATGGCAACACTTTTGAAACAAGATGGCGAATAAAGCTGGCCAACGAACTCGGTCGAGAAATTGGTATGTACTATGTACAGACCAAGTAACATCCAAATCGGTTCATAAATACGCTTGTTATCGCCTGACAAAAATCAGGTCGTTTTAAAATGTCAGCCACAATAGAAATTCAAAACGCTATAACTCAGCCATTTTTTTAGATATAGACGAAACAAAAACTGTTCCGGGATCTTTGTATTAAGGTCAAACACATACAAAAATAATCTTTTTCATTTTCTAACATTTTGGTATCTCATTTTAAATTTTAATTTTTTTTAATTTTTTTAAATGGCCGCCATTTTGAAACATGATGGCGGATGAAGCTGACCAACGAACTCGGTCGAGATATTTGTATGTACTATGTACACACCAAAGTACATCCAAATCGGTTCATAAATACGCCTGTTATCACGTGACAAATATCAGGACATTTCAAAATGTCAGCCACGCTAGAAATTCAAAATGCTATAACTCAGCCATTTTTTGAGATATAGACGAAACAAAAACTGCTCCCGAATCTTTGTATCAAGGTCAAATACATAAAAAAAAAATATTTTTTCAATTTTCAATTTTTTGGTACCACATTTCAAATTTAAATTTTTCTTTAAAATCTAAATGGCTGCCATTTTTAAACAAGATGGCGGATGAAGCTGGCCAACGAACTCGGTCGAGACATTGGTATGTACTATGTACAAACGAAGTTACATCCAAATCGGTTCATAAATACGCCTTTTATCGCGTGACAAAATTCAGGACGTTTCAAAATGTCAGCCACGCTAGAAATTCAAAATGCTATAACTCAGCCATTTTTTAAGATATAGACGAAACAAAAACTGCTCCGGAATCTTTGTATAAAGGTCAAATACATAAGAAAAAAATATTTTTCCATTTTCAATTCTTTGGTACCACATTTCAAATTTAAAATTTTTAAGAAAATTTTAAATGGTCGCCATTTTGAAACAAAATGGCGGATGAAGCTGGCCAACGAACTCGGTCGAGACATTGGTATGTACTATGTACATACCGAATTACATCCAAATCGGTTCATAAATTCGAGAGTTACAGTATGACAAAGGTCAGATATATATATATATATGGATATATACATATATATATATATGGATATATACATATATATATATATATATATATATATATATATATATATATATATATATATCAACTTTTGAACGGAGGGTGGTTTCGGGGTCTGGGGGTCATGATCGATGAAAATATACCAAAATTTTTTGAAATCGCTTTCCTCCGAACGGCTGCAATAGGTAGCTTTTTGTAATGAAAGCTACCTAATAGTTAATTAAAATTTAAACTTGTGACTATTTTTCAAAGCAAATTACATTTATTTATAAAGAGAATGATGCTATCTCTTTTAATATTGTAACATATTGAACTTGATTTGACACTGATCTAAAAAAAAAAAAAAAAATTTTTTTTTTTCCTCGCTCAACAAAGCGAAAAATTCTGATGCGTTCATGGGCTCATTTTTATAAGTAAAAGCATGAATTTGCAGGCATAAATATGCAAGTGATTTGGAATTGAATAGCGATATACAGTTATCAATAAATGTATTACATCTTGAGTTACAATCGATCGAAAATCGGCTTAAAACATCGATTTTGACACTATTTTATGAATTGGATTTCTTGATTTCCAAATAATAAATCTTATTTGACAATAAATCTAGATTCCTCGAAAGATTGAAATATAAATTTAATAAATTCAATATCTCTATTATTACAAAACCTTCCATAAAATTAAAAAAATACTCTGTAAGAAAATATATTCAATAGAGCCAGATCAATTATCAGATATATATGAAATACCTTTCACCAATGGTGATGGAACATTGTAATATTATGTAGGAATGACAAACAGAAAGTTTAAAACGAAATTCAAATATCAAATACAACAAGAGAACTACAGCTTTAGCCAGACTGCATAACAAAGAATTTTTACAGATTGATTTTAAAATTAGTCGAATAATTCATCCATCAAGATTTTATTTTCCATCCATTATCCGGGAATCAATAGAAACCTTTTTGCGCAAGCGAGAATGACTAGCCTTCTTGGAGTTAACCAGAATTTGGAACGAGATGCTTTACAAAATAAGAAACAACAGGATAAAATAATTCACGATCACACCTGACCATTTTTATTAGAGTACCTGATTTCATACCTGTGATCTCATGATTTTTGTTTACCAAGCTCAAAAAGTTTTTGTCAATATTGATTTTGATAAAGTCGCCGTTTGTACGTACGAAACTTGTAGAACCGTTTATTAAAATGTATTTATATGCTTTTAAATGTACATTTTTTTTCGCTGTTAGCATGGTATAACTTTAGTTTAATGATAATAAGCAATTTTCTTACATAATTGTATTTGATATGGCTCAAATTGATAGTAGTAATAGAAAATAGTCTAAAGATCATTTTAAAAATGAAATATACAGTAGAGTCCGGATTATCCGAATCCCGCTTAACCGAGTTTCCGCTTTCACCGAGTTGTTTTCTTCTGATGGACCGATGGCTTCCATTATTATGAAACAGCGATTACAAATGATGTGTTAGGTGAGGATGAAAGAGCAGCCGTAAAAAGTTAGAACTCTGATTTTCTAAGAAAAAATGGCCATAAATTTTTTTTTAAAAAAATTATGGCCATTTCTTTTTTTTCTTTTCTTTTTTTCTGCCATTCTGACCAGAAAATCAGAGTTCTAACTTTTTACGACTGCTCTTTCATCTTCCCGTAACACTTCATTTATAATGGCTGTTTCATAATAATGGAAGACATCAGTCCATCAGAAGAAAATGATCCATTCCAAAGGTATAATCCTACATTTGGCGCCCCTTCGTTCTAGCGCCCGAAGCACATGCCCCCTCTGCCCCCCCTTAGTTTCGGCCCTGATAGTAACAGCAAACATGCGAAGGAGCAACAAGAGACCTTTCGAAGGGCACCCTTGCACAGGGCCGAAACTAGCCTTTTTTGCACCAATGACAAACATGGATTTGGGCGCGCCCCACCCCCACCCCCACCCCCTCCTCTGCAAAGTAACTTTACGAGAATTTTATTAAGTTTCTAATAGCGGAAATATTTTTAAATTTAAAATATGTAATCAAAAAATACATAATACTGAACTACATAAATAGTTTTGTCAAATATTGATTCATTAAAACCTTCAAAACGGAATCGAAAAGGAACCGGAAAAAAACTCGCTCTATACAGGCCGAAATAACCTAAGAGAACAGTTCTTTTTTTTTATTATTATTCATTTCAATCTTGTATTGTAGACGAATCTTTTTATCTATTTGTCAATTTTAATGCATTTGGTTCAGTTCTGAATTTGTATTTTCCGGCTACGATACTTTTTCATTCAAATTTCACACACATATATATGTAATATATATAACCATTATATAATATTACAATTCATCATCTTTTTCTTTTTTTATTAAAAAATAAAAATTAATAAATTGAGTATTAATACATTACACTGACACATTTTTGTGTCAAACGAAACACAAAACCTTCATTTGACACCCCCCCTTCTCCCCCTGTTCTGGCGCCCAGGGCACATGCCCTCTCCTCCTCCCACACTAGTTTCGACCCTGCCCATGCTTGTAGTATAGTAATGTCTAAACGTAACAGCAAATTATCCAATGTCCCATTGGAATGAAAAAGAGACGAGTTGGTACCATTTTGCGTTTCTGAATAAAACAGTGGGATTTATGAGCTACGACAAGCCTACGCAGATAAAACTTCTATGTGGGAGAATTGCATTGGCGGAGGCTTTTAACCTATAAGGTTAGAAAACATTATTAGTGAACATTAGTGTGACTACATTATTTTTCATTATTGCCCTGAAACTGAAAATGTTTTTGAAATCTGCAACAGCCTTTTATAGACTTTTATAAATAATCAATAACCATTATAAAATGATGTACGGAACAGAAAACAATCTCCTATTACATATTCAATGCCAAATTCATATACTTATATTGATTTTCTTATTCAACCTCTGTACTTTCACCAGTGATGATGGAACATTGCAATATTATGTAGGAATGACAAACAGAAAGTTTAAAACGAAGATCAAATATCAAATACAACAAGAGAACTACAGCTTTAGCCAGTCTGCATTCCAGAACCATTAATTTTATTATCAAGAATTACGTGCATTACTTTGTATAGACAATTTCATTTTACATAATGTTAAATTTTTTAAAAATAGATTCTGACGTTTATAGCGTCACACGGAGTGCATCATCTTTACACGGTGATTGGTACAAAGCAGGCGTGCCCATCGTTTTATGCCAATCGCCGCGTGAAAATGATCCACAGCCGGCGTGTGACGTTTTAAAGTCATGAACTGGCCTTGTATGTCGTTGGTCGCGGTTAAAGTGAGATATACGATTTTCACTCGGCTATACGGTTTTACCCTACCAGTCACAGTTTTAAAATGAACTGAATCAGGGAAACAGTATAGGCTACAGTTTATACATTTGTCGAGGGTCCAGGCGTCTCTAAGCGACGTATGGCTGAAAAAATATTTTACTGAATATTAATTTCAATACATCACTAATAATTTAATTGTTATATTCGGATTCAAATAGAATCCAAATATAACAAATAAATTCTATTACTATGAAAAGGACAGTTAATGCATTTTTAGAACAGTTTGAAAAAAAGAAAATTAAAAAATATAAAACTTTAATACTTTAATGAAGCTTTAATGAAATAAAACTTTTTGCTAATAGTTTTGTGCTTTGAATTTTCCTGCCAAAATGACGCAAGTAAACAAACATTTGGATTAAAGGTTATGTTTTTCACTTTTCGAAGGTAAACATTCATAGTCAATAATCATGAAACGTTGTAAAACGCATGATATTGAAATGCATAGTACAATTTTAGTAGGGACTTATAATTTTATAATTTTCTCCTACAGTGGTGAATTAGAATTAACAAAATGATTGAGAAAACATTAAAATTATCTCATAATACTAACAGAAAAATGTTTACCTTTTCCGTACTTACATCAGAAATCATGACTTTTTGCGTAAAATATCTTTTATTTTAATATAACATAGTAAATTTCGCGCGATTTACTTTTTGATAAGGTTTAATGCAATAAAGTTGCATTTTTTGCAGGTTTATTTTAGTATTCGAACACTTATAAACAGAATAGAAACGAAAATTTTGAAAAATTCCTCACATACACAGATAAAGTGAACGCTGTTAGAGAACCATTTTTGCTTTGGTAGGGAATTGGTTAACCCTTTCTGGACCATGGGTGCATATGCATCTTCAAAAGGTGCATACAGCACTTGTTTTTCATATACCAGGAAAAGAGGAAAATAGTATTTTGCATACTTAATTGGCGCATTTTTGTGATTAATAAAATAAAGCTAACTGTTCGAAGGGGCTAAAATAAGAAATGGGATAGAAATATTTGAACTAGTGAAAAGATGGAAACATGAATAAAAATATTATTGAACAAGTTTTTAAATTATTGTAAGCAAATTTTAAGGAATATATTCGCCACCTGCACAACAGCTCTAGATTAGAAGGGGGATGCCTTTAACCCTTGACGGCAAAGTAATTATATTGGTAAAGTGTTGAACTGATTGAACGTTGCCAGAATTTACGAACAAATTGATTTACAAATAAATAAAGGTTTTCTTCATATACATTATAAAAGCAAAATTTTGTTCAAAAATTCTGGTTCAAAAAAGGCAGTTGGGGATTAAAATTAAGTGGTATAAATAATATACTACCGCCTTTCAGAGGGTTAAGTGTGTGTGCAAGTACGCCAACAGATAATACAATCAAACTCTGCTATAAGGAGGATGAAGGGAGCAGCGCTTTTGCGCGTTATAACCAAGTTCTTATCTCTTGTTCCTTTATTCATCGTTGAAGTAAGATAATACCTGAAATATAAATTGAATCAGTAAAAATAGGCGAATTATCACACTTGTAGAGGTAAATTTGCGTTCTTTAATTAAAAATATGAAATAAAATTATTATTTATAAATTAAATCAGTAAAAGTAGTTGCATTATCACACTTGTAGACGCAAATTTACGTTCTTTAATTGAAAATACGAAATAAAATTAATATTTTAAAATTAAATCAGTAAAAATAGTTGAATTATCACACTTGTAGAGGTAAATTTGCGTTCTTTAATTAAAAATATGAAATAAAATTCTTATATATAAATTAAATCAGTAAAAATAGTTGAATCATCACCCTTGTAGAGGTAAATTTACGTTCTTTAAGTAAAAATACGAAATAAAATTATTATTTATAAATTAAATCTGTAAAAATAGTTGGATTATCACACTTGTAGAGGTACATTTACGTTCTTTAATTAAAAATATGAAATAAAATTCTTATTTATGAAATAAATCAGTAAAAATAGTTGAATTATCACACTTGTAGAGGCAAATTTACGTTCTTTAATTAAAAATATGAAATAAAATTGTTATTTATAATGCACTATTAAGTTTTAATTTCGTAATATATGCTTAAATACATGACTAATTAAAAAAAAAATGAATGAAATAAGGAAAAGGAACGCCATTAATTATTACCATCACTCTTACTCTTACCCTTTAATTATTATTGTTAGCAGGTTGCATAAGAAAAGGTTGTTTCAGTCTAAGCTTTCTTTAGAATCCTTTTTATTAGATACTACTTGTGCTTTTCGTCTCATTAAACTCGTTGAACGGAAAAAATTATCACTTGTCTATTTTGCTTCTGACAATCTTTGAAAATTTCTACTGGAATTCAAAGCAACTGCATACATAGCAAAAGAGGCTATTGTTTTAAATTCGTTTATTTTCTCCGCCTCTTCAATATTTTCAGAAATGGGGTAAGATGTGTTAGAAAATGATACAGTGGGATCTCGTGGCAACGAATGTCTCTTTAACGAATTTTTCAGTTTAACTAATATTATTTAGATTAGAAAAAAGAAACAAAAAAAAACCCACTATTTTTTTTTATTATAAATATATTCACTTTCACAAATTTCAGATTAGCGAATTTTTTTCAAATTAAGAAATTTACTGAAGCTTTAAAAAGTATACTCATTTCAGTTTAGCTGAATTCACAAGAAAATCAATCTTAATCGAAAAACTAGACTACCGAAAGAAAACTTTTTTCTAATTACTTACACTTCCCCACAATCTTTGAATTTTCAGCGTATCTCGGAGTTGTTTTTCGGGAAACGGGATGAAATTGTTCCCCTATGCACATCTTTAAAACTAAGAAACTCTTCCTTTACACCAGCCATATCAAACTCGTTCACTACCGAGAGCCAAATTAAGTATTGTATACAAAGCCGCGGGCCACACTACCAAAAGAAAAAAGAAAATTGTTAAAAAAGAGAATTTATTTTATTACTGTCGCGTGTCGCACATAATGAAATTTGTGCACTACAAAATATAACTTTGTTTTAAATAAAATCGCAAAATTCTAAAGCTACTCACCAGAAAAATTTTAAAACAGGTAACGGAAAATTTCAAAAGAAATATTTATCAATTAAAATACATGAATTTTAACTTTTAACAAACTTTTAAATTCAAAAATAGCTAGAATGTCCTGCAAAAGTGTGCTCCCAAACATAGGTAAAAACAAGGGCGGATCTGGAGAGTCCTCAAGGGGGGGGGCGATTTTAGAAATTTGGAGACTCCAATCTGATGCGCGGGTCGGGGCTAATTTTTTTCACTGCGTGTCGTGTTACTTCTACTTTTTGCTGTGGGTCGGGCTTGGGTCCGGTTGACTATAATTTTTTGCTGTGGATCGCATTTGGGTCCGGTTGACTTTTACTTTTTGCTGCGGGTCGGGTTTGGGTTCGGTTGACTTCTACTTTTCTGCTGCGGGTCGGGTTGACTTCTAATTTTTAGCTGCGCTCTAGCGCATTGGGTTTGAGGCAGATTGGCATACATAACTTCCGGTTTGGGTCAGTTTCGGATTGGGTTCTCACTCTTGCGAGAAGGGTTCGGGCCGACCCGAATTTGAAAAGAAAGTCTAAATATTTTTGAAGATAAAAGGTAAAGTAAAAGATCCATAACTGACACGCCCAAACAATTATTTAACCCTTTCATCGTCCGAGGATTTTCCTGTATTTTTATAAGAATGCTTGTAAATTACAGGATACATATATTTATTAATTGCAGTTTGATGCTATAATATTTTCAATTCAATTTTTTTGCCGGCCCGGCCCGTTGAAAAAATTGTCCTAATTCTGCCGGCCCGGCCCGTTGGAAAATTCGCCTTCATTCCGCCGGCCCGCGGGTCGGCCCGGGCCCGTGCAGACCTCTACCATCTGGTTTCTATTTTAAACTGAAAAAACTCCTGATCAGGGGTGATTCTCAGTTTAAAAAAAAAAAAAAAATCTGAAATGTTACAGCAGAGGTGTGGAGATCCCCTTCTGGCACTAATTATTGTTGTTGCAGGTCGAGTTAGCCGTTTTCGATCTGGGTCGATTTCAGGGCCGGCGCTAGATATTTTGCCGCCTGAGGCGAACATTATTTTGCCGCCCTTATGACGTAGTAGTTTTTCACTAGGGACGCACCGAATAGTGATTTTAGCTAAATATCGATTGCCGAATATTCGGTAAACCGAATACCGAATAGTGACTATCAAGCCGAATACCGAATATTCGGCCTGCCGAACAGTGACTATTCGGCAGAATACCGAATGTTCGGCATGCCGATTACTTTTAAATTTTAGAATTTGAAAGTATGCATTAAAAAGCTAAATTTTGAAACAATTTTACATAATATTTAACACACATACTTCCCTATTGATAAACAAGATCTTTTTACTAGTAAATTCTACATAAAAAAAAATATCCTTTGAATTGCTATTTAAGAAGAGGATAGTTTTAAAGCTTAACTGATAAAATTTTAAGTTTCATGGATTCTTCTCTGAATGAACAAATGAATAAAATTTTCTTATATTCAATATATATACAAATATTTTAAAAACAAAGGGAAATTTTGAAGGAATTGGATGAATAATTGTACAGTCATATACTGTTTATTTATCAGGAAGGGACTGAAATCGTTATTATTGGTTAATTTTCTTACGTGATACCTTTCAAATAGCAAATAGAAAATGTAAAAGCCTTCCCTTTTAAATATAATTCTATTTCTAATTATTAAATATCTTTATTAATTGACAGTTAAAAATAGTAGTTGTTTTAAGGTCTTTAAAAAGATTTTTTAAAAAGGTCTTTTAAGTGTTTTTAAGCTTTTTAAAAAGATCTGGCCGAATATTTCGATATTCGGAAAAACCGATTATTCGGCATACCGAATATTTTGATATTCGGACATGCTTAATATTCGGCATACCGAATAGTTTGATATTTGGCCTAACAGAATATTCGGTAGTATGGTCGAATACCGAATAGATACCGAATATTCGGGGCATTCTTTTTTTCTCACCACTACTCAAATGTTTTTTAGAATAGTAAATTAATATGCTAACTATAATTTATTTTGAAAACAAGTATATATCAAATTAATTTACATTTTTAAAATAATCAAATTACTTAAGAAATTTCGCATCTTGTAAAAAATAACAACAGCTAGCTCGAAACTGAATTAATAAAAATGTAATCGCATCCTAATAATATTTACAAGAAAGTATCGTATCAAGAATAAAACTGACTCTTGAAAAAAACTCATTTTCCTTTGGGAAAAAACATTTATTAAATCGACGTTATGAATACCACATAAAATCTCAGTTACAGCTGGCAAAGAAATTACGTTTAAAATAAGCATTATTAAGCCATAATATGTCAAACAATTAAAAAAAATCAAATTACGTATAAAATTTGTATATAAATTACAAAATAGAAAATAATGATATCAATAACATATATCTTTTTAAAATCATATAAGCTCCCACTTTGAATAATATTTTAAAAAAATAACTTAAAAAATAAGATACAACTTTCATATCTAATTTGTATTGATCTTTTTTAGCAAAATCATTTGTTATAATATCGAAATCAATATTATAAAATTATCACACTTTCGGGCCAAAAAAAGAAACACACAAAAAGAAATCACACATGAAATTCTTGCTTATATTAGAAATTATGATATGATGAGATATTTACATGAAATTACATTATACATGAATTTACACATGAATTTACATTAATCATATGAAATATGATACATGACAATTTGATTTCACGTTAGTGATATTTACAAAAAACACAACTATCAACAGTGAAATAATTCGATATAATTAGCTCTTTATCAAAATCGTTTATTATATCTTCCTAATAAAAATAATTGCATTTTCATCTGCACGAATAATTTAAATTTAATACCAATTCTCGATCCAAAAAGTGATTAAAAAAAGTATTTAAACAATTAAACAGTACATGAATATCTTGCATAAAAGTAAAAGTAAAAATAATTGTATCAAGAACAAATTAATTTCGTGCTTTTTTCAAAATATACAGTGTTGCCTGTACTTAAAAATAATTAAATATCCAATTATACACACGTACGTTAAAAATATAATTATATATATAATGGCACTACTACTTACAGAAAATAAAAATTAAAACGACTAGCATAAATAAAACACAAATTTTAAAACTTAAATTGACTTCTTTGCAAAATTGTTTATTCTAATGGCGTAATATTTTAAGCAATCGTATTTTCAGATTCTAGAATAGCAAAATATGAAGCTTTCTTGATGTTTAATAAAATTTTTAAATCGGAAAATGAACAAACAATTTTATCACAATCAAACAACGCACTCAATTAAAAATAAATAGACCAAAGAATATGAAGCTTTCTTGGTGTTTAATCAAATTTTTAAATCGGAAAATGAACAAACAATTTTATCACAACCAAACAACGCACTCAATTAAATAAAAATAAACCAAAGAATAAAGACAGCAGGAACAAATTACTAAAGTGCATACACGCCTTGAAATTTCCAAGGTGTGTGGCACCACTATTTCTGTATGGATATTTCTATTCAATATTTAAATGGCAGAATTCGAAAAATAGCATTAATTACTATTATATTTTCAGTAAAATAAAAATATACTTAACTGCAATCACCTTATTTAATAATAGAAGTCGTAATATTTTCCTGATATTAAATAGGATGAAAACTTTTATTTAAAAATTGCGGTAAAACTGTACGTACCCGGAAATTAAACATCCATTTGAAATTAAATAATAAAAATGCAATCATATATTGTTTACAATAACATATAAAAAATATTAAAGAAGCAAACTTTTATGCAATAACCCTTTCATAAATTTAAACGAAAAATACAATTACATCTTAAAATCACATAGCCATTTAAATAAAATTAAAATATAATTAAATGCAATCAAGTATTAGTAATAACTGCTTGAACTTAGACGTCAAGAATTAAGCAAACATTTTAAAATCTAACACGCCTTGCCTTTTCTTTTGCAAAATCATTAATTATGTCATCATAATCAATGTTAGAAGCAATTACATTTTCAATTGCCAGTATTGCCAAATTCGATAGGCGCTCTTGAGCCATTGTAGATCTCAAGTAATTTTTTATAATTTTTAATTTTGAAAATGAGCGTTCACTACTAGCAACCGTTATTGGCAAAGTTAAAAGAATTCTAATACAAATAAAGATATTTGGAAATACTTCGATTAATTTATTTTTCTGAATGTGATTTAAAATGTCAATGGCTGTCATCCCCTTTTTTACGATATTCCTAAAAACGAGCAATTCGTTATACAAATTATCTAACTCTATATCATCGGTTAAATGCGTGTGTAATATTTTGCAGTTATTGAAAATATCGGTCGAGTTTACATCGGTTAATGAAGGAATATCATATAAAAATTGGAAAATGTTACTATGGTCGTTGAGCTGTTTAAATCTGTCAGTGATAGAATTTTGGCAGATATCTATAAGATAATTAAATACCTCGATTTCAAATTTCTTTGATGGGTCATCGATGGGAGTGTCTGTTCCTTCGTAAGGGAATAATTTACTTTTGCGTCTAATTCTTAGAGAGGACGAAGGTTCAAAATCGCTATTTATTTCCATTTCGTTTGCAATTTCTTTCGCGGAAGTCAAAATTTGTTGAAAACCGCTAACGCGAAAGTCTTTTAAGAAGAGATCTACCGATTCTAAAACCTTAATACATTCTGGTATGATCATATTAGGACTTTGTAGAAGTTTTGATGCGATATTAATTTTTGTCAAAATTTCATACCAAAGTACTGCACTGCAAACAAATTTGAATGTAGAAATTTTATTGGCCAGCGATTTACTCCTACAAACTGTCTCACTATCTCTTGATTTATCTAATGAAATTTCTACTAATGCATCATATATATTGGGTAAATCATACCTCAAAGGTTTCACAGCTTCAACTCGACTTTCCCATCGAGTCGTGCTAACACATTTTAAAGTTAACGATGTTACATGCTTTTTTAATACTGACCATCTGGGCGTAGACGTCGAAAAGAAAACAAAGAGTTCTTGAATAAGTAAAAAAAAATTGCATAATTCCCCGGATTGTTTAGCAGCATCATTTATAACCAAGTTCAACGAATGACATGAACAAGGCACAAAAAAAGCTTTAGGATTTTCATTTAAAATGCGTTTTTGCAGACCTGAATGACAAACTTTCATATTAGCTCCGTTGTCGTAACCCTGCCCACGAATATTTTTCATTTCGAGGTCTACGTTTTCTAATTCTTTGACAACAAGCTCAGTTAATCCAGCCCCTGTTGAATCGATTACAGGTAAAAAATTAACAAAATATTCCTTTGGTACGTACAGTTCATCATTTTCTTTCGTTACAATTCGAATAACGAGAGACATTTGTTCGATTCTGCTGGCATCTGGAGTACAATCTAGAACTAAACTGTAATATTTAGCTTCCTTAATTTTTGAAATGATAGTATCGCGAACTTTTTGACCCATTAAATTAATCATACTGTTTTGAATGTCTTTGCTTAAATAATGTACATTGGTACGATTCTTTGAGGATTTTACTAAATGATCATAAAGTACAGGAAAAAATTTAGCTAACAGTTCTAAAATTTTTAAAAAATTACCATTATTTGAGTGAAATGGCACGTCTGAAGAGCCTCTCAGTGCAAGCATTTGGGTTGCACAAAGTTGAACTGTACCAACAACTGCTTTTAAAATTTTTCGCCAGCGTTGTTTTTGAATTTCCAATAAACGCTGTTGCTCTTTATCAATCGTTTGGCCTTTTTGCAGCCTAATTTTTAATTCAATCCATTTTCCGAAACATTCAATATGATTTTTAGAATATTCGTGAGATTTTAACGCACGTGAGATATTTTTCCAATCGTTAAAACCATTTACCGATAAGTTTTTAGCAACATGATCACGATCAGCATTATTAAATAACATACAACAAAAGCAAAACACACAATCTTTTTTTACACTATATACCAACCATGTTCGTTTGAATTTTTCTCCATTGGACATTACTCTTTCGTAATAAAATTCAGAAAAATGTCTTCTATGAACGTCGCGAGGAAAGAAAAAGTCCTTAATCTGCACTGGACCTTTTTCGATTACCAATTCACGTTGTGAACCTCTTAAGTTTTTCCAGTCAGCGGGGTCATTAGATATTATTTCAAAGGTACTTTGACACGGAAGATTTTCATCTTCAAGTATGTCCTCCTCGCCTTTTTCAAGTTCATTTTCAACGCCTGAAAAAAGTTTGACTGATGAAGGTTCTCCAATATCTTGTTTATCTTGTCTCATTTTGGATACATTTTCATCTTCCATTTCATCTGCTGATATAACCTGATGTTCTGCTTCGATATTTGGACATAAAAATGCCCCGCTTTCTCTTTGTTTTTCTTGATTTATTCCTAATATGTCTTCTTCTATCATGTCCGAAGGAACCTGAGGTTCTGCTTCAATATTTGAACACGAAGGTAGTTCTATGCTTCTTTGTGTCTCTTGATTTATTTCTAGTGTGTCTTTTTCTTCTAAATCTTTTGAAAGAACCTCAGGTCCTGTTTCAGAACCTGAACCGGACTGGGATAAAATATACTTTTGCATCCATTTGGAAGATTTCTTTTTCTCAGCCTCTCTAGCTAATCTTTTTTTCCTACACGTATAGCCACTATCTTTCTTCCGTTTTAAATCGCTCATTCTAAAAAAAATAAATTATTGGTGACTGACTGATTTATAATATACGATAACTAATAATTGAACAAAAAAAAAAAAAAAAAAAAAAAAAATGTTATTTCAATGAATTTTTTCCGGGTACTTTAGAGGTCTGCACGGGCCGGAATTTCCAGGCCCGGGCCCGGCCCGGCCCGGCCCGAAGGAAAGCTATTTTGGCCCGGCCCGGTGTAAAAATTGAAAGTTCGGCCCGAGCCCGGCCCGACCCGGCCCGTTTACATTTTTACCGTTCTCGGCCCGGCCCGGCCCGTACAAAAATCAGTGAAAACAGGCCCGGCCCGACTAAATGTCTACAAAAAATTCCGTTTTTTCTCGACATACAATTAAGATTCTTTTAATGAATACTACATGCATATTTATGGGAACATTTTACAGTATATTTTAAATTACTGTGTTCGCAAAATAGAAAACACACAATAGTAAACGTTAACGATTACTTACAGTGTTTTTAGTCAACGTCTCTACAGACTTTTCAAAATTTAAATAAGGGTTCATTAAAAGATTATTGTAATTTAGAATAAAGGGTTAAAAAACATGATAACTTTTGAAGCTTATAATAAAAGGTAGATTTGTGAAAATATTTCTGTCATTTTTAAGGCTTTTCTCAAATCCAAAGGAGCTACATTTTGATACATTTATGAATTCATTTCTTTTCGGAAACGCATGAGAATAGCAGGTATTCTTATTCAGAAACCATGTAAATGCCGTTTTTTTTTTAGATAAAAGTAATATATCTTTCAGAAAATACTGCCAAAGTTAGCGTTTTGAATCGAATTTTCGGAAGCGATATCACAGGAAAGGAGAAAACGTACAGTCACGTGACAAGAGTCTCTGTTATCTCTGTACGTAATTTATGAAAAATGGAAACGCTATTTGATCCCAATTGCCTGTCAATTTTATGCCTTTATAGTTAAAAATGAGTCAGAAAATGTGTCTGAGAGTTTCGCATTGTTGAGCAGTAAATATGAGAACCACCTTAAGGTACATTTCCAAAGATACTGTTAACAGAAGTTCATTATCGCTATTAATACTTTTACAAAACATGCCTGTCCTATACACATCCTGAGAACGATTAAGACCAGTTCCGTCCCGGCACAAGTCTGCCGAAAAAAATTAAACCCGGGATCAGGCATCATGTAACTGTACGATGCCGATCTCTACGATGGACATGTTACATTTCTGTATCGATGTTGTTAAACTCGCATCGGCTCGTAACGCACATTTATACTTCTCGAAAAAGTCATATTCATTGGAAATGACCTCGTATTTTATCTGCTCCCCTCAAATTCTTATATCGGGCCTATAGGCCCGATTAATTTTTTTTATCGGCCGGGCCCGGCCCTTCAGGCACGTTCAATTTTTTTGCCGGCCCGGCCCGTTGATAAAATTGTCTTAATTCTGCCGGCCCGGCCCGGCCCGTTTGAAAATTCTCCTCCATTCCGCCGGGCCGGGTACGGGCCTCGGGCCAAGCCCGGGCCCGTGCAGACCTCTAGGGTACTTTCCCAGTATAAGGAGGCCTTTGGTTTTTCTTTTTTAAAGCTTGACGCAATTTGGGTTTTACAAAGTGAGGTTTGTTGTCAAATGATAATTGACAACAAACCTCTTTGAAAACAAACCTGGTGAACTTTTATGCTTGTTCATATATGTAAACATTTTATTTATATACTAGTCCCACCCGGCGTTGTCCGGGCCCGTAATAATATTTTTAAATGAACCTTAAATTTCTATTATTTTATGTCTTTAACTCGATTTTGTCTGAAGTATGTGCCCGCTGACTGTGTGAAAAATCGGTTAAAAAAATCTTGATAATTAGCGGCAAAATGGCTCGTAAAAACTGACATGGGAAACGAAGGGAGTAGGGTGATATGTTTGCGACGACTGCGCAATTTTCGTGCTAAAATATTCATAATTAATTGTACAAATCACTAACTTACCCGTAATAATTTTTTTTCACATCGAAATCCAGTGTATTTTTTTTTTGTTTGTTTTCAAACTGATTGTTGTCAGAAAAGCTTGTATTTCCACCACTAAGGGGTGCAATATATTCTAAATGAACCTCCGACAGCGTCCCCGCTGATTGCGGTACCGTATAGCAGCCCTGCTGGTCATGCGCCGCAAAATCTCTTAGTTCAACTTTTCACCAATAGGGACGCATTCGGTTCTACACAGTCCAATTTCCAAATGAAACTCCACCAAGTGTCCCCGCTACCTTCGGCATCGTACAGCAAGAGTGCTGTGCGCGCGCTGCAAAATCCAAACGGGGGAAGGGAGGTTCATAACACGAAAGAGTGATCCAATGATATATCACATAAGGGGTTCGGAAAATGTTAGAAAATTGCGCCTCCAGGAGCCTACTGTTGCGCCCTCGGAATACAACCCCTTCTTTGAAATGTTTATATTTTATATATATCAGATGGCTCAATAAAAAAAATCAGATCTAAAATGATATTTATTGTAGAAAACGCTACGACTTAAATTTTTTTAACCTAACCTAAATAGAGGGAGAAGCCCGTTAGTCAATATCATAATATATTTTAAATAATTTTATATAGCCTATAATAAAAAAAATCTGACTTTATATTTTTAACAATTTTATATAGCATATAAGAAAAAATCGGACTTAAAATAATGATAATTAGTGGAGAAATGTTAAGATTTAAATAACGCACTGTAGAAAAGCATTTCTTTTTCATTTAAAAAATCGATTTTTTGATAACATAAAAATTTATTCACAGATTTTTACGAAAAATACATATTTGGATTCAGCGTTAAAAAATACACATAAATGCATAATTTTCAAATCTATAAATGCAATATTTGTATAAATTTTATGTAGCACAAAACAATCCCGATATAAAAAAATTTTTTTTTTCTTTCCTTCTGTTTCTTTTTTTTTTTTTAACCGCAGACTTTTTAACCTCTCTTTCACTTAAAAAAATCGTTTTTTTTTTTCATAATTAATTTTCTAACTAACGAAAATTACATATTAACAAAAACTACATATTCGAAGTCAGCGTAAAAAAAAAAAAAAAAAAAAAAAAAAAAAAAAAAAAAAGCGCATAAGTGCATAAATTTCAAATCTATAAATGCAGTATTTATAACAATTTTGCACCCCACGAAACGAGATCGATTTTAACGAAAATTTCACATTTGCAATCAGCGTAAAAAATACGCATAGATGTATAAATTTCAAATCTATAAATACAATACTTGTAAAAATTTTAAAGGCCGTGAAAGCGTCCCGCTATGCCTGGCGACAACTGTCTGTCAGCAAAAGATTTCTGAAACAAACACCTGTGGTCGACTCGTTGGCTTAGAAAAGAGATTAAATTCAATTTATTAAAATCGATTTTTAAGGGATATTTCGACTTCTAGGAATATTCGTTGGAATATTTCAAAAAAATTTAGAAATTCCAAAAGAGAATTTTTTTTTGCGTGTGGGTACTAAATTTAGCGTTTTTAGGTGGGATACTTTCTGAGATACAGACAGGGCCTGATTAATGCACGGGCCTCCGGGGCCTCGGCCCTGGGCCCCCCAATTTCAGGGGCCCACAAATGTGTGTGTATTTTCTCACAATTTAAGTTTTTCCACTGTTTGTATTTTATATTTTGGTCTCTGACGTAAAAACAAAGTTTTGCTGTAATAAAAAACATCCATATTTAATTTTTCTGAAAAAGTCCTTTTCAATTTGAGAGTACCTATAATTTTTAAAACTTGCCGTATCCAGAAAATCAAATTTGGGGAAAATGCCAAAAACTGCATACTGTGTCTATTGGTTTCAATATAAAAGAGGATTTTACAATGTCAGAATTATAGTTTAAAATGATTACTAGACTGTTAAGGAAAACACAATTTTTTTTTTTATTTTGGATAAGGCGAGTTTTGAAAAAGACGTCCTCATTTATCCTGCAACATAAACTGTGGATCATAGATGTTTGTGAATTATACAAATGCTTATTTGAGAAAGTGGACGGTAATTCATTTTCTTGATTATTCTTGTAAGTTAATTTTTTTTTTTTTGTAAACTTGAAACTTTCACCCAAACAACTTTGTCAACTCATCAAATAAACCTACTTTTTTCTGAAAGTGTCACCGGGAATGGGGAGGTAGAGGGGGCCCAACTTTTTAACAGGCCCTGGGCCCAACTTCAGCTTGATTGGGCTCTGGATACAGATACGGGTGTCTTTGAAAATCTCCAGCCCTTTATGGCAGTGGCAGCCGGACGAATTGTGTCAAATTCTCCCCTTCTTTCCGCACTTCTGAAAGAAAATCTTTGAGTTATGATTAAAATCAATGCTTTAGTTGAATTATGAATATTTTCCATTCTTTTAATTGGGGTTTTTAGTTAATAATTCAGCTAATTGTTAGAAATTTAAAATTCTTAATCTCAGGTACATCAGAAGAGATACACCAGATCTTCGACTACCCTCACACAAATTTTCAGCCTCATACATGCCGTAGATTTTCCTAGTCATCGCACACAGACACGCGGACACACAGACAGCGCTAAACTTTCTTTTGTTAGTATAGAAATATATTATTATAATGCAATTTACATTTGTTTGTAATAAAAATTATATAAAAGGCTTATTTATATTAAATAAATTGTATAATGATTAAAAAAATTACTTGTGTATATGAAACAGTGAATAGGTTACCAAAAATATGCATGAAAAATTTCCTTCTCTCGCTAAAGCCAGTTTCTCTATTTCACCTATATTGGAAAAGTACTGTTTTTGTTTTATTTTTTAATAATATTATACGTAAAAGCAAAATTGCCACATTTTATTATTGGCATCATCAGAATAAATTATATTGTCCATGAATCAGTCAACTAATTCAAGTACAGGAAGTATAGTTTTATCTCATGCTTAACTAGGAGTATCAATAAAATAAACTGATAAATACTTGAAAATGATAAATGCAGTTGTAGCAATAAATGCACATGCAAAGGAAAAAAAAAGTTATAAAATTTACATTTTTTAAAAACACTAAAAATGGATTATAAATGGATATTTTTTAAAGTTATTTATGATAATCATTATTTTTTTTAACCAAATCTAAAATTATCTAATAACATTATCTAAAACCATAAAAAAAAAAAAAAAAAAAAAAAAAAAAAAAAAAAAAAAAAAGAATTATAATCGACGACAAATTCGAAAATTGTGATCAGCTACGCAAAACAAGATATATATTATGCTTTTTTGCCACATTCTTTTTTCATGGCGAAAAAAAAACACAATATTTATGAAATTGAATTTTCATCTTTTTTAGAAATTATTAGATTTAAAGAAAATGTAAAGTTGTATACTTTACTTGGATATATAAAATTTTTATTCAACCAGTCTTTTTCTACAGAGAATGAAAGTAGCCAAGATAGTATAAAAATGATATAATATACATATAAGATCGTTAGAAAATGTTTAAAATTGCAGAAAATTGAAAAATATGAAAACGGAGGTGTAGGTGGGAAGGGGGAGGGAGGCGAACGGTAAATAATTGATCTATACAATATAATATTCTCACTGCAACACATTGGAAATTCTCCCCTGCTTTCAGCGGAAACAGTTGAAAGTTATATAAGGAACTGCTACTAACGGTTTAAATAATCACTAATAAACAACATAATGAAACGCTTTAGTATAAAACAAACCTTAAGTGTTTTATGCGAACTGTTAGTCTGCGAATGGAATCCCGGAAAATTATTATTATTTTTTTTTTTTTATGCAATCCATTCTCAAGTAAATAACATTTTCAGTTGCATAACTGAATTTGTACACACAGTTGTAACAAAATAATGCTAATGTTACTGTTAATTCTGTTAATTTTGTAGTTTGTCAGTTAAAAATATTTACTTGAGAATGGATAGCATCCAAAAAAGCGATTTTCCCGGTAGAGAGAATTGATTGCTGATGCAGTGTAAAAAGTACTCGGAAACGTTTTCGTAAATGACGAGCAGCTAATAAAAATTTATTTTTATAAATTCTTCTTTAAATTTCTAAAATGAATGATGTTTATATAGATAAAGGAACGTTTTTCAGAATCGTGGGCATTTCCGTCCGTTTCGTAGATTCAGAAACACTTGTCTTTTTTAACAGTGCAATGCAGCACAATTTCACCAAACATTCGTTTTTTTCAACACACTCTATTTCGTATCGAATATTATATGGTTGGAAACATTTTTCAACATTTTGCAATAAATTCCTTGATTAAAAGCTTTAAAAAAAAAAGGAATAATAAACAAATTTGGAAAAATATGAAACAATTGGCTCTCACATTTTATACTAGGAGGCTTTGTCCTATATGAGCTACGTTCGCCAACCCCGTCCAAACCCAGCAGGCTCTAGAAACACGCTAACTTGCTATGTTTTAAAAAGATTACGCTATTACGGAAGATTGAAAGATATTACTACGATTAGTGGCGGTCTTCCGTAATCGGGTTGTCATCCATTTTTGTTTTGTTAAGGGGATACATTCAACGCTGTCGCGACAAATCCCGGCTGATGGAATGATTAAGTAAAATCAATTACACGTTTGAAAATCAGTTTGCATAATAGGTTAAGTACAAATGTCACTGCCTACGGGACTTTTATAACGCCTAGAAAAAAAGTTTTCCTTTATACAAATTAAAAAATCGTTTTAAATTTGACTTTTTTAATAAATCGTTTTAAGGCGGTCCTCAAATAAATACTTTCCTCAACTTAATAAACAGGGACTTTTTTACCCATTTTTAAACGTAAAAGCATGATATTTGCAGGCGTAATGATTGAAGTGATTTGTACAGCAATTACACATTTTGTTTTTCATTATCCGATAAATTAATTACAGTTATAAGTGATTGTTGCCCCATCACGGCAGTTCTTTCCTTTCCTACGCCGTCGCGTCCAGAAATTTAATTGAAAACAAAACGCAAACTTTGACAGCACTTTCTGAAATATCTTCTGCCTTTACAGGAAAATGAGAAAAACAATTACAGTACATAGTTTCCTAAAATGAACACCTGCTAATTTGATACGTTTGCGCACAAAAATAATATTAAAAGTATGTCTAAAAGTAGCCAGCTTGGATTTGAGAACAGCTTTAAATTTAAGCTATAAATTATAGAAAGAAGGGAAAATTGTAAATCGAAAGAGGCGTTTTATCAAGGTCTCATTTTTTTTTTAATGGCTGTTTGTGTTTATTAAGATATTTTATAATTATTCCCTTATTTGGATAAAGATCCAGGACATTGAGAAATTAATGATATATGCGGGATGATTTTTAAAGCAAGTGACGGTATAACAAGTAGCGTTGCCAGGTGTCCCGCGTAAATCGGGGCTGATTTACGTGGGACACCTGGCAACACTAATAACAAGGTTTTAATGAAATATGCTTTAACCTCTTCCGTTCCGAAGCTAAAATAATTATACAAATGCCTATTCATTGGTTTTTTCCAAACAAAATGACATCGCAAATGACATAAAAAATATCTTTTCTGAAATGGATCCTTTAGGCGCTTAGTAATTTAGGTTCAGAAATATGTATCTAAAACTACAAACCCTCTTAAAACACCAATTTAATAACCATTAACCTAAATTAATGCAATCACAAATTAAAGAGCTTTACACAAGTAAATAATCTACAAATCCTCAAAATTTTTTATTGAAAAAGATTTAAGTTAAATACTTATGAAAATTTTTCACTTTCTTGATCATACCTACTGTCTTTTGGGCATTTTTAAGCATTTTGCAAACTCAGAGGAAAATAACATTTATTTTATGTGGGAATCAGCTTAGAGGCTGCCATTTATTCGTTTGCTTTGAACGCAAAACACATTAAGCTATTAAGAAGTAATGTGAAAACGTAAAAAATTCGGACCTTTTAGTTTTTATAAGGAAAAGAACAGAGGTCCACGGACCGAAGAGGTTAAAGAATACTTTTTTCAAAATTATCTGCAATCATGATCTTAAATTTAAAAAAATATATACATTAACGTAATATTTACCTGAAGTAGGAAATATTATTACCACTTGTACTACTCTTTAACCATACTACTCAAGATCTGATTTTTTACAGTCAAATAATGAAAAGAATTACACCATCGAATGACTGACTGACTCACAAGTAAAATAATGAAATACTAAATACATGACGCTGCATGAATTTGTTTTGATTTGTATTCTCTGGCGCCGTCTACCCTTTTTGAATTCTGCTGAGCTGATTTTAGTATAAGGCTTTTCTTTGAAAAGAAAAAAAAAGCATGAAATTGTTTTAGCTACAATATATTATGTCTTAGTTTAGATTTAATTCATGTTCCATAATAAAGATTGTGAACTCTTCGATTATTACTTGGCTGTAATTATATGAAATGTACTCTGTATTTTTATTCAAAAATAAGAAAAAAAAATATCATTTTTTTTTTCTTTTGGCAAATATAATGGTAAAGGATTATATGTTCAATATATGCCAGGCAAATGCCGCCCTTTATGCGTGCGCCCTGAGGCGGCCGCCTAGCCTGCCTCATGCCTGGCGCCGGCCCTGGTCGATTTGAGGCTGAGTGTAGATTCATGCAAGCTCGGTTTGGGTTAAACCGTTTTGTTCAAAAGTTAGTTCAGTATATTATTTCAGATTCAAAATTATACCTATAATAATAAACATAGGTGTATGTATGTGTGCTGTTTTCCAAAGAGAGCACTGTATTTTTTCCACGACTCTTTGACTAAATTCGCGTTTTTCCGCAACTTTTTGACGAAATTCGCCTATTCTCCCAGCCCTTCGATAAAATTCGCGTTTTTCCGTAGCTGTTTGATGAAATTCACATTTCTTCCATTATTCTTTGACAAAATTTACGTTTCTTCCGCAACTCTTTCATGAAATAAGTGTAATTTTTCAGCCCTTCGAGAAAATTCGCGTTTTTTTCCCTCCACCCTTTGACAAAATTTGTGTTTTTTCCGCGATCATTTGACGAAAATTGCATTTTTTCAGCGATCCTTTGAAGAAATTCGCGCTTTTTAAGCAATTCTTTAACGAAATTTGCTTTTCTCCACGATCCTTTGACGAAATTTGAGTTTTTTTTGCGACCCTATGAAGAAATTCGCGTTCCTTTCGCGATCCTTTGACGAAATTCGCCTTTCTCGCGGTTGTTTGACAAAATTCGCGTTTTTTGCGCGATCCTTTGACGAAATTCGCGATTTCCGTGATCATTTGAAGTACATCGCGTTTTTCCGTGGCCTTTTGACCAAATTCGCGCTTTTTCCGCGCCTCTTTGACCAAATTCACGTTTTTTCCGCGATTCTTTGGCGAAATTGAAGTTATTTTCTGTGAACGATTGACGAAATGGATTTTTTGCGGCGACCATTTGTCAAAATTCGCAATTATTTTTATGTCCGAATTTTCGGACAAAAATTGCGCCTTTATTTTATTACATATTTCAAATCTGCATATATTTTAGAGTTCAAATATGTCCAAAATCTTTGTGAAAGAGTTTCTTTTTTAAATAGAATTAGATCATAAAAAAATGGTTTGCCGCAGAAATTGCGGATTGCGCAAATTTTGCCACTTTTACGTTGGCCGTGGAAATCGCGGGATGTGCAGTGAGAGGATTAAATTTTCGGAAAATTTGGAACACAATCACCCCTGCTCCTGAGATCTTACATAACCCTCCTTCAAGTATTTTTTTTTTATATAGCTATCGCCATTTGCAAGTTATTGAATTGTATTTAAAATCAGTCAGTCCATTTTAGGACACCCGGTATATTCAGTAGCTATATGGGATGATGGCTGAAAGAAGCATATTTAAAAAAAAATTAAAGCTGGCTTCGATATGTCAGTTAGAGGTTTACCAGGGCTGAAATTTCCAGGTCCAACCCACAAAAAAAAATTATTGGCCCGGTATAAAAGCTAAAAAAATCAACTCCAGCCCAGCCTGCATTTTGCAATTACAATTATTCATTAAAGCACACTTACTTATGCTCATATTTTATTTTACATTATGTTCGAAAATCATGAATACAGAAAAAAAAATAATATTAATGACTATTTAGGCAATTATGTACATAAAAACTACGTAAAAATCATTACTTAGACAAATACATTCAAATGGAAATCCAGTAAGAAAATCAGTTTAGAATGAAAGAAACGGATGATAAAAGAAAATCCGAATTTTAAAGCTCTACAAAAAAAAAAAAAATTCTGCATAGCAGCGCCACCTGTTGGGCGATTTACACCAAACACTAATAAGGACCAATTTATACCAGGAAGTAACTTAATCTAAAGCTTGATGACAATTCGTGCATTAGTTCTTGAGATATAGCTATTGCGGAAATCGTGAAAAATGCAGCACAGCAGCGCCCCCTATTGGGCTATTTACACCAAAAATTAAACATCAATAATTTATATCAGGCACTCCCTGAATCTGAAGTTTAATGAAAATTCGTGCATTTTTTTCTTGAGATAGAACTATTGAGATAATCTCGAATAATGCAGCATAGAAGCGCCACCTGTTGGGCTATTTTCATCAAATTGTAATTAGCACCTAACTATATCCTGGACTAATTGAATTTGAAGTTGTATGAAAATCCGTTGAGTAATTCCTGAGATATTGCTATTGCAGAAATCATGAACAATGCCGCATAGCAGCACCACCTGTCAGGCGATTTTCACCAAAAACTAATCAGTACCAGATTATATCAAGGTCTAACTGAAAGTAAAGTTTTGTGAAATTCCGTGCATTAGTTCTTGAGATAGAGCGCCCACAAAATTTTTGTCACATACAGACTCACAGAGTGACAGAGTGAGAGACAAACATTTTCTAAAAACCATCCAATCGTGTTTAGGACATTCTAAAACGTATAAATCCGTCGAAAACCGGAAGTTGAAAATTTTCACGAATCCAATACTTTCTTCTTGTAAAGATAGAAGAAAGTAAAAAAGTAGATTTTTAAATATGCATCTCTGTAATTTATCAAATCAAATTAAATTTTTAAAGATTTCACTAAACAGATGTACAACATAAACAAATTTTACGGACAACAAATAAGTAAGATGCCAGAACAACTTGGGCTCGGGGAAACAAATTTAGAGCAGTACACGGGTCGCGATCGGGCCAATACTGTTTATCATACGGGCTGACACGGACCGAACGTTTAGCTTTTATTCCGGGACGAGCCTCGAGCTGGAAATTTTGGCCAATGCTGACCTCTAGGAAGAGACCTGAATTTGCAGAAAATTGTAATATCAGGGCACGGCCCGGCTCTAAATGAGAGAAGACCTGACCCAGGCCGAGTCTCGTGGATTAAAACTGGTGGCGCGACCCGGGTCGGGTCGCACCGGCCTCGAGCTTCACCCCGAGTCATTTCAAGTGAGGATTCATAATGCCGTTTTGAAACCCTTTTTTTGCCCAAGGGGGGGGCGATCGCCCCCTCGCCCCCCCCTTAGATCCGCCATTGGGTAAAAATACATTCAGATAAAATTAAAAAATAAAATATATTGAAATACACGGTTGTTCACATGAATATTTTCAGACTTACAAATTAAATACATAATTATGACACTTAAAAATTTTAATCGCAATGAAAATCATACAACAGTAAATTAAGTGCATGAAACAGCAAACTGAGTAGAATTTCGAGCATAAGTAATACGCAAAAAATATTGAAAGAATAGATTTCATTTAATTATTGAGATTTCTGGCTATATCATGAATTTTTGCGAGCAATGACATTTACACATTTTATTTTTTTTTTCAAATTTCTTTAACTGCTATGCATATTATTCTTTCTACTTCATAGTGAAAAGTTTCAACTTTGGGTGGAAGTAACTTTTTTTTTTTTTTTTTTTTTTTTTTTTTTTTAGCAGATGCGTTACTTTTAAAATGCATCATAAATGTACTTTATGTAATGAGATTATCATATTATTATTATTTTGACTATTTTTCACTTAAAAAAAATTATTCCTGTGTAAGTGCTAATATATTTACAAATTTTTAATGTTTTAACTTAAATGTCATCATAGAAAATTGGTATAAAGAGAAAATTTCCAAAAATTCAAAAAATCGCCTCCGGTGTTTAATTTACTTTAAAATTTTTCGTGTACTAGAGAAATTGCCGTACGTGCCAACTCGGGTACGCGTATCATAAGTTCGTCAGACTCTTATTCAGGGCCGAAACTAAAGGGGGGGGGTGTCCAGGGGGTCCGGACCCCCCCCCCCTCCCGAAAGTCGACCTGGTTTACTGAATCATGGATACAAATACAACAGTAAAAACTGCTAAGACAGAATCACAAAGGATCTATAAAAAATTCCGCTTAAGAGAGGTATTAGTCTTAGAAGGTATAATTCAAAGGTAATGTCTTTTTTCAGGACTATGAACTTTTCCATTATAAACACTTTCCGTTTTCACAGTATCCCTTAAAACTGCTAAAACGTACTCACTTCCCAAACTTTTTTCTTTCACGTACCTCTTTCTTAGGTTTTTCATTTCGTAGTACCCCCATTTCTCATAAACACGCCCCCCTTCACCCCCTCCACTCAAGGAGATAACGTAAACATGCTTTTTTTCATTAGTAATCTTCTTATCACAACCATATAATAAATCGGTGCAAATTACATTGATATTACTAACATTTTTGTGACTTCCGCCATTACCGATATTATTTTCACATACCCCCCGCAGACCCACCACGTACCCTTAGGGGTACGCTACCCCAGGTTGGAAACCACTGCTATAATACCACCTCTGAAGAGCATAAATCTATTAAAGGAAAATCTGTGAAGATGACCTATCTCAAAGGAAAACAATTCAAGGTCCGACGAAAACAACACTATATATTTGTGCTTGCTAACGTTTGAAACCTATCTTAAATTAAACTTGTTCCAATTGTGAATCCTTCTTGGTAGGTTTTCTGAAAACACGGCATCCTCTCATAAACAAAAACATTTTAATTTCCCGAGATGGAAGGATAACTATGCAGTATACCTGCTATTCCGTTTACACAAATTTGCTGTAACTAGATTAAACATAAAACTTCTTTATCTTGGACTTCGATGGGGTTCTGTTATCGATACTTATGGGAAAGAACGAGTTTATACGAACGCAATAACAGTACATTGGTTGAGTTTCGTGACCCTTATCTTTGTTCATTTTATAACGGACAATATTAACAATTACTTTAAATCTGCTGCCTGCAATTAATAAAAGTAACTTTATTTTTGGACTGGTTATTTGTTACCACTTTCAAAATACACTGGCGAGAAAAATTAAAGGAACAACCATAAAAAGGTGCTTTCTGTTAATTCTATTAAGGGAACTTCCAGAAAGGTAACTCAAAGCCATCGTTATCACGTAGTCCAATGGGATTAACATTCGCTACAGAGATATATGCAAATTTTTCAACCTCAGCACGTTCTTTCGATTCACGTGTGAAAAGGCTCGCACGTGGGTAATTTGAAGTCTAATTTTAAGGATTGTACGTGTAATTAGGAAAAACTTTCGCTTCTAGTAGGTGGCATATGTCGTCCAGAAGACATTTGACAGATTTTGAGAAATTGCGTGCGATAGGGAGAATGGAAGCAGGACAGGCACTCTTAGGGGTCTGTAAAGACTTAAAAATAGCCAAAAGCGTCATGGTCAAGAATCTGGAAACGGTTTAAAGACACTGGTATAATGTCCACAGACAACCAGGTCAAGGTAGAAAACGCACCACAATAGGCTTAGGACTTTAATTTGCCCACGATTGTTAAAAGAAATAGGCAATTGACGTCAGCTCAGATTGCAGGGAGTTTGCTGCATCAACAAGAGCTCGACTATCCTGGTTTACTGTGAGTGACAGTCTGCATGCAAGGAAACCTATGATTTGTGTTCTACTAACTCCGGTAGCGAAATGTGCCCGGTTAAAGTGGTGCAGAGATCATCGTCATTGGAGTACCACGGACTGGAGCCGAGTTCTCTTTACCGATGAATCCCGATTTTGTTGAGAGAGTTACTACAGACGTGTTACCATGTGGAGGGAGATAATCACACGCAATAAGGCTGCAAATAACCGTGAAATGCATCGATACAAAGGTCGTGGAACCATGGTATGGACGGACATCATTTTGAATGGCCGCAGTGACCGACACATTTTTACCAGTGCGACTGTGAATGCTGAAATATACAGAGATGAAGTTCTTGATCCTCTTGTCAAGTTGTTTAAGGAGGCAATCGGAAGATTCGGAATTTTATGATTATTAATAGTCTAAAAGAGCGCTACCCCCCCCCCCCCCCCCACGGAACCCACCAGTGGCTGAGAGGTTCTGCTCTCGAAGCTGGTAGACGGGAGGTGCTGGGTTCGATCCCAATCGCGCCCGTCGGCCTAATCGTTCGGAGTTTTCGTGGTTTTCTTCGAGCCATGGATTTCCATGCGTAAATGCGGGTTAGGTTCCCTTAGAAAGACCCCCACGGAGGGCATTCCCCCCTCGGGCCTATATCCCTATTGCAGATAATCGGCCGTCAAAAATCAACCAACCCCCTTCCACGGAACTCCTAAGTGTCCCTTCCAGAGCTGTATAAATCCGACCCGTCCAAAGCTTACTGTTGAACTTGGAGAATGTTCTAAAACTGTTTCGAACCATCTAAAATAAATTGACTGAGAAGTACAAAAACAGAAACCACCATGAACCATTTTTTACACATTCTAATACTTCCAAAAAAGTGCTAATCCATCACAAATAAACTTATTACAAAAATGTAACTTCCTTAAAGACGACCAGATATCGGAAGCAATTATTAGATCGAATATGGTATCAAAAGTGGCGAGACATGAAACATGGACACCCAAAAGAATTATGGCTGAATAAGACAATTGTAACAAAACTGCTTTTTTCAGCATGAACTATATTTGATGTGCGTGCTTCTTACATTACTAGTTTCTGTAGCTGAAAATGCAAGATCTTTTTCTTAAAGTTAAAACTTTCCCACATAGCATTTTTAGTTTGCAGAAAATTTGCAGCAGTCTTGCTCTGAAAACCTGCAGAGTGGCAGTAAGCTCAGCATGACAAGACTGAAAATTCATAACAAGACTGCATCAAGTTAACACAAACGCCGGAGTCACCACACTTTGAACTTGCAGCTAACTTGTCGTGCAAGTTAAATTCATACTATATCAAATTTATTGCAAATTAACGGCAAACAAGTAATCAAAAATACTGCAAATTTATTGCAAAGTAGTAATATTTACCACGTCACACTATAAGTTTAACCCCTTCGAAGGAAGCAGGACGTTTCGGTCCCAACACTTCGGTCCCGCCATTTCGGTCCCGCCGTTTCGGTCCCGAGACATTTTGGTCCTGAGACATTTCGGTCCCTGGCCATTTCGGCCCCGAGACATTTCGGTCCCGAGACATTTCGGTCCCGAGACATTTCGGTCCCTGGCCATTTCGGTCTCGAGACATTTCGGTCCCTGGCCATTTCGGTCCTTGGTCATTTCGGTCCTTGGCCATTTCGGTCCCTTGCCATTTCGGTGCTCACCACCTTATAACTCGGATTCTAATTGTCGTGGGCCCGCCAAACGCTGTAATTTCAACATTATTTGGGCCCTTAAAAATTTTTTTATCACCCCCCTCCCCCTCCTTCTCAAATTTTATCTACAGTCCGATAAATTTAAACTTTTATAACTCGTGATTATGAAATCACAGCAAGTGAAAATTTGTTTGATTGAACAATGTGATATAATTTTACAGGGGACATTGTCTTTATTTTTACTATTATTATTTAACCGAATGGATTTTTTAAGTTTTATTATTTATTATTATCATTAGGTATTTTATGTATATTATAAACTGCTATAAATGTTTTTTTGGTTGTTTTCATACATTTTTAGAACGTTCAAATTATCATTAATTAAATAATTAAACTGCTTATTGATTTTCTTCTTCTAATTAGATTAATCATAAATGTCTTGAATTATTATAAGTGTCAATTAGACACTTATAAGCTATTATAGGGAAGTATTTCCTCAAATCATCCTTCTACACCCTCTCCTTTAATAATTCAGAAATGAGATATATTTATTGAAGCACAAATTTAATTTTTCTTATTATTTTTATAATACAAAGTTGCATCTTATAAATTTGTTTTCATAAGTTACTTTACCATTATAAACAATGGGAAAACAATAGTGATTTGGTAACTAGGCGTGCTATGAAAAATATTTTGTTTTCAGAAAACTCCACCCACCACTTCATTTTTTTTCTTTTTTAAAAAATAATTATTGCTTTCAAAATTTCAAGTCTTCTCACCCTTTAAAGACGATTTTTGTGACCTAATTTTATCGAATTCTATTTCTTTGTAATAAGATTATTATTTTTAATTTTATGTAATAATGTAACTATTATTTTAATTGATTTTATTTGAAAATTTTAACTGACAAAACTAAGCTTTTTTGTATTTGTCGTTTATTTATTTATTTTTTATATTACCTTTTCCCTCCCACTCTCCCAGAAAGAAAAATGATTTTTTATTTTAGTTTTATTCTTAATTATATTAATAGTTTTACATTTTAGTAACTTTAAATATACAAATAAACAGGTAAAGGATAAATTTCAGTTTATAACTACTATAAAATATAATGATAAAATGAATATAAAATATATTATGTATTTAGTTTATTTTGAAGTAAAAATTTTAATGTATAATAATAATGTTATTAATTTAATAAATTAAGGATTTATTAAATTATCCTTAATAAATCCTTAGGATTATTAAGGATAAGGATTAAGGAAGCAGGACGTTTCGGTCCCGCCGTTTCGCTCCCGAGACATGGACTCGAGACATGGGATGTCCGGGGTGCTACAATTAGGATCCGAGTTATAAGTGTTTGCGGTTTTCGGGCCCTTATATTCGGGTTATACTAAAATTTCGAGGGTTCTGTTTAAAAATCCGATAATGTCCCTCCTTTTATAAAGATTACGTTTATCATACAAAATATGAGTGTTTTGCGATAATTATAGATCGAGTTATAAATGTTTTAATTTATCAGGACCTTATACTTATGATACACTAAAATATAGAAAATGTCAATTTCCCCCTCCCCTGCTTTTTAAAATGATTAGCATACGAAATTTGTGTGGGCTGTTACTAAAATTTAAAGACCTTCATTTAAAAAACTGTACAATGTCCCCTATAAAATTATGTCACCTATTTCAAGTGCACAAAATTTCAGCTTGCTGGAAAAGGGACCGAAATGGCAAGGGACCGAAATGGCTAGGGACCGAAATGTCTTGTGACCGAAATGTCTCGGGAACAAAATATCTCGGGACCGAAATGTCTTGGGACCAAAATGTCTCGGGACCGAAATGTCTCGGGACCGAAACGGCGGGACCGAAATGGCGGGACCGAAATGTCGTGTACCCCCTTCGAAGGGGTCCATAGACCTGATCAAGTCTATTGATGCGAAAGCGCCGTCAGAAGGTGCATGCATCGATTTTATCACCATAAACAAGTTTAGGTAATATTTGTACTTTTCATTTCGAGCATTTTTTGGTATTTAATAAGCATAGCGGTACCTACCGTATAAAATTTCTGCTATTTCTGCGTATGTGCTGATTGTCTATTCTCTCAACAGAGGGATTTTTTGCTTTCGTCACTTTCGTGAATTAAAGACAGTCTCGCGTCAGTTTTACAACAAACTACTCATGCAAGTGGGTGATGGTATATCTTGCGGGAGATTTGCTGCGAATTTCTCAATTCAAATTTGTCACGGCAAGATAACATCAGAAAAAAATCAAACTTGCTGCTAATGTTCATGCTATCTGGGTTATCTCAAAAACTTCCATGGGGAGCGCGGCAGATCGCATGAACGGCCCGTGCGATTGACACTTATGTGAAATCATTATCCAATATCTATTACAGCACAAGTTCTTAATTCAATGGCAAAAAACTAAACAATGAAATTGCTGTTTTAAACTTAACCACTTGATACTAACTTTATTGTAGGCAAATGTTATGTAATATGAAACTTGATTTAACCCATTCGCTGCCAAAACTATAAAGTAAGAATTTTCAAATTTTTTGTTAAAAGTCGTTTGCTACCACAAATTCAGAAGGATAAATTTCGCTTTACTAATATAGCGAAATTTCTGCCAATAAATGAGGCAATTTCTTTACTTCTAAAATATGCAAAGTAATTAATAAATTAAAGCCACGAGTATACTCGTGGATGACAGCGAATGGGTTAATTAAATTTAACTCTTCAGTATGCGCTCAGCTTTTTACAACCTAGTGAATTTTTTTCATTGGTAAATATTAATCTAACTTCAATGTATTATTAGTTGCGGTTATAGAGATTGGCCTTACATTTTTTATCCATGCTCTTTTTTTAAATTAAGAAATTAAATAAGGAGATACCTAAATTCTTAAAGTTACTCGAAATTCTTCTATTATACATACACAGTCAAGACAAGAATGCAAGGGACTGGTAAAAAGCTCCATTTTAGACAGGCTTCCATAGAAAGAAGAGTAATTAATTGTGCTTCTAAGATACACTGCCTCAATAAGATCTATTGTTCGTTTCGCAGGGATTCTGAAACTCTTCCGTTTGAGACAGGATTCCGTTATAGAAAGATTCCGCTTTCACAGGTTTCACTAAAAAACGATGAAAATCCCCTTTCAGACAGATTTTCAGCAACTACTATATATATAAGCTGAAGGGAAAATTCTGGACCCCCCCGAAACGAAATCCTGGCTACGGCACTGGGGGGGGGCAGAGGGGGCATGCGCCCCGGGCGCCAGAACGAAGGGGCACCAAATGAAGAATTATGCCTTTGGAATGGATCATTTTTTTCTAATGGACTGATGGCTTCCATTATTATGAAACAGCCATTATAAATGAAGTGTTATGTGAAGATGAAAGAGCAGCCGTAAAAAGTTAGAACTCTGATTTTCTGGTCAGAATGGGGGGGGGGGGGGAATGGCCATATTTTTTTTAAAGTCGGTTATTAGAAATTTAGTAGAATTCTCTTTGTAGTACTTTGCGGAAGAGGGGGAGGGGGCGCCAAAATCCATGTTTGCCCCGGGTGCAAAAAAGGCTAGTTTCGGCCCTGCTATTATCTATTGTATTTATTTATTTATTTTGCTGCGTGGCATACGAGAACAGTGCAAATATGTTAAATGAGGTCATAGTGTGAAGTCCAAATGCGCCTCCTTTTTTAATAGGGTGACTTTTAACCCAGAATATGGGGACTCCACTTTTTCTTTCTCTTTCCGAAACGTGAAAAGGAAAGCTGAGCCCATCATTTGCACAGATTGACAAACTGTCACAGCTGTGAAGCGGATTTTCCTTCAGAGACGAAGATGCGTATGGACCGTGCTGGCGCCGGTGAAGTTCCACTTTGTCATGACAGGGCGATAGACGAAGGCGATATGGAATTTCCTTGTGATTTTTCGCCATTTTTTTTTTCACATACTTACCTAATAACGGATTATCTTTTAATTGCCTGATTTTACGAGTACCACCCCACTCCAACTGCCCTGGCACCCCCTCCTCCCACCCCCAAAATAGGATTATAAAGTGAAGTGACTACGACATACTTTTTCAATTTGCCGAATGTCAGAATCGTCGAGAGAAAACGTAGCTCCAAAATGTGTATAATCCTTCAGAAAAGAAAAAGAAAAAAAGGAAATTAAAAAAGAGAGGAAAAAAAAAAATGGGAAAATTCCATGCTATTTAATCGACAAATTATCCCAGTAAAAATAAAAATCTTTGTCTTTGTTTATGTGTCTGTCCGAAAAAAATTCCATTTTAGACGGTGTTTCCACCACTTCTCTAAAGAATGAACTCTCCCTTTCCCAGTTCCATGAAAAAATTTCGTTTAAATCAGGGTTCTGTTGTAAACAGTTCCCATTCTGCGGGTTTTATGATTTTTATGAGGTTTCCAATTGGTAACACGATGGTTTAAATTCAAAATAAAGATTCACATAGCTGCAAGTGGATGTCGATGATCGATCTATTTTGATCGATCTAACAATATTTGAAAGGTAACATAAGAAACTCAAAATAAACTTTCTGAATATCGATGAATTTCTTTCAGAGGGGGCAGGCCCCTCTGAAATTTATAGAAAATGTCAAGTTTAATTACGAAAGTTTATCAAAATGTAATGAAATCTGCTAAGATAAAATTTAAAAGGAACCAGAAAAATATTTCATTTTAGAACAGGTTTTAATCTTAGAAAGTGTGTTATTTCGCAGTGTGAAATTTTTAAGGGTGAAAATTTCCATTTCAGCCAAATTTCCGTTATACAGAGGTTCACTTCAGTTTTAATTACTGTTTATTGAAATACATTTAGCAGATAATTTTCAGTATTCCGTTTAAAAAAAAATGTGGCATAACCATGGAATTATACTTCTTAAGACAAAAACGTGCTTAAAACGAAATTTTGCCCAGTCCAATGCGATTCTATCTTAACAAGTTTGATTGTATAATAGATACGTTGCCTATAATGCTAAAACCTGTTTAAAGCGGAATTTTTCCGGTTTCTTGTGTTCCATCTTAGAAATTTTTACTGTATCTCAGCCCCCTCCGAAATGATAAGTCTAGATACGCCACTGTCAAATGTTTGACGAATTTAAATTTTGGAAAAGTTCTTGTACTTCTTTTATTGTTATTTCCTTTGCACTATTTTCCGTATTTTCAACCATTCGAGTCGTTTGGTTCCCAAAAGAAGGATAATCCAATTCGTGTTTTCCGTACAAATCAAAAATTTCTCCGTGTTAACCGAGGGAGCCTCTAAAAAAATGTTGCCAAACTAACTGAAACCGCATACAACGAGAAAAACATTGTATTTACTTTGGGTTTATATGAATGAAATTTATTTTTAAATGATTTTTTAAATCGATGATCTCAGTTGGCCTGTGGAGTGGATGGTATCCAAATATACAGTGTAAGATTTCATCCAGGCCCAAGGACATTTTTGCGCCCATGCGAGCACCCATCGGGGCGCCCCCCCCCCCCCACACACACACAAGAAAAATTGCTTGACATATAGACTTAATTTTTTTAAATATTCGTACTTTTTATTCATACTATTACTAATTATTTAAGATATTAATTTAAAGTGTTTCAAAAACAGATAAAGGATTCTAAATTTAATTCCATCTTTGAGTTTGCATTTGATAACTTGTAAAAGCAGGGAAATTTCAATTTTACAGTATTTATCAAATGTGTAACATTACGATACAAAAGTAAAACACAAGGGCCTTTGCTCCACCCTTTTGAAAAAAATTCGTCATCGTAGATGATTTAAAAAAAGGGAAAGGGGTAAAATTTACTTTTTACGCTTAATTTTAAATAATAAATCACTATCAGGAAAATTGCGTTTGAGCATAAGTCTATATATATATATAATAAAAAGGCTTAGAACAATATTATTATTTCACAAAATAATGAAGAATATCTGTAATGTTGAATAGAATTCTCTTTCGGTTTAGACAAACTTTGACTACTCAGTATCGAATACATAATCTGATTCCAAAAAAGTCTTTTTTTTTTTTTTTCATTTTAGTTATATTTCCAGTAATTTTGATCTTTAAATTAACAATATTTGCTTAAAATTTCAGTTATTTTAATTTCAGTATTGCGAAATATTTATTGTGTAATGGACCAAAGATTATATTCCATTAATAAATAATCCCTAATGACGAATGAAGCAGTGCATCATTATAACGCAATTATACATTTTTATGATGTTATTTTTTAGTGGCTTTCCGCACACTGTTCCTTTCAGACCACGTTTCGGAAAACTGGGGCAATACATAAATTCAAAGAATATGGTATGGACGCCGGCTGAACGAAATCCCTGAAGGGGGAAGATTTTGGAACAAATGTGTGCCTGTAGCAAAAAAAAGAAACAGTTTAATCTCTTTCCGTCAATTGAGCTCCAACTGCTACCCTCCTCTCCGTTTAAGATAATAAATATTGGAATAATTAAACACTAAAATAATTGTACTGTTGCTCGAAAATTTTCCCAAGTAAGGGGGTGGGGGGGGGGGGGTCTTGCGCCGGAGAGGTACTACCTTACACGATATGTGCCTGAAAGAAACACTGGTTCCGATCAGAGCCTGATTATCGCAAGGGCAAAAGAAGCAGCTGTCCTCAACTCTGAAATATCCACCCCCACCTCGAAACTCAAAAAAAAAATTTTTAATACTTAGAAATTGTGGCTAAAAGCATGTTATAGGGGTTCCCATCTGAATCTTTGCCTCATGCACCAGAGCGCCATATAGGCCCTTGTTCCGCCGCTCTGAATTTAGGGCGCAATGTCCTTCGCAATTTCAAGAACTGGCAACTTTCAAATACAACGAGCAGGAGCATGCTTTGTAACTTTAAATATTCTACTATGCTTCACATTCGCATGAAAATTATTCATTTAAGCGAAATAAATAAATGAATCAAGCTACTTGAAAAATATTTGGTTTGATTTATTATTTACCTATTAAATATTCAATTTACAGCAGTTTAGTAAAATAATTAATGAACGACCGAACTGTATAGTCTCGATACTGCGATCATTTTAATAAGAATGATTTACCTATATATTTTTGATTACATGCTCTTTTTTCAGTTTTCATTTTCGGCAAAATTTCTGACACTAACGTTATTGACTACTTGCAGAAGAAGATGAGTTCACATCCAGAAGACACTGCTAGAAGAAAAACTTTTTCAAAGGCGTCTGTTTTTTATTTTAAAATTTCTGCCCCTTTAAGCTCCTAATGGTTTCTTTTTTTTCAGTCATCTGGGGGGCAGTTTCAGATTCCCTGTGGGATAAGAGGACTCTAGAATAATGCGCTTAAATAGCCGGAAGTGATAGAATTCACCCTGAATCTGCCAAAGTCAAAATTAATTAGCATCCCGCAAGGGAAGCAGATTTGAATCGGGTGGCTCCTGGGGTTCGTGATTCTGAATCCTTTCTCAGTAGCTTAAAAGTAATTAAAATAATAAAACTTTGTAAAAAATCACCATAAAATAAAAACAATATATAGGGCGCGTTTCGAGCTAAAAATATAACAGCTCGTCATCAGTTACAGTAAACACGTGGTCAAAAATGAACTGGTGATTTTTTACAAAGTTTTATTATTTTACCCAGATAGCATGAACATTAGCAGCAAGTTTGATTTTTTTCTAACATTATCTTGCCGTGACAAATTTGAATATGGAAATTCGCAGCAAATTTCCCGCAAGGTATACTATACCCCACTTGCATGAATAGTTTGTTGTGTAACTGATGGCAAGACTGTCATTAATTCACGAAAGTGACGAAAGCAAAAAATCTCTCTGTTGTGAGAATAGACAATCAGCACATACACAGAAATTGCAGAAATTTTATTCTGTTGGAACCGGTTTTTCTAAACGCTATACTTATCAAACACAAAAAAAGGCTCGTATTGGAAAGTACAAATATTACCGTAAATTGTTTATGGTGATGAAAACGATGCATGCACCTTCATGCGGTGTATTCGCATTGTTACGAATTTACTCCTCGATCAATCTAATTGAACGGTAGCTGTGAGGAATAATTCTCTCTACCATGCAAGATTAATCAAACGTTTTATTTTGAAATCTTGAATTTATAGTATACAACAAAAATAATAAATTAAATGCGTAGGTTGTTGACTTATATGATTGTATAAAACACTGAGTCCTTGCAGCTTCAAATTTGGAAATTAGTTCACTCTAGAACTTCTCATTCAGCAGCAAGTTCGTTGGTCGGATGGCTTTTACGGGACGGTCTCTCGCCGTCCTATACAAATTCCGAGCGCTTCGCTCAATTTAACTCGGCACGTCTCGTGCCTTCAGCCCGGGAAAAAATCTCTTTTTCCCTCGTTCGTGCGAGCCAAACGCACACCTCAGTTTTCGAATCCAAACTGCTCCCCTCCTCTCTTTTCCTCCGAAAGAAAAATGGTCACTCTCTCGGACACCGTGAGAATACTTTCAACATCCATCTCTGTCAATGCCTTTAGGCATTAGCGAATTCCTTTGCGAGACCTAAACAGGGTGGTCTATACTCCGAACCCTTAGATGTATCTCATATCCTTTATCAGGGCGTGCTACGTCCTAAGTGCTAATCCATCATCACTTACAATGTCCTAGAGCGTGAGAAAAATGTCTACTAGTCTTTCTATGTACCTGGGTGTATTCAGTTTTTCTTTAGGAAGACTTCTTCCCCCATCATCTGAAAACATAGAAGTTCAATTCTTTACAACACCCCCCCTCTAAAAGACGATTCTTCAGGCTTGAATGAAGAATCTTATGACCAGTGGATGAACGCAACAAATTCCAATATCTCAGAGTGGCAGATGCAATAAATACAATTATCAATGCGCGCTCTGATACATTACACTAAAAAAAATATACATATATGAATACATAACAAGATCAAAAATTACCAAATGAAAAATTTAGAATAAAACAACTATTTCTTGGCTTACAAAGTATAAACAAATGAAATTATTATTTTTTTTTTGTACAATAGTACTTTTAGATTTAGTACTCAACGAGTTTATTCCGCACGACTTAAATAATCAACATGTGCAATATCTCGTCCTGGTCTATGCTTTATTGCATAATGATAGGGTTGCAGTGTGAGAGCCCATCGTAAAAGCCTCGGATTATTCCCAGAATTTCGTTTAAGAAAAACTAAAGGATTGTGATCGGTTTCTATAGCAAAGAGTTGGCCGTCAACATAGTGACGCAATTTCTTGATTGCAAAGATAATAGCTGCACATTCCTTCTCCGTCGCACAAAAACTTTTTTCTGTTTCCGAAAATTTCCGACTTAAGTAAATTATGGGATGTTCCTCTGAACCCTCACGTTGTGCTAAAATAACCCCAATACCCTTTTCAGAAGCATCCGTTTGTATGATAAATTCCTTAGAATAATTGGGAGCGTACAAAATGGGTTCTTCCGTAAGTTTCGTTTTCAACAGTTGAAAAGCCTTTTCCATTTCGTAGCTCCATGCTACCTTTTCCCTTTTATTTTTACCTTTCAGCGCGCGCGTTAATGGTTCTACCATAACTGCATGATCTTTTATATACCTTGAGTAGTAACCCGCCATACCCAAGCATCGACGTATCTCAGTTTTGTTTTTAGGGGTTGGTAAATCTAAAATAGCACGAATTTTAGTTTCTGCCGGGGAGCGTCTCCCGTCGCCTACCACATGCCCCAGATATTTGACCGTTTTTTGTGCAAACTTGCACTTAGCTAATTTAATCTTTACCTTAGCTTCTTCTACTCTCATGAGCACTTTTTCTAGGTGCTGCAAATGATCCTCCCAAGTTTCCGAGAATACGGCCATGTCATCAAGGTAAGGTAAACAAAATTCCTCTAAACCTCTTAACATTTTATCCATAAATTTCGAAAATCTATAGGACGCGTTTAACATTCCAAATGGCATGACCAGGGGGATATAAGAACCGAAACTGGTTACAAATGCGGCCAACCTTTGCGCCCTAGCTGTCAATGGAATTTGCCAATATCCTTTCGTGAGATCCAAAACTGTTATATACTTCGCGCTAGCAACTCTCTCTACCCTATCCTCTATGTTTGGTAAGGGAAAAAACTCGGCCCGGGTGATCTCATTTAACTTTCGGTAATCTATACAAGGACGAGCGTCTTTCCCAGGGGCTTCTACCAGAATCATCGGGGAGGCGAAATCTGACTCCCCTTCAACGATTATATTTAACTCTAACATTCTTTTGATTTCTTTCCTCAAAATTTCAGTTTGTCTAGGCGAAGATCTGTAAGGTTTTATCTTTACAGGTTTATATTCTAATAGTTCCACGTCATGCTCCATTAAGTCAGTGCGCCCCGGATCATTAGAAAATAAAGTTTTAAATTTATCTAATAAATTTCTCAATTGCTCTATCTGCCCCGACGTACATCTAGTACTCAAATTGCTGTCTTTAATAACATTTTCAAAATCATAAATCTCAGCCCCCGCTTCTGGAAATGCTATGTCCAAATCTTGATTTTCCTCGCCCTCATCTATCTCTTGCGCCACAAAATTCACTAACTCAATTCTTTTCAAATATGGTTTTAAGAGATTGACGTGATATATTTGAGCCTTTTCGCGCCTACCTGGAACATTCACAATATAATTTGTCTCTGAGATTTTGGACTGAATTTTTCCTGGACCTATCCACGATACCGATAATTTGTTCTTTTTGTTGGTAGCTAGAACCAACACTTCGTCACCCACCTTAAATTTCCGTTCTACCGCCGTTTTGTCATACCACAACTTTCTTTTTTCACGAGACTCGGTCATATTTTCCACTGCTAGTTCCTGACAGTGTTTTAGCCTATTAACCAAATTAAATACATATTCAGTAACTAACTCATTCTCTTCCTCTCCTCCCGTCCACTTTTCAAAGAGCAATGATTCGGGAGTTCGTAAATTCTTTCCATGTACTAACTCTGCAGGAGAAAAACCCGTAGAATCATGAGTTACCGTCCGCAAGGCTAATAACGCATACGGCAAATTTCCCTCCCAACTTGCGCCATTTTCAACACACAAAACTTTCAATAATCTTTTCACTGAGCGATGCCATCGCTCAACCAAATTACTTTGTGGTCGACAAACCGACGAGTGAGTTAACTTAACTCCAAATTTCTTTAAGAATGCGGTTGTTAACTCGCTTACAAAATATCTTCCGAGATCTGTTTGTAACTCTCTGGGATATCCTAATCTGCTAAATACCCACATTAATGCTTCAATTATAGTTTCCGATCGGACATTAGATATCGCAACAGCCTCCGGATACCTGGACGCCACACAAATAACTGTTAAAATATACCTATTCCCTTTTTCAGACTTCGGTAAGGGACCCACAATGTCAGCTGATAACTTCGAAAAAACCTCTCCAATAATCGGCACACGTCTGAGCGGCGCTTTCCCTATTTCCCTAGGTTTTCCAATCCTCTGACATGAATCACATGTTTTGACAAAATTCTCTATGTGTTTTATTACATTCGGCCAAAAGTAATGACGCAAAACCTTATCCTTTGTTTTCATTTCACCAAAGTGCGATGAAATCCCCTCATGACAGGCTCCTAAAACGTCTAATCTGAATTTCGAAGGCACCACTAACTGCAATCTCTCCCCACCACGATTGTCAAAGGTTTTCCTAAACACCAAGTCATTCATAATTTCATAGTGAGATTTCTTGGCTCTCGCTTTTTCCCTAACTTCTTTTAACGAAGGATCAACATCCTGTTCTTTTTTAAATTCCTCACGACTAATCCGTGCTAAATTTCCGAACTTGTCATTTAAATCAGCAGGTAACAATACACTTTCCGAGGTTTCATTTTCCGTTAGCTGCTCCAACTCCTTTTCGCATTGTTCTGCAAACTCGTCCGATTCACATTCTAAATCCACGACCGGCTTTCCCTCTCCCCTTTCGCAACTCGTATTTCCACTAGCCCCGTCCATCAAACTAACCGTGTCTTTCTTTGCCTGCGATCTCGTCATTACCGCATTCACTGCATTAACCTTTTTTCGGGCTAATTCAATTATCTTTTGCGTTTTATTCCCTAAGAGATAATAATGCAAGTCTGCTTCTTTGTCTACAACCCCAACTTCCGTTTTTAGGGAACCCAATCCATCAAAATCTATCTCTATGTGAGCGACAGGTAAACAGCGGATTTTAGAATCCAAGGGCTGTTTCACGAAGATATAATCTCCGGTCAATTGTTCCTTTTTTACGTGTTCCTCACCACACAAATCGTAATTGGTACCCGTATCTCTTAGAGTGACAATATCACGCCCATTTATTTTCGCTCTACTAAGATAAGGTTTGAACCCTTCTTCATAATCCGACGTTTTACTCACATGATTCACTTTAGCGGTGTCTCTCTCGTTCTTTTTTAACTGCGGACAATTGGCTCGAAGGTGAGTTGTGGAATCACAAAGGAAACACCTGTTTACTCTCCTTTTTTCGAAAACACGATCCCTATCTGTCACTATATTCTTGTCCCTCCAATTGAAATTTTTATCTGCACTTTTATTCTCCAACCCCGAGCTATTTTTCTCAAATTTCTTATCAAAAAAATTTCTCGAATTTCCTGTTTTCCTTTGGGAATTTTTCACAACCTCTAATTCATCTAAGCGTTTCACTAAAACTTCTGGGTCAGTGAAATTTGACCGGGCATCAATCAGATGATCCTTTAATTCTTGAGGGGCTCTTTTTTTAATTTGATCAGTGATCAAAAGCTTCTTTAATTCCTCAAAATTAGTAATTTTTAAAGAATTTAACCACCCCTCCAGATAGCTATTCAATTCGAAAATTAAATCACGCCACGGATTGTTTGGATTCTTCTGGTGTTGATTAAATTTTAGTCTATACGATTCTGCATTTAATTTGTACCTTTCTAATAATTTACCTTTCACATAATCATAATTATCAATCAAATGTGATGGCTCTCTAAGGATTAATTCTGCCACATTTACCGGTAGAAGCGCTAATAAATTTGTCACTAATTCATCATCTTCTAAATTACATTTTTTTGCCTGCCTCTCAAACAAATTTAAGAATAAAGATATTTCTGATCGACTCTCATCGAAACGATGTATTAAGGATTTTAAGGGCAATTTATTGCTTTTCTCTGCACCATGATTTGATGTTAAGCTACGCGTCTCTGCTTCTTGCAATAATTTTAACTTTTCGAGTTCATAAGCCCTGTCTTTGTCTCGATCCTCCCTTTCTAATCTCTTTCTTTCCTTTTCCTCCGCTATAAGCGCTTCCCGATCTTGCAGTATATTTTTGGCTTGTGCCAATGCAAAATCTCTATCAAAATCTTCAGCCGCTTCTATTTTACTAACTATTTTTGCAATCGTGTCGCTCTCATCTATTTGAACATCTAATTCACCCGCCAGGATTCGCAAATCTACTTTTTTAAAATTTTTCCACTCTGACATTTTTGAAAAATTAACCCCAAAACCTAATTTACATGGATATCAGATCAAAATTTAAAACAGAAAAAATACATACATACACAAAAAATATAATTCAGTTATACATTTACAAAACAGTTAGAAATATAATTTCCCCTTTTTATAACTTGTATTAAAAAAATGGCACTATGTTTCACTTCTGCAACCCATCATCTCGCAAAATTTTCACATATTAAACGTTTTTGCCAGATCACGACAAATACATTTTCCCGAAAGAAAAACCAGAAAATTAAAATATCAAATTTTAGATACAGCTCAAGCAAAATTTTCCTAAACAAAACTTGTTATTAACAGAATAAACGCACTTAAAATTTTCCTGACAGTAAAAATTATTAACATTTCTCTCTTTTTTTTTTTTTTTTTTTTTTTTTTTTTACATGCCAATAACAGAAAGACTATCCTTTATTATTACTTTTCCTTTGAGAGGAAAAAAAATAAAAATAACTGCCCTTTATCATTGAAATCTACTGAGATATTTCTCGTGTCACACACAATAAACCACTGACACACAATCGCCAGCTTAAGGCAAAAGGAAATTAAACTCAACAGAATGCCACTGAGATAAAAGAATTTGTTAGCTCACCCCTTTTGAAGACAGGATCCGTTGTCGTCCACCCAGCTGTTCCGAATAGAAGGCACTGTCAATCAACGTCGTCACTACGATAATCCTTTAGCTCCAGAGGTTTGTAATCCACACAGAAATGTTTTTCTAGCTTGACCCAAGATACACAGTCTAAACACAAGGCAGTCAGTTCTAAGAAATGTTTCTTTCCAATAATCCTTGACGTTGTCACCACTAATAGCACTTGATAACAAGTTTTAATCACCACAATGCTTGTCACTATTAACGTTGCACTTCACAAATGTTCTTTGAGGACCCCTATTGTTTTACGCATCATCTGGTCAACATGATCTTCCGCTGCCACCAGCTGTTACGAATTTACTCCTCGATCAATCTAATTGAACGGTAGCTGTGAGGAATAATTCTCTCTACCATGCAAGATTAATCAAACGTTTTATTTTGAAATCTTGAATTTATAGTATACAACAAAAATAATAAATTAAATGCGTAGGTTGTTGACTTATATGATTGTATAAAACACTGAGTCCTTGTAGCTTCAAATTTGGAAATTAGTTCACTCTAGAACTTCTCATTCAGCAGCAAGTTCGTTGGTCGGATGGCTTTTACGGGACGGTCTCTCGCCGTCCTATACAAGTTCCGAGGGCTTCGCTCAATTTAACTCGGCACGTCTCGTGCCTTCAGCCCGGGAAAAAATCTCTTTTTCCCTCGTTCGTGCGAGCCAAACGCACACCTCAGTTTTCGAATCCAAACTGCTCCCCTCCTCTCTTTTCCTCCGAAAGAAAAATGGTCACTCTCTCGGACACCGTGAGAATACTTTCAACATCCATCTCTGTCAATGCCTTTAGGCATTAGCGAATTCCTTTGCGAGACCTAAACAGGGTGGTCTATACTCCGAACCCTTAGATGTATCTCATATCCTTTATCAGGGCGTGCTATGTCCTAAGTGCTAATCCATCATCACTTACAATGTCCTAGAGCGTGAGAAAAATGTCTACTAGTCTTTCTATGCACCTGGGTGTATTCAGTTTTTCTTTAGGAAGACTTCTTCCCTCATCATCTGAAAACATAGAAGTTCAATTCTTTACAGCATCAACAGACCTGATAAGGTCTAAGGATCCTTCCAAAGGGGTTAAACGGATAGTGTAACAGTTGTAAACAGATAATGGGGCGTGGAAAGGTTACTTTGCAGTATTTTTGATTACTTGTTTGCGTTAGTTTGCAATAAATTTGATATAGCATGAATTTAACTTGCACGACAAGTTAGCTGCAAGTTCAAAGTGTGGTGACTTCGGCGTTTGCATTATCTTGCTGCAATCTTGTTATGAATTTTCAGCCTTGTCATGCTGAGTTTTCTGCAATTTTGCAATTTTTCAAAGCAAGACTGCTGCTAATTTTCTGAAAATTAAAAATGCTATCTCGGTAATTGCTTCATATCGCCAGTTTTCGTTGCTGTTTAGCAGCTTAAAAGTAAATTCCATTAGATAAAAACCAGCAGCCGATGTCTACATGCGAAAATGCGGCCCCCTTGAATTCCTTTTTAAACAGAACGAATAATCTTTTCTTGATCTGGCCTTGGGCCGGCCCTGATTTCATCACAAATCGGATCAAATCAACGAGTCTCTTATACAGTTCACTCTCGGGAGGCAGAGGTACCTCCGAATTTCCCCTCCTGGGATCGGACAGTCCTTTTTCCACTCTGACGTTGTTTGGCTCACAAAAGAAGTACAGTAGAGTCACGATGATCAGAGTTAATAAGGACCAAGCTCATCTCGGATAAGCAAAAAACTCGGATAAACCGGATTTACACAAATCGTCACCGACTAAGCAGATGAAATACAAATTTTCACTTAATTCATTCATTTTTATGGTACTAGTAACATTTCTTCGATGTACATTTCCGTTACTTTTAAGAAAAACGGCGAATGCAACTGATTTGAAAAAGCCCTTGATAGATTTTTGTTTGTTGAATGTCCATTTTGCTGCAGTTATATATACACTTTTAAGAATTTGCAGCATTCTGGCCAGTCATTTGACCGTTTTTACCGAAAACGGTTACACATCCGTAATTTAACACTATTCTGACCATATTATTGGCCATTTTATGGTCATAATATAGTTAAATTATGGTTATGAAACCGTTTTTACAAAAAACGGTCAAATGACTGGACAGAATGCTGCAAAGTTTTAACAGTGTATATATTTGCTGCAGTATTACGCTACTGCATAGCTACCAATTTCTAAGATTTTTTTTCTTACCACTAAAACTTACCAGTAAATTTTGCCTAATTCAATCGCCGAAATCTAACAATTGTAAACGATTAAATATGGCAAAAAATTGTATTCAATTTTAGAGGTAACAAAACCGTACAAATTAGCAGCTATGTGATTCTATTAGTGTCATGAAGATTGCAGGTGTAGCCTCTTCTTTCTGCTCAAAGTATTAAATAGTTTATTTCAGTCCACCTTATACCTTTGGAATGGATCAATTTCTTTTGGTGGGCTGATGGCTTCCATTATTGTGAAAGAGCCATTATAAGAAAATAACTTGGTTAAAGCAGAAACTCGGATAAACGGTACTCTACTGTATATTTCATTTTAAAAATGATCTTTAGAATATTTTTGTTGGTGTTCAGAGGGGAGGGGGTCATTCATGACCCCCGTGACCTCCCTCTTTGGATCCGCCATTGTAGATTACGTAGTTCAGTATTAGATATTTTATGATTTCGTATTTTAAATTAAAAAAAAAAGTCGGCTATTATAAAATTAGGAAATATACTTTGCGGAAGAGGGGGGGGGGGGGGGCGCCAAAATCCATGTTTGCCCCGGGTGCAAAAAAGGCTGGTTTCTGCCCTGATCAACTCAAAAAAACCCTTCCTCAAAATAAATATTCATGACAGCCACCTAATCCGTGTTTCAAACTAGCTGAACTCCATTTTTAAACCCACGAGTACAACATTCTGTTTCTAAAACGGAATACTTTTCTTTTTTGACACCGTTTTGTTAAACTCAACCTGATTTTTGCATGTAAAAATGGGATTTTGCAATCGATTTTTAACCCACTTCCTGATACGCTTAGAATTATAGAAATTATGTACAAAAGGTGTGTTTCCGATGACAGTACAGCATTCTAATATTTTTACGGCTTAATTATTAAATGAATACATTCATTTTAAAGCACCTTTCAATTGGGCAACCACAGATGATAAATCACCCGATATTCTCTGTAACGCGTACCATTGAATGGGAGTTGAAAAAGCGATGGGTTTAATGATGTGCCTATAAACGTTCGCCGAAATAGGCCAAATCACTGTGAAACTGCAACAATGAAACATTTTAAAGACTAAAGAGAATAAAATAAATTCTGAAATAGAAAACAGGACTTCTACTTCTTCAGAATTTAGTGTTGCCCTCGATGAAAAAATATAAATGTAGATAATATAAAACATATTTCAGTTTTAAGACTTAAAACACACGCTTTTATTTTATATAAAATGATGTCATTCGCATCCTCTGAAGAATTCCTCATTTACGATCCAGTCTTGAACAACATCTACAGTAAAGTATTCATAGGACGTCACTATCGCTGAATAATACACAAATCAAAAAAAAAAAAAAAAAAAAAAAAAAAAAACCCGTTGTCACTCAATAAACTAGACAAAAAAAAAAAAAAAAAAAAAAAAAAAAAAATCGCTTATCTCAGGATTTATATACTTTCATTTGTTTGTAATATAGATAATTAAATTAAATATAGTTTATAATAGCTCCATGTTTTATCAGAAATCATTCATTTATACTTTTCAAAATAGCACGCATTTTAATTGCGTTTTTTTTTCAGTAGTTATGGGGAAAATGGCAACAAAAAGATATAATTGCTATTGTCGGAGTTTCCTCTTAGTCCGCACAACTTTGAAGAAATTCCGTGCTATTTATATGCTGCCACCACCGATTTCATTACGTGATAACGGTCACGCACTGAGAGGATTGTTTAAAGGAAAACTAACTCGTTCAACTAACTAAATTAACAGTTTATTTATACACCATTTACAAAACACAAAACACTATTTACACTTAAAACTCGGATGTAGGTGATCCGGTTCAACATTAAATTAAATACAGTAAATGCTGGCTGTGTACTGTTAAAACTACGTTATATCACTCTCAATCTACACTCGTTAAATTAGCATTACCGGAGACTACTCTCAATCTCCCAACACATGGGCTCTACGCTCTGCGAGCTTCACTCAACCCTACGCTCTATCTCAGAACTCTACACAGGAACAACCGTCCACTTTGCGCTCTCGGCTCCAACTCACTCCTAGGCTCTAGCTAAGAGCTCTACTCAGGAACTAACCTTGCGCTTTGCGCTCCAGCCTTTAACTGACTCTCTCCCAGCAGAAGCGACTGCCTCTCGCCACCCTCTGCTTTTACTCAACGTAACCCCCCGGGGTTTCTACCCTGCTCGCATTCCAAGCTCTTTTCCTCGTTCGTGGCATGCCTTTGTCTCCCCATCTTCAACAGACATCTCAAAAGGTCGGACAAACCTCTCTCCAACCATCTTTATCCCTTCACCCAATCTGTACATTTTCACCGGCTCAGATCCAGTTTCAGATAAGGAAAGAATGTTACTTTGAAATTCGCAGTACACAGACCATACAATATATAATATATTAAGACAAAAATAATATAGAACCCCAGTTCTAATAGCAGATGTTTCTCAGAACCTGACAGCTATTTTTCAACTATTTTTGCTTTACTTTCTACAGAAATGGAGTACTTGAATTGCCAAAATTAAACAAATGGCGCTAAAAAGCGCTAAAAAATAATATCTCAAAAATAAATGGAGATGCAGTTTTCAAACAAATTGCATTAAAAAGCACTTTTTTCCCCAATACGACAGTATAAAAATTGGTAATGTGCGATGCTTAGACGTTAAAAAAATTGCAGTAGACTATTTAAGCATACATGATACATCTGCTTTGTTTTACGGCTGACTTATACAACGGAACGTTATATTTTGGAGACGACATTTTAATAGCTGGTAGAAAGAAATAGCATATCGAGGGCTAACAATAAATAATGAAGAGTGATGTGTTTTTAAAAATACCCTTTTATCAGTTAATAGTTTAATATGAATTATGATTATATGTTGAGATATCAATGCGTATAGAAATCCTAAAAAGATAGTTTAAATAATGTTTAATTTTTTCTCTTGTTGTCCTATCTTAAAAAAGAAACAGAGCAAAAAATACAGTATAAGCTCAAAAATCCGGCATCGTTGGGACCGAGACTATGCCGGATTTTTGAAAATTCCGGATTTCTGAAGGAATATCAAAAGTACTTCCGATATTCCTTAAAGGCATCTTTATTCATAATTTGATTTAATTTAAAACTAGTGATAATTATGTGACAAAAAAGGAAGAAAAGAAATATTTTAAAAAATCCTATTTTAATTGATATTTTATGTGCTACAAATAATAATAATCTATAATAATAAAGAAAGAAGTTTGTGTGTGAGTGAGTGAGTGAGTGTGTCGACGGTGTTCTGAAGAGACCACTGCACGTAGAGCTACAAAATTTGGGGAAAAGCTATATATGAAGTTTTGCACCTCGAAGCCCGATTTTCGATTTTTTGATTAGATTTTTTTTATTTAATTTTTTATGCGATTTTTAGCGTTTTTTTTTATGTTTCGAGGCGATTTTTCCATATAAGTGAGAAGAATATGGTTTCTTTCTTTTAACCCAATGTAGTAAATTTTGTTCTCTTTTCAAAAAAGTTTATTCGGAATTCGTGCAGCGATTTTTGAACTTTTAGCGAATTTTTTATGCAATTATTTAACAGCATTTAATGCATTTAATAAGGAGGTTACCGTAGAGGGACACAGTTCTGTCGCCAAACGCCGCCAAGTTTATCGCCAACTTGGCGGTATATCGCCAAATTTGGCTACCAAAATGAGTCGCCAAAGTGACGCCAACTTGGCGATATCTCTAATATTTCGCCAAATTACCATAGACTTCCATTGTAAACCAGTATGGATTACTTGCTTACAGAAAATGAACAAATTGCAATATTTTAATGCAACAAAAACTAATATTAACTTAAGGGATTACATTAATTATATTTAAGGGAATCCAAGTAAATTAAATTGTGAATAAAAGTAACATGATACAATGCTTAGATTATTGTATTTTATTGTTATTTTCGACGAAAGGGTTGCCAGTGGTCATTTTGGTGAAAATTATAGTTGATAAATGAATTGAAATGGCTATATCCGTTAGAAAATAATGTAAACAACTCGCAAATTAAAAGAAAATAACTGTTATTTGTTTAATTAAGAAAAAGAATCAAAAACCTTTTTAATGCAAGATAAAATTTATAAAATGAAAATATTTAATTTAAATATGAAAGGAATGTTTATAAAACTTAAAAAATAAATTAGTATGAAAGAAGCAATTGATACATTATTTGGCGATTTTTCGCTTCGCCAGGTTAATAAAAATGTGACTGAAAAAACTTGAAGAAATAAAATTTAAGTAACAGTCTTTTAGTCCTTCTTTATTTTTTTATTCAATTTAATTATCATTTTTATATAATTTTCACATCAAATGTCTTACAGGAGAAAGGCTTTATTTGTGAGTTACATGCTAATTAATTATTACCTTGGTCGCCAAACAATGCAATTTTAAGCCACAAAGGCAGAAGCGTGAAATAAGCCAGGCGAAGGTCGCAATAATTTTTTTTTAAGTATAGGAGAACATTTCGGAGTAAATCTTTATATTCAAATGTAAATTATATAAAAAGGAGTTAAAATTATAACTATGTAGTCAAGTATTTAAATTTTAATGTAAAAATGTGCCATATACACACATATTTTATAATCTTCGATAATCAAGCCACCACCAAATGACATATTTACTATATTATTGAAAGTTTTGTTGGCACAGGTGTCATATACGCTCCATGGTACAAAATGGGCTCCAAAATGGCGTTATTTTGCCTGACATGGTAACTCGGCTGTTGTTGTTTATTTATTAATAAGTTGTTTGTTTACTTTTATTTTCTTTTTTACAGTTATATAAACTGTTTTGTTCTATAGACATTAATTAAGCTTTTTATTATTTATTGCTATTTCCTTTTAAAATAATCTTCTTCTATAATAATAAAGTGTGGGGCCTCAGATGAGGGCGGTAGCGTGACGTAGACTCCTCAGAGGCGTGATGACAAAGGTTTTAGTTAAGATGAAAAATTAAAGGTTTTATTCTCGCAAAACAACAAGAAATCTTGGCTAAATACAATGTCTGCACTAACACAACAAATACTTAGGAAATTAATTTGATGAAATAAAGTCTTGTAAGGTAGGAATATCTAAAATTGTCCTTGACCGGATAACAAATCAGAGTCCAGATTAGTTATATTCAAGAGTTTCTGGGAAACACTATGGTCCCTTCTAAGTAATCAAATGTCCGCTAAAGGTGCGGACTAACGTTCGCCCGTGCGTTCAGCTTTTCCGCTTATGCTCCCAGCTGTGGCTCAGCTGATCGGCTATTGTTGCCGTTGAGAGAAACAAGTCTCCCCTCTCCTCGGAGCGACCTCCGAAAAATAATCCCGTAAAAAGCCTGGAGAGAAACTTTTCTCTCCTTCAGGTTGAAGAACCTCTTTTCACGTTTAGCTTCTGCTAAACTCTTCTAAAAGTCAACTCATCCCCCTGATCTCCTCAGAGATCTCGTATATGTCCTTCATTTCTCTCTCGGAAAACAATGCTAGTTTCCAACATCCGCTGTTATTGGTTCGCCCGTCAAGACTCTTTTGACAGCCGACCTTCTAGTGGCTGGTCGGGGGGCCCTTCCCCCTTTTTGCACACGGAACACTCCTGTCAAAGTATGCGATGTCAAAAAGCACTTAGCGGCATATTTCGGTGTTACAAAGTGGGAACCAGTGGTCCTCTTTTTATGTACTATGTTCCAAAGTGTCATCTTCATAAGATCGATCGCACTGAAGTTATTTACTTTTAAGTTACCGGCAAACTCTGAGACTTAGACGAATTTTCTAGTGTCACTCCCGAATACATGGAGTTTCCATAGGCCGTGATTCTGTAGTATTTGTGAGGGTTTTTATGTGTGGAAACTGTGAAAAGGCTAAGTTTCCACAAAAGAAAGAAGTTTGTGTGTGAGTGAGTGAGTGAGTGAGTGAGTGTGTCGACGGTGTTCTGAAGAGACCACTGCACGTAGAGCTACAAAATTTGGAGAAAAGGTACGTCTATATATGAAGTTTTGCACCTCGAAGCCCGATTTTCGATTAGATTTTTTTTATTTAATTTTTTATGCGATTTTTAGCGTTTTTGTATGTTTCGAGGCGATTTTTCCATATAAGTGAGAAGAATATGGTTTCTTTCTTTTAACCCAATGTAGTAAATTTTGTTCTCTTTTCAAAAAAGTTTATTCGGAATTCGTGCAGCGATTTTTGAATTTTCAGCGAATTTTTTAGGCAATTATTGAACAGCATTTAATGCATTTAATAAGGAGGTTACCGTAGAGGGACACAGTTCTGTCGCCAAACTCCGCCAAGTTTATCGCCAACTTGGCGGTATATTGCCAAATTTGGCGACCAAAATGAGTCGCCAAAAGTGACGCCAATTTGGCGATATCTCTAATATTTCACCAAATTCCCATAGACTTCCATTTTAAACCAATATGGATTACTTGCTTACAGAAAATGAACAAATTGAAATATTTTAATGCAACAAAAACTAATATTAACTTAAGGGATTATATTAATTATATTTAAGGGAATCCAAGTACATTAAATTGTGAATAAAAGTAACATGATACAATGCTTAGATTATTGTATTTTATTGATATTTTCGACGAAAGGGTTGCTGAAAATTATAGTTGATAAATGAATTGAAATGGCTATATCCGTTAGAAAATAATGTAAACAACTCGCAAATTAAAAGAAAATAACTGTTATTTGCTTAATTAAAAAAAGAATCAAAAACCTTTTTAATGCGAGATAAAATTTATAAAATGAAAATATTTAATTTAAATATGAAAGGAATGTTTATAAAACTTAAAAAATAAATTAGTATGAAAGAAGCAATTGATACATTATTTGGCGATTTTTCGCTTCGCCAGGTTAATAAAAATGTGCCTGAAAAAACTTGAAAAAATAAAATTTAAGTAACAGTCTTTTAGTCCTTCTTTATTTTTTTTATTCAATTTAATTATCATTTTTATGTAATTTTCCGATCGTATGTCTTACAGGAGAAAGGCTTTATTTGTGAGTTACATGCTAATTAATTATTACCTTGGTCGCCAAGCAATGCAATTTTAAGCCACAAAGGCAGAAGCGTGAAATAAGCCAGGCGAAGGTCGCAATAATTTTTTTTAAGTATAGGAGAACATTTCGGAGTAAATCTTTGTATTCAAATGTAAATTATATAAAAAAGAGTTAAAATTATGACTATACTGTAAAAAATTTTCAGAAACGTTTCCGAAAGTAACGGAGACCTGTGCTGCACGATACTAACGGAAAGGTTTCAGATTCGAGCAGAAAACTGTTTCGGTTATAATACGGAACCTTTCCGATTCGCAATGAAAGTTATGATTGCGATGTCGTTTCTGAATATATCGGAAACCTTTTATTACGGATCGGAAAGGTTTCTGAATACATATGAAATCTTTCTGGAGACTAAGAAATGTTTATGAATGTATAGGAAACCTTTTATTACGAATCGGAAAGGTTTCTGAATATATATGGAACCTTTCTGAAGACGAGGATTATTTCAAAATTTACATAAAAAAGCACAAATAACTGTACTAAAATTACTTGCAGGTGCATACATATAATATAAAATCATTTAAAATACTATAGTAATATCTCAAAAATGCATTAAAATTTTTAATGTATTTTTAAGATATTTCTAATATATTTTAAAAAATTTTATATTATGTGCAATGCACCTGCAAGTAGTTTTAGTATATTTATTCGAGCTTTTCTATATGAATTTTAATTATTTACTCAAGTTGAATTTAGCACTAGTATTTAAACATTCAATTATTGAAGATTATTTTGTGAAAGGGGCTTAGTTTAGTAAAATGGATTTTGTGAAGAAGCCAGTTTTATTAAATGAATTTTTATGAAAGAGTCTTATATGGAAGTTCATTTCTGAATGATCTTTTTCTGAGGTTTTTTATTATATATATATCTGCTTGGATTTATTCTGAAAAAAAAAAAAATCAATATTATTATACCTTTTTCATAATTTAGATAAAATTTATTGCGTTTTAACATCTTGCAGTGATATTTTTTTGACCATGCGGATTAACAAGTAACATTAAAGTTCCTGAACTGTATTATTATTGAAAATGGAATGATAAATTCTTTCGAAAAGCGTTTTATTTATTTTTTTAATCATTTATAGCATTATTTTTACTTATTATTTTAGTTCTTTATTAGCGTTTCTTTGTTGCACAGACATTTTAAAACACAACATTTTATTATTATTAGTGCATAAAAATAAGATATGATTGCAATTTATGTTATTGTTGATTCAATATCGTATTATGCTTTTCACAGCATAATATTAATAAATTAAAATGCCTTATAACCTAAAGTAAGAAATTTTGTGTACTATATTTTTATAAAATAAGCTGATGGTTAATAATCTAGAAATTTTCAATTTTGTTTACTGTAAAGTGCATAAGTTAAATAACAACAATAGTTCCTTTTTTTTTTTTTTTTTTTTTTTTTTTCACAATTCAGTCTTGCAAAATCAGAAGAAAACATTTTTCTTTTCAAGCAAGAACATTTAGATGAACAAGTAAAATTCAAATCGCAAAAAATGCAATGGTTAATTTTTTCGAAGCATTAAAAAAAAAAACTAGTTGGATGTGCCAATCCCAAAACTTTCTTCTATCTTATACATCTTAATATTTCAAAACCTAGTTACACATGTTAATACTTCAATATTATTAGTTCAATACTATACCAACTTTGATTTTCATCTTAAATTTCTGCTCAAGTCAATTAAACGGACTAAAAACGAGTTAATCTATATCATGATATTTGTTAAAATTATTAATTTTTCCTTATTCTGTCGTTATCAGTTGTTTGCGAATAGCCGGCATAGCAGGATGCGAGTTCCCGCCGCTGCATGAGCCGCCGATGCACAATAGAATTACGAAAAATCAAGAAAAGTATACAAAAATCGCTAGCACGGAGCCCCTTTACCGCGCAATATTTCCAAATTCAAGGAGAACCTGTTGGCCAAAGCCAAAAACAAGCACAAACATTTTGGTTCAATTGTATGCATAATTTTATACGCTGTTCGATGGTACAATAATGAAAAATGGCACAGAGATCGGAATTATAGCGCCCCCTTCTTTCGGAATTTTTTCAAGTTCAGGGAGGACTTGTTTGGCATAGCCAGAAACATGCACAAAAAATTTGGTTCAATTATATGGATAACTTCATACACTTTTCGATGGTACAATAATGAAAATGGTACAGACATCGCAATTATAGTGCCCCCTTCCGGCAGAATTTTTCCAAATTCAGGGAGGACCTTCGTGACATGACCAAAAATAAACACATAAAATTTGGTTCAATTCTATGCATAACTTCATACACTTTTCGGCGGTACAATATTCAAAATGGCACAAAAATTGTACAAAAATCGCTATTACAGCGCCCTCTACGAGAGATTTTTTTACAAATTAAGGAAGGACCTCCTTGCCATAGCCAAGAACTTAAAATTTTTTTTTGGTTCTATTCTATGCATAATTTCATACACTTTTCGATGGTGCAATATTCAAAATCGCACAAAAATCGCTATTACAGCCCCCCCTAACGGCGAATTTTTTGCAAATTCATGGAGGACCTGCTTGCCATATCCAAAAACTTAAAATAAAAATTTGGTTTAATTCTATGCATAACTTCATACACTTTTGGACGGTACAATATTCAAAATCGCTATTACAGCGCCCCCTACCGGCGAATTTTTTCCAAATTCAGGGAGGACCTGCTTGCCATAGCCAAACACTTAAAATAAAAATTTGGTTTAATTCTATGCATAACTTCATACACTTTTGGACGGTACAATATTCAAAATCGCGATTACAGCGCCCCCTACCGGTGAATTTTTTCCAAATTCAGGGAGGACCTGCTTGCCATAGCCAAACACTTAAAATAAAAATTTGGTTTAATTCTATGCATAACTTCATACACTTTTGGACGGTACAATATTCAAAATCGCTATTACAGCGACCCCTACTGGCGAATTTTTTCCAAATTCAGGGAAGACCTGCTTGCTATAGCCAAAAACTTAAAATAAAAATTTGGTTCAATTCTATGCATAACTTCATACATTTTTCGATGGTACAATATTCAAAATCGCACAAAAAACGCATTTACAGCGCCCCCTACCGGCGAATTTTTTCCAAATTCAGGGAGGACCTACTTGTCATAACCAAAAACTTAAACTAAAAATTTGGTTCAATTCTATGCATAACTCCATACACTTTTGGATGGTACAATATTCAAAATCGCACAAAAATTGTTATATCAGCGCCCCATACCGGCGAATTTTTTCCAAATTCCGGGAGGACCTGCTTGCCATAGCCAAAAACTTATAATAAAATTTTGGTTTAATTCTATACATAACTTCATACACTTTTTGATGGTACAATGGCGACAGACAGACGGACACACAGACAGACAGACATTTTCTATAAACATGTTTTTTGGAATCTCTGACCCCTAAAACATGCAAATCCGTCGAAAACCGGAAGTGGAAAAAAATTTCGATTACAATACTTTCTTCTATTGAAGATAGAAGAAAGTAAAAAAGGTGCGTGTGTGTGTGTGGGGGGGGGGGGGGGAATTTACATATCTGAGTCTGAGTACTAAACAAGTTAATTATCTTAAAACGATTCTTTTTATTTTTCTATCAAAATTTGAGGAGAAAAAAGGTGAATATAAAAAATGAATTTTTGAAAGCTTTTTAGGAAACAGCAAAACAAATGAATCAATTTTATTTACTATAATGATTTATAAAAATAAATCCTATAACTGTAAGAATAATTTACTGTTCGCTTTTACTCACAATACTGTATTTTTTACATAAAAGTAATCAATAATAAAGAAGTAAAATGACAATGAACCTTCAGCTTGTTTGATTAAAATAATACGTAAATTTTCTTTTAAGTTATAACGCATTTAATAATTTGTTAAGAACACGCTGTGAAAAGGAGAATACGATACCGCAATCAGTATGAACATCAAGTTTAACTACATTATTTTATTTTCATGCACACATGTATATATATTATAATAAAAAACAGACTAACCAAAGTCTGATATATTAAAAAATAAATAGGTTATTAATTTCTTTTCGTGTATTGCAACAAAGAAAACTAATAAAGAAGTAAGTAATAATAAATAATAGTAAGTAAAAGTAATACTGTAGATGATTAAAAAAAAAAAAAAACACTTACCCAGAATTACGATCGTTCCGTGTTCAATAATACTAAATTTCCAAAGCTCTGAAAAAGTCCATTGATAATATCCAAGGTACATTTTTTGCATAATTTTAAAACGCAATAAAAAATACCCACAAAATATAACAAAAATGTCATAATATTGTTTTTTTTTGCAAAATAAAAGCGAATTCAAATACATGTGGTAAAGCGTAAAGTTACCTACGCCGCCATCTCATTTCTCATACACACGAACGAGTTGACTTTCACTTTAGGCGATTGCTTCTGGTTGCAGCGTAAGGAGAAATAGTGGTGAAATACTTGGAGCGCATGCGTACAGGCGCTTTCACTGTTCCACGAAAAGTAAACTGAAACACCCAGGAACATTCCAGGTTGTTTCGGAAAATAGAAATGGCTCTCACATATCCGATACTATCAGAAATGTTCCTGTTAGAATAGTAAACGTTCCCACTATTTTTTACAGTGTATGTAGTCAAGTATTTAAATTTTAATGTAAAAATGTGCCATATACACACATATTTTATAATCTTCAATAATCAAGCCACCACCAAATGACATATTTACTATATTATTGAAAGTTTTGTTGGCACAGGTGTCCATGGTAGAAAATGGGCTCCAAAATGGCGTTATTTTGCCTGACATGGTAACTCGGCTATTGTTGTTTATTTATTATAAGTTGTTTATTTACTTTTATTTTCTTTTTTACAGTTATATAAACTGTTTTGTTCTATAGACATTAATTAAACTTTTTATTATTTATTGCTATTTCCTTTTAAAACAATCTTCTATAATAGGGTAAACGCACTGGTAGTGGCCCACTTAAGGACATTTATCTTATTATTATTAAAGTATTTATGAATTCTAAATGATATATATTTTTTTAACGTAGTCCTAACCTTCATGTATCGGAATAAACAGTCAATGTTTCAAAATATATTATTTGGAAAAAATGAAAATAAAAAAAGTTACCTTCCTCGATGCTCCAGTAGTGGGCATAGTAAATTTTTGATGCACAAGTAGAGGGCCCCCCCAGAAGTGGGCCACTCCAGTTTTGAGTTTAGTGTGAAAATACTGAAGTTATACTTTTTTTACAGTTCTAGAATAGGATGTTCACAGTAATGAAATCATACATAGAAGTTTAGATGATTATGTAAAATAATCTTACTCGTAAATCTGCAGATCAGGGGCCTCAACTTCAGTTCTGTAAATCAATTTCAATTTTATCTCACTTTACATAAAAGCTAATGTCCTACAAGCTGCAAAGTATTTTTTTTAGATTATATACAGGGTGTCCTTTCGTATAGTTTAAATATAGCTAATTCCCAAGAAGCTTAGTTTTAGAGGTATAATTTTAATTGCTGAACTATTTCACATGTTTTTCACCATGTGAAAATCCATTTCCATCAGAATAGTTACATTTTCTTAATGTTATGAAATTTAATTTTTGTACAGTTTTTGTGATCTATGAGTTATATTTAGAAAATCTGCTTATATGCTTTCACTTGTTAAACAGTAAATATTCCCGTATTCTGTGATCAAGACTTTCTGAATTGTGCTACAGTGAATGTTATGAATTTTCAGCGATTTCTGACATTAAAATTCATTTTCTGTGTTTTGTACCAGAATGATACAAATGGTAGAAAAAAAATTATCAGTTTTTATCCACAATAATAGTAGATAATTTAGCAATATTTTTTTAATCGAAATGCATAGCTTTTGTTTTCTCTAAATAACAGTCTGTTGTATTTTGTAACTTAAAAAAAAAAAATCCGCCCAATTTGTTATTTCGCAGTGGTGATAAATAATAAGACAAATATAATAAACAGGATAATTAAAAGCTGAAATGACTGCAAAACAAAATGATTTATCCAAAAACGAAAAAGATCTCAAAATGTGAGAAGGGTTTATAGTCAATTTATTACAAAGAGTACTTCAGGTTGAAACTTACAATGAAAGAGAGGCATCAGACTGGGGCGATAATTTCCTGATTCTCCTTTTTTTCCATCGGCTATTTTTTTAACTCTTCCTTTTGAATTTTTCTTTTTTCTCTTTCAGTTTTTTTTTAATTTTTCTGCATCTTTAGCATTTTTAAGGCCTTCTCTATTCTTATAATATTGAAGCATTTAGGGAGAAGCCACAACTGCAGGAATTTTCTCTCTTTTTTTTAATTCTATTAATTTATTAAACGAAAATCGATTTTTAACTCTTTCCGACAAAATTGAAAAGTGATGTTTATGATTTCGCTTTGTCTGTCCGTCTGTCTATCTGTTCACGCTCTAACTCATGTAAATAGACTCGGATTTCCATGCAATTGATCTATGTTAATAATATTTACCGTGGCATATTCGATATTGAATATGAAGTGCATTAACAGTTCATTGATAGGGGCACTCAAAATAATTCCGTTACATTATGGTCAATGGGGAAAATAGTTTGCAGAGTATTTTAATAACATTACGCTATTTTAAATGTGATATATGTTAGTGATGTTTACCATGGTATTGTCGGTATTGAATATGAAGCGTGTAGCATTAATAGTTCATTTACAGGGGCACTGAAAATAATTCCGTGGTCAGTGGGGAAAAATCGTTTGGAGAGTATTTCAATGACTTATGCTATTTCAAATGAAATTGATATAAATAACTGAATTTCACTAACTAGAAGATGATTACTATAGTATAGGGAATTCATAGTACTTATCATTCATTTACAGGGACACACAAAAGAAATCGGCTACAATACTGTCTTTGAGCAAAAATTGCTGGAAAAAGCGTTTTCAATTTCGGTATGCGCTTTTAAATTTAACAAATTTTTTGCATGTTATTCGTTGTGTATAAATTCTGTACCTTGTATACAGGGCTGCACAAAAGAATTCACGCACCCTTTTCCTTGTTAGCGGAAATTGAAGGGCAATTTTCAGCAGAGGTATGTATGTCCTAATTAAATTTTTGTACGCATGTAGTTCAACTTATCAAGCGGTAAAGTTTTGTTACATTATTCTGGATGTGTTGGAAAGTGTTTAATAATCTATGCTTGACGAATGATTTTTTTTTCTTGTTAACCCTATATTTTAGTTTCTTCGATCGAAAAAGTCCGGGAAACGATATAATTTATATGCTTCTTTCTTAAATCTTCATAGAGTTATAAACGAGAATGTGTTAAGGGTTTATCCGTAAATTCCGAAAAGTAAATTTAAAATCTTAAAATGAAAAATAACCTGGAACACAGAATTTGTTATTAGAAAAATTATACAGAATTTCTAAATATAAAACAAACCCACTTTAGATGAAAGAAAATTCAATGAAATTTTTCAAGGTTACTTTAAAAGATTTTCTTTTCTGTGAATGCCTTAAAAACAGGCGATTTATCCCTTTAGACCGCTGAAAAGTAAAAGTTATTTCTATCTCTAAAACTAATTATTGGAGTAATTGAGCTGTAAACGTACACATCCATGTTTCTGAATATTATAGTTGTAAAAACTAGTCGCGTAATAGTTGAAATGTGCCAAGTGGTATTTGTGTTCCTATTTATATATTAAGAAATATCTATATATTAAGAAATTATACTACAACGGATAATTCAAAAATTACTAATTAAGCCACAGTTTGACTAAAATTCATTATTATACTACATTGGACGAAAATGAGACTTAAATTAATGAGACGAACTAAAACTAATTCTAAGATAAATGACAATTTAGAATGCATTTTGAAGCTTTTACGCTCATTTCAGTTTTCGTTTTGAAGTTTTGATTTTTAAAAAACCGTTCTTTGCAAGAATTTACATCTGAAGAGTAACCATCATGCCATATTCCAAGCTTCTAGTCTAAGGCTAGTGTCAGACGAACGTCTATTTGCACGCTTTTTGTTGTTTTATGAAAAAGAACCCCCTGTACAAATAGACGCTCGTCTGACATTACCACCTCCCTGGTAGCAGCGGCACTAACATAAATTATAGCCTATGTTGGAGCAGGGACTGTCACCATCAATTTGCCAACATTGCATTTGAAATCGGTTTGGTATTTCCTGAGATTCCAAAGAAATCGTAATTTAGATCGATTTTTGCTCATTTTCACCTCTTTTAAATTTCGAATTTGTTCTCAACTGTTCGTTATAGAGCATTTATATATCTTATGAGTAACGACCATATTACATTTCAAGTTTCAAAGTACCCTAAACAACTAAAAATTGGAATGAGCTGTAAAGCAGTTTAATAGGATTTTTAATTTTATTACTTTATTGGGCACAGATGTCATATACGCCCCATATTGGCGCGACTTTTTTCTGACGCCAATGTCATATACTCACCGGGTACTTAACTGGCGCAAAGTGTCGTTATTTTGCTTGATATGGTAACCCGGATGTTGTTGTTTATTTATTAATAAATTGTTTATTTACATTTATTTTCTTTTTTAAAACTATATAAATGTTTTGTTCCATATTTATTAATCAAACTTTTTTTATTTATTTATTGTTATTCCCCTTTTTAAAAATATATCCCAACAAAAAATTTTCGGTAAAAAGAAAAAGCGTCAAGTTCTTAATGTTTCGGCCAGAAAAAGTCGTGATATCTGAAGTTCGCACAAGTTAACAGCCAAACATCCGAAATCTTTCATTGAAAATGGCTTCCTGCGACTTGGCTGTTAATGCTGGCACAGATGTCATATTCGCCCCATATTGGCGCGATTTTTTTCCGACGCCGATTTGGCGAAAACATCAACAGCATAAACAACAACATCCGGGTTACCATATCAAGCAAAATAACGACAATTTGGCGCCGCTTAAGTATACTTTGCGTATATGACATTGGTGTCAGAAAAGAATCGCGCCAATATGCGGCGAATATGACATCTGTGCCTTAATGCCTTATGCAGCATTTACAAATTAATGATTGGAAATTATGCATTTATGAATTATTTAAATATTAAAAGTAATATTAGAATGCAAAGAGGCAACTTCACATGAAGACATTATAAGTAAAAGATTTCTGATAAATACCATTCAGTTTCAACAAACATTAGAGATCATTTAGTCCACTTGGGATTTAATTGCCAATTTGTACGGTCTAAAGCTAAAGTCATTAACATAAAACCCAACAAATAAAACAAAATTTACTTACTTCAAATCTCACAATATGTGACATTATATTTTAATGTATTGTTATTCCCTTTTTAAAAATATATATGTAACTGGTATTCAAAAACGAAGTTATCGCCAAAATGACGTCGGAAAAAAATCGCGCCAATATGCGGCGTATATGAAATCTGTGCCCTTTATTGTATAACAGTTATTTGTTCACTTATTTTAAGTATGAATTTATGATTTAATAAAATAGTTCGTAAAATTCTGTAATTTTCAAATGTTATATTTTTAAAATGCTCACTTTACTATCGACAATGTTTTTTCTTTTATTTTTCAAATGTTTCAATTCACGTGATTTTCATTTTGCGCCAACTATTGCACTTGGAGACAATGCTGTCCGTATAACGGAAAAGTACAAAAAAAAGTAATGCTTTGGAAATGGACCAATGAAAATCTGCATAGATACCGTGAAATGCATCTGATTGGTCAGAGCTTTATGAGGCTATAAGGGAGGTTACCAAGGGGGGGGGGGGACCCGTCTCTGTCGCCAAAAGTGACGCCAACTTGGCGCTATTTCCAGTATTTCGCCAAATTTCCATAGACTCCCATTGAAATACAATAGGGTTTACTTGCATGCAAGGAAATAAAAAAATTGAGATATTTCAATGCAACAAAAACTAATATTAGCTTATGAATAGAGCTTAATTGAACTATTTACATTATTTTTTAAGCACAAATAATAATCTGGGGTTGGCTAGAAAATAGGAATTATTTCGCGATACCGAATGGAATAGCTAAGCGATTACGCGGGGGGTTTGGTGAGCGTAGCGAGCAGGGGGGGGGGGCGGTGCCCCCCTAGTAATTAAAAAAAATATTTTATACGAACTGGATTTTTTCCACCTGAGTGAAAAAGTGCCTGAGATGGGATTCGAACCCAGAACCTTTACGTGCTTTACCGATTGAGTACCTGGACCTCGACGGTAATGGAACACTATGTGTACTTAAATACACTAATACTTTTTCTAATTGGTAAATACGAAATGATTTTTTTCTAAATGAATTCTTAAGGCTGTTCTCAAATCCAAAAGGGTAACTTTGGGACAAAAATTTTAATTTATTTTTATTCGAAAATGCATGAAACGAGCAGGTGTTGTTGTTCAGAAACAATGTAATCGAGCTGTTCTTTCTTTTTTTTTTTTTTTTTTTTTTTTTTTTTTTTTGCAAACGCAATAGATTTTTTAAACAATAGTGTCAAAGTGGGCGTTTTGAACCAAATTTCCGCGCGAAAGAGGCATAATCGCTCAAAAAAGGGTGAAAAACGTGTTTGTCACGTGATCAAAATCGCTTATAACTCAATAGGTAATTTATTGATCAAAAAATGGAAAATACAGCTCGATTCCAAATCGCTTCCTTGGTTAAACCTTCCAATTTTATATCTTTCCGTTAAAAAATTTATTTGTAAATGTGTCAAAACGTTTTGCGCTTGTTGAGCAGATCACTTAAGAATAGCCTTAAGAATAACAAAGAAAATGCTTATTTAAAAAATAGTGAAAAATATTTTTTTAAATCTGATTAGAAACAGTTTTGAATAATATAAGAAATACATCAATATGCCATAAAAACTGCATTTTAATAGGATAATAATAACTGATTTTCAATTATTTTAATAATTGTAGAGTTACGCACTTTCATGTATATTTAACTGTTTCATGTTTTTTCCTAAAGCATAATTTCAATTTGAGAATCCTCTGTCAAAAGAAAAATATGACCAGCTCTGACCAGCTACGAGCGCTCGAGTACCACTTCATTTCCCCAGTTTGTCGTCTTGTTTTTCTCTCCTGAAGAAGATGATTAAAAAAATCTCGAAACTCTCGAAGACTGTTGTTTTAATCAACTTACATTGAGGTTTATTACATAGAGTAAAATCTGTTCGAACAAGGAATTTTTCAAAACGTTTCTTTCTTTCATAAAATAATGAATTTTTCAGAAAACATAATGTCTAATAATAATAATAATATAACAGTAACAGTGGTCGATGGGATTCAAATAATTTAACCGCGGTTCGCTCTCTTAATGGCCGTTTTGAGTATAAAAACGGGAAAGAAAAATCACGTGCTACATATAGATTATCGGACTTTCTCCAACACTGCGACATATATGTAAAGCTGCATATTTTACACTTGTTTCTGTTTAATAGATTTATGTTAACCTCCGCCTACCAGAGGGATTCAATGGCCCCGACAGGTACATTTATAATGATATTTCTTTTTTTTTTTTTTTTTTTAACTGAAATTTTTATAAATATGTGATTTCTTTCTGGGACGTTCTATTCTTTTGAGTAGAACATTACAGAAAAGTCACATATTTACAAAATTTTCATTTTTCCTTTAAATGTGAAAAATCAGTTTGAATGTACCTATCGGGTCTGTTGCACCGGTCTGGTATGCGCAAGGTTAATGCTGCATTAAAAAAAGTTTTACAATATACGAATTTAATTATTGGTTTCCAAAGAATGCAAGTTGTGATTTTGTACAGTTTTTCATTTGTTATTTTATTTCTATTTCTTCTGTTTCTCCTAAATAATTAGAATTTAAAGAACTGTGACTTTGTTTTAATTCAACCTAAAATAAAAGAAAAAAAATCGTTTATCGCAATAATTTCTTATAATAATTCCGATTTCTCGATCGGGATTGATACTCGCAAATCTCGAAATCAATACCCGATTAATGCCTGTTACTGTGGTGATGGATAATAGATATCTGAGTTTAATTTCGATCCAAGCGGAGCTCCCTTCACGCCAAACTAAATTTAATGTTTCAAGCCTAATACCAACCTTCCGTTTTTATTGAGGTAAAACTTACTGCAAATACGATACTAAATTTTATGTATTTTCCTTTCTTGTTGTTATTCTTTTCACTTAGAACATTTATTTATTTTTTATTTATTTATTTATTTATTTATTTATTTTTTTATTAAATAAAGTTTTTTTGCAAAGTTCGAATTTAACAAAATGTTTTATCAATTTAAATAGTTTTTACAATAAAAAGTTTAACTCCGAATAAAAAATAGTCAAATTCTCAAAAAATTAAGGTTGGTATTATCTATTACACATTTACAACATATGCCTTTCATTCAAATTAAAAAATTAAATTATTTTTTAAATCTTAAAATTTACTGAATATAATAATTTATTTTATTTGACATTAACAAGCTAAATCTTATTACCCTTGAACTGGAGCGTAGTTGAGAGGTGTTATACGCAATGGGGCTGCAAGCCATTTTTTATATTGATATACCATGGCTCACGCGCAATGACATAGCCAAAAAAAAAAAAAAAAAAAAAGAATCGCGGACGATTTGAAATTTCTGACGAAATTTTTATTTTATTTTCTAAAAAAGTTATTTCCTTAAACAAACGAAAGTAAAATTCTTCCCCAAACAGATAAAATTCATAATCGCTGTGGGTCGGAGGGGGCGCGACATTAGTAGATGATGTAAAAGTGTGGGGGGGGGGGGGGACGCAGAGTGAAAAAGTTGAGTGAAAAGAACCACTGCAATAAGATATCTTAAAATTATATTATAAAATCATCAAATCTAAAGAACTTAATAAAAAGTAAATGTGAACTTACTAATATAATCCAAGGAAAGCTGTAGATCCAATAAGAAAATGATACTTATAAATTAATTAGAACGTTCTGCTAAGAAAGTCACAGTAAATGATCAACGGCCAAAATAAAAAAATAAAACCAAGGCTGATAGTCAAAATTTGGCGCCCCCTCTATTTCGCGCCCGGTGCGGCCGCCCCCTTCGCCCCCCCTTTCGCACGATGCTGAAGACATTATAAGTAAAAGATTTCTGATAAATACCATTCAGTTTCAACAAACATTAGAGATAATTTAGTCCACTTGGGATTTAATTGCCAATTTGTACGGTCTAAAGCTAAAGTCATTAACATAAAACCCAACAAATAAAACAAAATTTACTTACTTCAAATCTCACAATATGTGACATTATATTTTAATGTATTGTTATTCCCTTTTTAAAAATATATATGTAACTGGTATTCAAAAACTAAGTTGTCGCCAAAATGACGACGGAAACAAATCGCGCCAATATGCGGCGTATATGAAATATGTGCCCTTTATTGTATAACAGTTATTTGTTCACTTATTTTAAGTATGAATTTATGATTTAATAAAATAGTTCGTAAAATTCTATGATTTTCAAATGTTATATTTTTAAAATGCTCACTTTACTATCGACAATGTTTTTTCTTTTATTTTTCAAATGTTTCAATTCACGTGATTTTCATTTTGCGCCAACTATTGCGCTTGGAGACAATGCTGTCCGTATAACGGAAAAGTACAAAAAAAAGTAATGCTTTGGAAATGGACCAATGGAAATCTGCATAGATACCGTGAAATGCATCTGATTGGTCAGAGCTTTATGAGGCTATAAGGGAGGTTACCAAGGGGGGGGGGACCCGTCTCTGTCGCCAAAAGTGACGCCAACTTGGCGCTATTTCCAGTATTTCGCCAAATTTCCATAGACTCCCATTGAAATACAACAGGGTTTATTTGCATGCAGGAAATCAAAAAATTGAGATATTTCAATGCAACAAAAACTAATATTAGCTTATGAATAGAGCTTAATTGAACTATTTACATTATTTTTAAGCACAAATAATAATCTGGGGTTGGCTAGAAAATAGGAATTATTTCGCGATACCGAATGGAATAGCTAAGCGATTACGCGGGGGGGTTTGGTGAGCGTAGCGAGCAGGGGGGGCGGTGCCCCCCTAGTAATTAAAAAAAATATTTTATACGAACTGGATTTTTTCCACCTGAGTGAAAAAGTGCCTGAGATGGGATTCGAACCCAGAACCTTTACGTGCTTTACCGATTGAGTACCTGGACCTCGAAGGTAATGGAACACCATGTGTACTTAAATACACTAATACTTTTTCTAATTGGTAAATACGAAATGATTTTTTTCTAACTGAATTCTTAAGGCTGTTCTCAAATCCAAAAGGGTAACTTTGGGACAAAAATTTTAATTTATTTTTATTCGAAAATGCATGAAACGAGCAGGTGTTGTTGTTCAGAAACAATGTAATCGAGCTGTTCTTTTTTTTTTTTTTTTTTTTTTTTTTTTTTTTTGCAAACGCAATAGATTTTTTAAACAATAGTGTCAAAGTGGGCGTTTTGAACCGAATTTCCGCGCGAAAGAGGCATAATCGCTCCAAAAAAGGGGAAAACGTGTTTGTCACGTGATCAAAATCGCTTATAACTCAATAGGTAATTTATTGATCAAAAAATGGAAAATACAGCTCGATTCCAAATCGCTTGCATGGTTAAACCTTCCAATTTTATATCTTTCCGTTAAAAAATTTATTTGTAAATGTGTCAAAACGTTTTGCGCTTGTTGAGCAGATCACTTAAGAATAGCCTTAAGAATAACAAAGAAAATGCTTATTTAAATAATAGTGAAAAATATTTTTTTAAATCTGATTAGAAACAGTTTTGAATAATATAAGAAATACATCAATATACCATAAAAACTGCATTTTAATAGGATAATAATAACTGATTTTCAATTATTTTAATAATTGTAGAGTTACGCACTTTCATGTATATTTAACTGTTTCATGTTTTTTCCTAAAGCATAATTCCAATTTGAGAATCCTCTTTGTCAAAAGAAAAATATGACCATCTCTGACCAGCTACGAGCGCTCGAGTACCACTTTATTTCCCCAGTTTGTCGTCTTGTTTTTCTCTCCTGAAGAAGATGATTTAAAAAATCTCGAAACTCTCGAAGACTGTTGTTTTAATCAACTTACATTGAGGTTTATTACATAGAGTAAAATCTGTTCGAACAAGGAATTTTTCAAAACGTTTCTTTCTTTCATAAAATAATGAATTTTTCATAAAACATAATGTCTAATAATAATAATAATATAACAGTAACAGTGGTGGATGGAATTCAAATAATTTAACCGCGGTTCGCTCTCTTAATGGCCGTTTTGAGTATAAAAACGGGAAAGAAAAATCATGTGCTACATATAGATTATCGGACTTTCTCCAACACTGCGACATATATGTAAAGCTGCATATTTTACACTTGTTTCTGTTTAATAGATGTATGTTAACCTCCGCCTACCAGAGGGATTCAATGGCCCCAACAGGTACATTTATAATGATATTTCTCTTTTTTTTTTTTTAACTGAAATTTTTATAAATATGTGATTTCTTTCTGGGACGTTCTATTCTTTTGAGTAGAACATTCCAGAAAAGTCACATATTTACAAAATTTTCATTTTTCTTTTAAATGTGAAAAATCAGTTTGAATGTACCTATCGGGTCTGTTGCACCGGTCTGGTATGCGCAAGGTTAATGCTGCATTAAAAAAGTTTTACAATATACGAATTTAATTATTGGTTTCCAAAGAATGCAAGTTGTGATTTTGTACAGTTTTTCATTTGTTATTTTATTTCTATTTCTTCTATTTCTCCTAAAGAATTAGAATTTAAAGAACTGTCACTTTGTTTTAATTCAACGTAAAATAAAAGAAAAAAAATCGTTTATCGCAATAATTTCTTATAATAATTCCGATTTCTCGATCGGGATTGATACTCGCAAATCTCGAAATCACCACGATTAATGCCTGTTACTGTGGTGATGGATAATAGATATCTGAGTTTAATTTCGATCCAAGCGGAGCTCCCTTCACGCCAAACTAAATTTAATGTTTCAAGCCTAATACCAAACTTCCGTTTTTATTGAGGTAAAACTTACTGCAAATACGATACTAAATTTTATGTATTTTCCTTTCTTGTTGTTATTCTTTTCACTTAGAACATTTATTTATTTATTTTTTATTTATTTATTTATTATTATTATTTTTTTTTAATTAAATAAAGTGTTTTGCAAAGTTCGAATTTAACAAAATGTTTTATCAATTTAAATAGTTTTGACAATAAAAAGTTTAACTCCGAATAAAAAATAGTCAAATTCTCAAAAAATTAAGATTGGTATTATCTATTACACTTTTACAACATATGCCTTTCATTCAACGGCCGAAACATCATTAAAAGGATGTTAACAAAAAGGATATTTCTTTATATAATACTACATTCTGTAATAATAATGGACATAATTTTAATTTGTTTAATTTAATTAAACCAATCAACCGTTTTTCAGTTAAAAATTTTGCAAATTTCAAATTTAAAGAAATAGAACTTTGAAATTTAGTGAATCACTATATCTTTTGGCGGAGATAATATGTACTATATCTGCATAAAATGGTACTATATCAATGGCACTAACACATTCAGTTTTACATGCTCTTTTAATTTTTTTGAAGAACAGAAAAAAAAAAAAAAGTTTTCACCTGACAGGAACCACATTTTTTGTTATGTCACCCTCATACATACGAAATATGTGCATGTGCATTGAACTCTTCTGCTCTACTAGCTTTCTTTCGCTATATTTACCTTCCTCTGATAACGGGGGGGGGGGGGGGGGAATGAATGAAATACGGGGCGCATGGTATTTGATCGGGCTTTTCATGAAGAAATATGTACAGAAAGTACCACTATATAAGGAGATATCTTGTCAAGAACACCCCAAAGATCTCCTGCCGATAATGCCACCGTCAGAAAAGGGAGTGGGGTAAAAAGATGCCGAAAAAATATTGTTGGACAGCGACAGCACAAAAGATCCGGGAATGCTTACGTTGCACCCCGGTGACAGCGACAAAAGGAAAGAAAAATAAATTATTATTACAAACAGGTCATCCAATACTCTATTTATTTATTTATTTATTTTTAACAGAAGGCAAATTTAATATAATTTTTCGCGAATAATCCAGGGTCGGGCCTGACTACCACAAGGGTAAAAGGGACAGCTGAGCCGGGACTCCACCTCTAAAAGGGTTCCCCAAATGTTTTTTTTTTTTTTAATCAGTACAAATTGCTTATAACAATCATTTCTTTCTTGAATGCTAATTACATTTCATTTTGAACAGCCAAGTGGCAACTATATTTCATTTTACTTTGTAAAACTGAGTGGCAACACTCGATAAATGAGAATTGGAATCAGATTTTTAAAAACATTATGAAGTAATCTTCTATGTAGTTAGTTTGAATGAAATTAACATTTATTTTTCAAAAGCAGTATAATTATTTAATTGAGAACGACCGAAGGATATAAAATTCGGGTAAAGCCTCTAACACAAATTACAGCTACAAAAATGTCATAAGTCGGGGCGGAAAACGGAATAACTGCCCTTCACCCTCCCCGTATGCAGTGGCGTAGCCAAGGGGGGGGGGTTTCCAGGGGGTCCGACCCCCCCCCCCCCCCCCGCCCGAAAATAGACCTGGTTTACTGAATCATGAATACAAATACAACAGTAAAAACTGCTAAAACAGAATCACAAAAGATCTATAAAACATTCCGCTTTAGAGAGGTATTCGTCTTAGAAGGTATAATTCAAAGGTATGTCTTTTTTTCGGGACTTTGAACTTTTCCGTTTTAGGTAGGTTTCCGTTTACGCAGTATCCCTTAAAACTGCTAAAACGTACTCACTTCCCAAACTTTTTTCTTACACGTACCCCTTTCTTAGGTTTTTCATTTCGGAGTACCCCCATTTTTCATAAACACGCCCCCCCCCCACCCCCCACTCAAGGAGATAACGTAAACATGCTTTTTTTCATTAGTAATCTTCTTATCACAACCATATAATAAATCGATGCAAATTACATTGATATTCCTAACATTTTTGTGATTTCCGCCATTACCGATATTATTTTCATATACCCCCAGCAAACCCGCCACGTACCCCCAGGGGTACGCTACCCCAGGTTGGAAACCGCTGCTATAACACCACCTCTGAAGAGCATAAATCTATTGCAGGAAAATCTGTGAAGATGACCTATCTCAAAGGAAAACAATTCAAGGTTCGACGAAAACAACACTATACGTATATTTGTGCTTGCTAACGTTTGAAAACTATCTGAAATTAAACTTGTTCCAATTGTGAATCCTTCTTGGCAGGTTTTCTGAAAACACGGAATCCTCTCGTATACAAAAACATTTTAATTCCCCTAGACCAGGGTCGGCGAACCTATGGCACGCGTGCCACTTTTGGCACGCGAAAGAATAATTTTGGCATGGCGCGGTATTGATTATGTCTCTAAATCAGGATACAGTGATTTTACACAAAATACACAAATTTAGACGGCCTGATTTAATTCTAAATTCGATTAATTGGAAATTGAAGAATTTTAATCTTATTCAATATAGTAATTTATCAAACAAGGAAAATATTTGAAAACTGCCAAGAAGGAAAGATTATTAATATGTATTAATAAAAATACCGATGGTAAATTATGGCAACTTGAAAATTAATTTGAGAACTATTTAAATATAAACTGCCTTTTTTTTTTTCATTTTAATAATTTTTCTTACTATTTATACCTGTGAGTCATTATTTTCTCAAATGAATAATATAAAAATCAAATAGAGAGCTGTTGCCAGATAAATCCATTTTAGTTTGCATTCTGTTAACCCATTAAGCACCGCTATATATATTAACCGATATTTTTATGGAATCATTGTTTTTTCTTAATGAACAGGATGTCATTAAAGTACTTCTGAAAAAAAATGCAAAAAAAAATTGATTATTTATGAAAAACAGTATGCTCCCGAAATGGGAGCAATGGCGCTTAATGGTGGTAAAATTTTTACAAAAATAAACTTTTGTCTCCGTGTAGTTATAACAGTTATTTTTCAATTCTTTAGGAATAAAAAGGACTACATCATTCTGAAACAGACATTTTAGGAAAAATTCAGATAAATTACATCTAGAATTATAATAAACACGTACATTTATAATAAATTTTGAAAAATCAATTTACTTGTTCATAAGCATTTTCATTATATATCTTTATTTTTCACCATTACATTATCTTTTCTCTCTATTTTACATGAAAGAAGACTGAACAATTTTTATGCAGCATTATATTGTACCTTTTGCAGGAAACTCTAGCATTTTTTAAACCTACTTTTCACCTAGATTGTTTCGAAGCATTTTCTAGAAAATGTTTCACGCCATCAAAAGGCACATCATTTGACATAAATCCAGAAGGGCCCGAACCTGGATATTCTTCTATTTTCTGTTCTACTTTTATCAATGACGAAACAATTTCACGGAGAAATTCTATCTGTGTAAGTTTTCCTTTACATTCCTTATGCATTCGCCAAGCTGCTACAACTCCCATATTTAGCATGTTGATGAAAAATGGCCACCACCATTTCTTCCCTTTTATTTTTGGGCGATAAATACTCAAAAACCGATCAAGCAAATCGACACCTCCCATGTTTTTGTTATAAGATGCTACAAGATATGGCTGCGGTATATCAATTTTTTTCTTATCTGCTATGCTCAATGTTTTTGCCGAACCTACTGGTTATATAGATTCAATAATTGAAGCCAGACAAACAACCTGATTGTCTTTCTATTTCACAATGCTAAATGATTCCGTAAAAATAGAGTCAAATGTTCCTCTGTCTTTTTTCTTCAAAGCTTTGGAATCTATCAAAGGACAATTTTGTGCTCTCTCGAATTGTTCCAGTGGTCCGAAAATGCCTGTCCCTCATTTCTAATAATATTGATAAGGACATAAAAAATTATCAATACATAATTCCGGGATCAGGTGCAAACAAACGATTCCCGTATCATCCGAATAATCATCTGTTCAAAATAATACAAAGCTTGAGACACAGTTAAAACTTTCACAGGCATCTTTTCCTTAAAATCGAAATATGCGATACGAAAAAAATAGAAAACCCTGCTAAAAATATAGCTTTTAGAAAAAAAGCAGATATCTAATAAGTAAGAAAAAGATTTTAAGGGTAACACTTCCAAATAAAGTTTGCTAGGAACGAATAAAAAGCATTTCCAAAGTTTCTATACAGGATCAGGATCACTCTGCCAGGGAGCCAACCAAAAATGGCATAGGCATGAACCCCTGACAGAAAAGTACCCTCTGCGACCTGCAAAACCACAGCTGGGTATAATAGCCCAAGAAATACAATGACAAAAAATAAAAGTAAAACTCACAAAGAGCGCCCTGGCGCTTGAAAAGTGGTTAAAATAAAACAAAGATTAAAAATCAAAATTTATATTTTATAAACGAAAAATGTTTATTTAGTTCGTTGTAAATAAGTCTGAGTCTGTGATAATTTGATTTCGAGAACAGTATGTTACGCATGTTCCAGCTAAGTGTCCGGTTACGGATAAAGTTAAATGAGGTAGGCATCAATGGACATTTACCAAACAGATAATGTTTGACATCACCGATGTTTCCACATAGGCATTTATCACTCCGGCGTTTTCCCCTTTTATAAAGATAACTAGGAAATGCCCCATGTGTAGATATAAAATAGGCATGGACTTGCGAGAAACACAAAAATGAGGTATCCACTTTTTAATAATACTATGCGTGTCTCTTCCCTTATCGCTATAAGACCATTCGTTCTGCCAAATTTTAATAATATTGCTTTTGTAGAGCTGCTTCACAAACGAAACAGGGATAGGAATGTTTATTAAAGGAAAGTTTCTATACAGACTGTTTTTACGCGCATAATAAAAGCACCGTGTTAGGTCTTCCTAATTTGCGGCATTCCGTCTGGTCTTGAAAACTAATGGAAGCGCCATTGCTCCCGTTACGGGAGCAACTCCTTCTTTCATGACTTGACTTGTGATGAATCTATTATACTTATTAACTACGGATTTATGTAGTATTAGAGAATAGACAGTTATAAACATATTTTGAATTAAAAATAAAATTTTTATTAGTAAGTTATTTTTCTAAAAAAAAATTCTTGCGAAAGAGGTCAAAAAGCTAAATTTCGTCTTTTTAAACCCGCTTTAAAAAATGGAAAATACAAATGAAACTTTTTAAAAAAGTTACAGAAGTTATCTCGTATATTCATAATAAAAATAACATAAACTTTTTGCCAATATATAATATACTCATTTTAGAAAAAAATCTTAAAGTAATGTTCCCAAAATGGGAACAATGGCGCTTAATGGGTTTTAAAATTAACTGAGCATTTAAATGTAGTTTGCATTCTGTTAAAATTAACTGAGCATTTAAATAATATTAATTATTTTTCATCCAAGATACAACACAATTAATAACATTATTTTTTTTATTAATTTCTAAAATATAAGTGTTTCTATAATTATTTCAGTGTAATATTTACATGTATATTACCTATATTAGAAAAAATCTTAATAAGTAATTTTTTAGTAGTTTTGATTCATTATTTTTCAATCCACTGAATTTGTTTTATAGTTGGCACGCCAAGGTCATATAAAATATTTTTTTGAAAAAAATTGGCACGGGACTATAAAAAGGTTCGCCAACCCTGCCCTAGACGGAAGGATAACTATGCAAGTATACCTGCTATTCCGTTTACACAAATTTACTGTAACTATATTAAACGTAAAACTTCTTTATCTTAGACTTCGATGGGGTTCTGTTGTCGACACTTATGCGAAAGAACGAGTTTATACGAACGCAATAACGGTACATTGGTTGAGTTTCGTGACCCTTATTTTTGTTCACTTTATAACGGACAATATTAACAATTACTTTAAATCTGCTGCCTGCAATTAATAAAAGTAACTTTATTTTTGGGCTGGTTATTTGTTACCACTTTCAAAATACACTGGCAAGGAAAATTAAAGGAACAGCCATAAAAAGGTGCTTTATGTTAATTCTATTAAGGGAACTTCCAGAAAGGTAACTCAATGTCAACGTTATCACGTAGTCCAATGGGATTAACATTCGCTACAGAAATATATGCAAATTTTTCACCCTCAGTCCGTTCTTTCGGTTCACGTGTGAAAAGTAGCGCACGTGGGTAATTTGAAGTCTAATTTTAAGGATTGTACGTGTAATTAGGTAAAACTTTCGCTTCTAGTAGGTGGAATATGTCGTCCAGAAGACATTTGACCGATTTTGAGAAATTGCATGCGATAGGGAGAATGGAAGCTGGACAGTCACTCTTAGGGGTCTGTAAAGACTTAAAAATAGCCAAAAGCGTCATGTCAAGAATCTGGAAACGGCTTAAAGACACTGGTATAATGTTCACAGACAACCAGGTCAAGGTAGAAAACGCACCACAATAGCTCTCAGGACTGTAATTGGCCAACGATTACTAAAAGAAATAGGCAATTGACGTCAGTTCAGATTGCAGGGAGTTTGCTGCAGCAACAAGAACTCGATTATCCTGGTTTACTGTGAGTGACAGTCTCCTTGCAAGGAAACCCATGATTTGTGTTCCACTAACTCCGGTAGCGAAATGCGCCCGGTGAAAGTGGTGAAGAGATCATCGTCATTAGAGTACCACGGACTGGAGCCGAATTCTCTTTACCGATAAATCCCGATTTTGTGGAGACAGTTACTACAGAAGTGTTACCATATGGAGGGAGAAAATCACACGCAATAAGGCTGCAAACATCCGTGGAAGGCATCGATACAAAGGTCGTGGAATCATGGTATGGACGGACATCATTTTGAATGGCCGCAGTGACCGACACATTTTTACCAGTGCAACTGTGAATGCTGAAATATACAGAGATGAGGTTGTTGATCCTCCTGTAAAGTTGTTTAAGGGTGCAATCGGAAGATTCGGAATTTTATGATTATTAATGGTCTAGAAAGGCGCTACCTCCTTCCACGGAACTCCTAAGTGTCCCTTCCAGAGCTGCATAAATCCGACTCGTCCTAAGCTTACTGCTGAATTTGGAGAATGTTCTAAAACTGTTTCGAACCATCTAAAATAAATTGGCTGAGAAATACAAAAAGAGAAACCACCATGAACCATTTTTTACACATTCTAATACTTCCAAAAAAGTGCTAATCCATCACAAATAAACTTATTACAAAAATGTAACTTCCTTAAAGGCGACCAGATATCGGAAGCAACTATTAGATCGAATATTGTATCAAAAGTGGCGAGACAGGAAACATGGAAACCCAAAAAAATTATGGCTGAATAAGACAATTGTAACAAAACTGCTTTTTCCTGCATGAACTATATTTGATGTGTATGCTTCTTACATTACTAGTTTCTGTAGCTGAAAATGCAAGATCTTTTCCTTAAAGTTAAAACCTTCCCAAATAGCATTTTTAGTTTGCAGAAAATTTGCAAGTCTTGCTCTGAAAACCTGCAAAGTTGCAGTAAGCTCAGCATGAGAAGACTGAAAGTTCATAACAAGACTGCAGCAAGATAACGCAAACGCCGAAGTCACCACACTTTGAAATTGCAGCTAACTTGTCGTGCAAGTTAAATTCATACTATATCAAATTTATCGCAAACTAACGGCAAACAAGTAATCAAAAATACTGCAAACTTACTGTAAAGTAGAAAGTAGTAATCTTTTCATGTCACACTATAAGTTTAACCCCTTCGAAGAGGTCCATAGACCTGATCAAGTCTGTTGATGCGAAAGCGCCACAAGTTTAGGTAATATTTGTACTTTTCATTTCGAGCATTTTTTAGTATTTAATAAGTATAGCGTTTTGAAGAAGCGGTGCCTACCGAATAAAATTTCTGCAATTTCTGCGTATGTGCTGATTGTCTATTCTCTCAACAGAGGGATTTTTTGCTTTCGTCACTTTCGAATTAAAGACAATCTTTCATCAGTTTCACAACAAACTACTCATGCAAGTGGGTGATGGTATACCTTGCGGGAGATTTGCTGCGAATTTCTCATTTCGAATTTGTCACGGCAAGATAATATCAGAAAAAATCAAACTTGCTGCTAATGTTCATGCTATCTGGGTTATCTCAAAAACTCCCATGGGGAGCGCGGCGGATCGCATGAACGGCTCATGCGATTGACACTTATGTGAAATCATTATCCAATACCTATTACAGTGCACAAGTTCTTAATTCAATGGCAAGAAACTAAACATGGAAATTGCTGTTTTAAACTTAACCATTTGGTCCTAACTTTATTGTAGGCAAATGTTATGTAATATGAAACTTGATTTAACCCATTCGCTGCCAAAACTATAAAGTAAGAATTTTCAACTTTTTTGTTAAAAGTCGTTTGCTACCACAAATTCAGAAAGGTAAATTTCGCTTTACTAATACAGCGAAATTTCTGCCAATAAATGAGGCAATTTCTTTAGTTCTAAAATATGACAATGTAATTAATAAATTAAAGCCACGAGTATACTTGTGGATGACAGCGAATGGGTTAATTAAATTTAACTCTTCAGTATGCGCTCAGCTTTTTAGATCTTAGTGAATCTTTTTCATTGGTAAATATTAATGTAACTTCAATGTATTACTAGCAGGAATGACCGAGCTAAGCTCGGTCAAAATTAGCTTTGTGTTTATTTGGATATATTATTCCCACTGAATCATTCTTGCTGTTTTAGATGCAATTAGCTTGACCCTGAGACATAGTGACCCAAAATGACCCACTAATCGAATTTTTTCAAACATACGACCTAATACAATGCTCTTCACGAGCCTGAAAACGATGGAATACAGAATTTAGTGAAAATCGTTAGTCATTTTCTAGATAAAATAAGCTTGACCCACGTTGATTCAAAAACCCACTAACCGAAATTTATCGAACATGAGAGCTATTTCAATGGTCTTTTTGTACTGTGAAACGGTATAACAAAAAAAATTGTCAAAATTGTTTGAACCGTTTTGAGATGCCGTTAGCTTGACCCCGACACATTATCACCAAAATGACCCACTAATAGAATTTTCTTGAGCATGCGACCCAGCCCAATGGTTTTATCTTGTCCAGAAACGGTGTAGTACAAAGTTTTGTCAAAATATTTTGAGCCGTTCTTTAGATACAGTTAGCTTGATTTTGATCCATTTAGGACCCAAAATGACCCACTGATTGAATTTTCTTGAACATGCGACCCTGCCCAATGGACTTATCGTGCCCGGACACGGTATTATACAAAATTTTGTCAAAATGTTTTGAAGCGCTTTTTAAATAGAATTAGCTTGACCCTGACCCATTGTGACCCAAAATGACCCACTAATCGAATTTTCTTGAACATGCGACCTAGACCAATGATCTTCTCGAGCCCGAAAACGATAGAATACAAAATTTAGTCAAAATCGTTTAAGCCGTTTTTTAGATACAATTAGCTGGACCCTCACCCATTGTGACCCAAAATGACCCACTAATCGAATTTCCTTGAACACGTGACCCATCCCAATGGTCTTTTCGTGTCCAAAAATGGATAGATACAAAATTTAGTCAAAATCGATTGAGCCGTTCTTTAGATATAATTAGCTTGACCCTGACCCATTATGACCCAAAATGACCCACTATTCGAATTTTCTCGAACACGAGACCCATCCCAATGGACTTTTCGTGCCCGAAAACAGCTGGGTGCAAAATTTCGTCAAAATCATTAGAGCCGTTATCTAGATAAACTTAGCTTGACCCACGGTGACCCAAAAATGACCCACTAATCGAATTTTCTCGAACATGTGACTTTGCCCAATGGTCTTCTCGTAATCTAAAATTGTAGAATATAGAGTTTAGTGAAAATCGTTAGAGCCGTTTTTTAGATAAAAATAGCTTGACCCACAGTGACCCAAAAATGACCCATTAATCGAATTTTCTCGAACACGTGACCCATTCCAATGGTCTTTTCGTGCCCGAAAATGGTTAGACACAAAATTTAGTCAAAATCGATTGAGCCGTTCTTTAGGTATAATTAGCTTGACCCTGGCCCATTATGACCCAAAATAACCCACTAATCGAATTTTCTCGAACACGAGACCCATCCCAATGGTCTTTTCGTGCCCGAAAACGGTAGGGTGCAAAATTTAATCAAAATCGTTAGAGCCGTTTTCAAGATAAAATTTACACACACACACACACAATTTTTGCTCGCATTATAGTATAAAATTAGTTGCAGTTATAGAGATTGGCCTTACATTTTTTATCTATGCTCTTTTTTAAATTAAGAAATTGAATAAGGATATACCTAAATTCTTAAAGTTACTCGAAATTCTTCTATTATACATACACAGCCAAGACAAGAATGCAAGGGACTGGCAAAAAGCTCCATTTTAGACAGGCTTCCATAGAAAGAAGTGTAATTAATTATGCTTCTAAGATACACTGCCTCAATAAGATCTATTGTTCGTTTCGCAGAGATTCTGAAACTCTTCCGTTTGAGACAGGATTCCGTTATAGAAAGATTCCGCTTTCACAGGTTTCACTAAAAAACGATGAAAATCCCCTTTCAGACAGGTTTTCAGCAAATTTAATTGTATCGCAATTCATATTAAGACCATGTAACGCTTCCGTTAAAGAAAGTATTCTGTTATAGACAATTACTATTTTGACAAGTTTTATTCCATTCATAATAAGTATATTTATATAAATACACAAAACTTGTAAAAATGGAATCTGCCTATAACGGAATTCTGTCTTAAACATAAATGTTCCATAGTGCTACGGAAAAGAATACTATACAAATACACCTGATAACACGGAAACTTGTATAAAACGGAATTTTTCAGCAATATTTACGATTTCATCTTGACGGGTTTTGCTATATATATAACCTGAAGGAAAAATTCTGGACCCCACCCGAAACGAAATCCTGGCTACGCTAAAGAACCTACAATGGATAAGAGAAACGCCATGATGGCAATAAATTCTGATTGGTCCAAAGCTGTTTTCAACCGCCGCGGGCGATAGACTGCAGCGCTTCCATAGACATTACATAGGACGAAAATAGAGAGTTTTTAAATTTATGTAATTCATAATCTAACAAAAACATAGCTGTGAAAAAAGGGAGCCAAGTTCTGTAAAGACAATGGCAAGAAAAGAAGTGATATCTAAGTGGGTGCCAAGTTCAAATAAAATTCACTCAAACTTACCTACAGAAGTATTATAGCATTTTTTAAATTGTTTAGAAATAAAAATTATTGATAGCATATTAATAATAAATCTAGCACTTGGCAAGTTTTTACCTACGAGTCATTTATTTTTATTAATGACATTATTATATCAAAACATGTTATTTCATGTTTGGAAGCCTTCATTTGAGTGAGCTCCTTTCTTTTGAAGGGTGGTAGGATAAAATATATCCCACTTAATTTTAACTGCAAAATGCCACATTGACAACTAGAATTCAGGACTAAAAAGTTTAATTTTATTAAATACGTTAAAAGAAGCTTTTACCCATTTTGAAATAAATTTGTTTTTAAATTCTGGTGTGATTCAATCATTTCAGCATGTCACGAATAAAAGCTCTTTACCCCTGAAGGGTTAAAGGGGTGCAGTCTCTAGAGGGATGACCAAGAACAAGCGTAAGGGTATCTGTCTCTTTCTCAGGCCTTTTAGTCTGTTTGCATTGAGGTTTCTGGAGGGTGGGTGCTAGAGTAATAACGAAAGACGAGCGGGAGTGTATCTGTGTATTTATTGGTTTATTAAATCTTTAACATGTGTCATTTGTTTATAATAATAACTATATTATTTTTTTAATAATGACAATGTTGTTAATATTAACATCGTCATTTTATTAAGACATGAAATTGATGGGCATAACATTTATCAAAAACTTGCCAAGTTCTAGATTTATTATTAATATGCTATCAATAATTTTTATTTCTAAACAATTTAAAAAATGCTATAATACTTCTGTAGGTAAGTTTGAGTGAATTTTATTTGAACTTGGCACCCACTTAGATATCACTTCTTTTCTTGCCATTGTCTTTACAGAACTTGGCTCCCTTTTTTCACAGCTATGTTTTTGTTAGATATCATTACTTTTTGTAAAGTTACAATATATTTAGACATTTTACTTAATGCTTTTTAATGTGTTTACATGTGACTATTTTATTCACCAAGCAACATTCAATTTTAATTTAAATTTCCAACAACAAACTATTTGGCTGTCAATTTGCGGCAGAAATCTATATTTTAATACTGCTACATTGAGTGCATGTTTTGAAACGAAATGTATTGATTCTAAATTTTTATTGTTTCTGAAACAACAATTCCTATTAAATTCCTATATTAAATTTTCCTATTAAATTTTACAATTAAATATCCTATAGCTGGGCCTGCTTTTTTGTACTGAAAGTGAAAAATAAAGTTATGTGCTTATGCCACACTGGTGCCGGCAAAGAGGCACTGCAGAGGAAGCACATTGCCTCTCCCTGGATTTTCAAATTTAACTAATTAAATATCCTTTTCTCTGATGATTTTCAAAATAACAAGTGGGTAAGTGTGATCACAGATCGCACAGAGGGTTTCGTTTAATATTCCTTTCAAAACACTTTATCCTTTTGAAAAATCTGTTAGTTCCACATTTCGCAACCAGGGGCGCACTCTATTCTAAACAAACCTCTATCCGAGCGAAACTTCGTTTTACATACTATCCGTAGATATATTAGTCGAGGGGATTGAACCCATAGCACCCGAGATAAGACGGCGCCCCTAGCGGTAAAAAGTGGAACTAAAATATGTAAGGCTATGGTGCATAATACTAAAGAATGGTCAAACGGGTGTCGGCAAAAGTTGGAAAAGTGCTCCCCGGGTGAAAAGGACGGAAGTTAGAAAAATTGCTTAAAATACACAAGTTAGAGCCCGGAGGAGTAAATAATATAAGACTCTTTCAAAATTTTATGATTTGACGTGTGGTCTAAGGTATTCAGCTATACGTATGAAAAAAGTCATGTCTCCAACTTAATTAGAGGCTCCCTTAGAAAGAATTGCTTAAAATACATATGTGGTAGCTCAAAGAGTTAAGCATAAGAATTTTTCAAGATTTTATGATTTGTCATCTGGCCTCAGGTGTTCTGCTATAAGCATGCAAAATTTCAAATCTGCAGTTTAATAAGGGGCTTAGTTAGAAAGAATTGCTTAAAATACGCATGTGGAAGCCCAAAGAGTTAAATGTACGACTTTTTCAAAATTTTATGATTTGTCATTTGATGTGTGTTTAGTTATAAGTATGCAAATTTTCACGCCTCCAACATAATTAGGGGCTCACTTAGAAAATATCGTTTAAAATACACATGTGAGAGCACAAAGGGTTAAATGTACGACGTTTTCAAAATTTTATGATTTGTCGTTTGATGTGAGGTGTTCAGCTATAAGTATGCAGAATTTCACGCCTCCAACATAATTAGAGGCTCCCTTTGAAAGAATTGTTTAAAATACACATGGGGGAGCCCAAAGGGTTAAATGTACGACTTTTTCAAAATTTTATGATTTGTCGTTTGATGTGAGGTGTTCAGCTGTAAGTCTGTGAGATTTCACGACTCCAACCTAATTAGAGGCTCCCTTTGAAAGAATTGTTTAAAATACACATGTGGGAGCCAAAGGGTTAAATGTACGACTTTCTCAAAATTTTATGATTTGTCGTATGATGTGTGGTGTTCAGCCATAAGTATGCAAAATTTAAAGTATCCAACATGTATAGTTTCTGAGAACGGGCTCTGTGACGGACAGAATATCTCAATTTGTTGATTTTCTGTAAGCAAGTAAACCCAGATAAACCCCCAGTAAGTAGATAGGTTTACAATAGAAGTCTATGGGAATTTGGCGAAATATCAGAGATATCGCCAAGGTGGCGTCACTTTTGGCGACTAATTTTGGTCGCCAAATTTGGCGATATATCGCCATGTTGGCGAGAAACTTGGCGGTATTTGGCGACAGAACAGAGTCCCCTCCTACGGCAAATTAAAATTTCGCCTAATAGACGTAATGTTAAAGTAAAAATGGGCACCCCCAGGTGGGTAATTCATCGATTTTTATAATTTTTTTATTTTTTTCCTTAGTTTTGTAGTGTAAACAAACTTCGCACCGAATTTGAAGTCTGTAGCTGCTGTAGATATACGAGATCTTTTTGATGAGTGAGTGAGTCAGTCAGTCAGTCAGTGGTAAAATTATCGATTATCAGACATTTTCAAATGTCATTATCTCGGAAACTAATTATGCGTTATTTATAAAATTTTGGATTTTAGGTAATTAGGGTGGCCTTACTACACATTTCGTATAACAAGTACGTAGGTCTCATAGATTTTCAGTAGTAGAGCATTGAAATTTGACGAAAACAGCTCGAAATGGTTCGTGTAAATAACACACGGCTATGTCAGGCGAACTTGGCTGACACACTGCCGTGTGTCTAGATATTTTCACACTTGTTTAGATTTTTAACACCAATTTTCAAACTCAGAAATGTTTATATTATGGATATAAACACAATTTTGTCTACGAATTTCGCAATTTTCTTGAACAAATATTTTTTTTCCTTCCTTAAGTTTCGTTTTCATTCTGTCAGCATGAGCATTATTCTTTCTTTTTCTGGTTACATTTTAATATATATATATATATATATATATAATTTGGATTATTTTTATTTCTATGACTAAAATGTATATATAGGGGAAGACGGGGTACAATGAAACAAGGGGTACAATGAAACATTACTTGTAAAATCAATCAAATTTGTTATACAGAGTTGCAGTTTATATATATGTTATACAACTATATGTTCCAATTACTGATGTGATTTGGATACATTCACACTTCTACAACAGTAGCAATAGAAGATTATTTCTTTTGCACCATTGAAAGTAACTTTCTTTACTAAAAGTAATTTTGTTTCTTTTTCCTTGTTTTTATATGTAATAATTATTTTTTCTATACATTGTTATCTTTGGGTTGTTGTCTTCATATTTCCAAAACCAAACTAAAAAAAAAATAAATAAATATTAGAAGTTTGAAAATAAATTTTTATTTAGTAACCTCAGTGCGTTTCATTGTATGAAACACTTGCAGACGGGGTACAATGAAACATGTTTTATTACAGTAATAAAAATAGTAAATAGAATATATTAGAAGTAAGAGTAGGAAAACAGAAAAAAAAAAAAAAAGAGTTCTGTTCTAACCAGGTCAGTAAAAAATGCTCTTGTTAAGCAATTAAAAAATAGAAAGAGAAAAAAAGCTAAGAAGGGATTGTTTTGAAAACAAACTCTGCCTGCTACAGACTCTGATGATGATCCAGATTTTTTTTCCAGTCCCAGCTGGTCATCGAGGTACTAAGAATGAGTATCCCCACACAACATGTATGGTACAAGCAGTATCCGTGTAAATGAAAACATAAGGAAATATATACCGTTGGAGAAATCATACATAAATGAAGAGTCAAATGTGAAGTACTTGATATAAAAAAAACTCCAAACAAGTTTTAATATTCTTTTTTTTTTTTTTTTAGAAACTTACATTTAAAAAAAAAACTCATTGTGTTGAAACTACCATCCCATATTCCTTCAGAAGCAACTGAAATATAAGCAGAAATGCTAATTTTTGAAACTGACTTGAGCCAATTTAATATAAAATGAAAGGTATTTCTTAAACTAATAGAATTTTCTTATTTTTCATCTTAGACTATAATATTTTTATCAAGTTTCTTATTAATCAAGTTTTGTTTCTGTATTTATCTCATTTTTCATAAAATAAACTATACTGGGTGAAAATTGCTTCCATCATTTAGAGTGTTTCATTGTACCCCAGTATGTGTTTCATTGTACCCCGGCATACGGGGTACAATGAAACACTGTAAGACATTTATTTTTTGTTATTTTTCAAGCATAAAGATATTGTTTAGAACCTAATAAAAATTTATTTAGATGGGGAAAATACAAGGTTAAAAATATGCATTAATTATATTTTTGTGCATGCAAAATGTGGATAGGAAAAAATAATTAGTAAATTTTGTTTCATTGTACCCCGTCTTCCCCTATCCTTGCTTTGTTTCCGCGGAATCGAATCACAAGTATTTTTTTTCCCTATTTTCTGTCATCAGTAGCCAAAATAGGTGTTGGCGAAGAATGAAAAATCGACAAACGCGAAATCCTCCTATGAACTTATCTCGGGAGTAATAGAGTCGTTTCGTAAACTTCACGTAGATGATTTGGGGTAATGGTTAAAGTACATGACTAGTAAGTTAAAGGTGGCGGGTTCTATCCTCTTGGCTTCGACTTTTAAAATTTTGTTTCTTTCTTTATTGATTTGTTACCAGTTACTCTGATTTTTTTTAATCGATTCTTGTCAATAGAACTAAATTTAATTTTATTTATTTATATATTTATTTTTGATAATTTATTATCAGTTAATAAAATATTATAATTTTTTAAATCGGTTCTTCTTACAAGTTGGAGTTTCTCTAGGCTACGCCACTGCCCGTAGGTTTAGTTGGGCTCTGGAATAATCTTAAACCGGGGTCTCTGTGGCCGAGCGGTCAAAGCACCGCTCTGCTAATCGCCTGCGAGCGTAAGCGATTGTGAATTCGATTCCCGCTGGTTCCATTGCACAAACTCTTTGTGTGAAACTCCCAGGATGTATTTCTCTTGTGTTGTAATATTTCCTTGTGCTATCTTGTATCCGACTTATAAGCGGGCTCTCATGTCAAGCACACAAGTCGTATGTTTGTTGTTCAATAAATAAATAAATAATCTTAAACCTCGTCTTAAACCTTCATAGAAATACGCTTAAGCGAAATTTGACTTTCCATAAGACTTTTAGCATTAGTGCGAAATCCTGCAATTTCATTGGCTATCGCTTCACCGATAGCCAATGAAATTGAACGGAACTTCTTCCTCTGAAAGGACAAGTACAAGAGTAAAATACTGTGTAAAGTAGGCACATGGTATTTTGGTAACAAAACCGTATGAATGATCTAGCCCAGTGGTCAAGACTAGGGCTGGTTAAGATTTTGCATTTGCAAACCTTAAGTTGCGTGTTCTGTCCTTTTGCTGGCGTTTTCACTTTTTTAGAGTTTTGTTTTGATTTTTATTAAGTCAGTTGTCAGTTAGTTAAAATCAGTCGATCTTTATTACCAGTTCTTTTGTAATTTTTTTTTATCAATTAGATTTTTTAAAATAAATTAAATAATTAAATTAAAAAAATCATTTAATCTATTTTTTAATAATTAAAGTAAACATTTATTAAAATGCAATAATAAATTTCCTAGGCTTACATTAAAAGTATTTTCATGTTAGAGCTTTATAAAGTTCTGATCATTTTAAATTTGTCTGTTAATATAGTAACAGATAAATGCAAAATTATCAGAATTAATATATTAAAGGTTTTTTATTTTAAAATTATCCTCGAGACATAAAAATCTTTATTAATTTATGACAGGTTACTTTATAATTTTTTATTCTAAATAATACACAAATATTTAAATTAAATTTTAAAATTCATAGGACTTATAGGGTATTTTTCTAATAAAAAAATTCTTTAATAATACAAGTGTAATAATAATATTTTCTTAAGTCAGTTAGTTAAAATCAGTTGATCTTTATTACGAGTTCCGTTGTAATTTTTTTTGTCAATTAGATTTTTTGAAATAAATTTAAATAATTAAATTAAAAAAATCATTTAATCTATTTTTTAATAATTAAAGTAAACATTTATTAAAATGCGATAATAAATCTTCTAGGCTTACATTAAAAGTATTTTCATGTTAGAATTTTATAAAGTTCTGATCATTTTAAATTTATCTGTTATTTAGATTATTATTTTTATTATTGTAAATGTTATACAGATAATTGAATTGAATTTTAAAATTCATATGACTTATAGGGTATTTTTCTAATAAAGAAATTTTTTTAATAATTAAAGAGTAATAATAATATTTTCTTAAGGCTGTTCTTAACTGCTCTGCTCAACAAGCGCAAAACGTTTTGACACATTTACAAGTTCATTTTTTGACGGAAAGGTATAAAATTGGAAAGCCTGGCCATGGAAGCGATTTGGAATTGAACTGTTTTCTCCATTTTTTGATCAATCAATTACCTATTGAGTTATAAGCGATTTTGATCACGTAACAAACACGTTTTTCGCCCGCTCTTCAGTGCTCTTTCTTCCTTCGCGCGGAAATTCGGTTCAAAATGCCCACTTTGACACTATTTTCTGAAAGATCTATTGCGTATGCAAAAAAAGAAGAAAAAACAGCTCAATTACATAGTTTCTGAACAACAACACCAGCTAGTTTCATGCATTTTCGAACAAAAATAAATTAAAACTTATGTCAGAAAGTTGCCCTTTTGGATTTGAGAACATCCTTAAGTCAATTAATTAAAATCAGTTAATCTTTATCACCAGTTCCTTTGAAAAAAAAAATTGTTAATTAGATTTTTTAAAAACAAATTTAAATAATTAAAATATTCATTTAATCTATTTTTTAATAATAATGTAATAATAATATATTCTTACCTTACATTAAAAATATTTTTTGTTGGAACTTTAGTAAGTTGTATATATATATATAATTAGCAGAAGTGATTTATTAATGTGTTCATTTCTCAAAAGTAAGAATTATCTTTCATATATAAGAGTATTTATCAATTATCAGCTGCTTTCTAATATTTTTATTGTATATTCAATACTACTAAATTCTTATCATATATAAACTGTATGTTTAAAATGAATATTTATTAAAATTTAATTTTAATATCTTCTACACTTTCATGAAAAGTACTTTTATGCTAGAACTCCAGTAACATATAAATAGTAATTAACAGAATTAAATTATTAAATTATTCATCTTTAAAAATGAATTAGGATTTTCCAAAAGACGGGGGAATCTCGGTGGTGAAATGTAGTTGATGCCTACATACGACTGCAAAAAACAATTCTTAAAAAAAAAAAAAAAAAAAAAAAACAAGTAAGAAAAATCATGCGTTAAGCATAGATTATGAAACACTATCCAACACTTTCTGAATGCTTTAAAAAAACTTCGTTATTTAGCGGAATAAGGTATATAAGAGAACTAAGTAAACATTTTAGAAAATGCATAAAACATTTGAAAAACTGATTTCAGCAGTTACCGTCCATAGCAAATATGTATTCCAATTCTTTTGAGCAGCCTTGTATTTGATCTGTAGGTTGATATATATGCTATATAATGTGGAAATTTAGTTTAGTAAAAAAACGCATAACAGGTTGAAATTTCTCTTTCAGCAATTTATACTAATAGATGAAAACATACTTGTATACTTTTGTACAACCCTGTAATTAACCTAGTATCTTTATTACGCGCCACTATTTAGCTAAAGTTTAATTCAAAATAAAACACTCTTAAAACTACTGAAATCACATTTCCAGAAATTATCATTTATAGACGGTATCCATAGTGTATACAATTCTTTGTGTGACCCTGTATATCATTTTATCTATGTTCTACAAACATTTCTTAGTAAACTAAATGCAGTTCAGCGTAAAAATGCATAACTCAATTAAAAACCACCTTTAAGCAATTTGCAATCATACCCAGTAACCATTACGAATTCTTTTGTGTACCCCTGTATATGAATTACAGCATTTATACACACCATATACTATGCATAAATATAGTGAAACATTAAAGCACATAACAGAATTAAAAGTGCATTTCCAGCAATCCTCGCTAATGTACAGTACTTCGGATACAATATAGTATCTGAAATCTTTTGTGTGTCCCTGTAAATGCTATGCGCTTCGTATTATACATGAAATAAGTAATAGTAAACCCCAGCGACGTATATCAATTTCATTATACATGAAATAATTTAACATAATTAAAATACGCCGCAAACATTTCCCTCCACCCATATATCATTATCTAATGAAATTATTTTGTGTGGCCCTGTAAATGAATAATAAGTATTCTTTGCACCGCATATTCTACAGAATGCTTATTTTAGTGCACTTGATTAATGCATATCAATTTTATTATGTTTGAAAGCATGTAACATCATTAAAAATCATTTTAAACAATTTTTTCCCATAAGCCGTAATCTAACGGGAAACTTTTCGCTGTCCCTGTAAATGAACTAAACATGATAGAAACTTCATTTGAAATAGGGAACGTGCTATGGTAGAGGTCACTAACATCCAAAAATTTCAGAACGATCCGAGTATATTTATGGGAGTTAGAGCACGGACAGACGGACAGACAAACCGAAGTCATAAACACTTTTCAACTTTGTTGGAAAGTATTAAAAAGAAAAGAAACGTGTATACATTGTTTTAAATTTGGGCTAATCTCCCCCCCCCCCTCCCTGAAATAAGCGGGAAAGTTTTATTATCTACTTTTATTTAAAAGAAAGACACTGAAGCCAATAAATATAAATTTATATATATGTAATAATAAAAAAATTTCGCCATTTTTACCTTAATTAAATTACTCTAAATTCTTTCTACATTTCTTCCTTGTCTTTTAATAATATCTTAAACTTTAATACCATGCCTGTAAATCAGCGCATTCTTTTATTTCTTATTCTAAAAACCTCAATCTGTTAAAAGCGACACTTCTGTGTAAAACCCTTTAATCTATTCCTTCATATTTGAGACATTAAATTTTTATTTCTTTAGAATGCTTTTTAATACCATTTTTATGTTTATTAAAATTATTATTCGATATCCCAGCATTCCTTGGAAGTAATTGCGGCGTCTAAACTTTCACCTTTTTCTTTCTACGCTGTTGATAAAGAGTACAGACATTACGTCATGTAGTGCTCGCCTTGCTCATCGCTTTCAATCAGCCACTTGGCATGCCTTCCCCTAGCTTCCCCTCTAACTTGTGTTTTGTTGGCTCTGACGTAAAGAACGTCAGTGGACGTTTGCGCGTTTTGCTGATATTTATACTGCTTATACAGACCTGGAGAAGAGAATTTGTACGTTTTAGGTAGATTTCGTATGAAATACTACCTATTGAGATCGTTCCTATGTTGGAATTTCTGAAAAAATTTTGCAGATCTACACCGATCATGACCCCTAGAACCCAAAACCACCCTCAGTAAAAAACTTTATATATCTATCTATCTATCTATCTATCTATCTATCTATCTATATATATATATCACTTTCTTCTGGACACGATAATTTTCGTAATTCTGCACCAATCTCTTCCAAACTGATACATAAAATCAATGGGCATAAAATCTCGGTCAAGTTCGTTAATGGGCAAAATCGGACCAAGGGGAGGGAAATAGGGAGGGGTTTTGTGAAAACAGAAAACCACCCATAACTTCTTAATTTTTGTACATATCAAATCAGTTTAAAGTTTTTATTACTTCTAAAAATAGGGCCAAAAATTTATGTATCACAGATTTTTGATAAAGTTAAAAATGGGCTCAAGGGGCGCAAAAAATAGGGTTTTTGGGACAAAAAAATTCATAACTTCGTCAATTCTCAAGATATCAAATTCAATTAATTTTATTATAAATCTCCTTAACATTATCTAAAACTTTTATATTCACAAGTTTTTGATAGGAACAATTCGTACCGCAAAAAAAAATTAAAAACGAAAACAAAAAGGGCGTTTGAAGAAGAAAAAAATCCATAACTTCGTCAATTCTCAAGATATCAAATCCAATTAATTTTATCATGAATCTCCTTAACATTATCTACAACTTTTATATTCACAAGTTTTTGATAGGACCAATTCGTACCGCAAAACAAATTAAAAACGAAAACAAAAAGGTGGTTTGAAGAAGAAAAAAATCCATAACTCCGTCAATTCAAAAGATATAAAATCCCCATGAATTTATCATATATCTTCTTAATATTGTCTACAACATCTATATAGACGAGTTTTGGATAGGACCAATTCTTAGAGCAAAAACAAATTAAAAATACATACCGATTGAAGTAAAAAATGATCTTAGTAAGGGTGTTTTCAAATCCAAACTGCTTATTTTCTGACTCATTTTACAATTCATTTTTGCTCTCAAAGGCTTCCAATTGGTACGTTTTCTTACTCAGAAACTATATAATGTACCGTAATGGTCGATTTTCTGATAGGGGCAGAATATATTTTTTTTAATGCTGTTTAAAAGGGCATTTTGAACCGAATTTACCGAAGCGGATTGTGTTGGAAAAATCATTGTATTAAGGATGCGCTTAAATCCAAACTGCTTATTTTCTGACTGGTTTTTAAATTCATTTTTGCTCTCAAACGCATTTAATTGGTAGATTCGCTTATTCAGAAACTATATAATGTACCGTAATAATCGATTTTTAGATAGAGGCAGAATATATTTCAAAAAATTATGTCAAAGTGGGCATTTTGAACGGAACTTCCCGAAGCGATTGTGTTAGAAACGAAAAATATTGTCCTTCTGAGAAAATAATTGTTTATATATCAAGTTTTAATTAATTGAACAAAAAATAAAAACACAGGTCGCTTATAAATCTCTTCAAAAATCACGTCAGCAAGTTTCATATTTTTTTTTTAATTAAAAATGAATCTGGAATTATGCCAGAAAATTTCGAGTTGTTGAGCATGGAAAAGTATTTTTTTGAATACCGCCCTAAAATGATTCTGATAAAACCAACTATTATATGAAAATGAAATAAAAACTCGTCAAGAGCGGCCAGATAAAATTGTTAAAGTGGATTTATCTATAATCATGATTTAGTTTTTGTTTGTGAAATTAGTATATTTGACTTCGAAATCTACCTCTGCCTGTAGGCCGGGCCGGCAGGGATTTTTTTTGTTTTGTCTGATAAATCTATGTCACCGGGAGAGTTTTTTTTTTTTTCAATTCAATATGTGTAATCTAACATCCTAATTCTACTATTAAGACGTAACACGGCCCAAACATGGGTAAAACTGGACAACCGGTGCAATTGTTCGCCGATATGTGAAATCTAATACATTATTTGATGAAAAATACAGCTTCTTTTATATTTACGAGAAAACACTCAATGCATTATTCATGATATGACCTTCCACTAGGACTACAAATTACGACTGCAAGTTTGTGATTCATCGTGTTGGTGATGTGTGATTTAGATAGTTCACTGGTTTGTTCGACATGGTTTACCATACTTGGTATATATATATAGTATACATATATAGCATTGCATATATACATATTGAAAGCATTCTTTTATAAGCATTCAATGTTAATATTAAAAATCATGCTTAGTTTTGTCTTGAAATTTGTTTTCCCTATGCGTTTTCTAATTTTCTAAAAAATTCCTCCTTTTCTAAATCTTTTCTCTTACATGCTTGTTCGAGAGCTATGAATTTTCAAGTTTTCGCCCTTCAAGCTATTACAGAGTGAGTAATTTTTATGTATTGATTTTGCAAAAGATTGGTTTATTTGTCGTATTTTCTTTTGTAAATCGCATAAAAAAGAGAAATCGGGTATATAAACCTACCCGCGCAAGATTATGTTGCATTATGTATGGTTGCATTGCAGTATCAGGAATGCTTTTTACCGATGTAAACGTATGGATTCCGTACAGGGCCGAAACCAGTGGAAGGCGGGGGTGCAGAAGGGGCATGTGCCCCGGGTGCCAGAACAGAAAACGAACGGGGTGCCAAATTAATTTTGGTTTTGAATTCTTAAGAACCTACACTAGTCATGCGAAGAAACTCGCAAGCTAATGTTAAATATGGGAGCGTTCTTTTCAAATTTCTCGCTTGCATTTTCATATTTTTTAATGATTTTTTTTTTCTTAGCTGAGTTTGATCTTTACCGTTGTTAGTTTGTACGTTTTCGATTTTGGTTGCAGTTTTTTTTTTTTTTTTTTTTTTTTTTTTTTTTTTATGATTTATACTTTTCCTTTCGGAACCAGTTCAAAAAGTGAAAGTAACTTATATATATATATATATATATATATATATATATATATATATATATATATATATATATATATATATAAAGAAAAAGCTGCAACCAAAATCGAAAAAGTAAACATTAACCCGGTTAGAGATCAACCTCAGCTATCCCAAACAGAAAAAATCATTTAAAAATATTAAAATGCAATCGAGAAATTTGAAAAGAACGCTCCTATGGGTTTAACATTAGCTTGCGAGTTTCTTCACGTGACTTCCTTTGGATTTCGATTTCAAGGTTTTAATAAATTGATATTTGACAAAGTTGATTACGTAATTTAATATTACGTATTTTTTTATTACATATTTTAAATTTTAAAATAAATCGGCTATTAGAATTAAAATTCTCTTTGTAAATTTACTTTGCGGAGGCTGGGGAAGGGGAGGGGGCGCCAATATGTATGTTTGCCCCGGGTGCAAAAAAGGCTATTTTCGGCCCTGATTTCGTATTTCGGCATTACGTATGTTAGATAACATTTTAAAAATATAATGTCAGTTCATAGCACCCTCATTATTTTTACCACCAGCCACCACAGGGCTGCACACTAGAGTCCTAACCCGACCCGCGGTTCGGGTCGGGTTGGCTTTTTGACTCTTGCGGGTCGGGTTAGGGTTGACCCGATTTTTTAAAAGAATGTCCAAAATATTTTTTCACGTTAAAAGTCTATATAAACCGCAGATCAAAGTTTCACAAAAGCAAAATGCTTGCTTGTCTGTTTTGTCTAGTCTTAGAATTCGTTTCGGGAAGTTAATATAAACATACTTTTTCATCTACTGGTACTATAACTAGCTCTGCACTTTTAAAGCATTTTTGCTGAATAGTTACAGTTCTAATGTTCGAGGCTTGATACTTCTAACGTTGTTATGACAAAAAACTACTGTGGATTAGAGGTCTGCACGGGCCGCAATTTCCAGGCTTGGGCCCGGCCCGAACGAAAGCTATCTTGGCTCGGCCCGGTGTAAAAATTGAAAGTTCGGCCCGAGCCCAGCCCGGTCCGTTTGCATTTTTATAGTTCTCGGACCGGTCCGGCTCAGTCCGACTCAATGCTGCTCTGCAAAAAAAATCTGTTTTTTCTCGACATACAATTAAGATTCTTTTAATGAATACTACATCATAGAAACTCGACTGAGTTTCTCGCCAAGTAAAAGAAACAACAGTGCAATGAACAGTAAATGAAAGGAATTTCCGTCAATTAATGCCAAACGATATTTCAAAAAATTTTTAGTACTCTGTCAAGTTTATATTTTCCGGATTGACCAAAGTGGGATTTTGACCACTCTATATCTCCGGTTCTATTTATGATAGAAACAAAATTCATGTTTCTATGGAATGGGGCGTGTCACGCGACTCAGAAAACGAAAATAAATTTGAATCCGGCCAATAGGTTTTTAGTAAATGCGATTTTAAAAGTGCGGTTTTTTGCACTTTTGAAATTCTCGTTCTGACCAAATCTGTTGACAGGGCTACAGCAATGTGTAATTATCGGATTTTGAATAATGTTTTTAATCGGTTTAAATAAACGGTTTTTGAATACCCGAAATCTGACACGAACCAAATCTGAACCCGATAAAAATATTCTAAAGAACCATAACCCGATCCGAGCAAGACAAAATAATTTCCTTGGACACGCAACCCGAACTGAACCTAAAAATTCCATTTAAAAAAACCCTGAAATCTGACCCGAACCAAATCTGAATCCGACAAAAATATCCCCAAAAGCCATAACCCCATACGAGCAAGACAAAATAATTTCCGTGGACGCAACACGACCCGAGCATAAAAATTCCATTTAGAAAAACTCGAAATCTGACACGAACCATATCTGAACCCGACAAATAAACTATTCCAAAGAACCATAATCCGATCTGAGCAAGACAAAATAACTTCTGTGACACGCAACCCGATCCGAACCTAAAAATTTAGTTTGAAATAAACACGAAATATGACCCGAACAAAATATTATAATCGACAAAAATATTCTAAAGAACCATAACCCGATCCGAGCAAGACATAATAATTTCCGTGGACACGCAACATGACTCGAACCTAAAAATTCCACTAGAAACCCCCGAAATCTGAACCGAACCGAACCAAATCTGAATCCGACAAAAACATTCCAAAGAATCATAATTGGATCCGAGCAAGACAAAATTATTTCCGTTGTCATGCAACCCGATCCGAACCTGAAAGTTCTACTTGAAGTTAACCCGAACAGTACCCGAAATAAAAATACATCAGGCCGTACCCCGATCCGAGCAAGGCAAATTAATTTCCGTGTACACTCAATACGACCAGAATCTGAAAATTCTATTTGAAGTCAACCTGAAACCCGACTCCGAACCCGATTTGGAAAGGACAAAAATATTTCAAAGAGCCGTAACCCGATCCGAGCTAGACAAAATTATTTCTGTCGACACGAAACCGGATTCATTTGAAGTCAACCCGAAAACCGACCATAACCCGGTTTCGGATCGAGATCAATTATAACTTTCTTGTTCGGATCGGGTTATAGTTCTTTGGAATATTTATCTTGTGTTAAGATTTGGTTCGGTTCTGGTTTCAAGTTAACTTTAAATGGAATTTTTAGGTTCTGGTCATGTTGCGTGATTACGGAAACTAATTTGCCTTTCTCGGATCCGGTTATGGATCTTTGGAATATTTTTGTCGGGTTCAAATTTCGGGTTTCTTTCAAATGAAATTTTCAGATTCGGATCGGTTTGCGTGTCAACGGAAATTATTTTGTCTTGCTCATATCGGATTATTGACCTTTGGAATATTTTTGTCGGATTGAAATTTCGTTTTTTGTCAAATGAAATTTTTTGGTTCGGGTCGGGTTGCATGTCCACGGAAATTATTTTGTTCTTCTCGGTTCGGGATATGGTTCAGTGGAATGTTTTTGTCGAGTTCAGATTTGGTTCGGGTCAGATTTCGGGTTTTTTCCAAATGGAATTTTTAGGTTAGGATCAGGTAACATGTCCACGGAAATTATTTTGTCTGTTGGGATCCGGTTATGGTTCTTTGGAATTTTTTGGCGGGTGCAAATTTGGTTCGGATCAGATTTCGTTTTTTTTTTTCAAAGGGAATTTATAGGTTCGAGCCGGGTAACATGTCCACGGAAATTATTTTGTGTTGTTCGGATCCGATTATGGTTCTTTGGAGTAATTTTTTAGGTTCAGATTTGGTTCGGGTCAGATTTCTGGTTTTCTTCAAAGGGAATTTTTAAGTTCGTGTTGTGTTGCGTGTGCACGGAAATTAATTTGTCTTGATCGGATCGGGTTACGGTAATTTTCAATATTTTTGTCTGCTATCAGTTTTGGTTCAGGTCAGATTTCGGGTTTTTTCAAATGGAACTTTCAGGTTCGGGTCGGGTTGCGTGCAGACGGAAATTATTTTGGCTTGTTCGGATCGGCGTACAGTCTGTTGTAATTTATTTTTTGGGGTTCGGTTCGGGTTATGGGTTTATAAGTCTAAAAAAATCAGCCTGATTGGGAAATAAGTTGTTACTTGTCAATTAGCCAAACCGCTGTCTAGGCTCTGTGCAGTAGACGTGAAAAATATTAGGCTAATTGGAAAAGGAGAGATGAATCTCCAATTAACCTACGACATGTATATCTCACATTGCAGTAAACATTTAAAGCTGGTTAGAACTCGTGCGATTACGGGTTGAGCATAAAAAAGGCCAAAATTCGCCAAAAGCGTAAAATAAAAAAAGTTATTCAAAATTTTCGATTTTTTTTGCCCCAATCGTTCATGAGCCCCCTACAAGCAACCCGTGTGCGAAATTTCGCAGCAGCCCTGCGCCCTGTGGCTTCCGAGTTTGTGAAGTTAAATAGCGCAAAAATATTAAAGCCTATGAAAATACGCGCACGGATTTTAATAGGATAGATGTTATTGCATTCGACCCAGTTAAGCTCTCTATTGTAAGGCGCCATTGGAGCATTTACGGTTCGTTTACAAGGTAACATTACAACCGATAGATATTTACTGAGTGGCATGTATTTTAATGATTTTGTACCTTTTCTCTAGATCTCAAGACAATTTTAGGTTACTTGAAAGTTGAATATGAATTCAATTTGTTCTTCTAAAGGCTCGACGATCCAATTTTCTACTTTATGAAAGATGTTTCTATTATCCACTTTATTAAAATGCTTCTAGATTTCAGCCCACAAACTTTTAAAATTCCAATACTATGGGTATTTTTGCACACGAACAATAGATAACAATTAAATGATAACAATTTAGATAGCAATTAAATGAACTTTTATTTTGCACGAAATCGGAATGATGTTTGACGAGGGTACTGCGCGCAATAATCATCACCGAATGTTCTGCTGATATTTGAGGAGAAACTGGATTATAGAAACGTACCAGTGCACCTCGATTATGGAAAGATTCTAGGTAAACACTGACTACGGAGAAACCACAGAGCAGGCTCAGAAAAATAATGTAAGTATTTTAGTGAATCGCAGAGTACTTATAGTCATGAAAACAACTTCAAAGAACTTAAGGATCACTGTTTATCATACTGAAATAAGCGGGAAAGGGTTCAATTCTGTATTGCTTTTATACTAAAATGCACATACACTCAAATATTTTTTTCAACATTCCAAACTTTGCAATTTATTCAATTTAAACCGTTTTACAAAGGTAATGCAGTGAGTCTGGTTTCTTATTACATAATTTTTTTCATCTTTTTACAATCATTTTACATCAAATAAATTTTTGGCAGTTTTATTGAAATTTTTCCTTTTCTTTTCATTTAAAAAGAGTAATAACGGGATTTATTAAACTAATCGATTCTCTTATTTTGGACTTGGTAATTAAAGGATGTTATCAATTTGCCATAAATAGCTTTTAGTTAATTTTTAACTTAAAAATTACTACTTAAAATTTAATTTTATTACTAAAAATTATTACTGAAAGTTAACTACTTAAAAATTTACAAATATGACTGAAATTAGGGAAAATCATTTCAGAACGATGAAATATCGAATTCTGAACTTTTATTGAAATGAATTATAGTTCATTGTATGAATGATCCGAAATTTGTGAGAAAATACTTGGAAAGCATATGACTTAGTATGTCCTGCTAGTCACGTAAAAAACAATTATGAATTTAGAAAGTACATGCATTGAAAATTCAGAAAATCCAACAAGTGTTAGAGCTTATGAAAACATTTTCTAAAAAAAGAGGCCTTATCAGATAACCCGAGTTTCTGCCGCGCTTATCGGAGGGACATTGGATTTCAAAATTATAAAAAAACTAATTATATTTAAAAATTACTTCACGCACACCCGGTGATAAAACAAATGCTCATTATTCAGTCTGTTTTTAAGTCTTTACACATTTTGTGTAAAATGATGCGAATTTTGAAAATGTAATGTCAGTTTTTCAAAAGTTATTAAAATAAAACTCTTACTGAGTTAATTTATGAATCACCCTATAGCTTATAGAACAACAGCTAAAAATATTACTGGTTAGTTCGACACGTTTTATCATTTCTAAAAAATAAATGATTTCTTCTGAGATTTGTAAGGATCGATAAAATGTATTTGAATTGTTTTTAAAAAGTCCAACATTATGTCTTACTAGATATATTACACTTTTGAAAAGTTTATAGCTTCACTATTAAATTATTTTTCGTTTATCTTTTCTTTTCTGGATTAAAATGGAATATGTATAATGCAAATGAAATACCTTACAAAAACAAGTGATATCTAATCAAAAACAACTCGTTGTAAACGATGCCGCCAAGCCACAAACTTAAAACATCAGTCATAAAAAGAAGTGATATCACATAAAAAGAAGCGATATAGAAGTGCATACTCTGAATGCCATGTAAAAATCTATCACTACTCACAATGTTTCCAAAGAACTCGGAGTGAGGTACAGTATGTGAAAACTGCTTGGCGACCTGCAGGCGTATGTTTAATATATGCAGTACCTATACCAATTTCGAAAAATTGTGAAAGTCGAAAACAATAATTTTAATTTCCCATTATATCACTCTTATAAATATTTGTAGGAGGAAGATCTGTAATAAATCAGAAAGATTTGTAAGACAAGCAGGAAATGGTATGTAATTGTGGTAATCATCTATTATTAAAATTATACTTTTCATTATTTTAAACATAATTTTGAATTACATAAATACGTTTAATATACACTGTATTAAAATTAAAGGGAAAACTGGTAAAATGGATCCTGTTTATGACAGATTTATTTCTTAAACGTAAATGTCGTGTTTCCAACATAAGTAATATTATATAATACTAGTAGTTTTACTAGAATAGTTTTTTCACCTGTCATGTGCAATTCCGTTTACGCAGGCTTTACTGCAATATATCTTAGTTTAATTAACGTCTATTATTAAGTGTATTGTTAGTAATATTCATATGATCATTATTATTTATTATTATTTTACAAACTCAAAATGTTTATTACATGTTTGCTTAGAAAATCCTCCTCATAACAGTGGTCTTTCTCGTTCAAATAATGGTAATCAGCAAATCGATCCCATGATGTTAAATAAGAATGGGCATGTAAACACCATAAGCTTCGAATTTTCACAGTTTAATGGGAGAAGTAATACAAGAAGAAAATTGTTAAACAAATAGTCATATGTAAGTGCAGGAAGAACAAACATTATAAAAGCCTGCAGGTTGTCAAGCAATTTTCACATACTGTACCTCACTCCGAGTCCTTTGGAAACATTATGAGTAGTGATAGATTTTTACATGGCATTCGGAGTATGCACTTCTATATCGCTTCTTTTTATGTGATATCACTTCTTTTTATGACTGATGTTTTAAGTTTGTGGCTTGGCGGCATCGTTTACAACGAATTGTTTTTGATTAGATACATATTTATGGGAACAATTTACAGTATAGTTTAGATTACTATGTGTTCGCAAAACAGAAAACACACAATAGTAAACATTAACGATTACGTACAGTGTTTTAGTCATCATCTCTACAGACATTTCAAAATTCAAATAAGGATTCATTAAAAGATTAATGTAGTTCATAATAAAGGATTAAAAACATGATAACTTTTGAAGCTGTATAATAAAAAGTAGATTTGTGAAAATATTTCTCTCATTTTTAAGGTTTTTCTCAAATCCAAAGGAGCTACATTTCGACACATTTATGAATTCATTTCTTTTCGGAAACGCGTAAGATAGGCAGGTATTCTTATTCAGAAACTATGTAAATGCCGTTTTTTTCATAGGTAAAAGCAATATATCTTTCTGAAAATACTGCCAAAGTTAGTGTTTTAAATCGAATTTCCGGAAGCGATAGCGCAGGAAAGGAGAAAACGTACAGTCATGTGACAAGAATCTCTGTTATCTCTGTAAGTAATTTATCAAATATGGAGAAAGCTATTCGTTTCCAAATGCCTTCAATAGTAGGTCTCTCAATTTTATGTCTTTATAGTTAAAAATGAGTCAAAAAATGTGTCTGAAAGTTTCGCATTGTTGAGCAGTGAATATGAGAACCAACTTAAGGTATATTTCCAAAGATACTGTTAACAGAAGTTCATTATCAATATTAATACTTTTACAAAACATAATGCCTCTCCTATACTCATCCTGAGATTGATTAAGACCAGTTCCGTCCCGGCAAAAGTCTGCTGAAAAAATTAAACCCAGAATCAGACATATTGTAACTGTTACGCTGCCGATCCCTACGATGGACATGTTACATTTATGTATTGATGTTGTTAAACTGACATCGGCTCGTGACGCACATGTCTTCTCGAGAAAATCAAATTCATTGAAAATGGCTCTTATTTTATCTGCTTCGCTTGAATTCTTATATCGGGCCGATAGGCCCGATTAATTTTTTTATCGGCCTGGCACTGCAGGCCCGTTCAATTTTTTTGCCGGCCCGGCACGTTGAAAAAATTGTCTTAAGTCTACCGGCTCGCGGGCCGGGCCCGTGCAGACATCTACTGTGAATAGACAGGAAGAATCAATTAGCGTTTCGTTGTGTGTTTTTTTTTTTTTTTTTTTTTTTTTTTTTAATACGATAGAAATATAATCCATTGAAAATGTATCAAGTGAATAATTTAATTGTGATGATACAGGATGCGCTAAATTTCAAAATAACATCTGTCGATTAATGATAATAAACTAAAGGCAAAATGCCAATTGTGTAAAACAAGGTGTACCGTTATAAGTGAACTTTCGAAACTGCAACTAATTTTAAAGCATATTTAAAGATAAGATTTTTAGTTTTATACCGTTACATATCGATTGAAACATTTTTTTTTCTTACTTTCTTTGTTTTCATTGTATCAAAGTTCGGGCATAATTTATCATACCTGTGATATTCATTTAATTGAGGGTGAATTTTATTATATTAATAGTTATATTTATTGATATAGAATATAGATTTTTATTAATTGTATTTCATATTGCATTAAAACATAATTTACTTTTCTTTGATTTCGGGTTCGGGTCAGGTCGCGGGTCAAGAAATTTTTTTTTTGTCGAGTTCGAGTCGGGTTGCGGGTTGACTTCAAATGGAACTTTTGGGTTCGGGTCGTGCAGGACTCTACTGCATGCTTTTTAACAACTTCTGAACAGGTTGATACTTGACAGTAAAAGTCATAATTTTGTCTAATTAGAGGCAAATAAGGTCTTATAAGATTTTTTAAATTCTTGATCAAAGTGATGATATTATACTAAACATTTTCAGAATAATCACTACAAGATATACAATGTAAAATTATTTGTTTGAAAACTAATGTTTATAATAATAATCTCAACAAAACAAAGAAAACAAATCTAAGCTTTGAAAAAAAAAAAAGGAATGCTATCTTCATTACAATTTTTCTCAAATCAAAATTCATTATTTTCTGTCATATTCATGAAGTCATTTTTATTTTTAATTGCACAAAATTTTCTGATATTCTTATATTCTAAGATATTATATATTCTTATCTTCTTCAGATATTCTTAGTAGTCAAATACTAAGAAATCGAATACTGTTTATCTTTTTTTATATAAAAGCAAAAATTTTTAAAGTTTTTCTCGTATTTAAAAAGACAAGATGGGGTTTAGCAGAAATAATAGCAATCCCTATTTGCAACGCTCAAATCAGGGACGAAACTAAGGGGGGGGGGGATGTGCCCCGGGCGCCAGAACGAAGGGGCGCCAAATGAAGTATTATACCTTTGGAATGGATCATTTTTTTCTGATGATCTGATGTCTTCCATTATTATGAAACAGCCATTATAAATGAAGTGTTAGGTGAAGATGAAAGAGCAGCCGTAAAAAGTTAGAACTCTGATTTTCTGGTCAGAATGGGGGGGGGGGGGGGGGAATGGCCATAATGTTTTTGGAAAAAAAAAATTATGGCCATTTTTTTTCTCTAATTCTGACCAGAAAATTAGAATTTTAACTTTTTACGACTGCTCTTTCATCTTCACCTAACACTTCATTTATAATGGCTGTTTCATTATAATGGAAGCCATTAGTCCATCAGAAGAAAATAACTCGGTTAAAGCAGAAACTCGGTTAACCCCTTAAGTACCCCTTAATATACGGCTGTAGAAAATACATGCATCTATTAAAGAGATGGCGAATTCCAATTATAGCGAGGCAATTTTCATCACCTGGACCAATATATATAACAGTATAACATGTGGATTTTCTTACTGTTATTTCAGAAAATTAATATACACTTTCTTTAATTGCAGAAATATGCGATTTAAGTAAGGCACTGGAGATCGCGTAAGATTTCGTCGACAGTTAAGGGGTAGCAGGACTCGGATAATCGGGACTCTACTGTATATTTCATTTTAAAAATGATCTTTAGAACATTTTTGTTGATGTTCAGAGGGGAGTGATGACCCCCGTGACACCCCCATTGCATCCGCCTTTGTAGATTACATAGCTCAGTATTACATATTTTAAATTAAGTCGGCTATTAGAAAATTATCTTTGTAAATATATTTTGCGGAAGAGGGGGGCACCAAAATCCATGTTTGCCCCGGGTGCAAAAAAGGCTAGTTTCGGCCCTGGCTCAAATAACTTCTTTACAACCTCCCTTTTTTTATGTATTTCGATTTCAAAATAATATTTTTATAAATGGACCAAAAATACAAACAATTTGAAAAAGCGTTCATGTCTAGGCTGTATTTGGTAACTGTGGGCGAAACCTGTTCGGTATATGCTTGAATCACTGTAGGCAAACCGGGATTTTTATTTTTTCGCCTGCTCTCTTTTCATGAAAATGTCTTAGTAGTTTTTGAATTTTTTTTTCCTTTTTCTTCTCTACATTTTCGGTGATATCAAAAGAAGAATCACGGAAACGTTTAATTTCTCTGCGGAACATTTACATTTTACGAAGAAATTAATTATCCTATTCTTTGATAGAATCTTTCTTAGTTGCTTATTTATGCAGAAGGAGATTGCGATCTTAAACGAAAAAATTTTTTTTTGTCTGAAACAGGAAATTGTTTCTTTTATACGTGTTTCCGAAATCAAAATTCTTCATTGCGGTGAATTACATACATATATATTAAAGAGCATACAGATTTATATAACTACACTCAAACATAGGTGAGTTCATATCTATGGGTTCAGGTCTGCGACTAGGAAAAAAAAAAGAAAAAGAAAGAAAAAAGAAAGAAAAAGAAAAAAAAGAAAAGAATAAAAGATTGTTTTATCTTCATATTAAAATTTAGTTAATTTGTAATATTCTAAACAAAACCGCATTCAAAAATGTGCCTCCGAACAAAAGTTAGAGTAAAATGAACCTCCTCTATTAAAATATACCGATGATGATGATGATGATGATGATTTGAAATTCACACAATTCAGAAATCTGCAAAGCCCTTGGTTCCAGGCTCTGCAGATTTTTGAGAGTGTACTGTATATAATAGGATTTAGTAAAGAAAATTGTGATACAATATAACAATTGCAATAAATATATAAATAGTAAAATGATGACTGTAATAATGCAAAGGAAAAAAAAAAAAAAAAGAGAATTTCCATTACAAATCCTCCTAAAATTTTGTCTAAAAAGGTATAGTCTCTCCTAAAATTCAATCTCTATTTCAAATTCTGTATAGTAAACTAATGTGTACAAAATGAATTAAAATTGTTATCCTTCAGCTAATAGAGTTAAAAATACATTTGCTTATGTTTATAGAATGTTTCCGAATTCATGACTTTTACAAAATATTTATTTCTTGTTATTGAAAGAATATAACATTTGTTTCGATAGAGGTAATTTTCATCAGAGTTCAATTCACTTAAGTACATAATTCCTCGACCCACAACCCGGTTCGAACCCGAAATACTTCAACCTGAATCCAGAATACTTCAACTTGAACCCGAAATACTTCAATCCAACCCGATCCGGAACCCGCAATTAAATTGAACCACAATTTAATGCAATCATGCCTCCAATATGAAATTTTTTCTTTTATGTTGAAAAATAAACATGTAAGAAGTCACTCATGTAATATAATAAGTTGGACGCAGGAGGAGTCGTTCGGTAGCTTCATCGCCCGAGCCCCCCATTCCCGCGTTTCGGTGTCTTTAATTTTGTAATTTCCCTTTTAAATTTGTCCAGTTTCATTTTTTGATTTTTTTTTTTCTAATCTGGCTTTCGCTAGAGAGTATTTCATTCGGGACGTGGCTGGGGACCTACGAGCCTTGCTTACGCAAAAGAGTCGGAATAAATGGAAGAAGAAAGGGCTGCGGACGAAGATGTGCCGCTCGCCGCGGCGGTTAATAATTACTCCCCCCCCCCCAAAAAAAAAACCATTGCCCCAAAACGACGACCAGAACCCAAAATACTTCAACAGTATCCGAAACTCGAACTCTAATATATCAATTCTATCTTTTATGTAGAAAAATAAACACGTAAAGACACATTCAAATTTATATGTACAATTTTTCATCTTAAACAATCAGGGTCGGACTGGGCCAGGGAAAAGGGCGCAGACCTTGGATTTTCAGAGGGCGCAAAAATTTTAATGGACTCACGTCAATTTCACTTGCTCGTGTTGTATCTGGATTGACGAGGTTTAACACATTTGCATAGCACCAAGTATGACAATGGTTTAATATAAGACTCTGAGTCTTAGCTAGAAGACTTCGCGATATTCATCGTGCATATTTAAAGTTCCATCAAATCTGCACAATGATATGCAATTTTCTAAAATGAATCACTCAATATCTAAAAATTTCAGCAAGTTGAATACAGATTAGCTTGTAGTATACTCGTAGATGACCAACATCAAGGCTATGGCTTTCTTATTTTGGGGTCAATCCATTTCAAGTGGTCCAGCACTGGTTGCTCGACCATTTTTTAAAAATCTGAAATTTTCTGTACAACAACCCTAACATGATGGAAGTTCAAAATGACTATTATTTTAATTTTATTAATTTTTGTTTGTGCATGGCGGCCATCTTTGTTTCATCGTCTGCAGCAATTTTCTCACAAAAAGGGTTTACGGAATTGTAAATAATTCATCGTTTATTTATCCAATTCAACTGCGGATTAAAGCAATTTGTACAGAATACACTGGGCTAAAAATCTGGTAATGGAGTAGTTTCCGAAAATAACTGCTTATTGGTAAAATTTAAGCATAAATTTTCCATTTTTTTTCCAAAATTTGTCCGTTTACAAGAGGAAATTTTTCTAGCAAGGAATACTGTCAACATGACATCATTTTTTTTTACAAATAGGCTGAAAGTACTTGTACTCACATGCCGAGTTTCAGATCTGGGACTTGCTTTCTCTTCGCTAAAAAAAAAAATCCCAAATTTTTCAAAAATGACAAAAATCGCACTTTTCAGGCTTTGATATCTCTGGTGGGGCACGAGATAAAAATCTGAAATTTATTTTTTATAAGAGTATTGTATGGTAGTGTTATGCACAATAAATTTCAAGATGGAGATTTGACTACAAGCTGAGATATGGCAAGGGCAACATGTCAAAACAATACTGCCAAACTATTGTTTTGTTGTAATCACAGCTAAGTATTTATCTCAGAGTGTCATTTAAATTTATGTTTTTGATTATCTTTAAATAATAGTAACAGAAAATAAAGCCCTTTGCAAAGCTTAGCTATTAATAAAAAAAATAATTATGCCTATGGCCATACATTTTGTATGGTTTCAGTAATTTTTGTTGAAAGTAATTTTAGTAACTAAAAGAAATCTCAGCACTTTTACATAAAGAAAAAAAAAATATTTTTATACAAGACCTGAGACAAAAACAACATAGGGAAAAAGAAAAGCTGTTAATGTTGTCATACTTGTTGAGACATGATCAAACGTGTCAAAACACATTCTTGCTTGTTGGTTCAAAAACCACAATTTTGATCTTTCTCAAAATTTTATTTGTAGGAACCAAGTCTTGTCATCTCTTCATAACTTGATTGAAGATTTTGATCTGCTGGCACATAGAAATATACTTTGAAATCACTATGTGCAAGTCTCAATTTATTAATAATTCCTAGCTTACTTCTTATGAAAAAATGTGATTTTTCTGCAGTATAAATTTTGAAAAGGCTTTGGGTATCTTTACTTTCTGAAAATTACTTGAGGCTGATGCATGGTAACATCGTATAATGTTTCATTTACAGGAACATACTTATGGTAGGAACAAGTTTCAGGGACTGGCAAGCAGCATTAAAATTGTGGTTTTTAAACCAACAAGCAGGAATGTGTTTTGGCATGTTTGATCATGTCTCAACAAGTATGCTAACATTAACAGCTTTTCTCTTTCCCTATTTTGTTTTTGTCTCAAGTCTTGTATATATATATATATATATATATATATATGTGTGTGTGTGTGTGTGTGTGTGTGTGTGTGTGTGTGTGCACTCTCCTACCCTCCCTTTTGAGTACCTAAAGTGGTTTAAACACCAACGTACGGAGTAACCAATTTCAATTCGAGTAACTTTTGCCGGTTACTCGATTTGTTTAAGCATACCACGACGTTCCTGAAGCATTTTTCTATACGTTGCACCACTTTTTTCGAAGTTACTCAGAAAAGCGTTATTCCACAGTCATTCATACACACCGTGTGTTATGTAAAATCTAAAATCTGTATAACGCCATCTGGCGGTGTGTAAAAATGCAGCCTCAAACCCAGGGAGTTTCCTAATGATTACTCGGTAAAACGGTAATAGTCCAATAATGGCAACCCTTGTGTGTTTGGTTTCTTTGGTAATACAGGCTTGCTATATAAGATTTTCCTCTCTATTTAGCGGTTACTCACTAAAGCGGCAATAATCCAGGAATGGCAACTCTTGTGTGTTTAGCTTCTTCGATAATTCAGGTTTGCTATGTAAGTTTCTCCTCTTCATTTAACTAGTTTTTTGATAGAAGAATATCTGTCTATATAGTGTTTTAAATATAATGAAAAAATCAAATATGAAATTCACGATTTTATTAAACGTAGCTGTCGAGCGTGAATTTCTTACGAAATAAAGATCTGAAATAACTTAAAATATTCAGTGAATGCAAAATATTAAAAAGAAATTGCAGGCCTAATTTTAATAGCGTAAATTGTCAATATTTCAATTAAGTTCATTTTAAACATCCCCTCTCGGCGCCAGCCGAAACAATAGGTTATTTCTTCTTCTTCTTTTTTATTCTTTTAAAGATATAATGCATCAGATTTAATAAAATTTAAACAAATTGGTGTTATTCCCTCCAAATTCATTATTTTGTTAAGAAAGTTAATTTGTAGCGAAATTTTTAATTTTCTTACGTAATGTAATTAAATGCATATGAGATAGCTATAGCAAATTTGTTAAGCAATTATTTAAATTATAGAATAAAAAATACCAACTGGCTATAATATTTACCCTCTTTCATACAAGGTCCTAACCCAAATCATTCAACGAAAGCCATAAAAATTTTTAAATGTCTCGTCTAGCAAAATAAACAACTTTTATTGAAATCAAACGATTTTAACATAGTCTAATAATGAGTTGATGGATTGAAAATCTAGTTCCCTTAACTGTAAATTTACTCAATTTTTCAAATAGCCATTATTTTTGAATTGAAATGCCCAAATTGGGTTCTATTTTTTTTTTTTTTTTACGATATTGTGACAACTTAAGGTTGTCACATATGATGATACTAAGCTATAATACGATTATGATACAAATGAAAAGTTATTTTAGTATGTCTGTCACCAAAGTAAAAAATTCCCAATTATTTTAATGAAATCGTTAGAAATTCACCATGTATTTCTAAAGAACTGAACAGATAGCTTCACTGACCATAGTGTTTGTTATTTAGATATTCAAAGGGTCGTTTTTTCCAAACGAATTTCCTAATTTTCTTAATTAATGAACGCACCCAAAATAATTTACATTTAAAAAAGGAAAATATAATTATCTTTTCCGACTGAGCTAATACAACTTGTATATTGTAATAATTCCTTGGTCCGACTTAGACTACGTAGAGCCTAGAGCAGTGGGGCAAATATAATTTTGAAGGCCGATCTTCTGTCTATCCATAGAATTTGTTCATAAACAGTATGCGTAAGTGGCTACTACTAATCTTCATGCCTTTTGTATGCATACATAAATTTTAACATGTAGTATTCCCATCTGTTAATTTGATAACACAACAAAGATAGTCACAATTAAAAAAAAAATATCTAGTAGAAAAATAGGGAACTAATAAAAAATTTGTTAGATTTGTTTATGGGATAAAAGTTTGCGAACTTCACCTTTGTTTATATATGTATGTCATGAAATATCTAAAAGAACCCCCCCCCCGCATTGATAATCATTAATTGTTTTAACTTACCGCGTTAAAAGGAAAACGCCAATAATTTCACTTGAAAACAATGTACTACTATGTTTTTATAATACAATTTTAATCATTAGTTTTTTGATGATGTAGCTCATTCTTTTTTGGGGGAGGGCATGAGCAACAGGAAGTAGAGGAGGAAAAAAGTGGAAACGCCCTTCCTTAATATTTGAAAGTTTCTTTGGCAAAAAGGAACATTGGTAATTTTTTGGCCAATTTTACTCAATTTGGCATCCTAATTCCTGCCATCGTGAACCAGATCAAATGAAGTGGCAGGGGCTCCATTTGAGGGGGCTGGGGGTGCAGTACCCTCCCCCCAAGGTATTTGATTTTTCAGAAAATTTATCAACTATCAATTGTCAAACTCAAACAAAAGTTTAAAAATTTCTCAAACGCTAAAGTAAATTATCAGATTTGATTGCAATAAAAACATATGCATTAAATAAATGCTTTATAAAGCATTAATTTCTATGCATATATGCATAGAAATTAATGATTATAAAAAATATTTCCTATTCGAACTTTCTTAAGGTGAGACCTATATCGTACTTTGGCTAATTTAAAAAATACATTAGAGACATTTTCTTTTATCAATTCCTTCTCAACTGTGTACAACTTGATCATAGGAAAACTAGTCCCCTCATTCTAGAAATTCAGCGGTACAGTTTTTTCTGATAGTTTTTTTTTTTTTGGGGGGGGGGGGGATTGAAGGGGTGAGTACAATTCAAGTTCTTAATTATCCAACTTTATTACTTTTTTTGGATTATTAGTGTCACATTATATTTACTTCAATTACTGCAATGTTATCAAATTATTTAATTATTTGCCTTATTAAACAATATTATGTATGGACCGCTCTCAAAATTCTTCAACGCCTAGGAATGGAATCTGCGCGCACCCGTCAAATACAATTTCTTCAGCCCCAAAACCGACAGACTTCCACCAAATACCAAAGTAAAAAACACGTTTATAATAAAGTAGTCTATAATTTTATCCCCTATGTACAGAAATGAACACATGAGTTATTACTATCGGCCACCATTAATAGTCAAATATATAGTTTTTCATTTAAAAAATATTCAGGACTTCCTTATGAAAAACCAGGTCCTCTTGACTCCGACCGAGATAAAGCACAATCAGAAAAACTTAAACTGTACCTCAGTCGCAACGAAGAAAATACGTTAACATATCTTGGCGCAGGATTGTAATTTCATGTAAATACGAAAACCGCTAAAATGATTTCCATTGAAAGGCAACCCGATCCGAAATGAAAGAAAATTTAATTCTTATTTTAATACAATTATTGCAGAAGAAGTCTATAATTATATCTTTAATATAAATTATACATTTTATGTAGAAAAATGAAGATATAATACAGTATTCATTAATGTTCAAATATGTAGCTTTTTCATCTGAAAAATATTCAGGATTTCTTTGAAAAATAGTATCAGTACAAACCCACCTCATAATAGTGAAAACGCAATCCGAAACAATTAACGCTTTACCTTACTTTTACTTGCAGAAAATCACTAAAGAAAATTTTCTTATCGCTGTAGATCACAAAAGTTGCAAATTTCGTGACTTATTCATGACGTTCGTCTGCTGATTATCCCATGACTGATTGAATTTCATGATTCTTTTTTTCGCGATCATCTGACGAAATTTGCGATTTTTTCCGCGATCGTTTCACGGAATTCGCGATTTTTTTTCTGCAACTGTTCTTGAAATTGCTTTTTTTTTTCTCACGACCATTTGTCGAAATTTACAATACGAAATTCCATATTTGTTTCTGAGATCTTTAGACAAAATTCGCGGTTCTTTTCCATGATCATTTGCTGAAATTCGTGATTTTTTTTCTACCACCGACTAATAATATTTGTAATTTTTGGCGCGATTGTTAGACGAAATTATGTATCTTATTTCACGATCGTTTGACGAAATTCCCCTCGATTGTTTGAGTAAGTTTTCGGGATTTTTTGTACAATCTTTTTTTTGAAATTATCGATTTTTTTCGCAATCCTTTTACAAAATTCGAGATTTTAGTTTGTACAATCATTTGACGAAATCTGCATTTCTTTTCGCCATCTCTGATGAAATTAGAAACATTTTCCACGGTCGTTTGGAGAAATTAGCGATTTTTTTCCGCAAAGATTTGGGGATTTTCTTTCAAAATTTTGCAAAATTCGCGATTTTTTTCTGTGCCCCTTGATGAATTGATTTTCGGAATTCGAAAAAAAAAATCGTGGACTTTCACGAACACTGAAAAAATTCGCAGAATATTCACATGTCCGTTAAAGAAATTAAAGAGACAAAATCACACAGAACTTTTTTATTGTGCGAGGTTTCCCCATTTTCAGTGAGATTTGTGCAGTTCTGCACAATGGCAATTCTGACCGTTCCCAGTTCCACGAACAAAATTTTCATTGTCCTTTGCCAGGAAACTTTTGAAATAACGCCCCTGTAGTAAAACTTGAAAAAAAAAGTGCGAAAAACATTAGAAAAAAGTTTCATTTTAGAGAGGTCTCTGTCTTAGCAAGTATAATTGTATGATCTTTTTTTCCCCCATTGAGAAAGAATTCTGTTATAGACAGGCTTCGTTTTCATAAGTTTTACTGTAATACATCTTTTTTTCAGAGCTATACTATAGAGTGGATGGTTTAACAGTCTTTGGGGATACCTGTAAAAATGTAACCTATAATAGAATCCAGTCTAAAAAGAAAACTTTTCATATGCAATATATTGAAATTTTACCTGTTAAGACGGAAACCTGTTTAAAACGAAATATTTAATTGGCTCTTAAGTTTTTGTATTCAAAGTTTTTACTGTTTACGTGTCTCGTTCGGTGGGGGGGGGGGGGGGTAGACGCCCGGATCCTAGCCTTAGCAATATAACTTAGCTCACAAAATCTTTGCCCCGCCCCAAGAAAGTCCTGAAATGGCGGACCTGTGAGGTGGCTCTGCATGTCCGTGCAATAGTCAGGCTCATAACGATAATTCTTAAGAACTCTTTTCTAAAGACATGTATATTATCAGCAGAATTTATAAACACTCCGCAATAAACATAAGTTTAGCTAATAAATAAAAATCCACTTTTAGTTATGTAAGTATCGCTCATAGACAGTAATGAAACCGAATTACCGTATAGTGCTCTAAATGAGTTACTGTTGCCATCTTTTAGTGTATCCTTGTAAAAGATTTAGAAATACTACACACTCTACGTTTTACAGAAAACATCTTGTAATACACCTCAGTAACTGGATGTGATTAATGCACTGCCCAACTGATCCGTTACCCTATGGTCTCTGACTTTCGGGGCTCTGAAATTTAGTATGCAACGTTTATAAAGCTGATATTTTAAATCTATTTTGATCTAATAGTAATTATGATTGATATTTTGTGCTTTTACAGTAAGATAAGATTAAAATATGTATGTATGTATATATATATATATATATATATATATATATATATATATATACATATGCATTTAAATATTTATATCTGTATTCTAAAGCATATAAAATATAAAATTTTCTGTGACAGTATAGGAAGGCGGGAAGGAGGCGAATTAATACCAGGCCTGCACCTCTTTTTAACTTGATCGAATCCTACTCGACAATGCATATCGATTTCATTATGTTAGAATTAACTAAAATACGCTGTAACTTAATTATCTCTATACATCTTAGTGTAACAGATTTTTTGTGTATCAATGTAAACGAACAACAAATGTTATAACAAACTCATTCAATATAATTCTAAGTTCCATACATAGTAACAATTAGTTTCGAATATTCTCAGTAGTTAAAGCCTTACTATGATGACCCATTTTACATAATTTTTTTTTCACTGACAGATTTCGTTTTAATAATGGTATCACTACAGATAAAAAAAAAAAAAAGGTTTATCTGTCACATTTTCCTGTAATTTTCCTCAAATTATTCGAAATAAGACGAAAATTTACCTGTTTCACATATTTTAAAAATAGTCTTTCTTACTTATGTATCTTATATTTTCTGTAGATGCATATTAAATAAATAAAAGTAAAATTAGTTCCTAAAACAAATACCTTTTATAAGTTTCAATTTTTTTTCTTAAAAATCACGCCTGAACCTGATTATTAAAAAAAAAACGCTTTTTTACGCTTCATAAAAAGAGCGAAAAAGTGAATTTATTAAATATAAATATATATATATATATATATATATATATATATAATTACTTTGTTTTCATTTTTAAGATATAGCAACCGGAACATTTGATAATTTAATTTATATTAAACTATTAAATAGTAAAAGAGTATTTTTTTAAATATTACAATTTTATTTTTTACTTTCATTTATTTCTCCTTTTTAATTTTTGAAGTATGTCTTTGTTGCAGTTTCATACCCAGTTGACCTATTTAAGCAAAAGTAATTGGACGCATTATGGTCTCCATTGTTCTTGTGATTCATATAAAGACATAAGTGTCTGATTGTAACTTCTAATGAAAGGGGTCACTGGAAATACCCCTTAAAATAACAGTGAAGATTTAAAAAAATCTCGTTTCTTATAAAAAAAATTTAAACATTTTATAATGTTAAAAACAGTTTATAAACTAGTTAATAATGCAGCGCTCAGTCCGAATCTGATTAATGTAAGGAAGTTTTAAAGTTCCATTACTGCGTCAAAGTAGAAGGTAATTTAATAGGTTTAAAACTTCTTGCAAAACCTTTAAAAACTGATGCATTTAACAATAATTTCTTTTGGATAAATACATGATACAAAAAATAAATAAATAGAAAGAAAAGTAACCAGTTAAACTGATTGCATTGAGCTCACACCCTATTCACACTAATTGTATATTACACTCTTATTTCAAAGAATAATTCTGCATGAAATACTCACTTAACTAAATTAAGAGGGGATTAGTCCACCCCCCCTCCTTTATACTTAACCAATGAACCTCCAAAACTAGTCAGGGAAGTGCCTTATCTGAATAAACCTTTATACCAAATTCGAAGCAAATCGGATAATTCTGCATGAAAAACACATTTAGCTAAATTAAGGGGGGATTAGCTGCCCCATTTCCCACCTTTTATACTTAACCAATGAACCTCCAAATATAATTAGTGAAGCGTCTTATAAGAATAAACCGGTATACCAAATTGGGAGCAAATCGGATAATTCTGCATGAAAAACCAATTTATCTAAATTAAAGGGGGATTAGCCCCCGCTCCCCCTTTATACTTCAGGAATGTATTCCCAAAACTCATTAGGGAAGCGCCTTTTCAAAATGAACATATTTACAATTTGAAGTAAATTGGATATTTCTGCATGAAAAATCCATTTATTTAAATTAAGGGAGTATTAGTCCCGTTCCCACCCTTTATACTTAACCAATTAATCCTCATAACTAATCTGCATCATCTGGTGTTTTTCACTCCTGTTCTTTTATTTTGATAGAAAGATTTACGAAAGGGCTCTATTATGCAACTTTAAAGAAAGTTTTAGATATTTGTGCTTTAAATTGCGATAATTTTTTACATGTCATGTACAGATTAAACATAACGTTCTAAACATTGGTTTTCAAAAAAAAAAAAAAAAAAATTCAATAATAACTGGAAACTTTCGGGCACATTTTCTGACTAATTTTTAAATATAAAAGCATGCTACTGGCAGACATAGTTATGGCATTAATTTGTAATCGATCAGTTTTTCCTTTTTCAATAAATGTATCACTTCTTTAGTTATAAACGATTGTAGTCTTTGGAAACACTTTTTCCTTTTCTGTATTGTGGACTTCGAAAATCGACCAAACACGATATCGAATTAAATTCTACATTTCATGCAGCGATATGTGCATAAGAGCGCATTGTACCTAAAATAGATTATTCTTCATTTATATATTACTAGCAGCCTTTGCCCGTTTCGCTGGTAGGTTTCGCCTAACTAACTTTGAAGCAAATGAAAAATTTTAGTGAATTTGACCATCTGTTTTAAAGTAATATGGAACGTTATCTGTCTTTCTGTATTGCTGAAAACGATACGAACGGCATTACGTTGTTATATTTTAGAATGTTTTAGGTAAAATTTGGGCTGTTAAGAAGCGACTCCTTTTGTTGATCATTTATTGTAAGATTTGATGTAAAACGATATGCAAAATGCTAAAAACACCCCTAAAAATTACATAATTAGCAGTTCAAATACCATCAGAATCAATTTAGAAGAATCAACAGCCCGAACGAAATTTCCAGTTTCATTTTATATATATAGTAGATATTATAAACCCCAAATCCTTCACAGATGCAATGATTTTCTGTAAAGTAAGCTGAGGTTACTCGACTATGCGATATTTTACCAATTCCTACACACAGGTCTTTCAGTTACTCGATGATGCAATCTTCTGCCGTGTGTTACGCAGCAATATAAGTTACTAGATGACACTGTAATTTACCAATTACTATACACAACTATCTCACTTACTCGATAATGCGATCTTCTGTTGATTTATACACACAGCTATCTAAGTTACTTAATAGTACGTTTTTTTGGGGGGGTTTTTTTGTTTTTTTCCCCCAATTCATACATATTCTCATTTACTCAATAAAGCGATCTTCTTCCATCTACACTCACCGCATCTTAAGTTACTTGATGATATGGTACTTTATCCCATCATACAGACACAGAGATTTTACCTTAACCCCTTTGGGACGGGAGCCTTTTACGAAATTTTTAATCTTTTGTCACCGTTTTTTAAAAACAGAAATTTGTGTCTTCTCGGATCGAGAAAATGCGCTGATTAAATAAGGGAAATTTTACAGTAAAATTTTACTGGTGAGGAAAAACATGGATTCTGAGCGCTTCATGCGGCACGTATACGTGTCGCTCGTCCCCAAGGGGTTAAAAAGGTGAGTAAAGGCGGGGAACTCATTTAAGAGAATTTGGACCAGTATTTTGACAAATCGCTGCATAGTCTGAGTAATTATTTAAAAAATTAAGTTTAAAAACCTTAAATATGAAAACCGGTACTTTTATTCTTTTTGCCCAGGAACATGGCACAATAATGTTTCAAAAAAGATTAAAATTGATGTTTTATTAGCAATTAATCTTAAAAGACCTTTCTGTGAAAAATAAAAGCTATATATTTATAAATATGGACTTTCTTTAACTACCAAATCTTGTCGATTCGTCAATACCAACATTCTAAACCATTGAAATATCAACTTTCTCTCCTGACGGGCCAGAGGTAAATTAATAAACGTTACCGCCAAGCAATCGACGACAGTTGATAAAAGAAAACTGTAATTTCCATAAGCTTTTATTAAGATCTCACCTAATTTTAAAAATCAGCATTTTTAATTATATCTATGTGATGTTTTATACAAACGCGTTTATATTTCATTAGTTACAATCATCGATTTATTAAAGTAATAATAAATCGTTATTCTACATTAGACGTACAATATCCTTTAATTATTTTGAGCAGTCTGTTTGTTTACGTGAAAATACTTTTGTTGTTAGAAAGGAAATATTATTTGCGTTGACTTAGAATTGGCAACAATAGTTAAAAATTTCATCTCGAAATATGAAATAAATGTCTCGTGTAAATATATTTTTGATTTTAAACTGCTTGGCAATATTATTATTTGGCCATTTTTAAATATTATGAAGTAATTTCCCCCATTTACTGCGTTTAAATTTACGTATATTAATGAATTTACTATTTTAAAGTTTTCTTTCATTTTTAATATTCACGTGTAAATACAATTTTTATGACGCAATTTTCAATATTTTCCTCCCTTTAATATATAATTATTTAATTCTAATTTTAAGGTTACTCGAAGATGCGGCATTTTACTAATTCTTACACACTATCTATGTTACTCGATAACGCAAACTTCTGCCGCCTGTAACTATCTGCTGCCGTTCTGCCGCCACGGCAATTTAAGTTACTCGGCTATACGGTATTTTGCAAACTACTACACACAACTACTTCAGTTACTCGATAATGCGACCTTCTGCCCATCTATAACATAAAGCAATCTAAGTTACTTGATCATATGGTATTATACCGATTCTTACACTCAATTATTCATTTACTCGATAATGCGATCTTCTGCCTTTCTGATCACACAATAAGCAAAGTTATTCGACGATATTGTATTTTATCTAGTCATAAGAGCACTTTGATAATATCATAAAAAGGAAAAGAGGAAGTAAGATAAGGGGGGACTCACTGACAAGAATTCGGTCTATTGTTTTGTGAAATTTTTGCATGGACTGCAGACCTACGTCGATAAATGTTTTAAATCGAAATTAAAGGATAAAGCAAATATGAACTATATATATAACCGATATAGTATTTTAAATAGTTGGTTGTAGTGTAAGCGTGGTTTGTCTCTCAGAAGAACGAAAAAAAGGCTGTTTTTAGCTTTTTTTTAAGGATAAGAATGAAAATTTGTGTTCCGTGTTTTTTTTGCAAATTATTTATAATCATTTGAAGGATATTGCATTTTTTTAAATCAAAAATTGATTATGTGGATTCAGTTGCGTAGGTGATGCGCGTCGTGCACTTCCGACTGGGCGGGACCCGATAGATTACCAGAGGCGTCTACATTTAATTTTCGTTAAATATTATGAAAGTAGATAAGATTGTCTGGGCGCTTCAAGTATTTGGAATTCAAAAAATTGAAAATAACAAAATGGGGGCCATTTGAAAAAAAGTCTCTTTTTGGCATCCTTTTACGCACTTTGGCGTTATTTTAAAAATGTTTTTTTAATATGAAAAAGGCTGAAAAAGGTTCAAGCCCCATTGAATTAAGTCCCCTTTAATTAAAAGCCTGCAAGATCTGTTTAATAGAATTTGGGTTCTAATCCCGCCCACTTTAAAAAAGTCATTTTACGTAAAATGCGTTTGTAGGGCTCTAAAACAGTAAAAGCCTATGGACGTGTTGCGCTAAAGCACAAAATAACTACGAAAGGTCTTCGAATTCGGCCAAATAATTTTATAAGGATTATAAATAGACTGTAAGGAATAGAAAAATGTAAAAAGAAAAAATCGATTTTTTGAATCGAAAAAAAGCAAATCTCCTCTTAATGAAAAATGTATAATAACAATAAAATGAAGCTCTTTTAAAAAGTTAAATGAAAACATAAATATTAATGCATAAAATAGTTTCATTCTAAACATCTTTTCATCTTTTTCTCATAAAAATGTTTTACTTCTTTGACTGGCTGGTATAATGTATATATTATTACATTTAACATACTTTCTAGGATTCTGCTGAAAATCTTTATAATGCAACTATCTATATAATTTATTTCTGAGATGTAAATAATGTATTTTGCACTTACAAATCACCTGTATTTCACATACATATAGTTGAAATATCTGCTATTTTTCGAAACATTAAGTTTTACACATTTTGACCTTTAACCTTTTCGAGACGGCATCCCTTACACAAATTTTACTTGGTTGGCACCGCTTTTTTTAAACAGTTCCCTTTATTGGTGAAATTCCAAAAAATGCTCTAATTAAAAAAGACAAATATTACATTTATTATTTATTTGTATTTCACTATGTAATTAATTCTCTGTAATATGACTGAACTCATGGTTTTTCAGGAAGGAAGTACAATTTATTTCTGAAAAAAAATATCAAGATTTTGGTAATCACACTCTTTTTTTTATAAAATCTTTTTATGTATTAAAATACAGATTTTTTGGTTATTAAGACTGGCTAAACCTGAAATAAAACTTCCTTAATTTATGATTTTGATGTGAATTAATAGGTACCATTAGAAGGTAAGTTTCATTCAATAATTCAAGGAAAATGTATCTTATCTTTATTATGCAGATTTAATTATACATTATTAATTATTTACTTGATCTTTACTTTTAATAGTTTAATCATTTTTTAAATTATCTTACTTCTTATCATTTTAGCTTATTACTGTACTTAATTATTTTAATATTTTACTATATTGCAAGGATTTTTTATAATTTTGATTGCATAATTATATTCAAATGACTGTTTAAAAACTGTAAACAAAGCAATGATCAGAAATCTGCAAAATTCTAAAATCTGCACAGCCTCTGGTTCCAAGTTGTGCGGATTTGAGGTAGTCAATTGTATAATGATTTTGCCCAGATGTACTGTCTGTTTTCATAAAGCGAAACTTTCCGCGCTTTTGCGCATGTGTCAGGTCTGTTTTGATTTTATCAAAATAGGGAGTGGCCGCCCCTCCGGGTGGTTCCGACCCGACCCCTTGAGTGGGGGAGGTGACCGGAAGCTCGGCAGAGTTCGTTGTGTACGAATGCGAGGGGGCCGGATGGGGACGATTCGCCACCTCCTCGAGAGGCTCATCTCCGACAGGCGTTGAGCACGGTGGCCACGGTTAACGGACGTTGTGCATAGGGCCGCAGCCCGCCTCGGTGGGTACCATAGGTGCGGTCCTCCGGCACCCGGGTTCTCTGGGCAAGCCGGGTAGCGACGATCCATAGGTCGATCCCGGTGCAGGTCTACGGGCCGGACGGTGTCGCCGGGCAAAGACTAGCTAAGGCGATAGGACCCCATCCACCTATTGACTAAGAGGGAGCCTGAAGTATGAGTGAGGGCTTTGTAGTGGAAAGTCCTCGGTGCTCGCTGGTGACGACGGGGCTCGCGGGAACGCCATGCAGGGACTCCCGGAGCAACCGAAGGGCGAGGGTTTCGGACAGAGCCCAAGTTACTTTATGACTTGGGTGGCTCATCCCTCCGAGGACCTCAGCTGGAGCAGTTGGGAGCCGATCCTAAGGGTGGTGGGGTTTGGCGGTGCCCCCGTTGACCAAGGAGCGGTCGCGTGGGGAGGTCAGTATGGTTCTGGTTGCTCCACGTCGTGCCGTGCCCCATGGGAGGGGGTCGGCCGGCAGGTCCACCATCGAACACTACTCCCGCAGGGAAACGGGCCGGAGGCTCGCCGGTAACACGGCGGCTCATCGTGCCTTGGGTGAACTCTTGGTCCGATCCAGGTCCTCCGTGTCTATGCGGTACCGGAGTTTGCCTCGCCTGGTGATGAGGACCTAGAGGTGTCTCCACCTAACTTTCGAACGCACTAACAAAGGTAGCGGTCGGTCACTGCACGGGGTCAGGGGCCTTCGGGCCTGGGTACCCTCGACGGCCGTGAGGTAAGGTAGTGGCGGGCGGGCTTCTGTCGGCCTCCGCTGGCTTCTCTGTCCTAGGATGGAGTCGAGTCGGTGGGGGCTGGCGGGACTCCGTTCCGTCCGACCCCCTAGCGAGGCGGAGTCTATTCCGTCTAGGTGGAGCTTTCCGTGCCCGCCTGGGGTCGCTAACGGCACCTAGTCTGGGCCAACTGGCTCCCGGCGTGATCCGCGAGGGGTTCCGTCGGTTGAGCCGGGTGGTTTGGGCGAAAAGCAAGGAGCTGGGTCGCTTTACGGCCGGAGGGATTTTCCCCGTCCTCCCTGGTTTTCAAGCTAGGGGCCCTTCATTAACTTTCCTATCGGCTGGCCCACAAAAATGTCTCTGCCAGAAAATGGTATCTGATCTTGGGGGCCTGTCCGTAAATTAATTTCGGGTCGGGAAGCCTCGGTTCAGTCCGTGGGCCCAGCGTCTTTATAGGCGTCTGGTTCCTGCGATGGCTTGCGGGGTCTACCGGCTCGAGTAACCAAGTTTAGGGACCACTTGGTTTTTCTAGCTGCGTGGTGAGGACTGTCGTAGCGGCCGTTCGTCTCTTCTTGGGAATAGCCGTCGCCGTGTGCGCTGGGCAGCGGCGTCGGTTTGGCCGGAGTTTGCGTGGGGTTCCGCTCTGTTGGAGCTTGTCTGGCGGCGACCTTCGGGACGCGTCGCGGGGCTTGCTTCATGGGTGGTTCCTTGCGTCGACAAATGGGCCTGAAAAGGGCCTGGGACCGGAAGATGAACCCCTCATCTTATCAAAATAGGGATGATTGGAGGTTGTTTAGCTGAGTGACAACATACAACTGGAACTTCGGAAAATACCTATCTCAGCGTTACCACCCCTTTGGATCGTAAAATCTTCTCAGAATGTTAGGCGCGGCTTTCGAAAACGAACTGTATTTTTTATGTGTTTATAAGGCATCATTTTATTTACATTTTAAAACTTCATCAAAATAATTGTAACTTTTATAATAAATATGTTACATATAATATATGGCAGTAATAATTAGTATATATGATGAAAATTCAAGTAATTTTTTAAAATAAACTGTTTATTTAATGATTTTTTTTATCCCTATTACTGCATTTTATTGATAGTAGTTCAAGAGCCATAATTTTATAAAATTATTTAAGCATTCTGCAAGCAGTCCTTGTTCAATCACAAAAGCCTGCCACTAAAAAATTTTAATACAGAAAATGCATACAATCTTTTTCTCAGATGTAAACAATAAATTTTGCAGTTAAGAAGCTCATGTATTTCACAAATATTACTATTTCTGGGAACACTAAATTTGATACATTGTCGTCTTTAACTCATTACTTTGGAGTAATGAAAACATTGTTATTACATTAACAATTTTTGTAAATGAGTGTTATCACAAAAGCCTGCCACTAAAAAAATTTAATACAGAAGATGTATATAATGTATTTCTCAGATGTAAACAATGAATTTTGCAGTTGAAAAGCACATGTATTTCACAGATATTGCTAATTGCTTGGAACACTAAATTTCATACATTGTCTTCTTTAACGCATTGTTTTGGAGTAATGAAAACATTATAATAATTTTTTTTGTAAATGAGTGTTATAATCGGTGGCAGCTCATGACGTTTTTTTTTCTTTTGAGGCACTAAATGCATGCCTTCTAAAAGTAATATTTTTTTTAAAAAAAAGAAATTTTTGCCTAATTTAAAGTAAGAAACTTCTGCCAAAAATAAGCGAAAGATTTCATTTTTAAAAATAGTGAAAAAGGAATAAATTTGCCAGCCATGCATTTAGTGCCCCCAAAACTGTTAGTCACGAGCTACCACTGTTTATAATGATTTTGCCTAGGCATATTTGGATCATGCTTTAAGGTAATTTAATAATGTGTGACATGATCTTTACCTATTATGTATAGGTGCAGATTCAGTCGCCATGTGAAGACTAAATTTTTTTCTTTGGCCACTAACTTCCAATGTCTCAGTCGCGATGCGTTATACAGGGATGCTCCTTTTCTGCAAATGGTAGATTTCTACCTTTTTAAAAAAAATGAAATTCGTGTATTCTCCTTCATAATTCCTACAGTCCAGAATGATCTGTTTAACACAGAAAACTATTTTATTACATAGAAAAAAAAACGTCTGAAGTGTGTTTTGATTTTTATAGCTCTAAATAATTTTACACATTGACAATTTTTTTAATGTAATGTTATACGATAAAATCAAAATTAGAAATATTGTTGTCCTAATATTTCCCACTACCATGATTGCTTAGCTTTACATTTTTTTTAAATGTATCTTGTCCAACTATATCTTCTGAATATGAACATAGTTTAACATTTGTATTACACTTAATAATAAAATTTAAAGAATTTTGTGATTAAATTAAACATACTCATTTGATGTAATTAGTCTGTGTTTTCTTGTACATAGACATATGTATATATCAAATAAATTATTTTCCACTTTGAATTCAGTCCCTTACAAACACTAAATTCTTTTTATGTGTATGTTTCACAATGAGGCCACTGGACTTTTTGGGTTTAGGAGCCACTTTCTCCTTCCAGATATTGCGAATCTACACCTATACTATTATGTAAAATGCTATCATTTTCATTATTTCTGGTTCTAAGGAATGCAATTTAAAGCACGTTTACAAGGTAAATTTAACGATGAATGAAATATGATCAATGTAATGCAAAATTCTGTAATACGCAGAACGTCTCATCCTAAGGTGTGTGTTATAAAGATCTATCGTATTTGTCTTCATATGTAATTCACTCATCAAAAACCCTAAAGATTTAGTACCTGTGAGTGCTCTGAAGAAGGCATTATTACAACTTTATAATTTTTTCATTCTGTGGCACAAATTACTCAGCTTACAATTCACCAATCAAAGCATTGCCATCTTGATTTTTTTCCACTTACTTTATTTACCTCAGAAGTGGTTAAGATTTTTGTATATTGTAAATCCTAAAGGTATTAATAGCAAAAAAAGCATCTTTAACCCCTTGGGGACGAGCAACCGGTATACTTGTCAATTAAGGTGTTCAGAATATTTCATTATTCTCACCACTTATTTTTAATTGTAAAGTTTATCTTATTTAATCAGAGCATTTTTACGATTCAAATACAGAAAATTTTCTGTTTTGAAAAACCGGTGGTAAAAGATTAAAAATTAAGCAAAGGACTCATATCGCAAAGGGGTTAAACATCTTGAATTAAAGTGAACTTTAATAACCTTTCGCTTTAATTGCCAGTGCTCTTCCAATTGAGCTATCTGGACGACAACCCAGCCAACACAATATTTGCTCACAACAACTACTATGATATCAAATGCTTGTGTGGAAAATAATTTAAAGTGTACATGATTATATATTTTATTTTATTATTATTAAGCAACAGACTTTGCAGATTAGTTTTTCTAAAAAGTTCTAAAGATTCAAATCTCCAGGCTGGAGGGGGAAAGTGGTAAATTTCAGGAAAAGGAGGATAATTTATTTTAATTGGTTTTTATTGTCACTAATAATCTTTAAAAAGACAGAAGAATTTTCTTTATAAATAGCTTTAAAGATTCAAATCGCTAGGCTGGAGGGGGAAAGTAGTATTTTTCAGGAATAGGAGGATAATTTATATAGAATTTTCTGTCTAAAAGTAAAGATTTTTTTTTTGCTGGGGAGTAGGGTGAGGGAGGAGAGGAAAATGTACATTTGGGAAGTTAGGACTTAATTTATTTATTTATGTAAGTGAGCAACAAATGTTGCAGATTTTTTTTTTCAAATTAAGTTTGAAAGATTTTAATTATTTATTAAGCTGGAATTATTATTTATTTATTTAATTATTTATTAAAATGGATGCAAAGGGTTAAATTAAAGGGCAAAAATTAAAAATAAAACTTATGTAAATAGTATTTTTTGCGTCATTGTATCCGAACTAAGTGAAATGTATTCAAATGGATACTATGAGGCAAAAAAATTATTTACATAAATTTTATTTTTAATTTTTAATAGCATGATACAAAGATAAATCAATTTATTCAAATAAATACATTTCAATGCATTATATAAGTTCAGTGAAAGTGACATATTTAACAGTGTATTGGAAAATTAAAAATATTCTTTACATGTGTGAATATATCTTAGCCAAACTAAAAATAATTTAAATCGAATTTTAAAACAAATCGTTTAATGCCACATCAAGGTGTCACTTAAATTTTGATATCATATCTTATAAAACTCATGCTTTGAATTTATGAGTGATATGAATGATAAAGGATCAATGAATAAACTTTTATACATCTTTTTAAATTGAACATAATTTTTACACATGCAATTATAACAAAATAAAATGATTAAATAAATATGTATAGAGATTATAATTAATAGCATAGCGTTACTCAAAATTTGATATCATTATTTTTAAGTTCCATATTTAAAATTCTTAGAGCATAAGATAAAGCGCTGCGTCACAAACTTTTAACCCGTTAAGGGTTTTTGTATTGATATAAAATACAAGAATTGCAAAAATTACAAATTTTGTACGCTTTTTTTTTCTCATTTGATATTTTTTTATTAGTTATCGTCATAACGCGTGAACATTCACGACACGTCTTAGACTTTTGGAGGCCCTGCGTACAAACACGATTTTGAGCTACATTCTTATGTTGTGTATTAAGTTGAAATCTCGGGGTAAATATCATATATGATTACTCTGAGGTTGAAATATGTTGTAAACGTATTATATTTTATAGTTCTAATAGGCTGACACAAATTAAACTTGATACTTTATGGCTTCACGTAGTCAATGTTAGTCATAAGTGCACAAAATTTGAATTTCGTTTTATTGAAATAACAAAAAATGGAATTGCATTTCCAATTTTTCTATTTAAAAAAAAAGTGTTCTTAAAGTTAGCAATGTCTGTTGTTACAGGGCATACAGAAAAAGCATGTTTTCGGTTAGGAATCAGTTTTAATTCAAGATGCTTAAGGCTTCAGACCCTGCAGGCGAAGACACTCACGAGCTAATGCTAATCCGATGGGGATGGATTTTTCTAATATCTCGTTTGCATTGCGACATTTTTTTTATTTTTTATTTATTTATTTATTTATTTATTTATTTATTTATTTATTTTTTTGTATTGGATAGCCGAGATCCGTCTCTACATCGCACCTTTCTTACTTTTTTGATTTTGGTTGCAGATATTTTTTAGAATGACACTTTCTTTTTTAGAACCGGTTTTGAAATTGAAAGTAACTTTATAAAAAAAATATCTGCAACCCAAATCGAAAAAGTAAAAATGTTGCGATGTAGAAACGGACTTCGGCTATCCAGTGAAAAAAAAAATAAATAAATAAATAAAAGATTAAAAATGTCGAAATGCAAACGAGATATTAGAAAAATCTATCCCCATAGGATTAGAATTAGCTCGTGAGTGTCTTCGCTAGCAGGGACAAGAGTCTTAAGTTAATAGGAAAAACACTATTTGATTCCACAACATCCGAAAAACTAATGTAAAAAATTTTTCATTTTTACGAACAAAAAATGTCTTAGTGAATGTGTAGAAAGATGTGATTTGCTGATTGCAGTGCAAAAATAAAAAACACGAGAACACGCTTATATAACTTTCAAATGCGTGCTTTAGACCTTTTTTAGACATGATTTTTATGATGTAGTATTAACCCGTAATTTGCTTTATCAATGTTTTGTGCATTACGAAGTTTGTTGTTACGAAGTTTGTTACAATGTTTTGTGCATTGCAAAACTATGCATTGGAGTTACTGGGACCCTATTGTACGGTAAAAACTATATAAATAATGAAACTCAACACCTATTATTTTTTGTTCTACCTACTGACACCCACCCCCCCTCCTATACACACACAACCTTATACGGACATGGAACTATACCCTGTGCATCAATCTTTGGCTAATATTGCCTTGTGAACATTTAAGCACAGTTTAATTGTTCTAGCCCGGGGTCGACGAACCTTTTTACACCCGCGTACCAATTTTTTTTATGAAAATGACGTGCAATTAAAATATAAATTTAATGAAAAATAATAAATTAAAATTACTTGAAAATTATTTATTAGTATTAAAATGTTTTTAAGTAATATGCATGAATTAAATACCTTTTAGAAAGTAATAAAAGATTAAATGCGATTTTTGTAGTGACATCGAGGATGAAGAATAATAAGTATCAGATTCATACTAAGATCATTTCAATAGAAGATAAATTGAACTAGAAATACCTATGTTTCTATTTGAGTTTTTTTCTTTTTTATCTATATTATTTGTTTGTGAAAATAATAGCAGGCATGAATAGACGGGGAAATTCGTAAACGACAAATGGCCGCTTTTACAAACAGCTCTGTAATTAAGTTCCAAGTTGTAATATTTCAGCATCGGCATTTTTACTTATATTATTTAATAATTTTTCCTTTTCAATAGTTTCCAAATATTACATTTGTTTGATAATTTTTTCAGTCCATATTGAGCTGCGATTTGACATTAATAAAGCAGAATAAAAAATCCTCCCATTTTCAATCGATTGAATTTAGACAAGATTTGATAATCTAAATTTATGTATTTTGTCTAATGTTATCGCATCTTGATTAGAGTCCCAAACAATCCTGTGCCAAAATTATCCTGTTACGTGTCAAAAATGGCACGCGTACGATAGGTTTAACGACCCTGTGTACCATAGGTTTAACCCTGCCAACACAGGCAGGGTTAAAAGGGCAAAAGATAAATAAATACTCTTTTGCAATCACATTAATTTATTTGAAAATAGCACTAAATTTTCACTTAAAATTGACTGAAGATTCTTTAAACAAAATGTAATATTTTAGTAAATTATACTTTGTACTGTACATGTAAAAAAGTTTTTAGTACGCTAATTTTCACAGAATAAAAGAATTAATACTTTGAAACTATTAAAAAACTTTTTCGGTTGCAAAACATAGTGTATATTTCAGGAAAAGACTTAATTTGTTTCTTTTCCTTTCATCTGATTTTTTCCCCACTCTCTTGAAAACTCCAAAGCTTATATAAAACATTAATGTATTCTTATTTATATCAATTTTCCACGTTGTTTATATTATATTATATTTTATATATATATATATATATATATATATTGACAACTGATTTAAGATATATTTAAATTATTTTTTATGATAGTTCATTACTGTTATAGATAAATATTAATATTAATAAATCTTCAGTTGTGTGGAATCTGAATTAAAATATCTGAAATTTTTATGATTGTGTTGGAAAATTATTTCGTGATTTTAAGTCCAAGTTTAAACGTTCGATACATATTTATACAATATTGTTGATATTGGCTGTTAAATAAATTGCGGATTATTATCTGAATAATTATTGTAAAATTTACATGCATTTTATAAAAAAAATACAAGATTATGAATATTATTTTTTTCTTTCTTTAAAACAAACCAAAGAATACATTCTGTAAAGTTGAAAATGCACTATCATTTTTCCAGAACCCTTTACAAACATGTGTCCCAGCTAAACTAATCGCTTTTACCCCGAGCGATTTCTCACCCTCCTCTGTTAGATAATTGACAACAAGTGGATAGAGTGATAAAGTGTGCCAAACAGCTGTATTTTCAAAAGAAAAGGGAAAAAACACACTTTTAGCATATTGTTTAAGTTCTCATGTCATGTGCAATATGTTTTATTTTATAATTTATATTATGCTTGAAAATATTTATTATCAGCAGTAAGTTGACTATTTTGAAAATATTGATATATATCGAAAATATCGGATACATGTCAAAATATCGGATATTTTTGATATTTTCGAAAATATCGTGATATTTACAAACCCTGAGTATTACATTTTTTAGTAACATACATTTATTTTTTCTACAAATAATATTTGAGTTATTTTACTATGCTTTTTATGGTTGATGTAGCTAAATTGATAGGATAACAAGAGTTTATTTTTGTTATTTTGTAATAAGTTTTATATTAATTTATGTGCAAAATGTTTTAGGATTGTCGTTTTTCGGAACTCAAACTGCTCCATGGATAGATTACTTTGTTTTCTGTATCTCTCCTCCCTTTTTACTGTATAAATTTACCATTGAAAAAACGAAGGAAAGAGGAAAAAGAAGCACACCGAAATGACTGGTAATCTGCCGTCAAAATGCAGAGGGAAGTAGACAGGCAGTGGCAAAAATGTTTAAAAACCTCAGAATAAATCCCAAAATTTTAGGAGAAGATTTTGCGGAAACACGGAAATTATATTATTACGAAATAGGGAATCAAGAGCATCAATCATTGTTTTATTTTTCTACTTTTGAACTATCGTAAAGTACCGAAAGTAAGCCCCCTTACAAATATAAGTATCCCCAACATGTGATTTTTTTTCTTTTTTGAAAAAGTATAAGGTCTCCCTCTTGAAGTTTTATTTTTTGACGCTCTCAATCCTCCTGTGTTTTTCAGGAAATTCCTTCAGATTTTTGTTTCCATATCTTCTAAATGAATACATCTTATGCAATTTATTTTTATTTAATCTCTTTACATATCATTGTATCGCGATGGCATATGTTCAATGTATTATACTATTAATGTTTACATTGACTTTTATGCACTAATAAGATTTAATAGATATTTATATTGAGTTAAAGTTTTATAATATTTGTTCATATTTTTTTCATATCTAAATTAACTATTTTATGTAAACTTGCTTCATTAATTTAATATTTTTATTAATGGAAACTACTTAGCTTCTATGGAAGAGAGTTTAATTTGATCTGATTTTATTTTTTAAATTGTTCAAATCCTGAGGAACTTCATAAATTCGAAATACCCCCCCCCCCTACCCTCCCAATTTTCCTACCCTTTTCACAAAAGTTCCAATTATAAACACCCCTTAAAATCATTAGAATTTCCTGTTTGCTAAAGAGGGGCTTACTTTCGGCACTTTACAGTACTTGATTTAAATTATTTTAGGAGCATCCTGATTCATTTACTTTTAAAATTTAAGAGAAAACTATAATAGCTCTGTCATTTTTGTAATTTTTAGTTTTTATTTCCAATCTTAAGGCGATTCTCTAACTCTCTTCTCAAAAATAGGAAAAATTTTGACACATTTTCTGACTCATTTTCAAACATAAAAGCATAAAATTGACAGGCCAGGCTATTAACGTAATTTGGAATCGAATGGCGTTTTGAATTTTCTGATAAATAAATTACTTAAGGAGTTATAAGCAATTGTTGATACGTGACGGCAGATTTCCCCCTTTTCTGTGCTGTCGCATCCGGAAATTCCGTTCAAATTGCAAACGTGCGCAAGATTTTCTGAAAGATCCTCTGCTTTTACCAAAAAGATGAAAAATACATTAAAATACATAATTACATAATCATAACACTTGCCAATTCCATGCGTTTCCGAACAAAAATGAATTCAGAAAGGTGACATAAAGTATCTTCTTTTGATTTGAGAACAACCGTAATGCTATAAAATCACAGGTTCGTTTGTAAAATAAGTAAATAATAAAAGATAATTTCGAGATGAAGATTCGAGCTTTTTAAAGAAAAGTATACTATCCTCTCGTGAACTATCGTGATTGTTTCCTCTAAAACAGCTAATGTGTTAAATACTGTATTCTCAACATCCTCAGTTGCACTTATGTACCACACATTTTGTATGATTCATTTTATTTTATTGGATTTATATAAAGAAGTCTTCTTTTCTAAAATTTATATATAAAATTTATGGCATAACTTTTGAAATTCGTATCTAATATTATGACATATATGATTTAAAAAGAAAACTTGTACATTTAAAAAGATGGTAGGATGTAGTTAACGGCTTTACAGGAGAATAATAATAATAATAATAAATCACAGTTAACTTTTTTTTTACGTCCAAATCCTTCATACATGTTCGTATGTAGTCAGTGCATTGAATATTTCTCTGAAGTTATTGCCACTGCTCAGTTAGTTCAAAGTAATAGATTTAGAGCTTGCAGCTTATGTTAGAAGGATTTCGTTAATAAATATGTAAAGTAGAATACGTTACAAGTCCGATATGTTGATTTTATCTAGTTTTATTCAGTCTAATATACTTAATTTTTAACGCTTTTAAGCGGTAGTTTCATAGCTCCCAACTTTTACACTTTTTTCTTACCGCTATTTTTTAAAAAGCATTTTTTGCCTTATCTATCGCCAAATTTCGAGGATTAAATAACGGGAAGATTGTATTAAAGTAGAGTAGCAGAAAAGCACAAAAGTTGGCAGTTTTATCGCTACCATATCTACTTTATCAAACTACTTTTTCTATATTAAAGTTGAAATGCATATTAACTTAAATCATTCAACATTTAAATTAGCATTTATTAATATCCGAATAATTAATTATAGGAATACGTTAGAAATTTATAATTGATTTGATTCCGTTACAAAGTAATAGATTTGCTTCAAATCTCTCAGTGTACTCCTAGATTTTTTGAGTAATTTTCGGTTTTTTTATTTTCCTGGTAAATATTTTATTACGAAGTATTTGGATTAGTGATGTTTGACAACATTCATTTCTTTATCTGGCCATGTCATTTTATTTCTTACTTATTTATTCATTTATTTGGCGTGAGGGGGGGAGGGGATGCTTTTCTTGCTTTTTTTTTTTTTTTTTTCAATGCCAATAGCATGCCGATTCTTGAAGCTGTTTTCAGTCAAAGTACCCATACCAGTAGGGGGAAAAAACAACAACAAAAAAACAAGAAAACAAAACAAAAAAAAAACCACATGTGTTTATTGTTTTTGTTATTTTTCTTTTATTGATAAATATGTTCGTTTTTTTATAAATCCTTGAAACATCTGAATGCTAAAGTTTTGCTGCTGGTGCTTACTTATTATGTCGATTTTTACAAGTCAAGTATTTAATAAAAACTACGTTATAAAAATATAAAACAGTGCCCTTTGGAACTGAATATCATTCCTGGGAAATTATTATCCAACGCTTACAATTACTGTTATATTGCTATAGAAAAATACTTTCAAAAGGCTCTGCAGAAAAAGACCTGATTTTTTTCCCCTGCTTTTTTTTTTTTTTTTTTTTTGTGCAGGATAGATGGAAGAAATCACCATATACATAGAGGGTAACGCTTGTACAAAATTCTATGAGAATAATACTAATATTGCATTAATATAATGTTGAAGGTTGATTTATACCATAACTAAGCTATATTAAATATAACGTTTGTATCAAAATAAGTCTAATTTTTGCTAAAAAAACACTTCCGTTATGAATATTAAAGGCATAATTTAACAATGCAATATGAGTTACATTATACAAAAGTGTTAGCTGATTTCCAGCTCATTATATTTTTTTCAAGCATGAAACATGCCAATTTGATTTTGAGTTAAAACGGCAATCGTTAATTTTTAATAAATTTGATAGAAATTCGAGAGAAAAATATTGGAGAAAGAACTAATGAAATGACGAATTTGCTGCTTTTATTTGTTACGTACTATTTCTTTTGCATTCATGAATTAAAAGAAAAAAAAAAAAAAAAAAAAAAAAAAAAAAAAAAAAAAAAAGAAAAAAAAAAAAACGCTACTGTATATTTTATGAAAGGGCACTTCCTAAAGTGTAGTTAAAAAAATAAAAAATAAAAATGTAATATTGAGAACCAGTACATATTTTTAATAACACATACATGGGTCCACATCTGTAAGTAGAAATATAATGTTAGGAAAGCTGTATTGACAACATAACTTTTTCATTGGAGATGGAGAAGCCTGATTTATTTGAAACAATTGTTATACGAATCGCTTTACCAATCACGTCTGCCTATAGAGAAAGTATCGAAATATTATTTTGGTCTACATTTTCTTAAATAAATTAGGTAAAGAAAGGGCTTATACTTATAGTTGTAAAGCTATCGAAAGAACTAGATCTAAAATTTTTGATATCACGATATTTTCATTAATTACGTTGAGGTTGAAATAAAACCCTGATCTCTTAAAGTATGATTTCGCGAAAACGATGCGAAACGAAAAAAAAACATATGTATGCATTCTAAATTTCCCTATACCAACATAATTCTGGTAACTCTTCAACTATAAGAAGAGTTTACTATGCTTTTCAAGTTCAAAAGACAAGTTTTCTTATCTTGGAATTGGAGAAGAGACAGAAAGTATGCTGTTATCTATTAATGTTCCGGAACGGGTTTGCAAAAAAACATCTGCAAATCATTATTCAAAGATGCTTTAGGAAAAAAGTGTGTGTGTGTGTGGGGGGGGGGGGGAGGGAGGGGGGGGGTGTATGCGCATATTTGAAAATTATCACAGGTTCTGTAGAGAGGATACTTTATGGTTTGAAATTTTAAAAGCCTTCCTGTTTTGAAAATTAAAGCTATCTGGATTTCTAATTTATGGTTGCTTCAAAGAAGTAATATTTGAAGCGTATCTCATACAGTCAATGGCATATCTAATAATTATAATTTCGTGTTTTTTGCTTACATAATCTTTTAATTTTTTTTCAATGACATTTTAATTTCATTATAATTATCACGCAAGATTTACTCGTAATAAAAAAAAATTGAAAGTATTTTAAATTCGAAAAATAAAGCTATAAATTACTTTTTTATTATTATTATTATCCTGATATTACTTCAAAATTGAAATTAATTGCATTACAGATAATTTCGCATGATTATAATTCAAACAATGCGTGTTGATTTTATGTGGAATTACTCAATTTATGTATGTATGCTCTTACCATCAAATTAAATTTGTTGAATTCATGAATTTGATTTGTTTAAGATTAATCTTTTATTTACAATATCTCTGTAATAACGGAAAATGAACTGCGCTAAATGTGTAGTTACCTAAATATATAATTGAAAGTAAGCTGTAATTAAATTTGAACGTAAACGTTTGATGAAAGTAAAATAATTTAATTTAGAATGCTTGACATTCAATAAAGAACTTTTTGAAAACTAACACGAAGTCACTCTTTCAGTTTGAGAAAAAAAATTTTCTCTATTAGTAAAATATACATTTGAATTAATATTTCATATTTATTAATTTTTTCGGATTTTGTCTATAATTTGATTAAGTGTCAAATAAAATAAATAAAAAAAATAAAAGAGAGGGGGGGTGGTGGAAGAAGACAAAGAAAGAAAAAAGGAAAGAAAGGAAATTTTGAATACGTCAATAGATTATATTAGATAGATGGCGAAGGTCAAAGAACTTTTTTTAAGTGCGAAGGAGGATGGGGGGGGGGGGGGGGAAGAATAATATTTTTTTTCTTTCAGTGTACATAAAAATGATTTCATTTAATTTTCCATTTTAATTTTTTTAATACTTTTTCCCATACAAGAGATTCTCCAAAATAATTTGTTTGTTGCGCAAATGATTTTCGTTTGCTTTCTTTCTATCGCTGTGTGTTTTTATTCAATTTGTGTCTCTTCGAGGGATAAATCAAGAGACATCGTTAACGAAAAAGAACATGTGCACTAGTAAGACAGAAAATAAATACAACATTTTGCATTTCATAAATAGCACATAATTTTGCTGTCCTAAATTAGTCTTGGGTTACACATTACTATAATGCGTGGTGAAAAAAAAATGCTAAAATGAATGACGAATTTACAAAATTACAAAGTTTATAATGTTCATATTCTGTGGGGGTGTGGGAGGGGAGAGTTTACCAAAAGTTTATACGCAATTTCTTTTCATCTAATAAGACAAAATTAAGTTAATCTATAAATGTGTATAGATTAATGATCAAATACACGCTATTTTATCTTTATTTTAATACAAATTTAGTTAGTGGTTCTTTGACAGATATGATAAAGTTAAAAATATTACAAAATTTAATAATGTTCATATTATACGAAAAAAAAAGGTTTACCAAAAGTTTATACGCAGATTTTTTATTTTTTTTTACTTCTAATAAGACGGAGTTAAGTTAATCTATAAATGTGTATAGATTCATAAACGTGATTTTATATTTTGTTATATTAATACTGATTTAGTTAGTGGTTATTTGACAAATATGACAAAGCTACAAAATTTCTAATGTTCCTATTCTCCCCTGAAAAAAAATAAGTTTACCAAAAGTTTATACGCATTTTTTTTTCATCTAATAAGACAGAGTTAATCTTTAAATGTGTATAGATTAATAAACATACGTGATTTTATCTTTCGTTTTAATACCGATTGAGTCAATGGTATGTCATTTATACAGGTCATTTAGGCGAATATTCTAATATTCAGTTTCTGAACAATTTTAAAATTCTGCCTCTCCCATAATTTATATGTGGACGTGAGTTTCAAAACTCACGTTATCCAAAATTTTAAATAACGCGTTTTCCCTTTCAATCTATTTTAATGGGAATCTGCACCGAAGAAACACAACAATCTGCAAAAAAAATGGCTTTATCCCGCATTTTTGGTATTGAAAATCTTGGTTTACCATGAAAACCAATGAACATAGAGGTTTTTCGCGATTTCCCGAAATTTGATTTTCTGGATAAGGCGATTTTTGAAACTCACCTCCTCTCATATATATATACATACCTTTTGTCTTTTGTTTTATACTTACGATGACCATATTTCATTGAAAGAAATACGGGTAAAAAAAGTGTTGAGAAATCATCACCCTCCCTTCATAGAATACGTAGTAAAACCTTCATAATAGAACCTTTATTTAGCGAACAATCTTTTTTTTTTTTTTTTAATCCACGGCGCATATGCACTTTTTTTTTATAACAGATTTTAAATTTTGAAGCAAATTTTGAATGTATAATTTATATATATATATAAATATATATATACTATTGTAAAACAAAAAAACAAAAAACAAAAAAAAAATGTTACCATTATTAATTGCTATTTTAATTTATGGATTTTAATGCTGTACCTTTTTCGAATTTAAAATCGCTATATAATTATGTAACTATTTCACAAAGATAATTGCGTATTATGTGTTTGCTTCTCGATAATGCTTTCGCTTCATTTAACATTTACTGTGGAAAAAGGAAAAAAAATCAGACTCTGAAGAAATTTGCACATATTGGAAAGTACATTTATATTATAAGCAAAGATAAAAACTAACTAATTTTTAAGACTTACATAATAAAATTTTATACCATTATTAATAATTATAATACCATTAATTTTCAATTGGATTATTACTTTTTTTTTTTCAGAAGTGCTTCAAATAAACAACAAATTTCTAAAGCAATATTTTTGTAGCTCATGAGTAATAGAAATGTGCATTTAATCAACAAATTTTATGATTTCCTTTGTGTTGCACACATTTATGATGGTGGGAATAATAAAAATATTGCTACGGAAGTAAAATAAAAATAGCAAAACGTATAGCAATATTAAATATAGCTTTCAGAAGACATAGCGCAAGCTTTTTCAAAGTTTTAAGCTTTTTGTATTTTAATTAATGCTAACCGTTTATAATACTCAATGAGCTACTTTTTAAAATTTGCAAATAATTTGCTTTTCCATTTAAATTATCTGTGTAATAAAACTAATTTCAATTTCAATTTTTAAGAGTAGCGTTCTTTAATTATGTAACAAAAATGTGAAATGTGTCATTTCTTATGGAAAGATTTATAGACTAATTATTCATTAATATCAACTATATGCAGCAACTTTTTTTCAGCGTACTAGTATGAAAGTACTTTAAACAGGCGGAAATGCAGTTAAATTAATTTAACGTTGTTCTTTAATAATAATAATGATTTCTTTATTTCTTACTGATTTTATAACCTTTTAATTTATTATTATAATTATTTAAAGAAAATAATGATCTAATCGCATTGAAAAGTCCTTTTTTCTGCTCAAGTGATTTCTGTTTTGAATGAAATACAATATACTCTCGATATTTCGAAGTCGAAGGGACGCTAACTAAATTTCGAGATATCGAGTTTTCGAGATAACAAGGTCATAACTAAAACATAAAAATTCACGTAAAATCACAAGATACGGAATAATATTATAAAAATTAGAGTCATGATAAATGAGAATAAGTATAAATACGTAATGAATGTTGACAATAAGTCTAAATACAAGATGATAATTTTAATTTTTTAAATAGTAGAAAATAATTTACGTTAAGTTGGAAAGAATTAGTAAATACATAAATGAATTTACAGCGCTAGAATTTCTTAAAGGCCAGTGTCGTGGCCTGGGGACTTCTCTTTTGATATTGTTCTTCAACCAATTTTTCTGTTCGAAAAATAGCGGTAAAGCCATCGTTTTCCACGTTTTCCGAGCATTACATACAAAAATGCCATCCATATGACAAGGAAACACTTGTTTTTCACCTTTGTTTGCCGTTCAAGTGACCAGATGGCAATATCGGAATCGTCCCTGACCCTTTAGAGAGGTAATGAGGAGATTCTTGGAAACAACTCTATTTTCTTGCAGGGCCTAAAATAAAGGGGGGGGGGGCAGAGGGGGCACGCGCCCCGGGCGTCAGAACGAAGGGGCGCATAATGAAGGATTATACCTTTGGAATGGATCATTTTCTTTTAATGGACTGATGGCTTCCATTATTATGAAACAGCCATTATAAATGAAGTTTAAGGTGAAGATGAAAGAGCAACCATAAAAAGTTAGAACTCTGATTTTCTGGTCAGAATGGGGAATAAAACGGCAACTTTTTACGACTGCTCTTTCATCTTCACCTAACACTTAATTTATAATGGCTGTTTCATAATAATGGAAACCATCAGTCCATCAAAAGAAAATAACTCGGTTAAAGTGGAAACTCTGTTAAGCGGGACTCGAATAATCGGGGCTCTACTGTACATTAAAATGAGCTTTAGAATATTTTTGTTCGTGTTCAGAGGGAAGTCATGACCCTGGAAAGTATATATTTTTTGAAGTGATTTGGAGTCGAACAGATTTTTTATTTTTCGATAAATGAATTACACATTGAGTTATGAGCAATTGTTTTCTCATGGCGACTTTTCGCTCAGCTGACCCCTCCCCCGACCCCCACCCCGAAAAAAAAAATAAATATAAATAAATAAAAAATAAAATACAATCCATGCAGAAATATCGGATTGAATGTCGATTGCGGAATGCTTACATGATTTACAAAATTACATGTTTACAAAATTTATCTTTTTGGTTCGATACTTGTTACATGGGGCGGGGATTTTAGATATTTTATTAAAGCTTAACCTTTCCGGTATTAGACTAAGTATTTCAAAAATCTTAAAGGCAATATTTTTTATAGAAAGCTAAATAAACTTTTTAAAATAAACTTTTATAACTAATGCTTAATGAAACCGATCTGGTTCATATTCACATAAACAGGTGAAGTGTCTTTAATGCATATGTTCCATTCTGATAATCTTTTAATTTCTGAACTTAAGAGAATATGATAAAGCTAAAGATATTCTTACTTTTTTTTCAAAGAAAATAACATAAACCCTTTAAGTTTATGAATAAAAATAATAATAATTAAAAATGTCTTGTTTCTTTATCATAATGTTTCGCTTTACCTGTAACACATGTCATATTTAAACATTCATTTGATAATCAACGCATTTTTTTTTTTTTTTTCACAAAGTTTAAGATACAGCCGAATATTTTTTCAAAAAAAAAAGGGGGGGGGGGTAAGAAGGAATGAGAAACGAGAAAAAACTGTCAATTTTCTAATATTTATTTTTAAAGCAGAAATTTATCTGAATGCAAAATAAAAATTATTATTTTAATAAGAAGTTTCTTTAAAATATGAATCTTTATTTTGTGTTTCTGTCCTAGTTGGATTCGAAAATCCACTACAACAAACAATTTTTGTATTGGAAACTAAAGTCGAAAAAAAAAATTCTGAGAAAAATACAGGGTGTCTCACTCCAGACTGAACACAGATTTTCTCAAACGTTTAACGGTAATTGAGGCATATTGTACTAAATTTTGACCGGACTTTATTTCCATCGTATGAAATGTAAATATAAAACGCGAATTTGTGGAAGTTACCCTTCTGTTCCTCCAAACAGTTTTGAACTAGATGCCCCGTAATTTAAAATGTAGTGCATTACATGAGGTATCACTGACAAAATTACAGCTCACTTCTAGAACTTTCTATAGCGCCATTACATTTCACATAAGAGATATAAAAAAATAAAAAAAATTCTAAAAATTTTCAGCATTCACAGTTTTCCATTTCTTCAGGCGGTAAAATATACAAGTGTATGAATGCTATTTTTTTTTCTTTCTTTGAACGAATTTCGTCCGTGAAGACAAAACATTGACGAAAGAGGCACAATATCATTTTCTTCATTCCAGAAACTTTAATAAGCATGTGATAGAGCTTAAACTAATCACTATTTCCCAATTCCCACCCTCCTTTGCAAACATCTGGTGTGTAGATAAGTGCTAAAAGAACACGCTACACTTAAAATTTCGTAGAAATGATAGTAAATAGCTATAATGAGTCGAGTTTTGTATCCTTTACTCCGAGTTAAAGATGCAGTTTTTTAAACAGATTAAATAAAAGAACTTTCTAATAACATTAATGTATTTTATTATGAGTTAGAAGCATTAACATTTCTGTTAAACATTTTTTTTTTCCTTTCATAACAAATTCATATATTCCATTGCACTACATATAAATGATTTCAGAAGGTGTTTCCCTTTTTTTTTTAAATATGCATCAATAACAGTTTTAAATGTTGATTTCATAACATTCTGTGTTAAAACTTAAACAAATGATTAAAATCAGTCTTAAACTTTTCTAATTAACGTCTTATAACATCTATTTTTGTAAAAGATTTAATTTTTAACACTTTCCAACATGGTTGAAAAGTGGTTATGAATTGGTTTTGTCTGTCCGTGCTCTAACTCTTGTAAATATACTCGGATTGCCATGAAATTTATCTGCATAATTAATGTTTACTAAGGCATGTTCGGTATTGAAAATGGAGTGTGTACCATTCATAGTTCATTTACAGGGCACTCAAAAACATTCCGCTACATTAAGGTCAATGAGGAATATTAAAGTGTTACAATGTGCTAAACATAATGAAATTTATATACATTATTGAGGAGCATTAGAAGATGATTACTATATAATTACAGTACGTGTGCTGGGGAGCTGTAAGTATTTAGTTATATTATGATCTATGAAGAAAAATAGTTTGCGACGTATTTTAATTATGTTTCTCTGTTACAAACATATTGAAATTGATATGAATTTATGAAGTGCACAAATACATGCTTTCTGTAGAATAGGGAGTGAAAAGCGTTTATCATTCATTAACAGGGTCATACAAAGTGTTTGACTATATAATTATCTGCAAGGAAATACTGCTCACAGCATATGGAAATTATCTTGCACTATTTCAAACGTGACGACATTGATATGCTTTTCTGAGGTTTACTACAAAATGATTTTTCGAAGAATATGATGTGCATTCCATTTATCACGCATTGACAGGGACACATAAAAGATTTCGGAGACAATACTGGATCGAATGTGTTATCTATTAGGGATGATTGCTGAAAGTGTGTACTCAATTATGATATGCGTTGCTAAGTTTAGCTAAATTTTTGCATAAAATTTCCGTAAATTCCATAGATCATACACAGGTGTAAGCAAAAGAATTCGTAAGCGTTACTGAGAATGAGCGGGAATTGCTTGAAGTTTTGTTTGCTTTTTCTTTCAGTTATGCATTTTCAATCTCAACTACATTTAGTATACTAAGCATATTGTAGCATATAAATAAAATCACATACAAGGGTATCCAGAAATGTAATAGTATTTACAATTTTTCTATAAATAAAAAATATGTTCTTATACTTAACAAAATTTTCGAGACAGGTTAGAGAGAAAAAGGTTGCTTTTGGTTAGGCATTAACTCAGCATTACAAGGTATAGGGAAAACACTGTTTGATATGTAAAACATCGCACAAATATCTTATTTGTTAGAAAGATGAGAGTTGCCAATTGCAGAAAAAAAAGATGAAAACACGAGAACACCCTTACATGACTTTTAATGCATATATGATAGGGTATTCCTTTAGATATAATTTTCATAGTCCAGCCTTAACCGTAAATCGCGCTGACTTTTTTTTTTTTTTTTTTTTTTTTTTTTTTTTTTTTTAATGAAAATCAGAGGCACATGCGTCCGTGATACCTAACAACGGGAATAACTGGTTAATTATCTTTGTATTTTACGATATAAAACTATGTAAATAATGAAACTAAACAACCGATTTTTAAAAATTTCATCTATTGATTTCCGTCTATTCACCCTGATCACTCAGATACAGTTCAACAGCCTATGTTTATAGGGTTAAAGCATATAGATTTGAGAGACCTAAAGTATATGATGACTTTCACCAAGGCCCCGATTGCCTAGGCCTTAATCTACCCCTCCTTGTGAATACTTATGATCAGTTTAATTTTCCTAGCCTATATTGATATCGTTAAGAGGCTGCTTCGCTTAAGTGAAAACACACTCTCGCTAATCATATTTTTATGATAGAAAAAATTTTTAATATCTCGTTTGCATTTCAACATTTAATTTTTTTTTTTTTCTTTTTTTGCATTGGATAGCTGAGTTTGAACTCTATAAAGTCCGGGTTTTTTTTATTTTTTCGATTTTGCCTGCAGTTTTTAAGGATAATTTTACTTTCGGAACTGGTTTGAAATGCAATGGTATCCTCATTAAATAAATAAATAAATAAATAAATAAAAATAACTTATCCAGTGCTATACAAACTTAAACAGCTATCTAATGCAAAAAAAAAAAAAAGAAAAAAAAAATCATTTAAAAACATTGACATACAAGTGAGGGTAAATAAAAAAAAAAAAAAAAAAAGAATAACATTAGCGAGCGTGTGGGGTTCCGCGTCAGAGAAGTAGCCACGTACTGCCGTCGTAGTGCGACGTAACAAATTAATTCTTTTCTGTTTTTACATAATATGTTTTCGAAAATGTCATTAGATATTTATATTTCGATTACCGAATTTCTATAACAAATGTAATACATTTGAAAACTTTACTTTGTACCTGCAAAAAAGATTTTGGTAAGCTAAATTTTCCACAGAATGAGAGATTTAACACTCTGATATTAATTTTTTTTTTTTTTTTTTTTTTTTTTTTTTTTTTTTTTTATCGGTTGTTAAAAATACTATATAGTTCGGGATTTTTTTCAACATTTTTCATTTGCTATCATCTTAAAAGCGTATTTGACCTCACGTTTGAATACTTTGAAAAACTTTTTAACACATGTCTTCTTTTTCAGATCTTTTTTTTTTTTTTTTCTGTCTGTTTATAAATTAGATATATCTTTGATTATACAGCTATCTGACGGTCATCATATTTTTTTGCTAGCTCGTTTGACTACTAAATTAAGAGATATTTAATGAATTTTATAAAACAGATAATTCTTGTATATGTAAATAATAATACTAAAACAAAATCTTCAGTTCTTAAAAAATCTGAATATGAATATCTGGAACTTTTATAACTGTGTTCGAAAATTATTTTGTGATTGTGACTGTTTATAAATAACCAATGCATACTTATGCAGTATTGTTGATATTAGCAATTAAACACAAAACGTTATAAAGTATTACTATTATTATTATTAATAATAATCTGAGTAATTGTAGTAAAATTTACATGCATTTTAAAAAGTAAATAAAAGATTACGATTCCTAATTTTTTTATCTTTAAAAAATGTTAAAGAATATATGCTGTAAAAGTAAAGAAAAAAAATTCTTTATTTGAAACACCTTTTTAACAAGCATTTGTTGTTCGCTGCCTGGAAATATCACCGAATTTTAGCAGATGTTTTTAGTACCCTAAAGGGATTTTCACCCTTTCGCACCCCTTTGTCTAAGACCTCTACTGATAACTGGTAAGGCCAGTGGGAGGTTGTAAAAAGAATGTGAGACGCTCGAATTCCACTGAAATGAATAAAAGATAAAGTAAAAGATACAGATATGTTCTTAGGCTTGTTTAAAATTCAGTTATGTTTTTAACATTATTAAGCAATAAAATTTTTCTAATAACATTAAAGCATTTTATTTTTTATTAGATGCATTAAGGTTTCTCTTCTTCTAATAGTCCATTGCAGGAATAACTAATTTCGTAATTTTCCCCCCTTAAATATGCATTACTGATAGTTTATAGAATCTTTTCTAATAAACGTCTCAGACATTCATTTTTATAAAAGATTTAATTTTTATATATAGTAATATGTATTTCATCTGAACAATGTAATATTTTAACAACAGCGATATTTTGTTTTAAGTATTATATACATTATTCCAGCGTGAATTTCTTTAACGCATTTTTGTATATATAGAGAAACGCAATAAACGCAATGAAAATAATAACATCACGAAAACCTTTTAAATACATTTTTAAAACAAAGAAAAAAAGCTTCTTAATATGATTTCTTACTTGAAAAATGTCATATGAGATCGTATTATGCTGGTAAAACTCCAATGATAAGCTTTTAAAAATATCAGTATTAAACCAACGATATTTACTTGTCAGCATCAGAAAAATAAAATAAAATAATAAAAATAATAATAAATATTTTGTCTTAATAACACATAAATGGATGATATTAAAAAATGAAATTCTGAAATACAAATGACTTCAAATTTGATTTTAGGCTATAAGTTTCGATTGTATTTTTCTCAATAGATAAGGAAGTAAACACCTTTAGAATTTAACAACACAGATTTAAGTGAGAAAAAAGGGTGTTGGGGGGGGGGGGCGAGATAATAATGATAACTGTGAACGCCGTAAAAGTCTAACCTAAATGACGGCGCCTGGTGCGGGGCATCGCCCGCGCCATCCTTGATGCGGCGTTGTGGCCCTCCAGTCTAAACCCAGATTTTGCGCATGACTTGGGCATAGTAAAATAAAATTTCACTAGGCTTGACTTGAACTGCGTGAAATGTAAATGTAATATGCGAAGTGGTGAAAAGTTCTGCTAGTGGAAATCGTGCTAGTATCTAATACAAAATAGCATTGAGTTGGACGCTTGGTTTTGGGAAATGTAATTCGAGATACACATGATGTCACTGACAGAATTTCAGCTTACGTCCAGAGTTATAAACAAAAAAGTAATAAAAAAAGATAACAAAATAAAGATGAAAATGGAGTAAAAAATAAAGTGATTTTTGTTTATATGACACTGGTTTCTATAAGAAAATTGTAGTGTGCTGTACTAAATTTGTCTTTTTTTTTGTGGGTAGGTGGGGGGGGGGGGGGATCACCAAATACTGATACAGTGAAAAGTTCGAGTACTGCAACATATCTGATAGCAACCCCCTTCCCCAAAGTATGAAAATTTGTTTCACGCTACTTTAAGACTTTTCTACAAGTAACTCACCGAATTAAACAAGCAACTGTGAACGAAAGACTTGGGTAAACGATCATTCTGTTAAAGCTAATGACATATATTTTGCTAATTTGAACGCAATTGTATATAAACGTTTGTCAATTATTTACTATTTATCAATTACAAATATTTCCCAATTAATTACCTTTAATTAATAATAAAATCAATTAAGTGCTATTTTAATTAGCTATGGCAAATCATTGAGAATGAACAATCATAACACTTTCCATTGCAAAAAATAAAATATATTTTCGAAAAATTTTCACCAGCAGATACTCTCCTCACGCCCCCCCCCCCCACCTCACCCCTCTTCCCCCAGGGACTGCACTAAAATTCTAAAGCATTTGCTGGGTTTTCCTGGGTGGCCATCCTCATCCTCCTCGCCCCTCCCCTCCACCCCCCCAATACGAAACATGTTTTAACGTTGTGTAAAAAGATATATTTCTACAACTAACGCACCGAATTGAACAAGCAACTGTTTTCAAAAGATCTTAGCTAAAGAACTACTTAGTTACCGCTAATGAAACATATTTTAATATTTTTAACAAAATTAAATATTTTTCACAAAATTTACATAAAGAAATAGATTTTAATTTACAGAGGACAATAATTAAATAATATTTATAAATGTTTAAATAACCGCAATCAATTATTCAATGGTTTACTATTTGTAAATAATAGTCATCAATTAATGTTCATCAACTAATAATAGCGTCAGTTAAGTACTATTTTAATTAGCATTAGCAAATGATTAAGCATTAACATCGCTAATCGTAACGCTTTCATCTCCATTGCTTAAAATATCTTTTCAAAAAATTGGCATTGTATCTTAAAATGCATCAATAACATTATACACTTTGTCGGGCAATTCATTGAATAATAGAGTAACCACCCAGAACATCTTAGTTCGAGATTAAGTTACTCGGGTTGAGTGTGTAAAATTTCAAAACGAGTAACACCCGAGTTACTCTAAATAATGGTACTGTACTCCCACAAACTTTTTGTTCTAAAAAATACAAATTTTCTTCGATTGAAATTTTTTTGGTGTTCATATATATATATTGCATATCTTGACATTCTATAACAATATTTAAATGATATTAATAAAATTTCGATGGGTATTCCAAACGTCGGTAAAAAGTTTGGTTACTGATGAGGGCGGGTAGGACGGTATTGGTGTGTGTGTGTGTGTATGTAAAAGTGCTGAGGTTTCTTTTAGTTACTAAAATTACAACAAGAATTACTGATACCATACAAAATGTTAGCCTTAGGCATAATTATTTTTTAAATTAATTGCAAAAGATTTATTTTCTGTTACTATTATTTAAAGATAATCTAAAAAATAAATTTAAATGGTACTCTGAGATAAATACTTAGCTGTGACTACAACAAAACAATAGTTTGGCAGTATTGTTTTGACATGTTGCCCTTGCCATAAATCAGCTTGTAGTCAAATCTCCATCCTGAAATTTCTTGTGCATAACACTACCATACAATACTCTTACAAAAAAAATTCAGATTTTTATCTCGTGCCCCACCAGAGATATCAAAGCCTGAAAAGTGCGATTTTTGTCATTTTTGAAAAGTTTGGAATTTTTTTTAGCGAAGAGAAAGCAAGTCCCAGATCTGGAACTCGGCGTGTGAGTACAAGTACTTTCGTCCTATTTGTAAAAAAAAAATTATGTCATGTTGACAGTTTTCCTTGCTAGAAAAATTTCCTCTTGTAAATGGACAAATTTTGGAAAAAAAACTGAAACTTTATGCTTAAATTTTACCAATAAGCAGTTAGTTTCGGAAACTACTCCATTACCAAATTTTTAGCCCAATGTATTCTGTACAAATTGCTTTAATCCGCACTTGAATTGGATAAATAAACGATGAATTATTTACAATTCCGTAAACCCTTCTTGTGAGAAAATTGCTGCCGACGATGAAACAAAGATGGCCGCCATGCACAAACAAAAATTAATAAAATTAAAATAATAGTCATTTTGAACTTCCATCATGTTAGGGTTGTTGTACAAAAAATTTCAGATTTTTTTTAATGGTCGAGCAACGAATATGACATTTTCTGGACCACTTGAAATGGATTGACCCTTTGTCAATAGATACCTTATAAGCAGGTCTTAATTTCTAACAAAAAAAGTACCGGAGCCCTAATATTCTGCGGTACTAAAATCGTAGCGTCCCCCCCCCCCCCCCCCCCGCGCGCCATCACTCAAATCCGCATATTTATATTTCATACATTATTTCTAAAAATTAAAGCATGCTTTTTTTCATTAGCAAAATAAAAAATAAATGAATATATCTGCATATACTTAACTGTCAACTATTCCACTTTTTAATGTATCACTCCTTCCGAATAGAAATCATTGCCTAATTTTAATGTTAATTAATCGCAGAATTCTGCAATTAAATAAGGTAAGGATTATGATTTGGAAATAGCGTAAACACGAAAAAGGAATTGTTCGCAGCCATGCATATATATATATATATAAATATATAATGGATGACTAGCTAGCAAAAACATTTATAAGAAAAGTTTTCAGAAAATCTTACTCGCCGTTTCATCTCCATCTCTTACGTGTGCGACACACTGCGTCACGTAAGTGTTTTGTAGAAAAGAATGCAGAAACTTGGAGATGGGAGGGAAAGGAAAGGGTAGTTTAAGCTTCGGTTTTTCAGAATCGCTATTGCACTGTGCTCCGGAGCCCTGTATTTATAAGCTCCGGTGAATTCGGACCAATATTGAAATATTTACTAAAAACAAAGAAGTACCGGAGCTGAGCTCCGGTGGGCTCCGGCGCAAATTAAGCCCTGCTTATAAGAGTCATGGGGGAAACCGAATAAAAAAGACATACGTACCAATTGATTGGGAATAATATCTACTATTAAATGCTATTCATAAATTTTGCTTTGGGGATTGTTTACATATTAAATAAACTGTCAAGTGCGAGTATTACTCGCGCACAATAAATATATGAATTAGTAATTGTATTATTAAAAAAAAAAGTTGCTAAAAGAATACTAAGACTTTGTAAAAAACTATACAAAGTAGGGTTGTTTATAACAGTATATACTAGAAAAATGTAAATGGATATACCATGAAAGTTGAAAGAGATATGAAACCTAAATAATATCAAATATACCTATTCTGTGTAATTCATTTTTACTTTCTTCTATCTTTACAAGAAGAAAGTATTGGATTCGTGAAAATTTTCGAATTCTGGTTTTCGACGGATTTATACGTTTTAAGGGACAGAGATAATGGAAAACATGTTTTTAGAAAACTGTCTGTCTGTGTGTGACAAAAATTTTGTGGGCGCTCTATCTTAAGAACTATTGAACGAAATTTAATAAAACTTTAGATTGAGTATTCAGTTAGTCCCTGATATAAATGGATACTGATTACTTTTTGGTGTAAATTGCCCAGCAGTTGGCACTACTATGCTGAATTATTCATGATTTCCACAATAGCTATATCTCAAGAACTAAAGTACGGATTTTCAAAAAACTTCAGATTCAGTTAGTCCTTGATATAATTCAGTTCTGATAACCTTTTGGTGTAAATCGCCTAATAGGTGGTGCTGTTATGCTGCATTATTCATGATTATCGCAATAGCTCTATCTCCGGAACTAATGCACGAATTTTCTCCAACTTTCAGATTCAGTTAGCCCGAATTATATATATTAGTGCTGTCTAATTTTTTGTGTAAATCGTCCAACAGGTGGCGCTACTATGCTGCAATTTTCACGATTTCCGCAATAGTTGTATCTCTAGAACTAATGCATGAATGTTCATCAAACTTTAGATTCAGTTAGTCCCTGATGTAAATTTTTCCTGATAAGTTTTTGGTATAAATTGCGCAAGAGGTGCCACTACTATGCAGAACTTTTCACGATATCCGCAATAGCTCTATCCCAAAAACTAACGCACGGATTTTCATTAAACTTTAAATTCAATTAGAAGTTCACGTAAGTTCTCCCTGATTAGATTTGGGTATAAATCATCTAACCGGTGGCGCTGGTGTGCTGCATTTATCAAGAAGTATTAAGATGTATGAGATAGAAGAAAGTTTTCGGATTGACGCATCCAACTAGTTTCATATTATCTTAATCTGTTTATAATGAACTTAATTCGCTACTGACAATAAAAGCAATGCATATTTAAACTTCATTTGGCACTTCATAAAACTAAATTCAGCATAGTAATAACCTTTCATTCTACAGTGTAGCTAAAACAAAACATTCGTTCAAAGATTACATTTGGCATTGTGCTTAAGCGCGCTTCGAAATGAGGTCACAAATTTGCAACGCCGCAGTGGTCCTTGCCGCTTTTATCCAGATAGGTTTTTAATTAACTTTTAAAGTCACTCGAGGCGTATTGAAAGATAAATTCAATGCAAAATAGTCACGAATTCCATAGTATGTATGTAATTCATTCCAATTAAAGGGGACTTAAAATTGGAAAAAATGAAAAAAAAGAACATTTTCAACATTTAATATATTAAAATACATAGGATTTTATAAAGCACAATTTTTATTGAGATGAAAGGTATAGGTATTTTCTTTTGTTCCATGTATTTAAAAAAATGCAAGATGCATAATTAGCATTTATAGAGAGCCCCAAACTGTCAGACATTTGACGAGCAAAAAATTGGTATAACAATTTCAGCGCAGGATTACAAAATAAATATTGCAATTAGAATGAAATTTTTGGTGCCTACTTATACTTCAGATTGTAGTAATTACCCTGAACCTAAATAAATTTGTATTTAAAGCATTTTAATATTTTTAAAACAAAGTTGTATTTAGCTAATACAAAATTTTGAAAATTTCAACAACATAATCACTATATCTCGGCTAATTACTGACGATTTTTTTCGAAAATCATAATCAACAATGCTTTTATACTTCTGCTACGATAGGTACCTCCACCGCTGCTCAACACTTTTGCTGAATGCCCGTAAATCGAACGGATAAATGCTTTTTTCTCAAAAACTATGTGGCCTAGCCTAGAGTAATTGCTATAATTTTCCCGCAAGGTTTAAATTAACGTCTACTACCTTTAATTTTTTCATAATTTTAGTTTCAGTAGATTCGGAATTAGATGGAGGGGAACATATTTTTGCGTTACATTTTCGATGATATCTTTGAAAATGTAATACCTAAAATTAAAAGAAATGTATTTTTGAATTCAGCGTTACGAAAGCTTTCAAGTACCCCACACGATATACAAATTAAAAAAAATTTTTTTTCAAGTAACTTAATTTGCCCCACAACATTTTTACTAAATATATTTATAAATGTTTAATAATCTGAAAATGTGTGGGTCAATAGTCTTTATTATTTCCCCCCAATTTGAACTTTCCACGTTCCATAGTTTACGAGTAAAATGGCTGTGACAGACAGACACAGGAGTGATCTTATAATGGTTCCGTTTTTACTTTTTAAGTACGGAACCCTGCAAATGCTCTAAAGTTGATTTTTCAAATGGTAACAACCACTTTTGACACCCTATTTGAATTTCTTGCCTGCCAGGAAAGAGATAGATATATGTAATTTTCTAAAACCTTAATACTGTTATAAAACAAAAACAAATTAGAGGTTTATCCATAAATTTCGGAAAATAAAATGAAAATTGACAAGAAAAAGTACCAAAAACCCTCAATTAGTCACCAATAAAATTATGCAGGAATTTTAATTTATTATAAACTTACTTTACATTAATAAAAATCCTATAAAGTGATTGTGGTAACTTTTTACGATTTTCTTTCTGTGGCTCTTTTGATAAAAGAAGACGATGCCCTTAAAATATGAAAAGGCAAATTTTCTCTGATTGTATCTCAAAAATTAATAATTCAAATGAGCTGTAAACTTACACATCGATGTTTTTAACAATTGTAGTTTGTTACATGCAAAAGTTAATGTAGGTCATAATTTAGACTTTTTTAATATGAATTTATTAAGAATTTTCATAATTAAAAAAAATGTTTTTGAATAGAGAATAAAGCCTGCAATATGTTTCGGTTTATTGAGTGTATCTCTTTATTAAAATTATAAAAAATCAATCAGATGACTTTTATGAAGATATGAATTAATGTTTCTCAAATGGGTTTAACTTTAGCACACTAAAATTTAAACTCTTCTAACTCAATCAAGATTTATGATAATGTATAGCCTTTTCCCTGTCTGTTTCGATCAAAGAAACTCAAATAAGATGTAAAAAAGGGGTTATTGTTTTTAAATTCAAAGTTGGTGTAATTTTTAATATGTAGACAACTACGAAATCATAATTGATACATAACAATAATTAGTAGACATTATTTCCACTTTATTGGTTCCTATAGATTTTTTTAATGGTTATTTTTGTGGAATTAGTAAGGAGTAGCTACTTTTATGAAACTTATATCACTATTGATGCACTGAAATTCGGTAGAAAAACTAACAATTTTTTTTTGCACCAGCCCCCAAATAGAGTTGCGCGGTGCTGCTAAGGACTTCAACCTTTTTTTTAAAGTATATTTCTTTAACGTAATATGAATTAATTATCAACCAGTTAAAAATGAGATAAATTCAATTTCTGTTCCAATCTGACAGTAACTACTTTTGCGAGTCAGATATTTTTTAGGATGAGGCATTTTGTATCCTTAAAAAATGGCTTTATGTGTCATAATTGATATTTCACTATTAAAAGTTTTCTTCAGAAAAAGTGCATTAAGAAAGTCGCTTTGTTAGTCTAAAATCACTAAAATAATTGAATAAATTTATTTCCCACGACTTCCAAAATTCTTATCATAATTAGAAATCAAAGGAAATATTTAAGTTTGAATAATTGAGAGAAATGTCCGAGGGATTATATTTATGAAGGATCGCATGGCCAGAGTTCTTTTATTCAAAAAACCTATCATAATTTCCTAATAGTAATCATGGCTTTATTTAATGATAGATTTTTTCCTGATTAAATTAAACGATTTTTTATTCAAAATACATGTACTAGAATTTCCTAATATTTAATCACGGACAGATTGTCATTAAATAAAGCGAAATTTTTTTAATGAAAAAACGCTGGCCGCGGGATACCACGGCTTGCAGGATTATAATCCAGAAGTGTCATCAAGTTTATTTTCCTCGAAAATAAAGATCATGTTTTCCAATAAACAATAAAATTTTCCGCAAAAAGTTTTTTGCCTTCTGATATTTATATACTTCTTTTCTTAAATTGTTCTCAAAAAGCACAGTTTCAATTACATAGGTGCATTCAGAGTCGGCTTTAAAAAGAGGGCAGAGGGCAAGGTACTAAAAGCTAAAAGACTAAAAATATGCAAAATATAATATGGTTAAAATCTAAAAGATATCATTCAAATAAGCTACGGAAAAAATCTAGCCTAGGGCGCCGTGGTTACTAAAGCTTTCCCTGGGTGCATATTTTCTCTCTCAATCGCATGCAAAGATGCCTACTTTGGTTTCCGATCCTGAAATTTATAAACATATGTATAATAACATTAAAACATATATCTTTAATTTCTTTGTGATAATAAAAATTACCTCTCTTGTGCTGCCTGTCTATTGTTTGATGACTAATCCCTAAATGAATTCTCGAAATTTAGTACACTAGTTAGAATGTATGTGCACAAGGGAAAAATATAGGAGCGCTTTAGGCACTTAGGGGCACAAAGTTTTCCCTGGACAAGGGCGTACCAGCCATCGGGCCAGTCCGAGCCTGTAAACAATAGTCTAGACTTTCTTTTGTAAAGTCGAGTTAACCCGAACCCCCACCATACAGGGCCTGATTAACCTCTGAAGCCATGGGAAGCACAGTGTCATTTTGGGGTCCCCTTTCATTCGAGAAGAGTTTTCTAAATTCGACATACCCGGAAACTCACAAATATTATTCCAAAGAGTGGCTCAGTTGAGTTCACACATTTCATTTTCATTAAACAACTCTTATGTTCCTCTTACACCAAAATTTGATACAATTAAAAAATATATGCAAAAATTATTCAGCATAAAAATGTATATTAGATAAAATGATGAATTGAGTAGGTATGCACAACATAAAATATCCATAATTTGAAGTAATTTTCTCAATTTTGGAAGTAGTTTAAATTGTTAATATTCTCAATTTTGGAAGTAGTTTAAATTGTTAATATTTTCTGTTGCGCGTACAAGCCAAATTCAATACTATTCAAATTCAATATGTAAAATAAACAGACATCTAACAATTTAATATTACAATTTTACACCTCAATAAATTCAATATAAAATTTGGGCCCCTTCAAAATTTTCTAAGGTAAGCACGTGCTTCTCGTGCCTATTAGGTGACCAGGGCGCCACCATAAGTAACACAACCGAACAATTAGACAGAACGAAACCGAAACAATTAGAGTCGACCCGAACCAAATCCAACGGCAATGGGAAAAAAAGAAGCTCCAACCTAAACCACGTGTTAGGTTGGGTTTTTAGGAATATCGTTTTTCCCGACCCGATACATGATTCTAATCTGAAACAATCTTCTGGACACTTTTTTGAAAAATCAGGTTAACTCAAACCAAAGCGCAAGAATCAAAACCCAACCCGAAACAATTATGACAAACCCAACATGCAAAAATCAGCGGCAGTCAGACCCGCTTGAGAGGAAAATCGGGTTACCCGACCCGATGCAGGACTCATGCAAGAGATGTCAAAATATTTTCCCTGACAATTAAATTTTGTACCCGACTGGGAGACGCCCCTCTTAGCCCGCTTTTGTACATTACTTCTATCGTAATTTCCTCACAAAATTGCATTATATTTTAATAACTGCTAGATAACTCCAGCAATTTAACATTTAAAAATTAATGGTTACATAGAACAAAACTTTAGAAGAGTGTCTCAAAAGTAATCTCGTGATTTTACTAAGCACACTTTCAAATTTCCAAAATGAGATTAGAAGCATGCGCATCTATAGAATGATCCAACTTATGGGTGCAATCAGGGAAGGTCAATGTTCCTTAATGGATTTTTTTTTAAGTAAAATTTACTCTTTTCATGCGACTAAATTAATGAAACTCTAAGAAAAAAATATATATATATATTAGATGTGATCCGCAGGCAAGAAATGGCATTTATTTTTTTAAAAAAAAACCTTGCCAAAAGCCCTGTTTTTGAAATTGATCATCAAGCTGAAAATAATGGGTAAACTGCAGTTTTCAAGTTGATATTCACTTTCAAAGTTTCAAAACTCATGCTTTTTAAAATGGAAATATGCAATGGGCTAAACTAGGGGCTTTCCATCAGAGAGGCAAACTACCCATGCAAGATAATTTTTAATTCTGTTTCATATTCATGTGTTTTAAAATTATCTGAAAAGGGAGTTTCAGAGGACAGAGTTCCTTTGTATGAGTTGTAATTTTCTACAGCCATAGCCATACAGGTGCTGATACAGTAGAGCCCCAATTATCCGAGTCCCACTTAACCGAGTTTCCGCTTTAACCGAGTTATTTTCTTCTAATGTACTGATAGATTCCATTATTCTGACCAAAAAATCAGAGTTCTAACTTTTTACGCCTGCTCTTTCATCTTCACTTAACACTTCATTTATAATGGCTGTTTCATAATAATGGAATCCATCAGTCCATTAGAAGAAAATGACCCATTCCAAAAGTGCAATTGAAGAAAACTATTTAATACTTTGAGCAGAAAGAAGAGGCTACACCTGCAATTTTCATGACACTAGAATCACGTAGCTGCCAGTGTGTATGGTTTTGTTACCTCTAAAATTTAATACAACTTTTTGCCATATTTAATCGTTGACAACTCTTAGATTTCGGCGATTGAATTAGGCAAAATTTACTGCTAAGTTTTAGCTTTTAAGAAAAAAGTCTTAGAAATTGGTAGTTATGCAGTAGCGTAATACTGCACCAAAAAGAAAAAAAAAACTGCAGCAAAATTGACATTCAACAAACAAAAAACTATCAAGGGCTTTTTCAAATAAACAATTTTAAAAGTAACGGAAAAAATGTACATTAAGGGTGTTCTGAAATCCAAAAGGGCAACTTTCTGACATAAGTTTTAATTTATTTTTGCTCAAAAATGCATGAAACTAGCTGGTGTTGTTGTTCAAAAACTATGTCATTGAGTTGTTTTTTCCATTTTTTTTGCAAACGCAATAGATCTATGAGAAAATAGAGTCAAAATGGGCCTTTTGAACCGAATTTCCGCGCGAAGGGCGAAAGAGCACTGAAGAGCGGGTGAAGAGCGGGTAATTGATTGATCAAAAAATGGAAAAAAACAGCTCAATTCCAAATCGCTTCTATGGCCAGGCTTTCCAATTTTATATCTTTCCGTTAAAAAATGAATTTGTAAAAATGTCAAAACGTTTTGCGCTTGTTGAGCAGAGCAGTTAAGAGCAGCCTTAAAGAAATGTTACCAGTACCATAAAAATTAATCAATTAAGTAAAAATTTATATTCCATCTTCTTAGTTGGTGGCAATTTGTGTAAATCCGGTTCATCCGCGTTTTTTGCTTATACGAGGTGAGCTTGGTCCGTATTAACTCTGATAATCGAGACTCTACAGTAATAATAATAATAAAAAAAAAAGAGAGTCCCACAAAAATACTCTTTTACTATGACTTTATTCCAGTTTTTAATTGTTTCTATTCAAAATATATCTTCTAAAATGTAACAAAAAAGGTCATGAATTAAGTGACTTAAGGGTAGATAAAAGGTGTTGGCCCCATCACACATCAAAGTCTAGCAATAAAATCCATTATCTAGTTTTGAGAATTATAATCATTTATATTCATTTAACCCTTTGTAGAGTAATGGTATGGTGTTTATACCATTTAACCTTAATAGAAATTTGTACCAGATTTTTTTAAATAAAATTTTGCTTTTGTGATTTATATGATAGCAAAATTTTTAATTGCATCTATTTATTTCCAAACAAAATTGTTTGAAAATTCTGACGAGTTTTCGAATTACTGGGCCCTGGAAGGAACAAGTAATTCTTTAAGTTTTTCTTTGAAAATGATGCTTAATAATTCTCCCATTTTCCACAGGAATATAAAAATTTTATAGAGGTAGTCATAGAAAATTACTCCAATTTTCTTAAATATGAGAAACTTAACTATTTCTTGTTGTGTAAACATCAGTGTAAGGAAAAACAAAAGTGATCAAAATAAATCATATACACAGCTGTTTAACCCTTTATCTACTGAATTATGAATTCATGCAAATTTTATCTTCTAAAGCCTCTTTCATGAATTGTTTAAACTACATTAGAAGATTTACATACTCATTCAATAAATTTTAGAAGGATTTTAGAAGGACTGAAGGATTTAGAAGGATTAATTAAATTTGAATTTATAGGGATTTTGTGCACTATTTATAAACCATCTCAAATCTTTTATTTTATATATTTTTCTTATTATTTTATAGAATTAGGAAATGTATAAATATAATGTTCTTACAATAGAAATATTTCCGAATTGAAAAATCCCCCCCCCCCCTCCCCCAACGCCAAGAAAGCTGAAAAGGTCCTGAAAATCATCCTTTTACAAATATTTTTGTTTTGTGTAACCCATAATGCTTTTGAAACAAGATAAATTAATGTATAACTCATTCTAAACTATATTACAACTAATCAATGTATTAAATGAATTTTATAACAAGTTATTTTAATGGTACTTATAAGTACCGTCAGTAGATAAAGGGTTAAATGCTTCATAAAAAAGTCCAATTCTTCAGTTCAAAACAACAGAGTGAGGGAAACAAAATAAAGTTTTTTTTTTTTTTTTTTTTTTTTACTAAGCCTTGAAGTATGAAGTTTCTGTTATGAAACTAAGCTAAATTTTCCATCTGTTTGCGCTTGTCTTTGTAATGAATTTTACATGTATAAAAAATGTGTCTGTAGCCACATCATACTCCTTCACTTAGATATGTCCTTGCTTAAACTATGAACATATATGGCCATTAAAATTTATTTCATAACTAGCATGCTTTTCTAAAATATAGAAGTTTTATTTTAAATCATTGAGGTCAAGAAGTTTATTATATCAAAAAGGATTGGTGAAAACAAAAAAATGGAATAAAAACTAAAAAATATATTTTTATAAATAACATTTTATTAAGAAACAAAAGTAACCATGTAGCAAATAGATACATAAAATTACAAATATATACATAACATTTTAAGTTATCAAGATTTAATATAAATTTTTTGTAACATGTAAGGCATAGAAGCTGGAGATTTTTTCACAGGCGAATTCAAAACAACGTAATGATTTGAGCATATGTGCTCCTTTAAGTAGTCAGCTCCTTTCTCTTGGTAATCTGAACGAGTGATTGAATACTTCTTTAAATTATCATCAACTAAAGACCACTTCTTTGCTCCTTTCCATGCATCTATGATAGGGTTTTCTAAACAAAAGTACAAACACATTTATGTAAATTATTATTATTACACATGAAACAAACTTTCATATTCAAACTTTAATAGATATAATCGAAAGCAGTTGATTTTAGGTGATTATTTATTCTACTTAGTAATCAGAAAATTAAAGGGAAGAGTGATATCACGTCCAGAATAATATTATTTTTAGTGATGATAATTCAAATTCAAATAAAGAATTGAATTACGTTCCTTTATTGAAATAAATAGCTTTATATGTACATGATGCAGAAAGAAGATGTTAACTCTATTATAAATAGCTTTATATGTACATGATGCAGAAAGAAGATGTTAACTCTATTGTAAATCTATTCATGGTGCTATAACCTGGATTTTAGCATAAGTAATTATTTCAAAATATTGAAAACTAGTATAGGAATTTCTTTTTTAATTTTCAGTAAAGTGTTGCATGATCCTTACTTATAATGTGATTTTAGTGGCAAAAATCTAAGTGGAAAATTCAAAACACATAGTTTTTCATTAATTAAGAAAGAAAACACAAGATACAGGAAAATTCCTGTTTTTTATTGATATGAGATTTTCTAGTTAAACACATTAAAAACAGTCTTTCATATTTTTATGAAATACTTGTTAGCATTATAGCAAGTATTAACACATTTGATTATCTATTAATTCAACATTGCAAAGTGAAATATAAGAATATATTAGTAATATTATAAGCTTAATGGTAAAAAAAAGAACTTATTTATTTATTTATCTTTTAATTTAATCACAAAGATAAAAACTTAGTTTTAAAAAAGTTTATATAATATGAGAGCTTCAACAACAACAACAGTACACAATATTCTAGCAATTTCTAAAGTATTTAAAAACATGCACCTGTCTCATTAGATTTAGATAATGAAAACATGAAACACTTGCAGCATTTTTTAACTTATTGTCAATAGAAATTTCATTCATAAAAATAATATATTCAAAATTTTATGATAGCTACATTCTGATGCTTCTTCTTTCTTTTCCATTTATGCTCAGGGTCATACATGAAATCATTAACTTAGAAAATACGTATCTATGTGCTATTTCTTTTTAAAAAAATTAAAATTTATATGCAATAATAGCAATTAGTGGAAATGATAAGATTCAAAACAATGTAATATAGTTTAAATTAAAATAAAATCATTACTTTTTATTACTATATGTGCAATTTTTTCATATAATCAGATACCAATCATGAAAAATATTTAAATATTATTATAGTAGAGTTCCACTAGATTTTAAAATACAAAAAACTCAGAACCCAGTTACTTTGAGTAAAGTTTTATAAAACCTTCTGAATTATGTTATTTACAAGATATATAAAAAAGTTTACTTTTTAAAAATTGCCACTTTTTATTAAATAGTAAATATATTAAAAAATATAAATTAAAAAAATACACTGCATATCAAATACACGCTAGAATTTAGACACTTTGACAAATATCTACAAAAATACTTGACGATTTTTTTTTTCTTTGGTGGTTAAAAAAAAAAAAAAAAAAAAAAAAAAAAAAAAAAAAAAAACATGTTTTAACTAGCATTTTCCAGTAAAGATTTAGTCACAAAGACAATTAGGGCTCGAACAGCAAAGTTAATAAGAGAAAAAATATTTGCAGCCACTCTGTAGCATAAAAAGCTTGAAATGATCTGAGCTGTAATAAATTATCAATGCAAAAACCCTTGACGGGTTAAAAGTTTCTGACGCAGCACTTTATCTTATGCTCTAAGAATTTTAAATATGGAACTTAAAAATACTGATATCAAATTTTGAGTGACGTTATGCTATTTCTTAAAAAATATATTTGTATTTATTTCACCATTTTATTTTTGTTTTATTTATAATCGCATGTGCAAAAGTTATGTTCAACATGAAAAGCTGCATAAAATTTTATTCGCTGTTGCTTTATCATTTACATCTCTCATAAATTCAAAATATGTGTTTTAAAAGATATGATATAAAATTTAAGTGACGCCTTGATGTGACTTTAAAAGGTTTGTTTTTTAAAATTCAATTTAAATTATTTTTGACTTGGTTAAAATATTTTTTTTACATCTACACAATACTTTTAATTTTCCAATTCACTGTTAAATATATCACTTTCATTGAATCTATACTATGCATTGAAATGTATTTATTTCAATAAATTGATTTATCTTTTGTGTCACGCTATTCAAAATTGTGAGTAAGATTTATGTAAATGGTTTATTTGCGTCAAACTATCCTTTTTCATACATTTCATGTAGTTTGGACACAATGACGCAAAGAAACCATTTACATAAATCTTACTCACAATTTTGAATAGCGTGACACAAAAGATAAATCAATTTATTGAAATAAATACATTTCAATGCATAGTATAGATTCAATGAAAGTGATATATTTAACAGTGAATTGGAAAATTAAAAGTATTGTGTAGATGTAAAAAAAATATTTTAACCAAGTCAAAAATAATTTAAATTGAATTTTAAAAAACAAACCTTTTAAAGTCACATCAAGGCGTCACTTAAATTTTACATCATATCTTTTAAAACACATATTTTGAATTTATGAGAGATGTAAATGATAAAGCAACAGCGAATAAAATTTTATGCAGCTTTTCATGTTGAACATAACTTTTGCACATGCGATTATAAATAAAACAAAAATAAAATGGTGAAATAAATACAAATATATTTTTTAAGAAATAGCATAACGTCACTCAAAATTTGATATCAGTATTTTTAAGTTCCATATTTAAAATTCTTAGAGCATAAGATAAAGTGCTGCGTCACAAACTTTTAACCCGTCAAGGGTTTTTGCATTGATGTCATTACTTTTTTGAGGTTAGTGATAAAATGATTAAAAAAAAGATACTTATGGAATTTAATGCAGATTTAATTTTTACTATTTTATTACAATTTTCCTTATAGCAGTTTGTATATAAAAACAACTGGGTAAGTATAATCGCAGATCGCACAGAGGGTTTCATTTGATATTCCTTTAAAAACACTTTATCCTTAAATTAATAAATCCAAAATGTTAATTTATAATTATTAAATCCTTACATAGATGTAGCACCAATAGTTCCAATTTTCATGGGGCAGGGAACGCACTCTTTTAAACAAACCACCTTCCAATTGAAGTCATCAAAAACCAAGTTGAATAAGCCAGAGCCCGTTGTGTTGTTTGACAAACAGCAGTCTCATGTCCCCTCCTTCCCCCCTTTTTCAAAATTTTTCAGACCAGTACCTAAGAATGGAACCGAAATAATTTTTTCTCTTCAGAAATTACGATAAAAAAATAGTATGCAGTACTCATAAATTTACTTTAATGCTATATAGGGTGATTATTAAGTTAACTATAACGTTTGGAATCTGTTGCATTGATGTCCGAAAGGTAGTTTCTGAGTTATGGAAGCTGGACCCATAAGGCGCCATAGAGGGGCGAAGCCCGCTAGTGTCTATCATAATTATATCTGCCATGTAGACTAATTGCGATATTTAATCAAAATAGCCCCCCCCCCCTCCTCATCCCCGGAAATATAACAAATACAAAATTTGTCTTTATAAACCTGTCGTCAAATAGGTTTTTATTTCTTTTTCTCTAAAAAAAACATGATTTTTATATCCGTAACGTAAATAGCGGACGAAGCCCGCTAGTTCCTATCATAATATATATTTTTAATAATTTTATATAGTCTATAATAAAAATCAGACTTAAAATAGTCTAGTTCCATGAGTACTTGTAGTGTCAGTTACATGCTACGATTTTTGGATACCAGTATTTTAGAACGGGAAAATGTGACTTATTTTATCGGAGATATCTCATTAATTGAATAAGGTGAAGCAAACTTTTTGAAAAAAAGGTGGCCAACAAGCATGGCAGTTATCAGCTATGTGACTTTGTGCTAAAGTCCATTAATTTGATCTGCTTTAAAAAGATTACGGAAGATTGAATTATAGTAGAACCTGGATTAACCGAGCTTCGATTAATCGAGGTTTCTGTTAACCGAGCCGATAACAAAGTCTGATTTTTTTTTCCTTTTGAATGAGCCTTAAAAATAACCACACTCTTTAGCTCACTGTCCGAGCTATACAGGCCCTTCTGCCCCCCAAAAGCCCTCAACTCCAAAGAAACATTGGACCCTGAGAAGTCAATAGCGAACAATGCTTTGTTTCCAGTGGCTGTGTGAACTTTCGTTAATTTTTCAATTTGCATTTTAAAATTTACTACTGGTAGTTGATTTTCTTTTTAAATTTGTTAAGCTGTGAAACAGAACTTTACATATATTTACTTTTATTATTTAAAAAACGTTCTATATATTTTTTTTAAAAGAGATGTTAAATTCGCAAGCACGGCGAGTTTTTACACACAGTTTCTATTAACCGAGATTTCCGATTCCGATTTACTAACAGTCCCAATTAGCTCGGATAATCGAGGCTGCTCTGTATAATTAAAAAATCAATGGCGATCTTACTGTAAACGGGTTTCCCTTTTACTGAGGGATTTCAAAACCGAATCAGCTGATGTTAGTTGCTGTTTCCCTGCTTGATTAAATAAGATTAGTTAAACATTTGAAAATTACCAAATATAAAAGGAACTAAGTCAACAGAGTCTTTGCTTTATGGTATTTTTTAACAACGCTATAAGAAAATGATTTTAAATAAGAGATTTTAAATGTAACGTTTTAAATCTGACATAATTTTCACCAAACTTTCCTTTCTCTTTGTAACATTCAACTGAAAATATTTTTATTATTAGAAAGATAATATTATTATTTGCGCTACCTTAAAATTAGCAACTATAGTTAAAAATATCATCTCGAAATTTGAAATAATTCTCTCATATAAATATATTTTTTAATTTACACTGTTTTGCAATATGTTTTGCAATGTGTTTTGTAAAACTGTTTTGGCCACTTTGGCCAATATGACGTAATTTCCTCCATTTACGACTTTTAACACATATCAATGAATTTATTATTTAAAAAATTTCTTTTTCTTTTAATATTCACGTGTAAATATAATTTTTATGACGTAATTTTCAATGTTTTCCTTTTTTTTTAATGCGTAATCATTTAATTCTAATTTGAAAATAATTGATTATTTTATAATTTTCTTTCATTTTAAGTAAGCATGTGTAAAAACAATTTTTATGACCTAATGTTTAATATTTTCCTGCTTTTAACACGTTATCATTTAATTCTAATTTAAAAGGATTTTTTTCTGTTTATAATAGTCACGTGTGAATAAATTTTTAATTTAAAGGATATATTATTCTTTGCGCTGTTTTAACATTTGGCAACAATTTAAAATAACCTTTTCTAAAATATGTAAAAAATATCTCTGGAAATTCTGAAATTTTTAATTTAAAATTGAAATAAACCGTCAAAAAATTAGGCAAGTTAAGAATAATAAATGCACTCTGCAAACTTCGAGTTTCTATTGAATGATTAAATTGAATGAAAATGATTAAATTCCCATGTATATATTTTTTTTTTCCTATGAGACTTTTTTAATGAGACAATTTTATCCAGATTTAACATTAAATATCTCTTAAAATAATTCTTCGATTTAAAAACTGTCTAATTCAACGTTTTTATCAAACATTTCTCTATAATACTACGCAATTGCGTCAAAAGATGGCGACACCAGAATTCTGATATGCTTATTATGTAAACTGTAAATATTGCAAAGTTAAATAAAAAGAATTGTCTCGGGGTTATCAAACTTCATTGATATTTATAAATAAAACATTTCAACTAAATTATTTATTATAAAAGAATTATTACATCACAATAGCTTTTATGCAAGGAAAATAATAATTATAATAATAATAATATTATGGATGCCAGTGATTATATATTGATTGACCGTCATAATAATAAAAAATGATATTATAAAAAGAAGAGCTGAAATGAATTATTTTTTTACGTTTCTGATCGTGTGATTTATATTCAAATAATAATTATTAATGTATATTTTTTGTAAAGTGATTGAAATTAAATATATTTATAAAATTTATGGTAATATTTTTATTGTTGAAAAATTGCCAAGAAATAATCATCATCAAATTGGCGTCATTATAATTGTAATTTTATTTAACTTAATAGCAATTAAAAAAATTACAAAGGAACTGAGAATAATGGTCAACTAGCAGACTTAAAAAAAAAAAAAAACATTCACATGTGAAAACACGTACCAGCGAGTATCGAACTGCCTATCTTAAGGTCAGTAAACGATGGCCCTTACCCACTCAGCCAGTGGGAAGACAATATTTTTCTCCCCAAAAGTGGTTAAAAAGAAAGCATGTGTATGAATACAGTGTCATGCATTTTCGGTGAAATTTCCATAGAATGGCGAAGAAATATAGTCCGATTTTTCATGCGCATTATAAAACGAACAAGAGTCTTGCTGGAAACAAGTAAATTGTTATTTGGTTCATCTGAAACATATTTATTTGATTTTTAAAAAATCGCCCGTGTCATTTTCGAGAGAAAAAAAAAATCGAATTATTTAACGAACGAGAGTTTTCCCAGAAAAAAGAAAAGTGTTATTCACCTCGCCTTAATCACAGTTATATTATGTATCAATTTAAAAATAATCGTTAGAACCGTTTTCGAGATTTTCAAATTAGGAACTTCCTCGATATTATACCAACGTTTTCACTTTAAAAATGGCTATTTAGATCTCAAAATATACTGCACGTAGAAATGCAAAAATTTCAGTATACGATTAGACTGCAGATATAAGACTGTTCTAGAAAATTCAGAACAATAAGACATATATCTGCTGAGTTATTAAAAGGCGGCTTTTCGCGTTTTCTTTGATGTCGAGTTAGCTGTATATATGAGTTCCGCCATCTACGAATTTTATGATACGATACGATACGATACGATTTTAACGATACGATACGATTTTAGGCTTAAGGCTGCGTCACTCGAAATACTACCGTCTTCCATGATTATGTACGACTTTTGCAATAATTGTGTGCATTTGTGTACGAATAGCTCATAATATGTACGACTTTTGCAATAATTGTGTGCATTTGTGTACGAATAGCTCATAAATATTACTGAAAATATAAAAGTTTTTTTGAAAAATGTTTTTGTTTATAACATATTGCAGAGTTTTCAACCAAATTTAACACCTAATGCAGAAAACTTGATAAAGAAAAACTGCATATATATTAAGCGTACAATGTCAATACTGGAATCTGGAGTATATTGACACAGCTGCGCCATCTGGTGGACGGGGTGAATAATGCAAATATGCGGGTTTTCAGTATGGCGTCATATATGACAGAATATCTACTATCTGCGCACCCTTTGCGCATATTTTCTGAATCTTTACTCACTTACGGAAGATGAATCTTGTTTACCAGATTTATAGCAAAATATTTTTATTACAGTTTGTTTTGATAAAATTTATGTACATTAAAAAAAAATAGTCGCAATATCATTTTAATTTCGGGAGAAAAGCACTAATGCTACGAAAGCATTACTGCCTTTTGCTCTTAAACTACAATGACATGGCGACTTTTTTATTAAATACACATATTTTTATCAAAACAAGCTGTAGCAAAAATATTTTGAAATAAACCTAGCAAACAAGATTCATCTTCTGTGAGTAAGTAACAATCTGAAATTCGTAATTGAATTTTTAACAGGGATTCTCTAAATGGTTTTTGGTCTGTTCCAAAAAAAAAAAAAAAAAAATCTAACCTGGCAATTTTAGGAAAATTATTGAAGTTATTGCCTAGACTCGCAAAATATTTAAACAAATAAATGAACGACACTTGCTCGTTTAATAATACAACATTTAATGCAAGCCTTTTAAATTAAAGTGATTCCGAATATAAAATGAAATGAGTTTTAAATTAAATGAATGAAATATTTGTTAGTTAAATAAGATGATTGCAATGCGATTAAGAGAATATTGGAAATTTATCGTTTGCACTCGATAAGCGAACATAAGGACTTAAAATTGAATATTTTATTTATAATTAAATTCTATACATATTCTAAACATTCGTAAATATTGTATTCTCACCGAGAATACAACCGTGTATACCATTTTTTATAACTTTAGCACATCAAGAATTGAGTAAAAAATAAGACTACAAAATTCAATCTTTACACATTAACTACTTACTAATTTTTATGCGTCATTTTTCATTTCATTAAAAGAAAATAATTAAAATCGAGCGTATTTAAATCAACAACACTTGATAATATATATTAAATAATATTTTATCTTTTTTAATAAATTAAAGTTAAAATACGTAACTAACTTGTTTTACTCTTTGGAAAAGGACAGGTATGAATTCTACAAGAAAAAGATTTTTCTTACAATTTTGAAAACTACAATTATTCGATGGCCAACATTTTGCCATTTTAACAAGTAATATTAGTTCTAAAAAGAACTGTTTTTATTTAAATAATTAACTATAATAAATAAGTCAAAAAACACGAATAAAAATTAATAGCATATTCTATTACTGTCAGAATATAAATGTAACAAACAAATGAAAACACGACGTTTGCGCTTGCGCAGTTATTTCATAGATGTGCAATTAATAGATTATCCATAAAGAAGAAAACAGTTAGGCATCTTACTGTAGTTCACCGCGTCCGCTACGTGGCGTGCGACCTTGATTGATGTGACCTCGACTTTAATCTTACGGTTACCTCTCCCATTTAAGATAGGATGCTTACTTATATCGCTTTGTGATAAAGTGAAAGTGAAATAATACACTGCAATTAGAAAGTAATACATTGAATATTTGATAATGTATGAGCATCTGTATACAATGTTTTAACTGTGCATGCGTGAATGATAGTACACTTTTCCTTTCACAATTTAGTAGTTAACTATATATGGCAACATAAATAAAAAGGCCAGTACAGTAGTGTGAAAACTCAGAAAGATATTAGAGATGATATTCCACAAAAGTCTAAAATCCTCCCATCAGAGGGAAATGGATCACAACATGATTACCGAAGACCATTATTGGTCATAGTAATATTGTTCAATCTTTTGTAATCAGGTTGCCATACAAATGCTCATATCTTACTAAAAATTACATATAATTTCTATTTATAGTACAGTATTTCTACTCCATTTTATCAAGCTTTCTGGCAATGGCATTAAATTTGATTGAAAATCCAGCATGTTATACACAAAAATAATACAGCGTTTCTTTTTCTCCCCAAAGAAACGTGTACCCTTTCGAGAATACAGGTGATATTCTTACACAAATATTATAAAAGAGCTATATAATAATGTATTACAGCTACATATCATTTTGAACTTTTTATGACACAGGGCGACTGCATATATTCATTATGTTCTTTCAGTACACAAAGTGCAAAAACAATTCACCAAGAATTTCTCTTACTAATATTTGACAAAGTGTTTGAAATTGAAAATTTCCACTGCCTAATGGAAATCTCAGTGTATTTTTGATTTTTTTTTTTTTTAGTACTAGCAGATTGCCCTGGGCCCAGGATAACAACCTTAAATGTTAAATATATAACATTGATAAATAAAAATAAAATAAAATAAAATAAATAACAAAATAAAAATAAAAATAAACAAAATAAAACAAAATAAAAATAAAATAAAATAAATAACATTGCTGTTTCCCGGGATTACTTTAAATATATTACACGCCGGATAATAAACAAGTAAGAAGAATCATGTGTCAAGCATAGATTATGAAACACTCCCCAACACATTCGGATTACTGTAAAACAACTTCTCAATTTTAGCCTAATCAGTAAGGAATCCAAATTCTTATGTGCAGCACTGTACAGTATAACCTAGTAAATCCAGCATTAGGACCGAGATTAAGCTGAATTTTTGAAAATTCTAGATTTCTTAAAGAATATTAAGAGTACTTCCGATAGAGATGCACCGAAAATTAGGAATCTATTCTGTATTCGGCCATGTCACCGAATATTTGGTTTGGCAGAATATCAAACTCTTAAGTATGCTGAATATTTGGCTTGGCCAAATATCAAACTAATTGGCCTGCCGAATATTGAAATATTCGGCTGAAACGAATACTTAAAAAAAAAAAAAAACTTTTAAAACATATTTTTAAAAAACTTACAAAATTTCTACTTTTAACTGTCATTATAAATATATTCATAATAATCAGAAACAGAATCATATTTAAATAAAATAATGTTGTTTCATTATCTTATTTACTGTTTGTTAAGTATCACTTGAGAAAATTAACCATTAATGAGGATTTTCATAGGAATTAATGATGTGCAAATGCAAGTTCCTTAATATTGTCTAGTAAATAACCTGTTTCTTGCTTTTTCACATAAAAGAGTGTTTCTAAATAAAATAGAAAATCTTTCAGGGTTGATAATAGACATCAAGCAGTCAATTTTTGTCCAGGAAACAAATAATTGCAATTCACTTATTCAGTCATAAATAGAGTATATCTCACCTCACTCGAGGTCAAACTTGTATTTTCGTTTGTTTCTTTAACAATAATGAAGATATAACTATATTCTCAACAGACTTGCTTTGATTTCTGTGAAATATGATATCATTATGAGAAGTGATGGAAATTGGCACCATTCATATAAAAACAACTATGAGTAAGACGTTCCTTTATTCAGAATGCAGTTGACAGCATTTATACTGTGTCACTGGCCAAAATTCAGTAATTTTTAATGATATCATCACATTTAATACAAGTAAAATTAATATGAAACAAATCTCACTAAAATATCTTCATTATTGATAAGGTTGTGAATGAAAATTCAGTTTTGGCTTGTAGTTACACACTCAGTGTTTTTGATTGAATGTATTTTGATGGAATAAATGGATAGAGATGTTGTTTCTTGTTCAAAAAATGTTTGTCTTGACCATATTATCTCCGTTGAAAGTTTGTTGCAAGATTTTAAGAACAACCTGTATGTTTACAATCTCTGAAAATGATAGTCCACTCTGTACACTGATCTAGGATGCATTTAAAAACTTCCTTGCTAAATCAAAGGGAGTAGAAAAGTTATTCTTGCTGAGTTGCCACCATTTGAAATTTGAATAGATTGCATTTATTTATTTTTACTTTAGTCTCTTACTGACAGATAAATAGTACATGATCCTATAAAGTTTTTCTTCCAATTTTTTCACTATTTCTCTTTGATTTTAAAATATTTGTTTTAGAATTTAAGAAAATTTTATTTGTTTGTTTTAATTCACAGAATAAGTCATGAAATTTAAAATTTTATTAATTAAAAAGGTTTTATAACTGTTCTCTTCTTAAATAACTCAAAGCAGATATTTTTTTTTCAGTATAAATTTTGCTTGTAAAAAGTTCTTGTTGATCAAAATGTAAATTTCTGTTTTAAATATTATGTAAAATTGCTTTAAAATTTAACATTTTAATAATTTTAAACTTTGAAATATAAAAGTATTCGACCAGCTAAATATTCGTTATTCTTGCTGAGTTGCCACCATTTGAAATTTGAATAGATTGTATTTATTTATTTTTACTTTAGTCTCTTACTGACAAATAAATAGTACATGATCCTATAAAGTTTTTCTTCCAATTTTTTCACTATTTCTCTTTGATTTTAAAATATTTGTTTTAGAATTTAAGAAAATTTTATTTGTTTGTTTTAATTCACAGAATAAGTCATGAAATTTAAAATTTTATTAATTAAAAAGGTTTTATAACTATTCTCTTCTTAAATAACTCAAAGCAGATTTTTTTTTCAGTATAAATTTTGCTTGTAAAAAGTTCTTGTTGATCAAAATGTAAATTTCTGTTTTAAATATTATGTAAAATTGCTTTAAAATTTAACATTTTAATAATTTTAAACTTTGAAATATAAAAGTATTCGACCAGCTAAATATTCGTTATTCTTGCTGACAGAGTTGGGCAGTATCGAAAATACATGTATTTGAAATACATTTTCAAAATACATTTGTAATTTGTATTTTGTATTTTAAAGCTTCAAAGCAAATGTATTTTGGTAATGTATTTTGGAAAGCATTTTCAAAGTATTTTGTATTTTCAAAATACTCAAAATACATTCCTCCGGATTTCAAGCTGTCGTGTGTAAACCGCAAATCCTAGATTTGCAACAGGGTTAAATAATTTTCGAATTCGTTTCTGGAAGTTTATATGTACACATTGTTTAACATTTGATATGATGTCCGATAAGCATATTAATGAATCGGATGTTTACTTCTGCAGAAGCATTTTTGCTGAGTAGTCACAAATATAGTTTTTATAATTAAAAACATTCAATGAGAATTACAAAAAATTGTTGTGTTAAAATCGTTGTATCTAGAGGCAGGTGCTGCCTATTTAAAATGCATTAGAAGTGTAATGCTGTTAGTTAGTTCAAAGGTTCATGGAAATAACTGCTATATCTCGACTTTAACATTATTTTTCCTAGTTTCTTAGTTATTCATTCAGTCGAGGTTCTAATACGATTTACCGTACCTTTGATATTAATTTAATTGGAATTGAACTTTAATATGAAAGTAGTTCAATTTATTCATAAAATATGCAAATGTTCATTAACTGTATTTACATTGAGAATATTAGATATTAGATGTTTAAATGCGACTTGGTTTTATAATAGTTAACACGGTTGACTTTGCATTCCAAAACATCTTCATACTTCATTTTTTTATTTTATACATGCTAGCCCTGGCTTACAGAACCTGCTGCTTAGTGTACAAAAGATAGATAAAAATCATTTTTAATTAAAACTCTAATGCGTTTTTTAATGTTTAACCTTTTTTTCAGTAACAACACAAAAAAGCAATTTTATATGAAAAATATAAATTATGCATTTAAATAAAGTTTTGATATTTATTAAAAACGGTACTTTTGTATTAGCTACATGCCATGGATTAATAGCCAAAAAAATCGTCAAACAATTCGCTAATTATATCAACTTTTTTTATTCTATTTATTTCAGTGGTATGCGTTTATTTATTTATTTTTGATGAACTTTTTATATCATTATCGAATATTAGTCAGGGACAAATGATGAACTCGTTTATATCATTTTAATTTCATACAGGTAAATCTTCCGTAATCGGGCTGCTCGCGATATAATTTTTTTTTTAACCATGCTTGAATAATAAAAAAAAAAGCGTAAATTAAGATAGTTTTCAAACAAATTGCATTTGGAGGTACATTTTTTCTCTATTCGACGGTGTAAAATTTCAAATCGTGCGGTGATTAGACGTTAATAGATTTGCTAAAAAGAGAAAATTATTATTCAGATCGTTGCCATCTTCAATATGACATCAGCGTTACTCATGGGCATGTTTTTGTTTTATGATATAGACCAGCGATCTCACTCAGATTAAAGATGCCCGATATACTGCGCAGTGTATAGAATATAGGTGAAAATAATTTTTTAATTGAAAAAATATATTTTTTAAATTTAGTATATTGTCCCAGATTTCCAACCAACTACAGCGAAAAAGCATTTTTGAAACTTTATTATTAGCCACGTGGCAGTAAGTAATCGCGAAAGGTTTTTATCATTTATAGCAAAATTTGTCATTTTGATTATTTTAGCATTTAAACGCGTAGTTCAGTTACATGTCTGTTAGATTCGCGTTTTATTTATGTATTTGGGAGATTTTAATTTCGTTTGGCAATTTCGTTATGGAATATTCCATAACGAAATATATATTACGCATACGAAATATATATTACGCGTAATATATATTACGCATAAACAAACAAATGCTGAATTGCATCATTATTTTAAGTGCAAGGATTAATCTTCAGTAACTGGGTTGCACAAATATTCCCGAGATGGATTTAAAAAAATACAAGCTAGAAAATTCATTACTTTAAAAATCCATAAAAGCTGGGTAAATTGAGATACAGTTTTTAAGGAAATCGCTTTTGAAAGTACTTTTTTTCTATTCCACTGTGTGCAAAAATTGTATATATGTGATATTTAGAAGTTACAACATTTCAAAATAAAAAGAGAAAGAAAAAGAAAAAAAATATTTAAAACGTTGTCACTAATTGATATGACATTAGAGTTATTCACGGACATCTTTTTTGCTTCATAATATAGAGTGTTTGCGAAATAATTCATACAGTGAAGATACAAATTAGCTGAGCAAGTTTTTCAGTCCAAAACCGTATTTCGATTCTTTTAAAAGTTTCAATAGAAAATGAAAATGGAAAATTTGATCAATTAATATAGTATACCATAGGTACATACAAATATGTCAGCAATTTAATTAATCATTACCACATGCATCTTACAAAGGCGCATCATTATGTGTATGTGGGTATGTGCTGCGCATACGTTTAAAATAAAATCGAAAATATTATTAAAATGTTATATTGTATTATTTTATAACTAATAATCAAAGGCTTTTATTGATTATTAACTGATGTTGTTATTTACGTATTAAAAGTTCGAAAACCGAGATTGATGTTCATTGTAGAGAGTTTGAAATTGTTTAATATTTGACTTTTAAGTTAATTGAAAAAATATCATGAAATTTTTTTTATGATAATAATGCAATAGAGCTTTATAATATAAATGAGGAAGATATTCAATATGTTATGAATGTTTAAGTAATTTTAATTCAGTGACTTTTTTACAACCAGTGGGGTGTCCCGTTGGGACACACTCTTACAGGATCATGATAATGCCCCCCCCCCCCGGCCCTGTCTCCTTTAAACTGCAAAATTACGTCCCCCAAAACACTTTGCATCAATAAATTTTTGAAATTTTTAAATGTATTTTGTATTTTAAATGTATTTTGAAAATACATGTATTTTGTATTTGGAATTTTTAAATTTTGAAAAGTATTTTGCAATTTGTATTTTAGGTTCTAAAACCAATGTATTTTGTATTTTGTATCGAAAATGGTTTTTCGGTGTATTTTGCCCAACTCTGCTTGCTGAGTTGCCACCATTTGAAATTTGAATAGATTGTATTTATTTATTACTTTCTTCTATCTTCAATAGAAGAAAGTATTGTAATCGAAATTTTTTCGACTTCCGGTTTTCGACGGATTTACATGTTTTAGGGGTCAGAGATTCCAAAAAAACATGTTTATAGAAAATGTCTGTCTGTCTGTGTGTCCGTCTGTCCGTCTGTCCGTCCGTCCCTCTGTCCGTCTGTCTGTCGCCATTGTACCATCAAAACGTGTATGAAGTTATGCATAGAATTAAACCAAAATTTTATTTTAAGTTTTTGGCTATGGCAAGCAGGTCCTCCTGGAATTTGGAAAAAATTCGCCGGTAGGGGGCGCTGATATAGCAATTTTTATGCGATTTTGAATATTGTACCATCCAAAAGTGTATGGAGTTATGCATGGAATTGAACCAAATTTTTATTTTAAGTTTTTGGATATGGCAAGCAGGTCCTCCCTGAATTTGGAAAAAATTCGCCGGTAGGGGGCGCTGATATAGCAATTTTTATGCGATTTTGAATATTGTACCATCCAAAAGTGTATGGAGTTATGCATGGAATTGAACCAAATTTTTATTTTAAGTTTTTGGATATCGCAAGCAGGTCCTCCCTGAATTTCGAAAAAAATCGCCGGTAGGGGGCGCTGTAAATGCGATTTTTGTGCGATTTTGAATATTGTACCATCCAAAAGTGTATGAAGTTATGCATAGAATTGAACCAAATTGTTATTTTAAGTTTTTGGCTATGGCAAGCTGGCCCTCCCTGAATTTGGAAAAAATTCGCCGGTAGGGGGCGCTGTAATAGCGATTTTTGTGCGATTTTGAATGTTGTACCGTCCAAAAGTGTATGAAGTTATGCATAGAATTGAACCAAATTGTTATTTTAAGTGTTTGGCTATGGCAAGCTGGTCCTCCCTGAATTTGGAAAAAATTCGCCGGTAGGGGGCGCTGTAATAGCGATTTTTGTGCGATTTTGAATGTTGTACCGTCCAAAAGTGTATGAAGTTATCCATAGAATTAAACCAAATTTTTATTTTAAGTTTTTGGATATGGCAAGCAGGTCCTCCCTGAATTTGCAAAAAAATTCGCCGTTAGGGGGCGCTGTAATAGCGATTTTTGTGCGATTTTGAATATTGTACCATCGAAAAGTATATGAAGTTATGCATAGAATTGAACCAAAAAAAATTTTTAAGTTCTTGGCTATGGAACGGAGGTCCCTTAACTTGTAAAAAAATCGCCCGTAGAGGGCGCTGTAATAACGATTTTTGTGCAATTTTTGTGCCATTTTGAATATTGTACCGTCGAAAAGTGTATGAAGTTATGCATAAAATTGAACTAAATTTTATGTGTTTGTTTTTGGTCATGTCACGAAGGTCCTCCCTAAATTTGGAAAAATTCTGCTGGTAGGGGGCACTATAATTGCGATGTCTGTACCATTTTCATTATTGTACCATCGAAAAGTGTATGAAGTTATCCATATAATTGAACCAAATTTTGTGTGCATGTTTCTGGCTATGGCAAACAAGTCCTCCTGAACTTGAAAAGATTGCGCCAGAAGGGGGCGCTATAATTCCGATCTCTGTGCCATTTTCATTATTGTACCATCGAACAACGTATAAAATTATGCATACAACTGAACCAAAATTTTTGTGCTTGTTTTTGGCTTTGGCCAACAGGTCCTCCTAGAATTTGGAAATAATGCGCGGTAAAGGGGCTCTGTGTTAGCGATTTTTGTATACTTTTCTTGATTTTTCGTAGTTCAATTGTGCATCGGCGGCTCATGCAGCGGCGGGAACTCGCTTCCTGCTAAGCTGGCTATTCGCAAACAGCTGATAACAACAAAATAAGGAAAAATTAATAATTTTAACAAACATCATGATATAGATTAACTCGTTTTTAGTCCATTTAATTGACTTGAGCAGAAATTTAAGATGAAAATCAAAGTTGGTATAGTATTGAACTAATAATATTGAAGTATTAACATGTGTAACTAGGTTTTGAAATATTAAGATGTATAAGATAGAAGAAAGTTTTGGGATTGGCACATCCAACTAGTTTTTACTTTAGTCTCTTACTGACAAATAAATAGTACATGATCCTATAAAGTTTTTCTTCCAATTTTTTCACTATTTCTCTTTGATTTTAAAGTATTTGTTTTAGAATTTAAGAAAATTTTATTTGTTTGTTTTAATTCACAGAATAAGTCATGAAATTTAAAATTTTATTAATTAAAAAGGTTTTATAACTATTCTCTTCTTAAATAACTCAAGCAGATTTTTTTTTCAGTATAAATTTTGCTTGTAAAAAGTTCTTGTTGATCAAAATGTAAATTTCTGTTTTAAATATTATGTAAAATTGTTTTAAAATTTAACATTTTAATAATTTTAAACTTTGAAATATAAAAGTATTCGACCAGCTAAATATTCGGTATTCGGCCGAGCCAAATATTTTGTATTTGGCCTAACAGTTACTATTCGGCTAGCTGAATATTCGGTATTCGGTTTGCCTGTAGGCCGAATATTCGGTATTCGGTACATCCCTAACTTCCAATATTCTTAATGCTGCCTTTAGTCATAATTTAATTCATAACCAAATGAGAAAAAGACAAAATTAAATAATAATAATAATAAACTTAATTGACATTTTCTATGTTGCAAAAAAAAAAAAAAAAAAAAAAAAAAAATCTTATAAACAGTGAAGTTATTTCTCCTAATGTAATTTTCGAAACATCAATGTCAATTTTATTTGCTTCAATTATTTTTGGTTGTTTTTTAACAAGTTTTGTATTTTACGGTGCTTTCAAAGGAGCAGTAACTGCACCTTTGATTTATTCTGTTGAGCAGATTCAGATATCAGAGCATACTGTGATCGTTAAAGGTTAGTTGGGAGAATTAGTCCTCCAGGTTCGTCTGGGATGGCTCAGTCGGTACATAATTGATGACTTCAGCCAAGATATCGCTGGTTCGAATCTTGGCCTGGATTTTTTTTCACCCAGTTGGAAATTTACAACTGTTATACACTGCAGTGGCGTACCCAGGATTTTATTTCGGGGGGGGGGGGCTGACTTAAATTTCCATAATGTTCTAAATCTTACGAAACACGTTGAATTGTGTTATAAACAGAAATCAGTTTTGCCAATAATGCCGTAGTCAAAGGGCAGAGGGGGGGGGGGGGGGGGGAGAGGGAGGTACATGGGTGACTTTGTTCCCAATTTTCCGAAAATTCGGACTTAAAAAATATCGCGATTTCTGACATGGACGCCGAAAAAAAAGATTTCATCAATCGTTCGCAGAAAAAAATCTCCAATTCTTTTAAAGGATCCGAAAAGGAAAAAAACCGAAATTTTGTCATAGGGCCACGGATAAAAGGCGAAGTTTGTCAAAGGGTTGCAAAAAAAAAGTCAAATTTCGTCAAATGATCAGGGAGAAAACGCGAATTACATCAAATACTCGCGAAGGAAACGCTAATTTCGTCAAATGAGCACAGAAAAAACCCGAATTTCGCCATAAGGCCGCAGAAAAAACGCGAATTTCAGCAAAAGTTTCCGGGAAAATGCGAATTTCGAAAAAAGATCGCTAAAAACACGCATTCCATCAAAGGGCTGCGAAAAAAAAGCTAATTTCGTAAAGGATCGCAGAAAAACTTATTTCGTCAAAGGGGCAAGGAAAAACGTAAATTTCGTCAAAAGGGCGCAGAAAAGCGAAAACTTCATCAAAAAGACGAGAAAAAAACGCTAATTTTGTCAAAAAGCCGCGGGAAAAAACGTGAATTTCGTCAAATGGCCACCGAAAAAGCGCGAATTTTGTTAAATGACCACAGATAAAAACGCGAATTTTGTTAAAGGGCCGCAGAAAAAACGCCAATTTCGACAAATGATCAATAAAAAATACGCATTCCGTCAAAGGGAAGCGGAAAAACGCTAATTTCGTCAAAGGGACACAGAAAAAAGTCCTTCCGGCCAGTGCCGGGAGGAAGAGGTAGCTTTCATATTCCTTATTTTTAAAAAGCCAACTTATATTATTCAAACACACGAAGATCAATTAAGTGGAAACCGAATGTAGGAGATTCAATACTAATTTTTATCAATACTAAATCATTATGAATGAGAATTTCGCGAAATTAGTCAGCTTTATCCAAGCTGCTTTTAAAGTAACTTATATTTGGCTGCCAAATTAGGCGATTTCTTAAAGTGCCTGCCATTTTAAGACAACATGGTGGATGAGGCTAACCAGTGAACTTGGTCGAGACCTTAGTAATTGCTGTGCACATGCTCACTCACATCGGAATCGGTTGATATTAACGAGTGCTGTCGCAGGCAAAAAATCAGATTTTTCAAAATGTCACCCACGTTAGAAATTGAAACTGCTACATCTGAGCCATTTTTTAAGATAAATACAAACAAAAAATGCTCCTGAATCCTTATATCAAGGTCAAATACTTAAGAAAGAAACATTTTTCAATTTCTAATTTTTTTGCACCTCACTTTAAATATATATATTTTTTAATTTAATGGCCGCCATTTTGAAACAAGATGGCTGATGAAGCTGGCCAGCGAACATGGTCGAGATATTGATGTATACTATCCACATTCCTTCTTCCATGGAAATAGGCGAATACGTGTTGTATCGCGAGACAAATACAAGATCGTTTCAAAGTGTTAGCCATGATAGAAATTCAAAGTGCTATAATTCAACCACTTTTTAAGATATAAACAAAAGAACAAATTTTCAGAAACAAAAACTGCTCCAGAATCTTTGTATCAAGGCCAAACACATAAAAAAAATCTTTTTCATTTTCCAATTTTTTAATACCTCATTTTAAATTACATTCTTTTTTTTAAATGGCAACCCTTTTAAAACAAGATGGCGAATGAAGCTGGCCAACGAACTCGGTCGAGACATTGGTAAGTACTATGTACAGACCAAGTTACATTCAAATCGGTTCATAAATACGCCTGTTATCGCGTGACAAAAATCAGGTCGTTTTAAAATGTCAGCCACAATAGAAATTCAAAATGTTATAACTCAGCCAATTTTTTAGATGTAGACGAAACAAAACCTGTTCCGGAATCTTTGTATTAAGGTCAAACACATACAAAAAAAATCTTTTTCATTTTCCAATTTTTTGGTATCTTATTTTAAATTTAATTTTTTTTAATTTTTTTAAATGGCCACCATTTCGAAACAAGATGGCGAATGAAGCTGGTCAACGAACTCGGTTGAGTTATTTGTATGTACTATGTACACACCAAGGTACATCCAAATCGGTTCATAAATACGTCTGTTATCACGTGGCAAAAATCAGGACGTTTCAAAATGTCAGCCACGCTAGAAATTCAAAATGCTATAACTCAGCCATTTTTTAAGATATAGACGAAACAAAAACTGCTCCCGAATCTTTTTATCAAGGTCAAACACATAAGAAAAAAATATTTTTTCAATTTTCAATTTTTTGCTACTACATTTCAAATTTAAATTTTTCTTAAAATTTTAAATGGCCGCCATTTTTAAACAAGACGGCGGATGAAGCTGGCCAACGAACTCGTTCGAGACATTGGTCAGTACCAAGGTTATTAGACATATAAGGTTGGCTCGTCACTATGGACTCCGTCCCGCCCACTCTTGTTGCTAGGCAGAATCATACGTCACAAGAATCCAAGAATCCTTATTTTCCTGTAGGCCGTAACCCGTGTTTGCTATGTTTATGTTTGTTCGTCTAAAATATTTTTCTTTTTAGATTTAAAGACAAATACATAAAAACTTGAATTTGAAGCTCTCTTTTAATATTTTATTTCATAAAGAGACATTCAATGAAAAGAAAGATATTTAAAAAAAAACTGTTGAATATATATAATCAAACACATCCAATTTAAATATCGACAGTATGTTAATAACTTCTTTTTCTAAATTACGAATCTTTATCCGCGTAAAATATTTAAATGCTAAGTCAGAAGAGATGAAATCATTAAAAAGAAAATTAAAATTTAGCACTAGGGATTGTGTAGAAAAAAAAAATGAGAAAAACTATTGTATAATTGTTTTATTTTTCATTAGAATTTTCTTTATTATATAAAATCAAATGCTTTAAATTGTAAATAATATCTGAACAGTTGAACTGTTGTAAATATTATTATTTTTTAATTATTGATATATTAAATATAAAAAATTGATGGTGTTAATTATTGTGAGGGCTAATTTCTCCACTACTCCCTCCCCCCTTCCCCTTCCTTTGTATCAGTCTCTGGAAATAACCAATACTTGGTTAAAAAAAACCTGTAGGAAGATACTATGTGTTTTATATACAGTACAAAGTCTCAAATCCGGACGTCCGAAATCTGGAATTTTCCAAAATTCGGACATTTTCGTAATTGGCGTTTTTATTTTAGCGAAAAGTAAAATAAACCGCTAATAATCGCATAAAACAATATTATATTAAGCTAAAAGTTTGAAACCGAATCCCTTTTACGAATGCCAAAAAAATCTCTAAATATCACACGGAAAAAAAATCTTTAAAAATTAAAAATCACTGCAAGAATTCTGAATAAACTTTATTAAAAAGAGGACATTTATAATACTGAACTAAAAGATTAAAACCGGATTCCTTTTACTAACGCGGAAAAATCGCCGCGAAACGTAAAGGCAGAAAAAATAGCAAACTTTAAGCGTCTGAAGTTTGCAGAGAACATTATTTACTATAGTGAACAATACCATTGTAACTGGAATTCCTTCATGAATGCCAAAATAATTGCCTCGAAACGCAAAAATTCGCATTGCAAATCGCCCAAATTTCAAAAATTGTGTAGGATAAAATGTACTATATTGAATTAAAAGATTGAAAATGAATTCCTTTTACGAATGTCAAAAAATTGCCTCTAAAAATCTAAAATTCACATAAAAAATTCGCGAAAATTTCAAGAAACGCTGTACGAATTCCAAATAAACATTATTAAAAAGAGGACAACATTTACCATATTAAGCTAAAAGACTAAAACCAGATACCTTTTAATGATTTGGGAAAAGTGCCACACGCGCGAAAAAAGAAGGAAAAACATTTTTTTTTAAATTTAAAAATCGCAAACAACAAAATTTATTGTAGATAAATTTATTGTCTAAGACATTGTAACCAGAATGCTTTTGTGAATCGCAAAATAACGCATTCAAAATCCCTAAAAAGTCATTAATCACGGGGCTAAAACTTTGAAATCGAATTACTTTTGCGAATGTCAAAAAATCGCCGTATAACGAAAACAAAAACTCTTAAAATCGCTTAAAAAATGCGATACATTGAAAAGTCGATGTAGGATTTCCAAATAAACTTCATTGAAAAGAGGTCAAAGTTTATTATACTGAATTAGAATATTGTAATCAGAATCCTGTTAGTAAAGTAAAATTTTTTTCGCAAAATTCATAAAAACGATAAAAACCGCGTAAAAAATTAAATAAAAAAAAATTGTTGTAATTGAGATAGTTTTTACTTTTTGAAAAACACATATTCCCCAATTAAAATATCTCTTTAGTATTATTTTAATTTATTTTCTTTTAATTATTAATTAATTGATTTCTTTTTAGTATTAAATTGCTTTCCAATGCGTAAATAATTCACCGGTGAAAGTGGATAAAGTTTTCATTTTTTTTTTTTTATTTATTATGCAAATGAACAAAAATTCGGAAAAGTCCAATCGACGAGTTCTGGACGATTCCGAATTTTTGACTTTGTACTTTACTAATATATGCTTTAAAAGAATCATAATTGCATATGTTTAAGTCTTTTTTACTGTTTTTTACAACTTACAAATATTTTAAAACTTATTAGTCTTTATAAACGTAATTCTGAGAAGTTATTTTGTTTTTCTAATTTGTAGAAATTCCATATTAAAACGTACATTTTAATTAAATGAATTCAAGTTGCAACCCACTATTTTACTAATTTAATATATATATATATATATATATATATATATATATATATATATAAATAAGAAATTGTCAACTAGTAAGTAAAAAATATATATCATAATAACAAAATAAGAGAGAAAGAGTGAATAGAGCAGCTGTAACTGTTTTTTCTCTTTTTTTCAAAAATGTTTAATTTTTCACCCCCGTGTCACTGTAAAGATTTTAAAACTTATTAATTTTCTTCTATGTGGTTTTAAAACTAAGGTCTCTTATTTCTTTACACGTAAAAAAAAGTATTAAATTTTTTTTCCCCTTAAAATTGCATAACAATTCAACTGTATATAACGCTATTAGCACAGGAGGGATTCCGACTGTGGATTCTTGTGACGTAGCAGAGAAAGACCCCTCCAATTGGGTGAAAAGTTACGAGCCAACCTTTATAGTCTAATAACCTTGGGTCAGTACTAAGCATAAACGAAGTTACATCCAAATCGGTTCATAAATACGCCTTTTATCGCGTGACAAAATTCAGGACGTTTCAAAATGTCAGCTTCGCTAGAAATTCAAAATGCTATAACTCAGCCATTTTTTAAGATATAGACGAAACAAAAACTGCTACGGAGTCTTTGTATAAAGGTCAAATACATAAGAAAAAAATATTTTTTCATTTTCAATTTTTTGGTACCACATTTCAAATTTTAAATTTTTAAAAAAATTTTAAATGGCCGCCATTTTTAAACAAAATGGCGGATGAAGCTGGTCAACGAACTCGGTCGAGACATTGGTATGTACTATGTACACACCGAATTACATCCAAATCGGTTCATAAATACGAGAGTTACAGTGTGACATAGGTCAGATATATATATATATATATATTGATATATATATATATATATATATATATATATATATATATATCAATTTTGAAAGGAGGGTGGTTTCGGGGTCTGGGGGTCATGATCGATGAAAATATACCAAAATTTTTTGAAATCGCTTTCCTCCGAACGGCTGCAATAGGTAGCTTTTTGTAAAGAAAGCTACCTAAAACGTGAATTTCGTCAAAAGGCTGCAGAAAAACGCAAAATTCATCAAAAAGTCGAGAAAAAAGCAAATTTCGTCAAAAAGCCGCGGAAGAAACGTAAATTTCGACGAAGGATTGCCTAAAAAACGCAAATTTTGACAAATGACCACAGAAAAAACGCGAATTTCGTCAAAGGGCCGCAGAAAAAACGCGAATTTCATCAAAAAGTTATGGAAAAAACGCGAATTTCGAAAAAAAGATCTCTTAAAGCACGCATTCCGTCAAAAGGCTGCGAAAAAAAAGCTAATATCGTAAAGGATCGAAAAAAGCGAATTTCATCAAAAAGACGGGGAAAAACGCAAATTTCGTCAAAAATCCGCAAATTTCGACGAAGAATTGCGTAAAAAAACGCGAATTTCGGCAAATGTCCTCCGAAAAAATGCAAATTTTGACAAAGAATCGCTAAAATACAACGCATTCCTTCAAAAGAAAGCTGAAAAAGCGCGAATTTCGTCAAAGGGACAGAGAAAAACGCAAATTTCATCAAAAAGACGAGAAAAAGTGCAAATTTCGTCTAAAAGCCGCGGACAAAACGCAAATTTCGACAAAGGATTGCATAAAAAACTCTAATTTCAGCAAATGACCACAGAAAAAACGCGAATTTCGTCAAAGGGCCCCAGAGAAAACGCAAATTTCGACAAATGATCGCTAAAAAAACACGCATTCCATCAAAGGGAAGCAGAAAAACGCGAATTTCGTTAAAGGATCGCAAAAACAAGAAAAAGCAGGGTAACAAAGAAGTGCCACAGAAAAACGTGAATTTCGTCAAAAAGCCGCGGAAAAAAGACAATTTCTACAAAGGATCTCGAAAAAAAAAACGCAAATGTTGTCAAAGGGCTGTCGAAAAAACGCGAATTTCGAAAAAAAGATCGCTTAAAACACGCATTCCGTCAAAGGGCTGTGAAAAAAATGCTAATTTAGTAAAGGATCGCAAAAAAACGTGAATTTCATCAAAAAGACGAGAAAAAAACGAAAATTTCGACGAAGGATTGCGTAAAAAAAAAACAAAAAAAAAAAACGCGTATTTCGGCAAATGACCTCGGTAAAAACGCAAATTTCGTCAAATGGCCGGAGTAAAGCGCAAATTTCGAAAAAGCATTGCTAAAAAAACACGCATTCCGTCAAAGGGAAACGGAAAAAATGCGAATTTCGCCAAAGGATCGCAAAAAAGAAAAAGCAGGGTCACAAAGAAGGGCCACAGAAAAACATGAATTTCGTTAAAAGACGGCGGGAAAAAAAGCGAATTTCGTCAAACAGCCGCAGAAAAAAGCGAATTTCATCAAAATGACGAGAAAAAAAGCGAATTTCGTCAAAAAAGCCTCGGAAAAAAGCAAATTTCGACGAAGGATTTCGTAAAAATGAAAAACGCGAATTTCGGCAAAAATCCGCGAAAAAAAAAAACTTGAATTTCATCAAAAACCCGACGAAAAACGCGGAAAAAACACAAATTTTGACATAATCACGAAACAAACGCAAATTTCGTCACAGATCCGTGGAAAAAACGCAAATTTCGACGAAGGAGTGTGCAAAAAAACCCACGAATTTCGTCAAAAAGCCGCAGAAAAAGCGAATTTTTCAAATGGACTGCTGAGGAAACGCAAATTTTGTCATGAAACCGTGGAAAAAATACAAATTTTTGGCATGGAGATGCGACAGAAAAATGAAAGTTAATAAGCTACTTTTACAGCCACTCTTCCGCACCTCCGGTTTTCCGATTTACCCGAAATCGACTTGTGATTAGCTGTAGTGTTACTGTGCATTAACATACTTCCGCATTGACGATCTTGGTGCCCGCCGACTATGAGAGAAATTAAAAAACTCCTTAAATTAAACTACTTTTAGATTTGTCGAATTTACTTGTAGGTCTCTTGAACTGACCACATACGTTTTCATTTATTCCGTAAAACAGGCATGGAGCTATTTTTCAGTCATTTGAAAATTGATTTTGTGGTTTCAAGTAAATTTGGTCGCAGGACTGAGGAGGATTTTGGATTAACACAAAAAACAATTTCGTGGCATGCCAGAAAATAAAATAAATTTATGTGAAAAAGAAGGAATATTTTTCATTTTCCTTTTTTCATTTCATTGCGATCTCTTCGGAGGTGGAATGGAGCTGTAACCTCATACCCCCCGTCGCCATCGACTTCTTTGGGTGTATGCTGGGGCATCGCTGTGCACTAGTATATGGGACTAACCAGAATAACTGCGTCACACAAAAAATATTTAAGTTTATCTCAAAAGAAAAAAAAAGAGGTTTTTTTTTCATTTTTGATTACTTTGAAAGGGGGCCCTATAAACCCATCAGCCTCCTTCCCCTCATTGGGGATACAGTGGTGTAACTGTGCGCTGATATGACACTAGCCAGAAAGTCTAGTTCGTTGTATTGCAAAAAACAATTGCATTACAAATTTATCTCAAACAAAAAGAAAAAAAAATCACCACTTTTTTCATTTCATTTTCAACTATTTTGGGAGAGGTCTGTAAGTGCATCCCCCCCTTTCTACTTCTTTGGGTATAATATTTTGTCACTATGCACTAATATGGAACTAAACAGAAGAGTGTGGCTAGTCTGTTGAGTAATAGGAGAAAAAAAATGCAAATTTATCTCAAACAGAAAGAAAAAAAGCAATATTTTTTTCGACTATTTCGGGAGGAGGGGCCTGTAAGCTCATCAGCCGCCTCCCCTTCTTTCAGTATGCTGTGATGTCAATGTGGACTAGTATGGATTTAACGAGAATGGCTATTTCGCTGTATGGCAGAAGAAAAATTACAAATTTATCTGAAACAAGAAGAAAAAAATTAGCCTTTTTTTCATTTCATTTTAGACTATTAAGGAAGGGGCATCCTATTAGCCCCTTTCACCTCTTTGGGTATAATGTGGGCCCACTGTGCACAAGTATGGGACTAAAGAGAAGAGAGCGGCCAGTCTGTTGAATGATAGAGAGTAAATACAAATTTATCTCAAACAAAAAGAAAAATATCAGCATTTTTTCATTTCATGTTCGACTTTTTGGGGAGAGGGCTGTAACCGCATTAGCCCCCTTCTACCTTTTTGGGTATAACGTGGTGTCACAGTACACTAATATGGAACTACAGCAAAGGGAGCGGCTAGTCTGTTGAATGATAGGGGAGAAAATGCAAATTTATCTGAAACAGACAGAAAAAAAATTCAGCACTATTTTTTCTTTTCATTTTCTACTGTGCTGTGATGCCAATGTGGACTAATATGGAGTTAACGAGAATGGCTATTTTGCTGTATGACAGAAGAAAAAATTACAGATTTATCTTAAAAAAGTAAGGAAAAAACACTTTTTTCATTTTCACCCCTTTCTCTTCTTTGGTGTCAATATGGACTACTATGGAACTACGCGAAGGAAGCGCATAGTCTGTTGAACGATAGTGGAAAAAATGCAAATTTATTTTAAACAGGCAGAAAAAATTCAGCACTATTTTATCTTTTCATTTTCGACCATTTCGAGAGGAGGGGGCTGAAATTCCATCAGCCTCTCCCCATCTTTGGGTATGCTGTGATGTCAATGTGGACTGATATGGTGTTAACGAGAATGTCTATTTTGCTATATGACAGAGGAAAAAAAATACAGATTTACCTTAAAAAAGTAAGAAAAATTACTTTTTCATTTCATTTTTCGACTATTTCGGGAGGAGGGGGGGGGGCTGTAACCCCGTCTGCCCCCTTTCTCATCTTTGTTGTCAATGTGGACTAATATGAGACTAATGAAAATCGCTAGTCCGCTGTATGGTTGAAAAAAAATTAAAAATTTTTCCAAAAAAGGAAGCCGAAAAAGCAGCACTTTTTCATATCACTTTCGAAAATTTGGGGGGGGGGGGCTGTAGCCCCATCAGCCCCCCCCCCCCCCCTTGGGTACGCCCATGACACACTGTATTGTTTTTAAACTCAATCATATTGATTGGTAAAGATATATGAATCGATACATTTCACTCTGTGCCTGGGCACTTTTTCACTCAGTTGGAAAAATATCAATTCATATAGATAAGATTGATTTTAATAGTTTTTAGAAACGATTTGCTTTTACTCATTACAACATGGAGAAAAATTTCTCATTAAAGAATAAATTCAAACTTTTCAAAAAATTTACTTTACAATGAAATATTTAAAATTACACAGTAATTCAACAAACCTGCAAGTTGTACATTAAATTTAGATTCAAAAGGACGCATAGCAAATACTTCAGCTTCTACTCTTTCCTTGATACCAGGGATCATAGCACCACCTCCAGTAATAAATATATTCTACAATAAAATACAGAAAGATTGTTTAAATTCATAATGTCTATCGAAAATTACAAGAGTTTCTCTATTCAAAATAATATAAGCCATAAAATGTATGTATTTAAATACAGCTGAGCTAAATATGCTAGTAAAAACACGTAAATCCAAAAGATAATACCTCTGCTAACTTTTGCTGGTCATTAGCATTATATCTGGCAAGAACAGTTTCAATTACTTCACCCATTCCAGCTTGTCCCACCCCAATTATAGTTGGCTGAAATATTACTTCAGGAACTCTATGCAAATATAACGTATTATCATTTTAGTGTTATTTATAAATTTATCCTTATTTCACCAACATTGAGCAAAACAATTAGATAAGGTCTCTAAAATTTCAAACTGAATTGCATTAATGCTCATTTTCTTAAAATGTGGATAAGAGATTATGTAATTCTAAAAACCTCAGCATGTAACAAATAAATAAATAAATAAATACATTTTGGAGTCTCAAATAACATTTCAAATTTCTAGATTTAATCCCTTTAAAGATAGGATTAGAGTCTGTTCCTATAAAAATAATTTCAAAAATTTAACACCTCTTTTATCATGTTGCTTATTTTAACATTCCAAAAGTAAAATATAGGAATGACGTATTAATGATAATAATAATCATTCAGCATTAGTGCTTTTAAGAATAATACATTTTAATAATTTAAAAGATGTGGCAACAATTTGAATGCTTATTCTAATATATAAAAATCAAAATTTGTCTGTCTGTAATTCTATACAAATCCACAGTTTGGAAGCCAGAATTGTGAAATGTTACGTATATGTGTATTAAAACACGACCGAGGCAACTAAAGTAATCCGGAATCGAAATAATTTATAGTCAATTTTTAATTAATAAAAATACACCCATTTAACAGCAATTTCCTGTCAAATTGAAACATTTTTAGTTATAGTAGTTGCCAAGAATTAAAAATTCACAATAAAATTCTTACCACAACAAATACTTTTCTATTGGCAAGATTTCCACGTGAAAAATGAAATAAATAAATTGACGAATTTTAAAAAAGTTATCACGTCATGACATTTATATTGCAAGATTTCCACATGAAAAATGAAAATGGAATATACAGTTTGACGAATTAAAAAAAAAAAAGTGTATATTACGTCATGTTGGAAAATGGAAATATAATGGACGTCAGCAGGTTAATATATAACGTCATACGAGTTTTAAAAAACATATTGAAACATGACAAAAACCCAATTATTTAAATAATGGCATATTTTAATATTTTGAGGTTTTCTGAATTTCTTTTTGCCATTTTTAAATCTATTCCATAAATTATGCATACGTATGTGTATGCATGTATATTAGAATTTACACAAAGGTTTAAGTCCCTAGAGCTCATTCTTAGTGAAGAACGGAAATAAAGAGGGCTTTATTGCTTTCTTTAATTGTTTATTTTATACTGAAATTTTGAATTTATACTGAAATTTTGAAATTAAGTTTTCAAAACAAACATTCTTAAAATTCCGGGCAACGCCGGGTGCTTTAGCTAGTTTAAGATAAATTTGTAGGGTTATGTTAAATTAATAACATATTTTTTTGTTTGACTGATGACACTACAGTCACTTTTTGGTTCACAAGGTCTAAACCCACTGAAGCCTAAAGCCTTTCTTTCTTTCTTTTTTAAAAAGAAATTGTACTATCATTAAGGGGGCTGGTCACTCAGCTTCCGATTTCCCCTCACTAATGTAAAGTCTATGGGCATTGGATGCATTTGTATATTTAAAATATCTCCTCGGAAAATTAATATTTTTAACTTCTATCTTTTGTGTATACATTGCTTAAAATATGTCTCTTTTTACTTACCCATCATACGTAGTATAGGGTAAGTCTTGTAATCGTTTTAAAAATCGAATAAATTTTTTTTGACGGATTTATACGTTTCAAATACTGGAGATTCCGAAAAACATATTTTTAGAAAAAAAAATTGGTGTGTGTGTCTGTAATCGCTCTATCTCCCGAACAAATTGAGATAGACTTAAAATTTGGTGTGTACTTAGGGAGTAATAATGGGAAGAAGCCTATTGAATATCAGTAACCTCGATTATCCAGAACCTTTTTTTCGGACTCTCGAAATATTCGTTCTGATAAAAGGTATACAAAAATTTTCGAAATTGTTTATTTGAAAGAGGGAATATAAAAGACAATAAAAAAACATAAATTTTGCATCATGAATGAACTCGATCGTATTATTAGTTGCCGAGATATTTGTAATCCTATTTTTTACACTCTTCGATTTTTCATGACCCTGCTTTTCATTCAAATTTCAATTCAAAGATATATTTTAATTGGAAATGAGACGCTTAATCCGACGCAATAAACTGTTAGTTAATATGATTATAATTTTTCGAGTTATAAGGATGTTTCTTTTACGCAATTCGGTACTACTCGATTATCTCTCCGACCCAAAAACTATCGCCAAACTATAAGATTAAAGGCCAATACTGGCTTATCGTAAATGTCAAGCATTTAATGCATCTCCATACCTATAAGGGGGGTTACCATATGGGGGATCCTGTTCTGAGTAACACATAAAATATTAAAATCAGCATAGATTTTAGAAATTGTTTGAAAACTAAGAAAAAAAAAGAGACATCCTTTAAGAAGAGTACCCAGAAAAAAGATGTTAAAAATATGAATTTCCCGAGAAGATATTTTATATATACGAATGCATTAAAAGTCCACAGACTTAACATTATGGAGGAGAATTTCGAAGCTGAGTGACCAGCCCCCTTAATAACCAAGCCCTTGATAAGAACCTGACTGAAATAACTTGAGTCAGAATCTCTTAAACAATGGTAAGTTACTAATACTAGACAAGATGGTCACCTGTGTTAACTAATAGTTTAATCATAAGTCAGAGTACATACTTTCATTAAAATAATTGTAGAGCAACTAATCTATAAATTATGCATAAAACAATTTTTAATCAACAATTGAAGAAACTTAAAATAATAACCTAAGTCATAGATAGAATGTTGCGAATTTTAATAACAGGCAGCAAAATGCAGAATATAGTTATAAAGAGTCCGGATTATATACAATTGCATATAAGTGCATGTAACCATATAAATATTTCTAAAATTCAATAAAAGTGCATATTTAGAATATTTTTTAGCCCGTAAAAGAAAAAAAATATATAAATTAACGCTTTCGCGAAATTCTTATTAATTTTCAGACAGTAAGTCATTTAATGCATGATTGTGAAACTGCCGTGGCGATAAAAAATAATTGTTTTATCGGAAGATATTTGGAGCTGTTATCTCAAATGTTTAAATGCTTCTGATTTGGAAATATTGAGGGGTAGTAAGTAGGAATTCTATTTTATATTTGAAAGATGTTCATTCATTATCTTGCTTTGATCATTTAATAGTGTAAAATTTTAGCTAATGCAGTTATTTTTGATAATAAAAAAAAAATTCAATGTAGAAAAATGCCTAAAATAAAATCAGATAAACAGACATGGATAAAAGGACACAAAGAGAACTTGTATCTACGTAATAGTGAAGGAATATATAATACGTGAAAAAAATATATACCTTGTGAAAAGAAGTCATGTATCCAAAAAGAGTAGTAAAAATGCCCTTTCAAAGGTGCAAACATTTTTGGCGAATCGATCACTCTCAAATAACTAAAGGAAAAATTCTAGAGAGAAAAATAACTTTTGCTGATTTGTGTGAAGTAATGATTGAGAGTAATATACCATTGAACAAATTGAATAATACCAATTTCAAAAATTTTTTTGAAGAAATACTGCATTAACCAGTCTGTACCAAATGAATCATAGCTTAGAAAAAATTATATAGCAATACTGTATAAGAAAATTGTGAATGAGATTGAAAGTGACATTGGAGATAATGCAGTATGGTTAAATTCAGATGAAACAACTGATAGGTATGGTCGCTATATAGCACATCTCATATGTGAGCAGAGTTGGGAAGTATCGAAAATATATGTATTTCAAAATATATTTGTATTGCAGCTGACTTTCCCTAAGTAGGCGCCACAATTTAATAATGGTGTGATATTACTTCTCACAGTTCCTAAATTGAATTTATTTTTGTTTCTTTTCAGCTATTTTTTGCATCGATATCTATTTAAATACAGTCAATGTGCTTCTACCGCAATGTTTATTTTTATTGATCGCACCGTAATGAGAGTGTTTTCGCTCGGCGCTTTTTTCCTCTCGGCATTTTGGAGCGAATCGGCGATATTGCACACTCACCTTTTCCTCGCCTCTCTTTGATTTTCCGAGCACTGGTCTCTCCCATGGAGGAAAGAGACAGATGGAGATGCAGTATGTCGTAAGAAAGTTTTGAAATATGAAACAATTTATCGCTCAAATTTAAACGTCCACAGAAGGCCCAAACAAAACAAGCACCTGGAACAGGGACCAAATTCTTTGACATCACCTGGGCATTTTTTTCTCTAAATGAAAGTGATCTGCTTATTTTTAAGCATTCTAAAGCAGGATTCCATTGTATTATGAATTAAAAACTGTATTATTAAAAGTTTTCTTTTTCTTTTTTTTTTTTTTTTTTTTTTTTTTTCGTGAAAGAATGTGCTTGTGTTTGGGCCTACTGTAGCAGATTTTAAGGTTACTTTTTTGGCGTCACACCCAGCCACCTTACTGCATCTCCATCTATCTCTTTCCTACATGGGTCTCTGCCGTCGGCATGTACTATGATCAAGGTTACTATATCTAAAGGTTGCGCCATTTCACCCCGTAGCCAATAGGGAGCGACTCGCTGCTTGACGTCACTGCGCGTGCTAAGATGAGTTTCCCAATTGACTTTGCATTAGAACGGCGCTATTTTTAATTAAAAAATATCAGTAGAAATTTTTGCGTGAAAAGAAGTTTAACGATTAAAATATATTCTTTATACATGGGACAAACATCACATCTAAATTTTAAGCTATTATCTCTTTTTAGCTCTTCGAAATTTAATTGTTAAATTTGCTGTCTTTTTCATTAAGTTTCGTTTACGATTCAATATGAAAAAGTTCATTTACATAAAAAAAAAGTGTAAAATAATATTTTTTATAAATAAAATCTTAAAGACCTACAAAAGCAGGAAATTTCATCGTTGCACGACTGCAGATAATATTTTGTTAACAATTTTTAATATATTATATTTATAATATTCGATTGGTATTCAATTTGAAATCTAAGATAATTCTAATATTATTATAATTTCGATATGTCTTTGATAAAAACCCATAAAAAAGGTTTAAAAAATAATAAATTACGTTTCAACTTCATAGCAAGATTACACAAGATTGAGTTTTGAATAATTAGATTTAAAAGACAAATAAAATAGAAACTTTAATAAGTAAACATATGAATATTTAATATTTTTAAACGGAAATATTTATACGGTATAGTTATATGGTTTGGTGGAAATAATTTTTGAAATTCAGATTAATATAATTTATAAATACATTAAAAAGTTTATTTAAAATAATAATTTAATGCTATATAATAATAATAATAAATATAAATATACATACATAATTAAAAGAAATTAAGGCAAATTATTGCGTTAAAGTGAATTTAACGTTTAACCCATTAACCGCCAAAACTATAAGGTTGAAATTTTCAACTTTTTACCTGAACGGCGTTTGCCACCACAAACTCTGAAAGATAATTTTCGCTTTATATGGTCTTAAATTTTTATGTCTTTAAGTAAGGCCAATTTTTTAATTGAAAAATAGCGGTGGGTATGTAAATAACTTAAATAAGTGTATTTATTTTGACTGTTGCGTGAACGCAACACCAGCGGGTAATGGGTTAAACTTAATTTTTACATCCAAATAAAGTGCCACATTTAAAATTTAAAATTACATCAATTCAGCTTTTTAAAACTTAATTTTAAATGTGCTATTGTTTTCTTCAGATGCAGCTAATGTGATTAAATATTAAATTGATTTATTTTTTTATATAATAAAAATGAGGACAGCAGTATTTATAAAGGAAATTTAGAAAACAAATAACAGAAATTTTAATTTTTAAGTTGCCAAATATTTAAAACTGAAACATTTATGCGATATAGAAAAGTTAAAATTTGAAATTCAAAGCACTATACGTTTATAAATACCTTCCAAAAGAGTTATATAAAATTATATTTTAATGTTGTATGGGGATAAAATTATATAAAATTATTTTAATAAATAATATATTTTAGGTTTTTACCCTCAGAATATGCTTTCATTTCCAGCATTTGATTTCATCACAGGGTGCATTTTGAAGATGTATTTTAATGTGTGCTTTTTTATTTGCTATTTCTCGTACTGTTTTATCATGCAATCAAATTTGACTTACTCAACATTTTTGATTTTCTGGCAGCGTATCTCTTTTTTATTTCTGATGAATATATTTGGTTAAAATGCCTCAATCGAATAAAAGTCCTGGTTTTCACAAATGTTTTTATTATGGATATAGTAACCTTGTTTTAGAGAAGCAATTAAAGCTTCGTCTGAGGGCAAACTGCACTGGGTGTCAAAGAAAATAACAATAAATGTTTACTTCACGCTTCCGTCCCTTTTAAAGATCGACTGAAGATAAGAAGCAATAAAAACTGATCTTGGAAAAGAAAAAATACACGGCTATTTGAAGAAAAAAAATCCCTTCTAAATCGTTTTATTCCTAGAAAAAAATACTTCCGTTAAAGAAAAATGTTTTATTTTGAAGAAACATGCTCTCCTCTGACCAAAGATACAATTTTTTTTAGCATAAATTCTATTTTAAATAAGAAAATAGGTTATTTTCTATTGCAAGACTCCTCCTTAGCACGCGCAGTGACGTCATGCGCACCGAAACCTTGATACTAAGGCTACTAAATAGATTTAGAAGTTCTATTTGATACCAGAAGTAAAGGGAAATGGCACCCCCCTGCCTCTCGTGACGTAGTCGTTACACGATAGTGATAGGAAGTGTGCGTTAGTTTCGTTTTTTTTTTGTTTTTTTTTTCTTTTTTTGCAAATCAGTGATCATCTTTTAAACCTACAGCTTGTCATTTGATTTTCATTAATTTGTCGTATCTTTTAATTTAGCTACTCAATTTAAATCTGCCGTGTACAGTAAACTCCCGACTATCCGGCCCTCCGTACTAACCGGCCTAGTAAAAAAATGAGAAATGTTGCAAGATATCGAGACAGATGGGTTTTCGTCCGTAGGAAAATGTTGACTCACGACAGGAAGGATTAACATAGTAATTGCAGAGTCTTGGTACATTCTTTTAGACCATAAAGGTGAACATAAACCCTTGAGGGAAACTTAAGTGGAAGTTGAGAACGATAAGCTTCTTTCGTTTCTGAAAACTATACCGGGCTCTGACGATGTCAGTGCAGAGGGCATTACAGAAGGGATGGCAAACGACGAAGTTAATGAATTAACTGACAGCGATTTTATAGAAATGGTCACACAAGGAGAAGTAACAGAAGAAAAAGAGGAGAAGGATGGCAGGAAAAATCGCATCCCACATTCGGGAGAGTTCAAGATGAATAATGAGGCAGCACTGCAGTAAATTAGTCGACAGGAGGAAGCGACGCCAGCTGATATCATTTGCTTGCGTACTTTTTTAATGGAAGTAGTTGTAGTAGTATGTATTAGTAAATGGAAGGACATTGCGCCGAGGAAGAGGGTTAACAGGGAGAAACATTCATCTATCATGGCCTTTTTCAAAAGTTAAAACTAAGTTTTGACTCTTACCTTATGCATAACTTTTCCCATTTCAGCAACCATTTATTAATAATCAGTACGTTAATGTTTTGCTTATTTTAAAATTACATGCACTGTATATATAAATTTTATCTTAAAATGTGTAACATGTGTTTTTGATATCATGGTTGGGGGGGGGGGGCAGGAAATGAGTTAATAATTATAGAACTCCGACCTATCCGGCTTTTCTGTTATCCGGATTACCCTTCGGCCACATTAGGCCGGATAGTCGGGAGTTTACTGTAATTACTTTTTAGTACCCGTGTCATTTATAAACTAAAACACGTTAATTTTCAATTTAGAATCTAGTTTGATGTAGTCCTGAAAAGATGTCATTCTTGTTTGAATTTTACCGAGTGCGGCTGTGCGGCTACAGGTAGGCACGTTTTTTAAAGGAACCGGCAAAGTGTTTTACGAAAGAAATGTGGAAGAAATAGAACTTAAGGGTGTATTCCAATCCAGACTGCTTATTTTCTGATTCATTTTTTAATTCTTTTTTGCTCTCAAAAGCATCAAACTGGGAAATTCTCTTATTTAGAAACTACATAATGTGCCGTGCTTCTCGATTTTTTGATAAATGCAGAAAATATTGTAAAATATACTGTCAAAGTTGACGTTTTGAACCGAATTTCCCGAAGCGGGAGATCTGGGAATGAAAAAAATGGTCATGCTGAGAAAATAATTGTTTAAAACTCAAATTCTAATTAATTGAGCAAAAAATGAAATCACACGGCCTCTTATATGTATCTTCAAAAATCACCTCAGCAAGTTTCATGCTTTTACTTTTAAAAATGAGTCTGAAAATGTATCAGAAAAATTCGAGCTGTTGAAGGTGGAAAAATATTTTTTCGAATACACCCTTAAGACAGGTAATCCCTTTTTGATGTGGAAGCATTTTATGACGCTCAAATTGTTCAAGTAAAGTTGTACTCTTATACTCTTCTAAAATCCAATGGAATAGTTCAATGAACTTTTTACGTTTCTCTTTTTTTATAAGAGACTCAATTTTTTAATATCTACAAGGTGACTAAAAGTAAAGACTTTTTATTAATTTTCCTTTACTAACTCCAAGAAATAAAGGATTTTATTATTCTTCCAATATGCCTCTTCACTGTCTTCAACAGTCTACATGTTAAAGTAAGAATGGTCTTATTTTTATTATATTTTAACGATCACAATTTATTAAAGGAATCCAGCAATGCAACTTTAACCCTTAACGATCTTTATTCTCGCCACAAATGGACTCAGGACATCAAAAGGACACTCCACTCTAAGATTAAGTAGAAAACTTTTAATAAATGATGATAAAGATAACAAGGATGACTCATTGAACAGCTGTATGTACAATTATAATGCATAGTGCACAAATTTAGGAATGACAGAAGAAATTCTCTCGGGGTAAACATTGACACGCATACATCTTCACCACCTCCACCTTCGCGCGTCTCATGAACAACTCTGCGAGGAAATAATAACGCAACACACGTACATATCGCAACCTCTTCGAATCGTGTCTTATGACAAACTCTGCGAGGAAGTAATAACGCAATACGCGTACATATAACAACTCGTCGAACCGTGCCTCATGACAAACTCTGCGGGGAAAACTAACAGTCGCTAATCGCGGAATATGAGGGACTGCCGGTTAGTGATGCGACCTAGTGTAATAATCTTTAAATATAAAGTATTCGTTACACCACTTCCTCTGGTTCCTCAGAAAATCTCGACAAGGGACTAGAACATTTTTCTTTGACGTACCACATTTCCTGAATGGAGCAACTGGTTGGTCGGTAACATTGTTGCAAAGTTTTAGAGCAGATAGATGTATGGTAAGTTCCTAAGGGAACTTCAAGATCTTGTAAACTTTCAACTTCATAGAAAGTAGGTGAGCGCTGTGTGAGCACTACACAGGGTCCGTCACGTTGGGGATTGAATTTGGCGGTTCGTTTCTGACCAGTTTTGCTAACGGGATGGAGTTCTACCCATACTGGTCACCAGGAGAATATTGAGGTCCTTCTCTCCAGCTTCTGTCCGCATACTGCTTTCTTTTGTCTTGGCATTGTTCGACCAAGTCTTTCACTTGCTTAGTGAAGTTAGCAAATTTCTTTAGATAAGGGGTTATCTCTGACACAAAGTCATCATTGTTAATGACAGGTCTGCTGCCATGACGAATATCATCAATGGTGTTCGCGACCAAACTGTAGAAAAGCAGCCGTTTGCCCTGTCGTGTCACATTTGGCTGTGTTCATAGCAAACCGAATTGTAGGCAATTTTTCTGCCCATGAAGAGTGTTTGCTTCCAACAAAAATAGCTAAACGAGGGTTTAGATCACGGTTTTTTCGTTTTCATATCCAGAAGATAACATAGTTGCTGCATTACTTCACTGACAAACTGAGGACTGTTGTCACTAATTATTGTTCTAGGAAGTCCGTACCTCAGGAAAACTTCTTCTAGAAGAGTTACAGCGCATTCTTTGTCTGTGGCAACATTCAGTGTGATAAGTTCTACCCATTTTGTAGAGCAATCTTCCACTATGAAAATCCATTTCTTACCATCTTTGGTTTCAGGTAAGGGTCCAACCAAGTCAATGGCAAGGGTTTCGAACAGTTGACAGTAAATAGGTGTCTATAAGAGCCCAGTAGGTTTTGTGTTACTGTAACGCTCGAACAATACGCACTCCATCATATTTTCTCTCCTTTTCTTTTTTTTTTTCTTTCAAAAGAACTGACAAGCTGAGTAAATTAGACTTTATGAGATGAGAAGAATGTTTATAGAGTTGTTGCCGACAAGGCATCTGAGCTAAGCCGATATTTTAAATTAACTGAGTTATTTTGTAAATAGTAACATGTAAATGCGTTGTAAATATTAAATTTATTAGTCGATGAAAAGTTATCAAGTTTTATTTTGTAACTAAAATAGTTTCCACCCCGGATTCTAAATATATATGTTACAGAAGTGGCTCCCCAACGTCGGGCCCGAATAGAAGCAAGATATGAACATAAGTATTATTTTTAAATTGTGTTAAACTGTTTTAATAAGAAAATTTAGATACTAAAGTACAAAAATTTATACAAAAGTACTTTTGATTCATCCGGAATCTGAGGATTTTTGAAAATTGTATTTGATTCGTCCAGAATCGAAATATTTTGGAATTATTCTATTCAACCTGAATGATATTTTCCTGGGAATTGAAATACGAAAAAAACGTCTGCAGCTTCAAGTATTTTAGTATCTGAATTAAATGAAGATATTCATAAGAGAAATATATCTAATAATTATTATTGAAAAATAAAAATCGTTTGTTTTATTTTATACATTTATATAGTTGCACTGAGCTATATTATTATTGAAGTTATTATTATAAATGAGTGCTTGGCATTATTTTAATTATTATATGAAGAATTGATTTAAATTATTCGCAAATAATGTTTAATATTATTGTGTTAAAAAAAAAAAAGAAAAAAAAAAGAGGCAAATAGTTGGTGTCATTATATTGATTTTTGAAAGATATTGCATGTTATTTATGTTCTATATATGTTATAAATTACGTAAAAGTAAATTATTTTGCTAAGAGTTATTCATAACACGAATTAAGTTTGAAGTTAGCTAAAACATAGTTAGTTCAAATGATGGCGTTTCTTTCTAAGGGTAAGAAAATTGATTTAATCACATTAGCTTCAGAATTAAAAGTAGAAATAAGTAGCGATGATAAAGTCCTCGAATTACGTGGTAAAATTGTAAATAGTGAGACATTTAAAGATAACACAGATTTTGTACAGGGAATTTTTGAAAATATCGTAGAAGAAAGAAAGACTCTTGAGGAAGAGAAACGTTTAGCCGAAGAAAGAGAATTTGAGCTACAGACGCTCAGGTTAGAAGCAGGAACAAGAGATGTTGTTGCAAATACAAGCAACCCTCTAGAAACTTCTTCAATCCGCGTTGACTTGAAAAAGGTTTTACCCGATTTCAATCCTGAAAAAGATGATATGAGTTTATTTTTAATAACTTTTGAGAGGCAAATGAAACTTTTAAAGGTTTCTAAAGAACTGTGGATTACGTATTTAATTGGAGTCCTTCCAAATGAAATCGGTAAATTAATAGCGCGTGAACCGGAAAAAAATTTGAGGATTATTCTTATATTAAAGATATATTGTTGCAGAGGTTCAAGTTAACTGCTGAAAGGTTTAGAGTTTTGTTTAGTCGACATCCAAAGCGAACCGATATTAGCTGGAAAGAATATTATTTTGAAATTAGAAGCTATTTTGAGGGATGGCTATCCGAATTAAATATAAATTCCTTTGAAAAATTATCGGAATTAATTACTGCTGACCAATTAAAGAAAAAGGTTTCCCCTGATTGCAAAGAACATTATTTAGACCAATGGGGGAATTTAACAGATCCTGTTGAATTAACTGAAAAGTTAGATTTATATGATAATTTGAGGTCACGCAAAATAGAAATAAAGAGATCAAATAAAATCAGTGAGGTCGGGAATTCTAATCGCTTTGAAAAAACGCCTTTAGATTTTAAAAGAAATGAGTTTGGTAAAATTGGCAACCAAAAGGAGTCCAAGAGAAATAAAATCAATTATCCTTCGAATTTAAATCGACCAATGTTAAGTTGCTATGGTTGTGGAAACCAGGGAGTTATTAAATCCAAGTGTCCAACCTGTTCTCCGAAAAATGTATCGGTGCACTTTCAATCACTAGAATTTCGTACATGTAATATGCAAACATCACCAACATTATTGGTAAAAATAAGCATAAATGGTCTCTCTGGCACAGCTTGTGCTGACACTGGTGCAACACATTGCTTTGCAGGTGAAGTTTTGTATTCTTTATTAAAAGACCAAGGTGTGAAGTTTGAAAAAACTCAAATGATCGTAGTCTTAGCGGATGGGCTACAAAACACTACCGAAGTTTATAAAACAGAAGTTCATGTTAAAATTGAAAGTCGCGACGTTAAAACAACACTTTATGCTCTGCCGAATGCCAGAAATAATCGTACAATTTTGGGAATCGATTTTTTACGCAAAGCAAAAATTGTTTTGGATGTAGTAAATCAAGAACGGTTCTTTGCTAATAGATGTAGGTGGAAGTATAGATTAGCTGAAGATACATATAGACCTCCCTGTGAATTAGCGATAAACTCCGTTGAATTAGACACCGTTTTTCTTAGAGAAGATGAAGGTAGACATCTCACTTCAGAGCAACGAGTTAGGTTGAATGAACTGCTTTAAAAATTTACTAGTAGTTTCCAACTAGGGGAAGAGGCTACACCTAAAATTAAACATTATATTGATACTGGATCACATCCTCTTGTAGCAGTACCCCCCCCCCCCCCCCCTTACCACATGTCACCTGCGAAAAAGGAAATTTTGCGTAAAGAATTAGATGAATTACTCTCTAAAGGTATAATAGAAGTGTGCGAGTCTCCTTATGCTTCTCCTGTAGTATTGGTCCCAAAACCAAATGGGAAAATTCGCCTTTGCATCGATTATCGAAAATTAAATGCCATCACAAAGACAGATAATTATCCATTTATCCAGATGATTTGCTCCATGAAGCTAAACATACACCTTATATGACCACTATTGATCTGAAGTCTGGATACCACCAAATTGAAGTAAATGCTGCTGATAGAGACAAAACTGCATTTATTTGTCCATTCGGAACTTTTTGTTACATTAGAATGCCTTTCGGATTGAAAAATGCCCCAGCAACCTTTCAGAGATTAATAGATAACTTTCGAAAGTCCCTCAAAGAGATCTTTATATTGCCTTATTTAGATGATATTATAATTTTGTCGGAAAGTTTTGAGAAACATTTGTCTGACTTAGAAGCAGTTTTTAATAAACTATCGGAATTCAAATTGTATGCTAATCGTGAAAAATGCAATATTGCTTGCCCCCGTGTTAAATATTTAGGACATTGGATAACAAGTTCTGGAATCGAAGTTGATCCGGGAAAAACCACTGCAATTCAACAAATGCCTGCTCCTAAGTCTGTAAAACAAGTTCAATCTTTTTTGTAGTCCTGCTCCTGGTACAGACGTTTCATTCCCAAATTTTCAGATATAGCTGAACCTCTAAGTAATCTTACGAAGAAAAATGCAACTTGGAAGTGGGAAGACGCAGAACAAAGCGCTTTCGAAACATTGAAAAGTTCATTAATCAATCCTCCAGTACTAAAACAAAATGATCCGACCAAGCCCTATCTTCTTCGTACAGATGCCAGTGGATATGCTCTAGGTGCTGTCCTCCTCCAGGGTCAGGGAGAAGAAGAGCATCCAATAGAATATGCAAGTCGTTTGTTCACTGCTCCAGAAAGAAACTATTCTACCACCGAGCGCGAAGCACTTGCTGTCATTTGGTCTTTAAATAAATTCCGTGGCTATATTGACGGACATGAAATAACAGTTGCCTCCGATCATCAGCCCCTAAATTGGCTGATGAGTTTAAAGTCACCGTCAGGCAGACTAGCCCGATGGGCTTTGCAGTTACAATCTTTCAACCTCAAGATTGAATATATTCCTGGAAAAGCAAACGTTGTTTCTGATATGTTGTCTCGCCCTATTTGCAGTCATGAAGAACCTTCTTGTGAAATTTGCACAATTTCGATTGATATGCTTATTAGATCTCCTAAAGATATCCGAGAAGAGCAATTAAAGGATGAAGATTTAAAAAAAAAATTATCGAAGCGTTTGAATCTAAAGAAAATAATACAGATTTTGCTAATTGGACTGAACGTGGTTACCTCTTAAACCAAGGAGTCTTATATCGTTACTCTCCAGAATCAGATTCAGATGAAGCACAATTGGTTGTTCCTGTTCAAGAACGAAAAGAAGTCTTGAATAATTACCATGATTCACCGACCGCAGGCCATTATGGAGCCGAGGGAACCTATTACAGAGTATCCCAGAGATATTACTGGACCGGAATGAGAAAAGATATCGCAGATTATTTTAAAAATTGTGTAGACTGTATTCGTTATAAAGCGAGTAACCAAAAACCTGCTGGACTTTTATAAACACCTGTTCATAGTCAAAGATTTGAAACCCTCTCAATAGACTTATTTGGACCCTTGTCAGAAACAGCAGATGGGAAAAAGTGGATTTTTATAATCGAAGACTGTAGCACAAAATGGGTAGAACTTTTCCCATTAAATAACGCAACAGCCACGGCATGTGCTGTTACCTTAATTGAGGAAGTGTATTTAAGATATGGTTTTCCAAGAAAAATCATTAGCGACAATGGTCCGCAATTCATCAGTGCTGTGATGCAACAAGTTTGTTTTCTCTTAAAGATAGATCAAAGTTTAACTCCGGTGTACCACCCTCAAGCAAATCCGGTTGAAAGAAAAAACCGAGATCTAAAACCCCGCTTAGCGATGCTAGTTGGAGATGATCATACAACTTGGAGTGAAAAATTACCAGTAATAAGTTTTGCCCTTAATACTTCAAGATGTAGTTCCACAGGTCACACAGCTGCATATTTAATGTTCGGTCGTGAATTACGTAACTCAGATGATGTTGCTCATGACTTACGCCCTGTAATTGCGAATGATAATTTCATACCCGAAATAACTCCTTATTTAAAAAACTTTGCTAAAATTACTATGCAGATAAGAGATCGCATAAGACAAAGGCAAGATAAGCATAAATATTATGCCGACAAACATTTAAAAGCTTCTGAACAATATAAACCAGGCGACCACGTCTGGGTTACTTTTCATCCCATTAGTCAAAAGAAAAGTAACAAAACAACTAAATTCATGCCCCGTCGTGATGGCCCCTATGTTATTTTAAAACAAAGATCTCCTACTTCTTATACCATTGCCACTAAAGAAAAACCCTTTTCTCCCTTGGGAAATTATCATATATCAGCTTTGTGTCCTTACACGCAAGATGATGGTGGATGTTCTAAGGGGCAGTGCATATATAACGTTATCACTTTTTTGGCAATTTTGATTCCCCCCCCCCCGTAATGATATCGTTATCAATGTCTAAAAATTCTTTTCATTTTTGAATTTTTTTTCTTTTGCTTGGAGTGATATACAAATATGGTTACATTTATTTTTGGCATACTTCATTGATTCATATGAAGAGAACTCAATAAAATATTAATTTATATATGAAAAAACTTTTTATCAAATAACACTTAAAAGAAATAGTTACTATTTAAAAGTATTTTATAATAGCTTTTTGTTACATAATGTATTCAACAGTAATAATGTTTTCTTGCACTTGACCCCGTACGGGGGGGGGGGGGGGGAGGGGGAGACAGAGCTTCTTATCACCAAAACAGGTGGACAACATTCTTTCCCTTTTATTTATTAGTAAACACAGGTATCAAATGAAACCTATTCGCATATGGTTTCTCGAACAGCGAATTATATATGCATACACATATGAGAGAAGAAATAGGAAATTTGGAATTAAATAATTTTATAATCATTTAATGATTTTAATAATAACTTTGTACTTTCATAAAAATAGATAGCAGACTAAAAAAAGATAACATTCTATTTCGATGTAAAGGCTAAGTTATAAATAAAAAGAGAAAATTTTGGTTGGATCAAAAATGATAACGATATCAAAAGACGAACCCCCCTTCCCCTAGAGATATCTAACGATATCATTTGCCAGACTCCCCATCCCCCCTAAAATGATAACGTTATATATGCACAGCCCCTAAAGGCTTTATTCGTCCTAGAGGCAGACCCGGGAAACGTCAGACGCCCAGCCAGCAAATATTTACGAAAGGACAAAAAAACACGAGAACAATAGAGGATTTTAGGCACCAGAAAGCATCCTGAAGGAATCCACCTAGGAAATGCACACTGCATCTGAGGGACCAGTAATGCAGTGTGAGGGGAAGAGTGTAACGCTCGAACAATACGCACTCCATCATATTTTCTCTCCTTTATTTTTTTTTCTTTCAAAAGAACTGACAAGCTGAGCAAATTAGACTTTACGAGATGAGAAAAATGTTTACAGAGTTGTTGCCGACAAGGCATCTGAGCCAAGCTGATATTTTAAATTAACTGAGTTATTTTGTAAATAGTAACATGTAAATACGTTATAAATATTAAATTTATTAGTCGATGAAAAGTTATCAAGTTTTATTTTGTAACTAAAATAGTTTCCACCCCGGATTCTAAATATATATGTTACATTACTAGCTTTGTAACGAAGGCAATCTGCACAATTCTTGATGTAGTTGGTTATGAAAGTTCGCATACCGGTCCAACAGTATATTTTGGATATTCTGTGTTATGTCCCTTCAGCTCCATAATGTCCGGTTGTTGGTGAATCGTGATGACTTTTTAAAATTTCATTTCTTTCATGTACAAGAACGACTAGTTGTGCTTTTTCAGAATCGGAATCTGGAGCATAGCAACACAAGACTCCTTGCTTTAAAAGATATCTTCGCTCAGTCCAATTTGTATAGACTGTGCCTTTTTCATAGAACTCGAAAACTTCAATGATTTTTCTTAAATCATCATCTTTTAACTGTTCTTCTCGAATATTCATTGAAGATTTTTTGTGTATCTCAATGGAGACTGTGCAGATTTCACAAGATGGTTTCTCGTAACTGCATTTTGGGCGTGCAACATGTCAGCAACAATATTCATTTTACCAGGAATGTATTCAATCTTCAGGTTGTAAGATTGGATTTGTAGAACCCATCGAACGAATCTGCCGGATGGTGACTGCAAACTCATCAACCATTTCAGTGGTTGGTGATACGAGGCAGCAGTTGCCTCTTGTCTTTCTATGTATCCACGAAATTTGTTTAAGGTCCAAACAACTGCAAGTGCTTCACGTTCTGTTGTGGAATAATTTCTTTTAGCATTCAATAAACGACTTTCATATTCAATTGGGTGCTCTTCCTCTTTGTGTCCTTGAAGAAGTCCCGCACCAAGGGCATAACCACTGGCATCTATTCGTAAGATGTATCGCTTTGCGGCATCATTCTGTTTCAATACAGGAGGACTTGTCAATAACTGCTTCAATGTTTCGAAAGCAGTTTGTTCTTCCTTTTCCCACTTTCAGGAGGCATTCTTCTTGGTCAGGTTACTTAAAGGCCTAGCAATGTCCGAGAAATTGGGAATGAACCGTCGGTACCAGGAGCAAGATTGCAAGAATGATTGAACTTGTTTGACAGTTCTAGGAGCAGGCATCTTTTGGATTGCTGCAGTTTTACCGGGATCAACTTCAATTCCGAACCTTGTAACCCAATGTCCTAAATATTATACATGGGAACAGGCAAAATTACACTTTTCTCGATTTGCCGGAGTTTGAATTCCAAGAGTCTATCAAAAATGCCGTCAAATCTGCTAAATGTTTCTCAAAAGTTTCTGATAAAACAATTATATCATCTAGATAGGAAAGCATTAGAATGTCCTGTAGACCACTTCGAAAGCGATCGATTAACCTCTGAAAACTGACTTGAGCATTGGTCAACCAGAATGGCATTCTCAAGAAGTGGAAGGTGCCAAAAGGACAAATAAAAGCAGTCTTGTCCTTTTCTGGTGCATGAACATTTACCTGATGGTAACTAGACTTTAAATCAATTGTTGACATGAAAGTGGTATGCTTAACTTCATGCAAAAGTCATCTATCCTAGCCAGGGGATAAGAATCCAGCTGGGTGATGGCATTCAACTTCCGGTAGTCAATACAGAGACGCATCGTACCATCTGATTTTGGGATCAAAACAACAGGAGCTGCATAAGGTGATCCGCACTCTTCAGTAATTCTTTCTGTAAAAGGTCGTTTAATTTTGCTTTTAAAACTTCCTTTTTTGCAGGAGTCACGCGGTAAGGTGGAACCGACACAGGGGGTGGTTTCCGGTGTTTATGTGATGCTCGACAAACGGGGTAGCTTCTCCCCCTGGCTGAAAGATGGTTTCATACTTTTTCAGCAAATAATTTAATTGTGACTTCTGGGTGGGAGTCAGCTCTTTTCCTTCATTTTCACGCAAGGTACATGCGTTTAAAATGATGTCATCCAAAAGAAGCTCATTCGTGACCCTTGTCACAATGAAGCGTAAAGTCATAATTATACCACACATTTTTATTAGCAAAGGTGAAAATAAGGTGGAACTTTCCATTATAAACTATTTAAACCAATTCAAGAAATACATATATATACAATATTATTCATCGACATATTTTTTATAAATTAATGCAAAAAAAAAAAAAAAAAAATAAAATAAATACGATATTACAACCCTTACACCAAACAACATTGCAAAGTTAAAGCTATCATAAAATCAAACAACCAATAATTTCAGAAACACAAAATAAAGAACTAAATTACAGTTTAACATTCATCAAAAGTCAATCTTGACAAAGAATCTGCATTTAAATGTCTAGAACCTTTACGATAAGTTACAGTTAAATTTATCTCTGCAACGTAAAAGACAAGCGAGCCAATTTTGCTCCATGAGGAACGCTACTCGTAAGAAAAATGAGTGGATTGTGATTCGAAATGACCTCAATCTCTGCACCGAATATCCAAGTTGAAAATTCTTACAGCACAGTTTCATTGTTTTTCGATATTAGACTCCGTGTTTCTTTAATTATTAATTTGTTAAATTTTAACAAAGGCTTTACAGTGGCAATAATTCCCATACATTATCGTAGTGCATTACATCAAGAGTTTTAGAAAATATCGACTGATCCAAAAGTATTACATAACAGTATTTATTTGTTGCTACAATTTAAAATCACAAACAAATTTAATTCAACAATGATACAAAGAAAGCTATTTAAAGAGATGGTATTTAAAATCATCACCTGTCGAAAACGCAGACCCGCCAACCTTTGAAAATGAGAAATCGTAGCACACAAAATTAAAATTAATCTGGAAGTTGGTTGGTTGATTTTTCGTGTTTCGGGGCTATTTTTTTACATTCGTAAAAATAATAAGGTTTCAGTCTTCAATTCACTATAGTAAATTTTTTCCTCTGAAAATTATTAAACGATTTGTGCAGCTTCTTCTCGTTTTGCAGCCCCCCCCCCTTTTTTTTAAACATTTGTAAAAGAAGCCCAGTTCCAATTTTTTAGCCCAGTGCATTAAATTTTGATGAAATTTGCGATTTGTATTCTGCGATCATTTCATGATATTCACAATTTTTTTCCACGATCGTAATTCACTTTTTTCTATTACGATTCTTTCTTGAAGTCCTCGAATGAATGAATTTTTACCTCAAACTTTTGACGAAATCCGCATTTTTTACCGCGATCCTTTGGCAAAATTCGTGTTTTCTTTCCACGATCTCCACTTTCCATGAAAAAATCGTAGTTTGAGACCGATTTTCGAAGCATCGTAGTTTATAGATCCAAATCGTAGCAACTACGATTTTTTCGTAGCAGTTGGCAGGTCTGAAAACGACCCATAATGGATTGTGCCGCTAACTGATGAGTTTGAAGTGAGGGTAGCTCGACATAAATTTAACTATATTATAACTTTGTTCAGTTTTTTTTTTTTTTAAAGAAACATTTAATGGTATTTAAGGTGATAATTGAAATTACTTTCACGATTTCTACATTTAACATTATGTGTTCAGATGTGCTTTTGTATAACAATGGATGCTACAATGGGCCTAAATAAATACTTTATATTTCTTAAGATTGCTCAGATGTAGGGAAATGCGGAATTACAATAATAATGAAGTTATGCGATTAAATTATAATCGGTAAACTGCCAATATTATTATTATTAATTTTAAGTATTTAAAAATTCAAAGGAAATTCATCTGCCGACATAATTCATATAAAAGCACTTTCTGGACATGCATCATTCAATAGTGCTGTCACGTTCTTGTCGTGAAAGCAGCGTCGGAAGCTCTCGCAACCTTATACCCCTCCCCCCCATCGCATTTCTGGAATATCGAATATGACTGTCCGCGGATGCTAGTGGATGGCAGAGAAAAACTTTAGAGGGAGCAGAACAAGCCCTTGACCAAGGACGGGTGAAGATGTTTTGGCCAAATGGTGCGCCGAAACGTTAGATAATTCATATAAAAGCACTTTCTAGACCATGCATCATTCAATATTGCGTTTTGTATTAAGTCCTCCCACTCTAGAAACAGACGCCATCTACTGGCGAATCCTTTTAAAAATAACATCTAAAAGGGTTCTTTAAATTAATTTGTTCTTTAAATTAATCTTTTTTCTTTTTAATAACGAATTAAAACATTCTTCATTGTATTCTTAAAATAACAATAACAATAAAAATTATAATATATTCCTTCTGTGACTAAAAAAAAAAAATAAAAAAAAATAAAAAAAAATAAATAAAAAGAGAGATTGAGAGGTTGGGGGAAGGGATATATTTTAATACCAAATATTTAATTTATATGCTTTAACATTGAAGTTATATTAAAATATATGTATGCATCTTGACATATCTACAAGACTGACTAGCATCTGTTAATAATAGCATGTTTTATTTATTTGTTATTTATTTCTTTTATTTTTTTACTTTAAAGAAAATTTATTTCAGATTTACTAGTTTATGATGTCATGCAGTGAATTGAAAAATTTACGGCTAATCATAGAAAAATCTTATTTAATTATTATTTAAGAATTCAAAGAACTTTTTTAAATTCATAATTTTTTCATCTTGTTAAGAAACAAGATAAGTTTAATTTGAAGAACCCCCTAGGATCTTATTTTTCATAATAATATTTTGAATTTATACTAAATAAAAGAGAAAGGGAGAAAAATTAATAACAATTACTTTTTATTAATTTTAGTTAAGAGTTCCTTACATGAAAAGAAAAATCATACTTTTACACTTGGACTTAAAAAAAAAATTACTAATATATTTTTTTAAATATATTTTAAAATTTAAATCCAAATTTTGCAACATTTAAAGAATCCTATAATTCATTAATTTAATATAATTCATTAATTTAATTCGGTAAGTATAGTACAAGCTTTAAGTAAGATTTAGATGAAGGTATCTGAAAGTAATTGATAGCTAAAATTATTAGAAAGTATTTCTTATAATATTATTATTTATTTTTCTGTCCCTTTTTCTTTTATGAAGTATAAATTCAAAATATTATTATGAAAAATAAGATTCTAAGGGGTTCTTCAAATTAAACTTTTCTTGTTTCTTAACAAGATGCAAAAATAATGAATTAAAAACTTTTCTTTGAATTCTTAAAATAATAATAATTAATTATGATTTTTCTATATGAATAACCGTAATTTTTTCAATTTACTGTATGATATCAAAAACTGGTAAATCTAAGTAAAAACAATAAAAGAAATAAATATCAAATCAATAAAACTTGCTAATACTAACAGATGCTTGCCAAGATAAAATGTAAAGTTTTTTTTTTTTTTTTTTTTTTTTTTTTTAGGTTTTCAGGAAAGAAAAGTATTAATGCATATAAATTGCAGTGCACGTACACACATATACTTAAATATAACTTCAATGTTAAAGCATATAAATTTAATATTTGCCATTAAAATATATCCCCTCCTCCTCCCCCTCTCTCTTTTTAAACTTTACTTTAAAAAAAAAAATCATCAGAGGAAAGATGCCTCTGATCTTTCCCCTGATGGCGGCTATCTTATTGCAGTTGAAAGCACTTCTGGTTTTTAACATCTTCTGACAGTTTTTATGTTATAAAGACGGATCGCTACTTATGTCATGTATCGACATGAAATCATAAACATGCCAGCCTGAAGTGGAACCATACTTTGTTGGAGAATTAAATTTCGTATACTATACTAATTGAATTAAGTAAATGATTTAATTTATATGGTATGAAAAAGTTTTAATTTATGTTAATTTAGGTTTTTTTTTTTTTTTTTTTTTTTTTTTTTTTAAGTCCAAATGTAAGAGGATATCGCTTTTTTATGTATTGATTATTTATTAAAAATAATTTAACTGTACAGTGTCCCCTCTACACCTTTAAAAAAAAATTCTTTATTAAATTGTTAAAACTTATGAATGGCTATGAGAATTGTTTTGAATAAATTGAACTATCTTTATAAAAATGATTTACATGTCCGAGTAACAGTTAGCTAAAATTATTAATATATATTTTCCCTTGATTTCTCTTTTATTAATTTAAATTCAGAATCTTATTATGAAAAATAAGATCTTCTGGGCTTCTTGAAATTAATTTTAGGTTTATTTTTTTTCTTAATTAGATGGTAAATAATGAATTCATTCATAAACTCTTCATAGTATTAAAAATAATCATAGTAATAATACAATATGTTCTTTCTGTGACTACCCATAAAATTTTCCTTTTATGATATGAGATATTAAGCTAGTAAATTAGAAACCTTTGGAATTCACAAGTTGAAATTTCTGCAATCAGAATATATAATAAGCATCATCACTATTCAGGTTCTATCTGTGTTCAAAGTTTCTAGTAAATTGTTTTCGATATCACATTTATGCTTCGCGAAACTAGCAACACTTCGCCAAACTAGCAATACTTCGCCAAATCTAGCTTCGATTGGACTTAGTTGAATCCAGTCACTACGATCTACATAGTGAGCGGAGCTACACCGAGACGCTAGTCTTATTTAACAGGTTAAAGTTGCAGTTAATTATTTTTCCAGTCCAGCATTGCACAATTCAGGGCTGTCCGCGACTTTGGCCCAAAATCGTAGGGACTTAGGAACCTAATAATTAAAAATTAGGGACAGAAAGTTTTAAGTAAGGACCTGAAAAATAAACAACGTTTATGCAAATCAAATAATATATAAAATACAATTTTTAACAAGGAAAAAAATATACCAAATTTTTTTTTTTAACTTCAATTAGAAAAAATATTTACAGATTTCTCACAAATTAATCTTTTTTAAGTCTCTTTCTCATCATAAAATTTGTAATTAAATTATTTTTTCTTTTATTTATAACACTAAACATTAGACAAGCTATCAACTTTATCCTTTCTTACTTCCAGTTCCTTGTTAGCTGTTATACCAGATGAAACCAAATTTTGTGCAATTTTAGCTTCAGTTAAATTTCCTTTTTCTAAAGCAATTTTTAACCTTTCGTTGCCTTCAGCGATCAAACTGTCTGATACAGTTACTTCTTCACTCACAGTTTTGTTTAAATCTTCCAACTTTTTTCCCAAGATCTATAATTGCATTTTTATTTTCTTCAGCTTCTTTTTTTCTGATTTCTTGCTCTTCTGTAGCTTTCTGCACTTCAAGTTGTACTTTCCTTTTTTTTTTTTTTTCTCTCTTTTCATTTTCTAGGTAACTCTGATAGTTTTGATATGCAATATTAGCCTTTTTTATCATTTTACTAGTTATTGGTACTAGGGCAGCATGATTTTCATAATGTTTTAAAACATCTGCTATGTTTAGCCGAGCATTTAGCATCCGTTCTTCCACAGAGGTCAGGTCTTCGGAAAGAATTTGATTTGAAAGTGAAAATCCTCTCTCTACATCCGCACTGCCATAGTACAAACTAAGGCTACTCTTCAAAAACAGAGAGTGATTAGGATATTTTAGTCCTCCATTTGCCTCTTTTGCATTGATACAAGTTGCCCAAAATGAATCTATTCTATTCAATCCCCATTCTCCTTGACTGAGCTTGCAAATTTTCCATTCATTTAAGAGGGCATCAATTTCAATGTTTACAGGCAATTTTTGCCCAAGTTCAGTAATATTTTTTAGAGTACTTTTGAATTCTGGATCCAAGCAACTGAGATATTTCAAGTTTTTATTTTGCTATATATCCTAATATAAAAGATACTTACCATAGGCTACATAAAGGCATTGCTCATCACTTAAAAAATAACCTCTATCTCTTTCACATAGTTGCAAGAACTCTTTTTGCAAATCTTCATTGAAAATAATATCTTTTGGAAAGATTAAATTTTTACTGTCAAAAGGATCTTGATTGACATCGATCTTGAAAGCTTTAAATGGCTGACTGTTTGCAAATGCTACAGGATGTGGTTATCTATGAATATTATTGGTTCCTAACTTATCTTCAACAAGATGTGCTATGATTGATCCTTTCTTCTACTCTGTCCAGTTATGTGCTGCCATCTAGGGCATTAAATTTTTAACAAATCTAAATTTTCATGATAAATTTTGTAAGAATCCCAAAAAACAAATAATTTAGACACAACTATAGAGAAAACAGGGACTTTTAGGGACATCTTAGTGAAAAAAGGGACTTTTAGGGACATCTTAGTGAAAAAAGGGACTTTTAGGGACATCTTAGTGAAAAAAGGGACTTTTAGGGACCAAGTTAAAAAATAGGGACCAACTGGCAGCCCTGACAACTTCTTTTCCTCAGTGGCAACTATCTTTGTTTACATTTGTAATCTGCTTGCCACATGATTACATTAATTTTTTTATGAAAACTTTAACTATTAAGACTTTAAAACTAACTTAATTTAACATCATTAATTTATGAAACTTTGAAACAAGCAACTTTAACAAACATGTTTAAAAGAGCATGTCCTATACAACATGCATGCTAATTCATTGTGGGGAGAGCTGGGATAAACATATAATTAATAGCATTTATTTTTCTTTATAATAAAAATGAACTGAAATTTTTAATAAAACACAAATCTACTCGATGACCAGTACCAGGTTGACCAAGAGTGACAAGAGCTCAGCAAGACTGATATCTGACAGTAACTGTGCGATGTCAGCGTGACCATTCTGCCAAACAAGTGACTTCAAAGCTGACAGCTGCCACAAGAGTAAGAGTTTCGAGACAAACTCTTTACAGGAAACTTAGCCAAATTGGTCTATATGCCAGACGACCAGTAGTTTGCATTCCCTTCTCGTTTGTACATAAATGTGACAGTTTTCAGTGGAGTTTGGAACACCAGCAGGAAAATGTGGAAGTCAATTTCATCCGAGAAACATAATGGAAAGGCATATTTTTCATTCAGGGGGACTCATGGCGAGGGCTAGAGATATGCACGGGTCTGGCTTGGGCCGATTTTCATTCACGGCACTCGGGCCGGGCCTAACTTATTTTTTCTGTACATAGGCCGTGGGGCCATAGGCATTATCGTTCCACTTCGTTGCAACATTTGGGGGGCAACTTAATTCCTGTATGATTATTATAATGATATTTAAAACTTTATAAATCACAAAAATTCTGGATCCGAAAGTTGCACATTAATTAATAATTAAATTAAAAACATGGAACTCTTTTTTAATAAGTTTTGTTAAGCTATCCACGATTGGCTCATTTTTAGGCACAAGAGCCAATAAAAACAAGTCTTTCAGACATTTTGCGTTGCCGTTGTCAGAATGTAAGCAAACTATCTACTGAGTTTAAAAGAACAAATGTATGAACTCAGAGTTTCCTACAGGTTTAAAAAAGGGCAGGGTGCTGCTTGTGGGAAAAGGGCACTTTTGGATTCCGAAGGGCATGTTTTGGATTTTTAAGGGCATTTCTTGAAATTTTTAAAGGCATTCTTTTGATTTTTAAAACTACTTTTTAATATTTAATAGACAAAACACTATTTTAAAGAGAGCAATGAGTCAATTTTTACTGTGCAAGTAATTTTTTTTATAAACAAAGGAGTAAAGGCACTTTTTTCAGGTGGGGGCAACAAGGGAGCTAATTCTTTAAATGAGGGGCAAGAGGGGTGCTATCTTGTAAACCTAAGGGCAGGCAGGGTGCAGCACCCTCCTGAAACTGTCTGGGGGAAACTCTGATGAACTTATATGTATCTCAATTTGATTAGATTATCTGAGTTGTTAGACATTAATGGATATTAAATAAGCAGTTCTTGCGAAGTAAATATGCCCGCATAATTGTCAGGATTTGTTTTTCCCTTCTTTAGTTTGAAATTTCTAAGATCGTCAGCACAATCTTTTCTTTGGCGCCATCTGACGAGGCTTAAGTGAAAAAGAATGTTGGAGTTAATCTCAATTACCATAGAAGTTAATACTTATTATTATGATTATTACTTATGGATACATACAAATGCGAGTCACATTTTTAATCTCAAATAATTATTTTATGGCAGTAAATTTTATTTATTTCATACCAGTTCTGGAATAAATTTATGAGTGTGTATATACTCATATGTGTATATATATTTATTTATTTAATAAAATCGTTTTAAAATTAACAATAAATAAATACATACATATATAAAAAGCAGAATGTAAGAAAAAATAAAATTTATATATTTCATGAGTGTGCCAAATGCTACATATATATATACCGTAATTTCGCGCGTAAGCGCCGCGGCGCATACGTAAAAAAAAGTTTTTTAAATGCTGGGAGCGGCGCTTACGCTGATGCGGCGTATACGCCGATTTCACATTTTAAAATCTTCTTTTTATCTTACGCCAAGCTTTTGACTATTTTTGGAAAAGATTTATAAACATTCAATATAAGATTTATAAACGTTAAAAGATGAATTTAATCATATTTTGAATATCTTATTTCTTGCTACATAGCGTCGCGCATTTACACAGAAGTAAACAATCATTGACTGTTGTCAAATTCAACCAACTAAACTTATGAATACAGGAAGCATTATGCTATTTGCATCACCAAGACGATAACTTACTTTTGAATTTAAAAAAAAATGTGTTTTATAAAATCTTACAAAAACTTTAAAAGACCTATAAAAATGCAAAGTATGTCTTAAAAGGGTGTTTTTTAAAGTTTAATTGACTTAAAATAAATTTTGGTATGAAGTAAATCGTAGGTGCGATCGCAATAAATTTATTGCCGAATGTCGCAGATGAATAGCGCTACAATCAAACAACTCAACCGAGCAACTAGCAAATCAAAATAAAAGGAGAATCAGCGGTTTGCATGTTGAAAAAAGGATGCGGGTGAAAAAAACGTAGCATGGGAATCTAGGACAAAAATTACGAGATAAATTAAAATGTGTCGATATTTAGGAATTGCAAACATTGCATGAATCACATTTCTTCTAAGATTTTATCATTTTTTGTTAATTTTAATCAGATTTTGCTAATACTTTTTTGCCTTGCCGCTTACGCAGCTATTTCTTTTTTTTTAAACCAATTTTTTGACAGTGCGGCGCACTGTTATTGTATGTCACTTAAGCATATAATGATTTTTTAAACGTTAAACTGATAAATATCTGAAAACGAAAAAATGAGAAGTATGGAATGAAAATTTTCGTCTTCGAACTTCTTTTAAATTCATGATATTTTCCTCTAAAAGTGAATCAGTTGAAACTTTAAAGCATGATATAAGAAATGTGTTTATTATATATATTTACAGGATTGTTTTTATGCATGCATTATTTCACCAAATATTAAAAATTTGTAAAAAAAAAAAAAAAAAAAAAAAAAAAAAAGTAATAAGTTTTTATGTAAGAATATATTTTATCTACAACATTATGAAGTACTATATACTTAATAGACCAGATGTCCGGTTAGCAAAACAGGAACTCTGGCTGTCTTCATTAATATTAGTACTTAAAGAAGTCACAATAAATAAAAGTGAGATGGAAATCTAGAGTAAAATAGTAATAAAATCACCCTTGGTATATACTTTTAAAGTTGCAAACATGCTATAGCATATGATCATAAAATAATTTTAACACAATAATTCATTTTGGAGAATTGCAAGTTTGTTTTTAAGCAGAAAAGAGAAACTTTCGCTAGTTTTTTTATGCTATCTACAGTGCATTTCATAAACGTATGCTTCCGATTGGCTAATACGTGCGAGACAGGAGAAATTGAACCAATTGGTTGTTAGATGTCGTGAGAAAATAGTACGATATATTTTTTGTGATTTCTAATTAATGTGCAACTTTTGCATCCAGAACTTTGACAATTTCATTGAATAAGAACTTTTTATAACATAAAAGTTTAAAATTAAGTTGCCCCCTGAAAGTTGCAACAGAAGTCTGTTTCTAAGCTTCTTTTTTAGCATCGCCCCACGGCCTAACAGAGCTGGGACTAGTTTCATTCGTAGTCTTCATGGCCCGAAATTTTCAGTCCTAGTTTTGAGCCAGCTCGTATGAAAATCATTGTCTCAGTGTGGCCTGGTCTGTTTAAAGGTCAGTTAAATTAGGCCTGGCCCAAAAGTTTTTGCAAAAAATGCATACATTTTTGAATTGCTATTATTCTACACTTAAACATTAAAATTTCTTCTTTTTAAAGAATAGAAGATTTCTACACTGATTAAAATATAGTAAAACGTGTGAAAAGGAACCTGCCTATGACGGAACCCTGTTGTAAACTGAAAAACGTGCTGATCCATGCAAAATTGTTGTTTGCGTTTAAGTGTTCGTTTTTCTAAGTAATTCTATCAGTTAGATATTTAGTTGCAAACAGCACTACCCTTTCTATAGCAAAGTATTCAATGGTGGTAGGCTGGTATTATCTTCTTGTAATAAAGGAAACATAAAAGAGTACTTACAGAAACTGGTGTTGAATATTGACTTCGAAAATACAAGGAAATGTCCATACATGTATTTATTGGTTCTCAAATTAACAGAACGAAACCATCTCGGTCTCACGGCACTAATCATCTTTACATCTGAAGAAAATACTGGACTCCCGCATTCTATATGTTGATTTTACCCCTTTAATATTCGACGCAAGCAGAATACATTGCATAGCGATTCATTTCACAACTTTCGAAGATTCCTCACTTTAACTTTATAACTAACTACAAAATGCTTTTAAACTTTTGTCAAAACGTATCCGAAATTCAAGTAATTCGCCATGATACTTCATTAAAAATACATCAGGATACGGAACACATGATACTGGACACACCAGACATCACAGCACATCAAGAAAAACAAAAAGCACAACCTACTCGTAGGATTGCAGACCTTTAAATGCGAGCGGCGTGACAGCAGCCAATGAAAATGAAGCATGTACTTTGCATACTTCTGCAGCTTCTTACTTTTACTTAAAACATTTTAAATTACATGAAAAATTACTACCTTGTTAAAATATCCTAAAAATAACTAAGATGCAATTTAAAATTGAAATGAACTTTAAATAAGTAATTAAATAAAAAGAGATTGTGAATGCGATCGCAACTCGAAAATGGCTGCATGCCAAAAAGAAAGACGCCCGCTCAACTCAGTCGATCCGCGACAGCCAAACATAAACAAATGCTCGACGAGCAAGCAGAAAAACAAAGTGAGAAAAAAAAAAAAAAAAAGAAAAAGGAAGTACGGGAATTCAGTTTACAGTAAGTAATTAAATATGTAATGGGGTGGTAAGGGATGGGAAAAAAATAAATTGTAGACCCTACAAAATGCCCCTTTTTTCCCATCCGTTTCCACAAAGAAATAAAAATGAAAAGATTTTTTTTTTTCCAAGTCCCTTGAAAAGTTCATCAAGGTTGTTTTTTTTTTTTTCCTTTTGAACATCTTACCACAAGAAAGATTCTCGCAGTCTGATAAAGGTTTCTTTAACGAGAGCTTTAGTAAGTAAATCGGCAAGATTCTCTTGTGTGCTTATATGCTGAATATCAAACAAGCCTTGCTGATACCAGTCTCGTACGAATTTATACTTCAAGTCGATATGGCGATTTTTAACATTGTCCGCCTTATCTTTGGTAAATGCGATAGTTGCTGTATTGTCACAGAATAAAATTGGTCGTTGGAAAATTGAATCATCAAGTCCTAAAATTTTCTTAATCTCTAATAATGAGGTATGCAGGAACTTTAAGTCTTTTGCAGCCTCTGATGCAGAGATGAACTCTGCTTCCATCGGACTTAATGCCACACATGTTTGTTTGGTGACACGCCAGGTTATTGGGATACCATTCAAAATAGCTGTATACCCGCTCCATGATTTTCGGTCGATAGCATTACTAGCCCAAGAGGCATCTGCATAGATGGCTAGTTGAATTGGAAGACTTGAACATGGCAACTTAATACCTAGAGATCGAGTCGTTGCTAAATACATCAAAGTTCTGATGAGAGCTTTATAGTGTAGTAAACTATGTTTCTCTGTGAATTGTGATAAGGTAGCCACTGTCCAGGCGATATCAGGTCGGCATTTCTGAGCGATGTACTGGAGACATCCCAACAGATTCCGATATGGTAAGTGTTCTGGAAACTCATCCTCTTCTGTAGCGGGAGCTGGCGCAAAACCTGGTGAGGCTGGTAAAGATATTGCAGAGAAATCAGAAACATTAAATCTTTTCAAACACTTTTCAATGTAATTCTTACAATTTATATAAATTATTTTCTTATCTTCTGTTTTAAAATTTATTCCTAGTAATGTAGATAGAGGACCTAAATTATTCACTTCATAAATTGATTCTATTAAACTTACAATTCTTTTCAAAGCTTCTTCATCTTTAGCAAAGATAGGGAGGTCATCTACATATACAACTACTATAGCTTCTTTTTCATATGCATAAACGCATGTTAATCCTGGTACTTCTTTAAATCCATTTGAGATTAACTTGTTATGTAAACAGGGTTCGTTGATATATATCAATGGATATATATCTTGATACATATCCGATATTTATTTTTAAAATATCAAGATTTTTGATATTTTCAAATTCCTGATATTTATTTTCAAAATATCAAGATGTTTGATATTTTGTATATTGATATTTATTTTCAAAATATCAATGTGCAAAATAATTTTGATATTTGCTTCAGTCACAACAAGTGTAAATGAAATTTTCAACTGTTCAACAAAAAACTTCTGTCTCTGGCTTTGACTTTTTTAGGCAAAGAAGAAAAATATATTTTCCAAGCTTTACTTTTAAATGTAGAACTAATAATTATTTGAGACAATTAATTCAGAACAGCCATTGAAAGATAAACTAATTTAGATAATTATTTATATACAGCATTATTCAGGGGTGATTATGTTCAGGTAATGTACCTGAATTCAGGTATTTATTTCATTTTCAATACAAGAATTCTGGTTTTCCTGATACTTAAATTCATAAAATAAGATTAAAATATCAATTTCATATGATTGCTAAGCATAATTAAAATTAATATTTTTCATAATCAGAGGATTGGACCTCCCATCAATACATTTTATGTTTTCTCTTCATATAAAAACTTTTTTTTTTTTCATAAAATTTCAGGTATTTTTTCATGAATTCACAATCACCCAGAAAATAATCTTCTGATTTTTGTTTAATTGAGTCTAAACTGTATACAACAGGTTAGGGAATAAAAAAAAAAAAAAAAAGACAAGTTTACATTTATGTTAAAATTCTTCAATAAAAAAAAAAAAAAAAACCTACCTTGTATTTAAAATTTTAGGTACTTTTCGAACCGAAAAGTACCAAATTTTACTTTATAAAATATAAAGCTTTCTCGATACTTGATACAAATCCTATAGTTTATATACATATGTAGGTGTATAAAGCAGATTGTATCGGTTTTCAATTAGTATATCTTCAATTTTGTTCTAAGTAAAAAAAAAGAAAAGAGAAATGCATTTTTAGAATACTATTGAGTAAGTTTTTATGTTAATTGCAATATGTTTTAGTTTCTAATTTATATTATGCTTGAAAATATTCATTATCAGCAGTAAGTTGACTATTTTGAAAATATCGGATATATATCGAAAATATCAGATATATATCAAAATATCGGATATTTTTGATATTTTCGAAAATATCATGATATTTACGAACCCTGTATGTAAATCATTATACCAGCACCTTCCGGCCTGGTGTAAACCATAAATGGCCTTTTTCAATTTCAAAACAAATGATTCCTTTCCTGGAATAACGTAATCTTCTGGTTGTTTAATATAGATATCACTGTCTATATCACCATACAAGTATGCACACTTAACATCAAGTAAGAAATGTGCCCAATTTAAGATTTGAATAAAAAATGCTACAAAAAGACGTATTATCGTTAAGTTGATGACGGGACTAAACGTTTCATTATAATCTAAACCCATTCTTTGATTATTTCTAAGAGCGACTAACCTTGCTTTATAGATTTCTTTCTTTCCCTCACTATTTTCTTTGATTGTATATTATACCCATTTTGTTCCTATGACCTTTTGATCTATTTTTGGGACGGCAGTCCATACTTTTCTATCCAACATTGTTTGAATTTCTTTATTCATAGCTTCCCTCCATTTTTCTGATTCAGGAAGAGTTTTAGCTTGACGGGGGATTAGAGGTATGACTACTTCGGTCAAAAGAGCCTCTTCATGAGATATTTCTGTCATCTTTTTGTCTAAAAGAATTTTTTTCCCTCATATGTATTTTTCGCTGAAAAATTTGCAATACTATCACTATAAATTATATTGTTTTCACTACAATATTTCTTTAGCTCCTGTGTGGATCTCAATTGGATTCCCGATGGGGCCAATAAATAAATATCAATTTTACCTGCAGTTTGTCCCTTCTTCCTTTTCTTCATATACCGATGAAAAATCACTTTGTCTTTACTTTCATTTAATGGATCATCCAATAATTCATCTTCAAATGTGGTTTCTCCCTCCATTTCTCGAGCCTTCGTTTCTCGTTCACCTTCTGGTGTCGTTTCTGTAAATCCTTTGCTACCCTGAGATTCCATTTCAGTTTCAGTCATGGGTTTTTCGTTACCTGTAAAAACATTACTATCATCACTTAAGAAATCAAAAAAAGGGCGATGAATTACTTTTTGACTTGCAGTTCTATTTAACTGGGCTTCATCGAAGGTGACATGTTTAGATTCTATTATTTTATTTTCATTAGGGAGATATATTCGGTAACCACTTGATCCCAAACCATAGCCAATAAAAATGCCATGTTTAGCTCTAGGCTGAAATTTATTTCTTTTTACTTTTGGTTGGTGTATATAGGCCACACAACCATACCGCTTTAAGTGGCGTATCAATGGTTTGGTTCCATACCATCGCTAAAAAGGAATGGCATTTATGCTCATATGCAGTATTCGGTTACGAATATAATTAGTAGCCATTATGGCTTCTACCCAAAAAGAAGCAGGAAGTCCGGCTGTTAATAAATAAACTCTTTCTCCTTCCAATAATACCCTATTGTATCTTTCCGCAACTCCATTCATCTGAAGGCTATATATGGTTGTTCTTTCATGCTTTATCCCCATATTTTCTAGTACACTTCTTATTTTATCATTGCAAAATTCAAGTCCGTTATCTGTTCTTAACACTTTTACCTTTTTGTTGACTTGTCTTTCTACAAATGTGATGAAGTGCTTGATTTTTGCAAAACCTTCATCTTCGAACGTAAAGGATAACAAAATGCTCTACGGCTAAAATCATCTATAAAGGTAAGTACATATCTATAACCATTTCTTGATGTAACAGGTGCAGGACCCCAGACATCACTATGAACCAATTGAAGTATTTCATTTGACCTAATTTGCTCTAACTTAGAATGGGGTGCTCTAGTATTCTTTGCCATTATACAATATTCACATGTGGTTTCTTTTCCCTGCAATGGTCCACAATTTCGTATTAAATTCTCTTTTACCATCTTTTTTGATTACATTTACATTTGCATGGCAAAGGCGCTCATGCCAAAGCATAATATTATTTCGTTCAATTTTATAAGTTTTATTATACTGCTGATTTATTTCATCATAATTCTCACCAATGTCAGGTTTAGTTTCCTGCAAAAGATTAGAAGAAGATTCTTTAAGAGCATAAAATATATTCTTAAGCTTAGAAGTATACAAATATTTCCAATCGGGAGAAAAAATTTTAAACCCTTTATCTAATTTTGCATGCATACCTGCATAATCCATTTTAGACATGGATATAAAATTTTTATGTATATCAGGTACGTATAGTACATCATGCAAATTAATTCCTAAAATCTTTTTATTTTCTCTAATTCATAAACTAACTTTTCCTATGCCTTCAACTACATGTGGAGTCATTCCCATTTTTACTACTGTACCATTTGGAGGTTTGTCTAAACATGTAAAGAATTACCGATTTTGACAAATATGAGAGGTCGATGCAGAATTTAAAGTCCATTCCCAACAAGGGGGAGGGGGGAATCCTATCAATACTCATTGCTTTCTCTGTTAGCTCTGTTACATAGGAATTTAAATTTCTTTCTCTATCCTTTTCTCTACATTTTTGAATTTTATAACTCCTATCTCTATCATTTTTATTACTAATATAATCGTCCTCCAAACACATTTCTTCTGAAAAACTAACCCTTTGGGGATTTGAGCTATTTTCATTAATAAACCTTGCTTTAGAGGCAAAAAATGTTTCATTCTGCTGTTTTTCCCGTAAATTTCTCCTGGAGTGTTCTTTTAAAATTTCGTCTTTTATTTCTACAAATTTAAAATCTTTTTCTGGCACTCTATCCAATTCTCTAATTAAATAGTCATAACTCTCAGGGAGACTTTCTATCAATTGATAACACCTATGTTTTTCGGCAACTTCCTCCCATGCATCCACCACATGCCGGTAAACCTCCTCAAATCTAGCTATATAAAAGGGAATATCCTCTTCCGGATTCATTTTAAGGTTTCTGAATTCATTCACCTGAAATGATTTTAATGCCGTACCTTCTATTTCTAAAGTACATTTTAGCGTATTCCAGATTTCATCTGGGTTAACTAAATGACCAATAGTCAATCCTATTTCTGGGCAAACATACGTTTTTAGGATACCCGCAGCTCTCTGCTTAGATTGATTCAGCTTGAATTTATCAAGGGCACCTAAATCTGTTTCATCAGGCCAATTTTTCTTTTCTACCCACATAAATAAACCTTCAGTTTGTAAAATACACTTAATATAGCGAATCCACTCCCGGTAATTATACCGAGTTAAAATTACTGAATTTACTGCCATTTTGTTTTTACCATGAATATTGAACATACATAAACTAGATACACAGGTATATCATAAAATAGGCAAGAAATATTCAGAACTACACTTTTTCTCAATATAAATACATTTTTTTTCAAAAGAGAAAGATAAACCAACTTTTTTTTTTCAATTCCACATTTTAATTTTTTAAAATCTTAGATTTCCCCACAGAGAAAGGGCTCCTGGGTACATAACCTCTGTTGTTTGCGTTTAAGTGTTCATTTTGCTAAGTAATTCTATCAGTTAGATATTTAGTTGCAAACAGCATTACCCTTTCTATAGCAGAGTATTCAATGGTGGTAGGTTGGTATTATCTTCTTGTAATAAAGGACATAAAAGAGTACTTACAGAAACTGGTGTTGTATATTGACTTCGAAAATACAAGGAAATGTCCATACATGTATTTATAGGTTCTCAAATTAACAGAACGAAACCATCTCGGTCTCACGGCACTAATCATCTTTACATCTGAAGAAAATACTGGACTCCCGCTTTCTATAAGTTGATTTTACCCTTTTAATATCCGACGCAAGCAGAATACATTGCATAGCGATTCATTTCACAACTTTCGAAGATTCCTCACTTTAACTTTATAACTAACTACAAAATGCTTTTAAACTTTTGTCAAAACGTATCCGAAATTCAAGTAATTCGCCATGATACTTCATTAAAAATACATCAGGATACGGAACACACGATACTGGACACACCAGACATCACAGCACATCAAGAAAAACAAAAAGCACAACCTACTCGTAGGATTGCAGACCTTTAAATGCGAGCGGCGTGACGGCAGCCAATGAAAATGAAGCATGTACTTTGCATACTTCTGCAGCTTCTTACTTTTACTTAAAACATTTTAAATTACATGAAAAATTACTACCTTGTTAAAATATCCTAAAAATAACTGAGATGCAATTTAAAATTGTAATGAACTTTAAATAAGTAATTAAATAAAAAGAGATTGCGAATGCGATCGCAACTCGAAAATGGCTGCATGCCAAAAAGGAAGATGCCCGCTCAACTCCGTCGATCTGCGACGGCCAAACGTAAACAAATGCTCGACGAGCAAGCAGAAAAACAAAGTGAGAAAAAAAAAAAAAAAAAAAAGAAAAAGGAAGTACGGAAATCCAGTTTGCAGTAAGTGATTAAATATGTAATGGGGTGGAAAGGGATGGGAAAAAAATAAATTATAGACCCTACAAAACTTAATAGACTAATTCGTAAGAAAAGAATATATATAATACATTTACACTTGTTAAGAAAGGAACTATAAGGCATTTTTTTTCTATGCAGTTCCGTCTTAGAAGATTTTACTGTATAGCATTTTTCAGATTTTTAATACTTCAATACATGGAATATGGATTAACAATATTAATGATAACTGAAACATCAAAGAAATAGTGATTCATTAAAAAAAGAAATATCGCAGCCTGCAGCACTTCTATAAAAACGAAGATTATATACATGAAAAAAAAAAAGTTAAGATAAATATTTTTGGTCAGAACTCCTCGTACGAGACAAATTTTTAACCAAATTGACGCAAAAATCAATATTTTGTAGAAATTCACTCGGGCCGGGATTTTATCTTTTTTGCGGGCCAGGCTCGACTTGGGCTGAACTTTTAAGTTTTTTTGCAGGCCAATATTATTTTTTTTCTACGGGCTCGGGCTGAACTTTTAATTTTTGTATCGGGCCGGGGCAGGCCAAATTTTTTTTCTATGAGTTCGACCAGGCCCGGGTCTTGAAATTTAGGCCCGTGCAGACCTCTAGTGTGGGCAGGCATAATGATGGATGGCTGCACAGACCTCCACATCTTCGACACATGGTCTGTTACTTTCTGTAAGATACAGAGATGAACACCTTGAGCCTTACGTTCACCTGTTCCCATGTGCTGTCGGTCCTCGATTCATATACATGGATGATAATGCCATCTTCATGATGCAGCCACAATCGACGACTTCCCTGAAATTGAAGATATCCGTGCATGCACTACCCTTCTATGTCTCCTGATCTTAATCCAATACAGCATGTATGGGATATGTTCGGAGAGACAACTTGCAACCCGTCAGCACCCATCAATCTCTGTTCCATTGAAAAGTGCTCCCCATCAGGCTTTGAACTCTTTCAGCACACAACTCATCAATTCTCTCATCAAAAGTATGAGAAATTGTTGTGCGACATGTGTAGCTGTCAGAGGTAACCACACACCTTATTAAACTGTAGCATTTCTTTTTTTAAATAATTCTTTCTCGCTCAATTTCAAACTACTGATTTTACCATTTTGCTTGCAACCTTGTTATTTCGATAATAAAAGTCAATATTATCCTTGTTTTTCACTGATTTATTCTCCTAGCCTATAACCCTTTTATACCCGCATACCATGTTTTTTTCAATTCTGATATACAGTTCTTTAAGTTTGCACATAATTATGCTTAACTTTTGGCCACAAGTGTAGTACAAATGTTACATGTAAAAAAACTTAGAATTACCTGCGAACAGAACATCCGACAAATTCACATGGTCACTCTCTGCCAGAGGGTGCTACTGCATAGTGTACATTTCTTCTTTATTCAATATCTCGGGTTCTATGGGTCCAATCCTCACACAATTTGGACCTTTCATCTTGGCCTGTTAAATTTGACGCTTCCTTTCCCACCACTACTATTTTATTATGGTTCTTTCTGCCAAGGACACTGCAATTTCATGTATTGTCTTTAGAGCTCCCATTTTCAACATGCTTTTGGTAGATGAAGCTTCTCTTGAGCATTTTGGCTACCCTCGGCTTTTCTTAGAACCTTAAACAAGACTTCTAATGTTTCCAGAGGTGATGGTAAACAAGTCAACTTATTGATCGATATGCTTTGCAATTACTGTTTTTAGCTTATCAGTGTGGCAATCGACTGTAGAACATCTCGATAGTAGAATTAGGAAATGATTTTTATCAATTGTTGATTTTTCAAGAATGTCCCATCACTAAATCTATGCTGACAGTGTACAGTAGATGCTCATTTTACAAACTAGTGAATGGTCCCAAACACAATCTCCTAGATGCAATATAATTTTTCATTCCTATTTACAAACTACGAATCAGGAAAATTCTATTTTGTAAAACTCAGTTCCATTCATAGTCAGCAGTATGGACATATGCAGGAAGATGGTTATGTCTCTCTCATGTCCCCCCCCCCCTCAACCAGAAAAGTAAGAATTTTGGCCACTTTTGACTATTTGTCGGTATCTTCAATCGCTGCTAAACTAATGGGATTAATTTCCTAAACTTTTAAGGTACTTTATGGAACAGTTAATAAAAATATCTACAAAAGGACATTTAAATAATAAAAGCTTATTTTCAGGTCACTTATGGAAGACATGCACATAAATAAAATTACACAAGAAAAATAAATAAATATTTTTAATTATAAAACTATGGTACACGTTTTGGTCTTGCTTTTCTACGAACATTAGTAGTTTCACTTGAAACATTATCTGATGAAATCTGATTCTTTGATGGATTGATAATAGTGGATAACACATAGAATGAGTGTGAAAACAGGGGTAAAATCTTTGAATAGTTATAAGTCAGAAGAAGAGCAATTATAGCAACAGGTAGGGCAAGAACTGATCCTTGAGTGACTTCTTGTTCCACAGATTTGATTCTAGGTTCAAATGAAAATGTGAAATGGTAAAAGGATGTATTTGCACAAAATGTTGAAGATGGCTGCTCAAAATAATAAGCATTTGCTGACAAAGAAGATTCTAACTGCAAAACATATGTTTTATTATCTATCGGCAATGCTGGTAAATAAAAAAAGCTACTTTGCCCAAGTATTACAGAATGCACTGCTTGATCAGGAGCATCTTCTCTGTAAAGTCGTACCTGAAATTGTAACAATAATTAGACATGCTATTCAATACTTTATATTAGTGATCTTCAAAACATTTTCAACTCATGGTTACCTTTTATTGTGAGAAAGGAAAAATAAATAATCACAATTATACCCGGCAAAATCATTGTGCTTTTAATATCCATATGCAAATTTAGAATACAAACAAAAATCTTTTTCCAGGACCAAACATTGCTTTATATGAATGTAATACATAATTTTTGCATTAAAATTAAGGAAAACGTACACATGTTTCATTGTACATGAAAAGAAGTTCTTCATAAATAATTACCGGGTGAGCCAAAAGTTCGTTAAAACTAAAAATTCATAAAAAAAGGAAATTATGACAAAGAAGTGTGGTTTGAAAGAAAAGGCTCACAAGGTTAGCGGATGTTTTTTAGTAGCAAAAACATCTTTAGTTAAAAAATCTCCTGTAGAGGAGGCTGATGACCAAGGAGCTATAGAAGGAGAAACTTCTCTTATGGCATCTTCCAAGCAAACTTGACTGTAACGCTCAAGTGGCTGCATCGCGGCACTGCCCACAGTACCTGCATTACTTTAACACAGTTTTCAATAGGAGTGCGTTATTATTTCCTTTATAAATTAATATTTTTACATTATAATTTGATATGGCGCGGAAATGTTTCGTGTATGCATGTGACACAGGCTATAGGAAAGCCAAAAAACGGACTAAAGCGCTGGGAAATAAACACGTTAAATAAATAATTTCCTTATGGAAGACGTCTTATATTTGACAATGAATTTTCTATCTGCATTTCTGTAAATAAAAGATTGATATATATACATTACAACTAACATTTAGTGAAATTTAAACTCCAAATTTGTAACTAAAATGTTTTATTCTGTCATATATTGAATAAATATTTAATAATATGTAATTTTTTACTAAATTCTAAAAAAATCAATTCGAATTTGCTGGAGCTGCCATCTGTCGTTCAAAACAAAAAACAATATTCTCTTATAAAATAATATTCTATTGTTGACTAATTATTTCGTAAATAAAGACAATGAACATTTTCTTATGTAATTTTTATTTAAATGTACACACACAGAACTTTAATTTATCAAAATACCTTTATTAAATGCAATATACAAACATCAGCTTATATTTTGATTTCGGGAAAAAAAATTGTCAATAAATTGACTTTATCTTAATGGAACAAAAAATTATCGACGAGTTTCTTGATACCAATGTAAATAAGTGCGAGTAGTAAGTCAAATTTACGTCCACTACTAACTATACCACAATATTAAAATATTTATTTGCTTAAAAGACATTATAAAAACACATTAAAAGTAAATTAAAAATCTATATTTACATGTTTCTGTTGAAAATAATCACAGCATTACATTAAATTCTTATTAATTTCTTTTTGTACAACTATGTTTCTTGTGATTGGTTGTTTAATGTAGCTTTCTTTCACGGCCGCCAATTCTCTGCTATGGGCCTTGCAAAATCTATAAATACCTGTAAATTTTCTGTTTTCTTTCAGTATGTTTGTGTAATTGTTCTTGTTAATAATCAAATATACTCACTTCGATCCACGTCTTTATGTCTGCCTTTTTATTTATTTTAACAGCAGAGCGTTGGTTCTAACAAGTGTTGAAATGAGCTGCGAGACATACTGACGCCGTTATCTTTCTGTTTTTCATTTCTGCTGGGATTTTGAGTGAAAAAGATTTTATTTTACTTTTTATATATTTTATCGAGCAGAATGGATTCTTCAAAAGATGTTTACGGTGTCCCTCTTTTTGAAGGTGATGGAAAAGTTTTTTCGTTATGGAAACGAAGAGTAATGGCAATTTTTGCTGCTAAAGAATTGGAAAAATTCCTGGAAAATGAAGCAGCTCTAGACAATGCCGCCGATGTCGTGAAAGCAAAAAAGGCTTACGCTTTATTATTATCATTATTAAGTGATAATGTTCTTGCATCACTTCAAGATGAAAATACAGCTCATAAAATATGGAATAAAATAGAACGCACTTATGATACAAAGCATGCAGTGAATCAAATTTTAATTCGGAAGAGATTGGCAACGATTAAGAAAGATCGTACAGTTTCTATGAGAAATCACATTGATGAAATAAATAAATTAATTTCGGATCTTAAGCTGTCTGGGGCAGAAGTTAATGAAATGGATACTATTGTTTATATTTTGATGTCATTGCCTCAGGAATTTGAAAATGTTAAGATTGCTTTAGAAAACCAACCGAATTCTGTTTTGACATTAGATTTCGTGACACAAAGATTATTAGATGCTGAAGCACTTCTTTTGGATTCAAAGAAAGAAAAAGTATATACTAAGGCTGCTCTTGATAATACTGCATTTGTGTCGACTCGCAAAGAATTCTTTTGTAAAATTTGCAACTCTAAAGGGCATACAGCGAAATATTGTAGAAAGAAAATTACTTGCCATTCTTGTGGAAAATTCGGACACATAAAACGTAACTGTAAAGCTGTTAAAAATTCAAATGAAGAAAAATTTGCCTCTTCAGCTGTTTCTTTCGTTGCTGGAAATGCTTCCAGGAAAAGGAATGAATTTATAGTAGATTCCGGAGCAACTTCCCATATGTGTTCTAATGAGAATTATTTCGCATCCTTAGTACCTTCTTCAGGAACTATTAAATGCGCATTAAAAACAACGAATCTAGAAATCAAAGGTATTGGAAATATTAATGGAAAACTGTCAAATGGAATGGAAATTACTTTAAAGGATGTCCTTTATGTTCCAGACTTAAGCGGGCAACTCATTTCCGTTAGGAAAATTGAAAGTGCAAATTATACAGTTATTTTCAAGAACCAAAAAGTATTTATCGAAAAAGGGAGAAACCGTTTTTACTTCGGTGAACGGGATTTGAATGGACAATACGTAAGTGACTTTGTCCCTGTTTACGAAACCGTTCTTACTTCAAAGAAAAATCATTGTGATATCTGGCATCGCAGACTTGGTCATCCGAGTGACAAAGTATTGAAAGATATGAAGCTTCCGGTACCTGACTCTTTTTGTGATATTTGTGCTCGGGCAAAACAGAGTGCAACACCAATGGGAAGAGGACCAAGAAAAAGAGAAACCAAGCCAATGACTTTGATTCATAGTGACATTTGTGGACTATTTTTCCGACAACCTTTTCTGGCGAGTGCTATTTTATGACTCTTATCGATGATTTTTCTCGTTTTACTGAAGTACGTTTACTGAAACATAAAAGTGAAGTCTCAGAAGAATTAAAAATGTTCTTAAAATCCAACCCTACAGTGAAGAAAATTAGATGTGATAACGGGAAGGAATATTTTTCTAATGATTTAGTGAATTTTACTAGAGATCTTGGTATAGTGATAGATCCCGCTCCTCCATACACGCAATCTTTGAATGGAGTAGCTGAACGCTGCAATAGGTCGCTTCTGAATATAGGACGTGCTTTGATTGCTGAATCAAATTTACCAAAGACCTTTTGGGGTCAAGCTATCCTTTCAGCAGCTTACTTGAAAAACCGAATGCCAAGCAGCACTATTGAGAACAAAACTCCGTACTTCCTGAAATATGGAGAAGAAGCCGATTTCAAGCACATACGTGTTTTTGGATGCAGTGCTTACATGTTAATTCCTTTCGTTCATCGAAAGAAGCTTGACGATAGGTCTAAACAAATGATCTTCATTGGTTATTCTTCAATGGGATATAGATTACTAGATCCTGAAACGAAACGCATAACTGTATCAAGAAATGTGAAATTCGACGAAGAGAAAAAGGAAAATGTTCAGTCGAAACAATACATTCTAGAAAATTCAGAACCAGTCGATAATGAAATTGATCCAGATGTTCTAGAAAATACGAGTGATGAATTAGATGATCCTGAAGAGAAAGAAGACAAAACAAGAAAATCTGAAAGATTTAAAAAGCAACCTGTACGGTATCCAGATCCTGAAGTTTACGAAGCATTACTTTGCCAACAAGAAACATTAACGTTTGATGATATCAAATCCCTCCCTAGTGATGAACAACGCTTGTGGAAAGAAGCTATGGACGCGGAGATTGAAAGTATGAAAATCAACGATGTCTGGGATCTTGAAAAATTACCACCTGACAAACGACCTATTTCCTGCAAATGGGTATTTACCATCAAAAGAGATGGTCGACATAAGGCGAGACTCGTAGCTCGTGGATTTATGCAAAAAGAAGGGCTAGACTATAGTGAAACCTTTTCCCCTGTAATAAGTATGCCAGCTTTACGTTTGGTTCTTATTTTGATTTTAAATGAAGACTTATATGCGTTTGTGTTAGATGTTAAAACAGCGTTCCTGAATGGTAAGTTAAATGAACTTGTTTTTATGGATCAGCCGCAAGGCTATGATGATAAAAGTGGGCGAAAGTGTAAACTTAAAAGAAGTTTATATGGTTTAAAACAAGCCCCACGACAATGGTTTGAAAGGTTTTATGAATTTATTTCAAAGTTAAATTTTAAATCTTGTGATAATGAACCTTGTATTTTTATTCGGTATAATAATGATCATAAAATAATTATTGCTTTGTATGTAGATGATATGTTAATTGCAGGTTCAGATGTAAATGAAACTAATGTAGTTATTTCCCTATTACATAACGAGTTTCACATGTCAAAATCGCAAAGTGTTTCAGAATTTCTAGGTATTCAAATGAAATTCAATTCTGATAGTTTAATAATGGATCAAGAGTCTTACATAATTAAATTGTTAAATAAGTTTAATATGCTAGATTGTAAACCCAGTGACATTCCTATTTCTCCTAAGTCCACCCCATCTGATTTCAAAAATGGTAAACCTTTTAATGGCCCATATCGTGAACTTGTAGGTTGTTTATTATATTTAGTTTATATTTCTCGACCTGATATTTTGTATGCTATTAACTGTTTAAGTCAATTGCAAGAAAATCCTACTGAAATTGCATGGAAAGCACTTAAGAAAATCTTAAGATATTTAAAAGAAACATTGTCTTTAAAACTTGTATATAAAAAACAAAATTCTGATCCTAAATTATCCATGTATGTTGATGCTGATTGGGGGGCTAACACAAATGACCGCAAATCAGTAACAGGTTATATTTTAATGTTTTGTAACATGCCTGTTCTGTGGTGTTGTAATAAACAAAAATCAGTTGCCTTATCGTCAACTGAAGCTGAAGTCATTGCTTTAACTAAAAGTTTGCAAGACTTGTTATGGTTTAAAAATATTGCTAGTGAAATTGTAAATATTAAGGATTTAGTAATTTTTGAGGATAATCAATCATGTATAAAATGTATCAGTAATGAGAGTAATTATGGTAGAATGAAACACATTGATATTAAATTGAAATTTGTTCGCAATATTATAAAAGAAAATAACATCAAAATTGAATATGTTCCTACGAATATGCAAATTGCTGATTTATTTACAAAGGCATTACCTAAAGTTAAATTTTATGAACTATTATTTCTTTGTTGTTTGTACAAGTAATGTTTAAATTGTGTCATATTATTTTTAATGATTGATTTCAAGAAATTTCTTTGTTTTTCTGATGTAATGCTAGATTATGGGCGGGTGTTGAAAATAATCACAGCATTACATTAAATTCTTATTAATTTCTTTTTGTACAACTATGTTTCTTGTGATTGGTTGTTTAATGTAGCTTTCTTTCACGGCCGCCAATTCTCTGCTATGGGCCTTGCAAAATCTATAAATACCTGTAAATTTTCTGTTTTCTTTCAGTATGTTTGTGTAATTGTTCTTGTTAATAATCAAATATACTCACTTCGATCCACATCTTTATGTCTGCCTTTTTATTTATTTTAACAGTTTCAACTCATTTTCTGACTCGTCTTCAGAATGTATAACATAAAATTACAAATTCATATGAAAAAAAAAAAAATGTTGACTAATTATTTCGTAAATAAAGACAATGTACATTTTCTTATGTAATCTTTATTTAAATGTACACACACAGAGCTTTTTTTTTTCATATGCATTTATAATTTTATGTTATACATTCTGAAGACGACTCAAGAAAATAAGTTGAAACATGTAAATATAGATTTTTAATTTACTTTTAATGTGTTTTTATAACATCTTTTAAGCAAATAAATATTTTAATATTGTGGTATGAGTTTCTTGATTACATGAAATGATTCATACTATACACTTTCATTAATTTTATGCTACTGTAAAAGTATAAAATCTCAGCATTAATTTGATACTGTATAAATTATTTTTAAAGAAATCTGAGCACAGTAAAATTGAAAATAAAAAAATAGGTGTCTAGGACTTGTTTTAAAAAATAATTAATATTTTGTGCTCCTTTAAAATAATGCAGCTTGAAAGAAAAAAAAAAAAAGGTGTTTTTACTAATTTGCAGTTTGTGAAATTTATTATGAATATTTAACGAATTCACAAACTGTATTCTTGTTTTCATGGTTTTCAAATAAAAATGAAAAAAAAAAATTACAGTATTTTTTTATTTTTTTAAGTTAATCTTTAAAATATTTGCAAAAATTTCTTACCAAATCTAGAACTCAATTTTTAAGTAGATACACCCCTTGATTACTTTGAATAACGAAAGTACAGTAAAATTTAAAAGAAAGAAATTTATTCTAGATTTGTCTTGAACAATAACTGATATTTGTTCGTTTAAAATGCCGCTGAAAAAAAATTAGTTTTTAGTAATTTGCAGTTTGTCAAATTTATTATGAATATTTAATAAACAATAATAATTCATTAACTAAATTCTAGTTTTCGTGGATTTTAATAAAATAAAAAATGTAAACAAAAACATTGCAGCATTTTTTTAAAAGTTAATCTACAAAATATTTGCGAAAATTACATGCCAAATTCAGGACACAATTTTTATATAGATACTCTTACTTTAAATAAATCTTACTTAAAATAGTCTGGATACAGTAAAATTTAAAAGGGAAAAAAAATGTATATTCTAGACCTATCTTGAACAAACATTAATATTTTTTGTTCCATTTAAATAACACAGCTGATAAAAAGGGAGTTACTTTTAGTTTGTAAAATGTATTACGAATAATTTACAAAATTTAAAATAATTTGTTTAATGATTTTTATAATAAAAAAGCCCATTCATTTTAGAAATTAAAAAAAAGCTACTTAATATTAAAAAGAAAAATGTTCTTGTTTCTAATAGATGGCGCTCCAGCCAGTACCTGCATCATTGAACTTTTCTCTTGTGGTTAATTCTCATACATAGCGTTCCCCTACCTTCTATTCTAATACCATGCTGATGACCTAACACACAATGAACAGGACAGCAGTATGCTCCATTCATTTATATTTGCAATAACAAGTGTTCAACATGACCTCCAGAACATTCTACGACACAACTAAGGCGACTCCCAACACCCTTTACAGCTGAATGCAACATGAGTTTGGCCAATGTTGAAAGGTGTTTTTATTTATCCTTGTCGGGTTACCGAACCAGGGTCTGAAACAGGTCTAAAATTGGGTAGCAGAGTTTAAATAGATAGCGAGGCAAAGATACGGCATAGACCTTAAATAAAATTAAATGACAAGGTGGTTGACATAGGTGTGTAAAGATAGGTTAAGACATAGAAGAAACAGTATTTAAGTTTTTATGAAACTAACGTTTATTTGTCAAAAAAAAAAATAAATAAAAATAAAACAAGTACATAACTAATAAAAATCAAAGTAATTAGTGACAATGACAAGCCAACACTTCAGTTTGTTGCAATATATATACATAGATGTAGATATAGGCCAGTATCTCAATTGGTACAATAATCCAATAAATATAGATATATTGATATTTTTACTCACAGTTATATGAAGCAGAACATCGTATCGTTGAAAGCATTTCCAGAAAAATGTAGCACTGAACGTATACACATCCTTGGAAATAACGATGGTGAAAAATAAGTGCTGACAGCATTAAACAACGTGCGATGACAATGAATTATTCGATGTATTTGCTTTAAAACAGTTAAAAATGTAACAGGTCCAACAAATGAGTAGATATCACAGCTTTGAAGAAAACAAAAAAGGAGACACCGGGTTAAACTTGAAGAAAAATTTGAAAGGTTCATGAAAATATTGCACTATATAACTTTCTTGACACCATTTCTTAAACTGCATACTAAACAATATCTAAAACAATTTCAATATTTCATTATCAACAGCTGGCGTAAAGTTCTACTAGTACGATAATTCACTGACTTAAAAGCCATCAGAAAATAAAATGGAACTGAAGAAACACAAAAAAAAAAAAAAAAAAAAAAAATAAGACAACAACGTAAATCAACTCCCGTAAGTCAAACAAAAAAACAACCATGTGCAGAGACTAATGTCCCTTTAAATATCTTCCAGCTGGCGAAATGCCCACTTCTTCAAAACACACGTTCGACGGAGTTGAGTAACATACGTGCTGCTGTACAGAAAAACTATTTCAACTCCGGAACGGGGAAAAAGCGATACGCAATGTATCCAAGTTGCGAGGATGAATGAGGTAGAAGAAATACGATTGAACGTGCAAAGTCCGATAACGTGAATCGATTCTCAATCGAATTGTAAAACGAATGATTAAACCCCATTATCGGCAAAAAGAAAAGAGTGGATTACGAATAGATATTTGAATAAACTGAAAGGAATAAAGATAACCAAACGTAAGTAAAATGTTAGAATGAACTTATTTGAAAAGTAAAAATAAGAAATGATTGAAATAAAGTATGTAATTTTAAGAAGGTATAAACGTCAAGGAAAGTAGGGCTAACAAAAGGGATGAGCGGTACACAATTGATTTCAAACATCCTCACAATCAGAAGTCAACTGGAGAGAGGTTGGGTGATCAACGAGACCATGCAATCTTGCAACCTCGACTGATCAGTCTGTCTTTACCAAAGGCACTCAGTAGGAATCATTTTACTGGATTGGCATAGTGTAACGGTGCGCCATCCTAAATAAAACTTGTTACAGATAACACACCTCTTTGATATAATACGGATATGACTTTGTCATGCAAAAGAGTGAGATAACGCTCAGTGGTTACTGTGCACGTTTTCCAGCCCAATATGGGACATAGTTCTTCAAAGAAGAATGGTCTGACAATGAAAGATGAGGTGAAGCCACACCAGACTGTAAACTTAACTGGATGCAGTGACTTTGTCGTGTATTCACAACGATTAGACGTTATCCATGTATGAGTGTTCTGAATGTTGACATTCACGCGTAGTGTGAAGTGCACCTCATCCGTCCAGAAAACGTTGAACAACCACTGAGGGTCGCTTTTAATTCTTGCCATAGCCCACTCGACAAATGATTCCCTCATAGCTGTGTCTCCTGGTTGTAACTTCTGCAGTGACTGCAATTTGTAAGGGTAGGGATGTAATATCCCATGGAGGATATGTCAATAGATGAGTGAGGCACATATAATATCCTTCCAGATTTTCGAGCACTGCCCATGGACGATTCCACCGCTAAATCATTTATAGTGGTTTCCACTACAGTAATTTGGCCCTCTGCCAATGAGGGTCTTCCACTTTGTGGCTGATCCTCCAAAGAGCCAGTTTCTTCGAACCATTTGACAAGCTGCACTATTCCAGGACAGGATATGGGACCATTTTTCGTCTTCAGTCCTTTCACCGTGCGAAATTTTCGCAATGCAACAGTTGCTGACTCTCTGTTCAAATAGAACAACTTCACCAACAATGCTTGATCAGGTAATGATAACATTCTGAAAGCGAATGAGAAATCCTCGTGTATCATGATCTTTTATTGCAAGATTAATTTGCATAATTCTGTTGAATCTCTTGTATGTCAGCGCCATCTACAGGTGACTTTTTTAACTAAAAATTTTTTTGCTGCTAAAAAAAATCAGACTTCCTTGTGAGCCCTTTCTGGCAAACCGCACTTCTTTATCATAATTTCTCCCTTTTTTAAGAATTTTTGAAGTTTTAATGAATTTTTGGCTCACCTGGTATTTTAAACTGAAAAATTAAAATAGTACCATACTTAGAGGGGGAAAAAATAATTCTTTGAAAAGCAAGTGAGGCTGGAATAAGTAAAGAGTAAATTTTTAGTTATTATATATGTTACTTTTAATTAATATATGTAAAAAAAAATAACATCACAACATAAATAAGGAATTTTTAGATTTCAGATTTGTAATTTTTAGTTCTACACAAAAATTAATTGATTAATTTGGCTACCTTATATTTTTATGGACTAAAAAATTAGATAGTCTAAATCAAGGATGGCGAACCTTTTTGTGTATGCATGCCAAAAATTTTAAAATTATTGTGTACCAACATTCTAACGTGCCAGAAACATTTTAACTTAGATAAAATCCAATAATTAATTTTTATAGAATTTTTACTCAAATATTTTTACACTTACGCTAAATTTGATTCCTAAGTTATTTATTATGCTGTATTTACTCAATAATATAACCATATTGCATAGAATTCCATGTTAATAATCTATAAATGAGTTTTTCTTTTATTGTATACTTCCGAATCAGACTATTTTAGTTGTAGAAACAGGTTCAACAGATACATGTTATTTACAGTAACAGTTAAAATTCAATTTTCAAAATTATAACCTAAATATAATAAAACCTAAAATTACTTAAAACCCTAAACCTAAATATAATAAAACATAAAATTACTTAAAACCCTAAACCTAAATAAAATAAAATCTAATCTGAAGTAGAAGTTTGTCAATTAGGTATATTACTATGCAAACTATATCTAAAAGTTCAGTTTTCAAAAGCCTTTGAAATTTCATAAAGAAGCAAAATGATTTAGAAAACACTATGTTGAATGGTTTGGCAAGAAAATGACGCTACAAGGCACTTTCATTGAAATTTATACATTAATTCATTCAAAATTTACGGATTATTTTAAATTATATACCTGTTACACAAACTATACTTTTTGTTAAAAAACATAAAATGGACTGTTCTCCATAAACTGGATATAATATATAATTTTTTTCGAGTGCCAGAGAAGTTTTCTTACGTGCCAAGTTCGGCATGCATGCCATAGGTTCGCCATCCCTGGTCTAAATGAATATTAAAAAATAACACTGAAGTGGCACAATATTTAGAGATGGTAACAAGCTTGAAAAGATTAATATTTCTAATTTCAGATTTTTACGGGTTAAAAATTTAAACTAATTCATTTTGGTAAAATGTGTAAAATATTTGCTAAATATAATCTACCATATTTTACATCTGATTAATTACAGGGTGTCTACCCACCTGGATAAGTCAGGGAAAATTTTATGGATGGGGAAAGTCATGGAAATTTACCATTTCTGAGAAAAAGTCAGAAGAAATTTGAAATTTGTGAGAAAAATTCAAATAATTTTTTCTTATTATAAAACTAAAAATTTGAAATTGCAATGCCAAGGAACTTTGCTCTTCAAAAGCTTTGCAAAGTGTATTTCATCCTCTAATGCAGGGGTGGCCAACCTTTTTGAGAAGAGTGCCACTATCTAAAGTAAAAAAAATATGCATGCCACTTCCAATTTTTCCAAAATACTAACAAATAGAAAAAGGCGAAAACGTTATTTATAGGCTGATTGTGTGATTTTTTTTCACAAATAGCACATTTTGTTCTTGTAAGTGGAGATTTAAAAAAATAATATAATAAATAAAACAAAAGTATAAACTTAGGTTTTATTGTTAATAAACATTTTTAAAGGTTCTGCCAGATTATGTACAAAATAAAAATGAATAACTTATAATGAAGGAACGAATATTTCGCTCTGTTGGAATAAACGTCAACTGTGCTACTCCATCCTCGAATATGAATAACTTGAAACATTTCATTCTAAATAATCATTAAACAAACAGTCAGTACTTACTTATTAATGTGGCTTTTGAATTTTTATCTTTTTTACTAAGTCATCAATATTAGGATTAGTTTTGAAGATGCTAACAAAATTAGATGTTTCATATGCATATCAGTTAATCTAGAACGACATTTTGATTTTATTATGTTCATAATAGAAAACATTTGTTCACAAACATACGTTGATCCAAACCTACAACAATATCTGACAGCCAAATTGGAAAATTGCTTGCTGGTACAAATTTCCAATATTCAATGTAATTTGGATCACTTGCAGTTGAAATAAGTTCCTTATATTTGCTTTTCAGTATAGTATAGTACTGTAGGTCAATAATTTTGATTTGGATTTCAGGTGGAAAAACTGATTCTTCCGTTTGCCGTTTTGCTGACTCAAGAGGGCGGAAGAAGAAATACATTGAATTCAGACGAAACGAAGGATTTGTGGAATAGAATGCCTGTATATTTTTAGATTGAATTCACTGCAGCGCTGTTAATGTTTTTTGATTAATCATTTCAGGTGCTTATTAGATTAATGTAGAGATTTCTTTTAAGTTTATTGCAAAAATTAACTTTGGACAGTTAAAAAGGAACATTTATATCTGGATTTCTGTCCATCATTTTTTTCAATTTTTCAATAAGTTTTCACGTGCCACCATCACGTGCCACCTCCATCGTGGCACATGTGCCACGGGTTGGCCATCTCTGCTCAAATGCGATTTTTTTTGTCTACACCCTTTCAGTCCTCTCTTTTAACTTGGAGATTTCCAATACCAGCTTCACTCTCACTGAATCTTTGTACAGTTTTGTAAAATTATTTATGTGATTTGATTTGCTTATTTATTTTTGTTTGTGATCATTTGTTAGTTTAATTTATCGAATATTTATAGTCATTAAATTTGGTTAGATATGGAACAGCTATATTATTTATAAAATTTATTATTATTAAAATATGTCGAAGCATTCTCTCTCTATATAAAGAATTTCATCCTGATTGGACAAAATGAATGGAACTTGGTTCTAAAAATGTATTTACAAAATGTTTAGCATGTAAAAAAAGCCTCATTATAGGAGTGTCAAGCAATTATCATACAACTTTTGAGATTTTTTGTATGTAACATCACAAAATCTCCATACCTGGAATTTTTTTTAAAAATTGGTATAGAAAACCTGGAAAAGTAAGGGAAATTTGTAGCTAACCTGTGCTAGACACCCTGTAATAAGAATTCATAAAAAATTATTTGAAACATATATTCTACATATTTTCATGTTCGAGTATTTCTATGTAAAAATACTTTTTCTTTAAAGAATAAATATTTTTTTGATATATTAGATACCTGCATTCACAATTAATTATTTTTTAAAGAATGAACTATTACTTTAAATTTTAGTTATGTTTATTAGTATTTCAATCACAACAATACAGTAATGGCACAGAAATTGCTACTATTTAAGTAATAGTGAATGACAACAACAGTGTGTAAAACAGAAATTAGAGTAATACCACACTGATTTTGATTAGTTTGTTGTTGCATGTAATAAAAGTTCAAACTAAATTTTCAGAAATGCTTGAGAGAGAGTTTTACGTGTTATTGAAAATTCTAAGCAATATGAAAAAGAAACAACAAGGAAAAAACAATCTGTCTAATATAAAAGATCTTTCTAAATGTGAGTTGGTGAACCTTTTATAATTGGTTGCATGCCAATGTGACATTAAACATAATAGATCAGGAGGCGGTAACATAGACAATCACCTCATCGAGTTCATGGCTGAAATTCCAGAATTAGTTAAAACTTGATTTGCATATTAAAACAAAACTGGTCTGCCAAGTTATATCTTGGTGGGAAGCACCTGAAAACCTGATTTTAGTGGTTGACTCATAGGTTTACTATTGTATTTTCCTGCTCCCAGTCCTCCATGTTTTCATACTTTTACATGCAGGAAAACACAATGGTAAACCTACGAGTCAACCGCTAAAATTGGGTTTTCAGGTGCTTCCCACCAAGATATAACTTGGTAGACCGACTGCATTTTAATGTGCAAGTGGAGTTTTCCCTAATTCTGGAATTTCAGCCATGAACTCACTGAGGTAATTGCTTGTGCTGCTGCCTCCCGGTCTATAAGCAACAATGTGTTTCAAAGTGAATGTGCTTTTTCAATGTCTCTGTTTCTAAAATACCAAATGAACAACAGTTTTGACAAGTTCATAATTAGCTTTGTAAGTATGCTTTTTTCAATTCATTATTTTAGCACAATGACTGTAGCCTTAGTATATATAATACACTCAAGTTCTTCCAAAACCTCAAATTAAATCACCATTAATTTTAAGAGCAACATTTTGGTTGAAAAGAAAACCCCAACTAAATTTCAAATTGAAATCAAACTCAACAAAGTTATAATAACTCTATTAAATTTAACAAAAGTGTACTCACCATTGCCACAAAACCAAATCAACCTTCTTGAAATAGGGTGATCATTAGTTAGAGTCACTCATTTTAAATTATAATCCTTTATTCAGGACATACTTAAAATACCAACCAACATTTTTTCCCCTCAAAATTCACAGTTTCTATTTAAACATATATCCATAGGAGACTTTTTTTTTCTCTATCTTGGGAGGACTAACTGAATGAAAGGACAATAACGCAACTTTAATTTCATAAATAAATTCTTTATAGACAGATGATTCACATCCTATCCATTCATTTTCCTCTAATATTCTGTCTCTCTCAAACAGTTCAGAGAGAGAAAAAAAATCAGAGAACAGAAATTCTGCTTTTTCAGAATTTAGTGTCGCCCCCGATATTTCCATTACTTCATTTTCTGCTGATGGACTGGTGGTTTCTATTATTATGAAACAGCCATTATAAATGAAGCGTTTAGGTGAAGATGAAAGAGCAGTCATAAAAAGTTAGAACTCTGATTTGGTCAGAATGGGGGGGGGGGGGGGGGAATGGCCATAATTTTTTTTTTGAACAAAAAAAAAAAAAAAAAAAAAAAAATTATGGCCATTTTTTTTTCAAAACTAACTTTTTACGACTGCTTTTTCATCTTCATCTAATGCTTCATTTATAATGGCTGTTTCATAACAATAGAAACCACCAGTCCATCAGCAGAAAATAACTCGGTTAAGCGGGACTCGGATAATCAGGACTCTACTGTAGTGCAAAACATATTTCAATTATAAGACTTAAAGCACACGCTTTTATTTTATGTAAAATAACGTCATTTGCATTAATAGAGATACTTAAAATTAAATATAGTTTATAATAGCTCCATGTTTTAACAGAAATAATTCATTTATATTTTTTCAAAATAGCACGTATTTTAATTACATTTTCTTTCAGTTCTTATGAAAAAAAAACCCAACTATTTTTCCTTTTCTTTCTACAGAAATGGAGTACTTTTGTTGCCAATATTAAGCAAATGGCTCCAAAAACTACAAAAAAATTAATATTTCAAAAATAAATGGAGATGCAGTTTTCAAACAAATTGCATTAAAAAGTATTTTTCTTTCCCAATACGACAGTATAAACATTAAAAATGTGCAATGCTTAGACGTTTTTAAAAATGCTGTAGAATATTTAATCGCACAATGAAACATCGGCTTTTGTTTTACGGCTGGCTTATACAAGGTAACATTATTTATTGGAGATGACTCAAAATAAGCTGAGAGAAAGAAATAGCATACCAGGGGCTAAAAAGACTTGTGTGCTGCCAAGGCACCCTATTAGGGCATATACAAGGATTAATAAGAAAAACACCCTATTTCACTGAAATATAGGCATTACATACTTGCTAAAATTAATGCAGGAGGCTGATGCACAAAACAAACTTGGAGGTTTAGGTGAACACAAAAACAGGTTAATATCTGCATAAGTGAACGATAAATGCATTTACGTCGAATTGGCTGTAGTACACAACTGGTATTATAGACCCATGACGAGAAGAGACCTGTCAATCATATGTGACGTAGTGCAAGATGAACCCATTTCTTCCAAATCGGAGCGGGGAAATCGGTCTTCTCTACGCCGCGCCATAGAGGAAAAAGGAAAGGTTGCCATATTTCCCAAATATGCGAGGTTTTGGTGCTATTTATATATATATTATTGACTTTAAAGGGGAATTACATAAAAGCGTTAAAAATTTATATAAACTATGTTGCTTTTTAATTATTACAATAATACAGAGAATTAATTATTTTTGTTTAAGTATAATTTATTAAAAATTTTTTTAAAAAATAGTATTTTTTTTTTTAAAATAAATGAATTACATCTCGACTTTTTGTAATAGTGAAATACTTAAGAAATATTAATTTACTTTATTTAAGCACATCTTTCATTTTAAGAATAATCAATTGAATTGTGTATTTTTGTAAAGGTAATAATATCATATTTTAGACTTTTAACTTATATTATCTTAAAACTTAATGTATTTTTAAATACTTTTAATAACCAATAAAGATATAATTTAACACAATAGTCAATGAAAAATTTAAAAAATAAAATAAAATAATAATTAAAGATTTTATTTTTAATTTACCAGCTTAATTTATAATATAATTACTAAAAAATTTTAAGGCAAATTAATGATCCATGACTTTTTTCTTAATTTATTTTTAGCTCGATGGACAGAAAAAAAAAATCTACGAGCAGAAATATTAAAAAATAAATGCATCTGTAGTCCGTTTTAAAAAATGAAAAATATCTATATGAAATAAGTTAAATTAAGAAATGCACTTGACAAAAGGATGGGGGGGTGGAAGCTCCTAATGTAAAATCATAAGCGACTTGCTCTTTCAGAATGGCAGTATTTATTTTTCTTTATTTCTGTGCTGTCACGTCTGAAAATTCTGTTCAAAACGCCTGTTTTGATCTTTTCTACGTTTATTTTTTGCTCTATGGACAGAAAAAAAAATATACGAAGGGAAATATTAAAAAATAAATGCATCTAAAATCCGTAGCCCAGACCACATTTTTTAAAATGAAGAATATATATATGAAATAAGTTAAATTAAGATATGCACTTTAAAAAAGGAGGGGGGGGGGGAGCTCCTGATGTAAAATTATAAGCGACTTGCTGTTTCAGAATGGCAGTATTTATTTTTCTTTATTTCTGTGCTGTCACACACGAAAATTCTGTTCAAAATGCCTGTTTTGATCTTTTCTACGTTTATTTTTTGCTCTATGGACAGAAAAAAAAAAAAAATCTACGAAGGAAAATATTAAAAAATAGATGAATCTAAAATCCGTAGCCCAGACCACATTTATTTAAAATGAAGAATATATATATGAAATAAGTTAAATTAAGAAGTGCACTTAAAAAAAAGGGGGGGGGGGGGAGCTCCTGATGTAAAATTATAAGCGACTTGCTGTTTCAGAATGGCAGAACTTTTTTTCTTTAATTTTGTGCTGTACTTTATGTACAATCATTCTTTCTTTAGAATGAATTGTTTTCTCTTTTGAGGACATGTTTAATATTTAAAAAAATTTTTTTTTGAAAAAAAAAACAGTTTAAAAATGGCAATATAAACTAAATGACAGAGAGGGAGAGTAAAACACAGCTAGCTAACCGAGAGAGGGATAACAGGTTTCTGTCAAGGAATGAGCAAGTTATTGGCGAAAAAATTATTTCATTGCAACCCCTAGCTCTTAGTGGGGAATGGTCAAACTGAAATAGTGGGGTCATTTCCCCCCTCCAGTATCGCCTTATACACCTTCCGTAAAATAGACTCATCTAAAAGAGGGTGCTTCCCAAGTCTCATCTTGTGGTGGGTTAATAATAGCTAATAATTATGTAAAAGCATTGGGGTTCAATGTGAAAAATATTACAAATATTCCAATCAACATAAAACAGTGATTGCTAATGTATTAATACGAACCTTCAAAGCTTGTAAATACTCTTGGTTTGTCAGAATATTACCACTGACATCCATCTGTCCATAATATCTGAAAACAATCAGACGTACACCAGTAATATCACCATCAGTTACCTACAAAAAGTAAAAATTAAGTTAAAAAAAAAATTTAAAGTCTATATACAATATTTTAAAATAAACTTTCAATGCAAATCAATTATCCCTCAAACTTAGGGGTAAAAAGCAGCTTACAAAAAATTACAACAATGCATCCATTTGATATTCTTTTGAAATGTCTCTAGATTTTTACAAATTTAGATCTAAAAATACGAGTTTACAAACCAATTTCTTAACAGGTATCTGTTTAGGAAAAAATTGGTTCCTTTAAAAGACACTTCACAAAATTTTTCATCTGAAATCAGAACCCTTCACAAAATAATTTGTTTAAAAAAAAGAACTTTCACAATTTTTTTCTAACTCTAAACTGAACCTTTCACAAACTTAATCATTTAAAAGTAAAATCTGATCTGTCACTTTTACATATATAAAGAAAATATATTGTATTTTACATATATATATCTTCTTAAAAATATATAAACAAGAATCTGAATATAACAATCATTTCAAATTCACAGAGTTATGGCTAGATTTTTCACAAAATGTAAAAAGCTGTTCACAATTTCACAAAAACAGGACCCTGCAAAAAAGTCTGGACAGACCACTGCTTAATTTTATCACATTTAGCAGGATTTTACTGAACTAATTCTGTTTTTCCTGTCGGGTCTATTGGACCCGTCTGGTAGGTGGAGGGTTAATAGGAATTCAAAAACATTTTATAATACTTTGTAAAAAGAATTTTTGATTAGTCAACTTCAAAAAATTCAATTATACTTGAAAGAGTAGTTTAAGGATGTTCTCAAATCCAAAAAGGCAACTTTCTGACATAAGTTTTAATTTATTTTTGTTCGAAAATACATGAAACTGGCTGGTGTTGTTCAGAAACTATGTAATTGAGCTGTTTTTTCCATTTTTTTGCAAACGCAATAGATCTTTCAGAAAATAGTGTCAGAGTAGGCGTTTTGAACCGAATTCCTGCGCAAAGGAAGAAAGAGCACTCAAGAGCAGGTGAAAAACGTGTTTGTCACGTGATCAAAATAGCTTATAACTCAATAAGTAATTGATTGATCAAAAAATGGAAAAAACAGTTTGATTCCAAATCGCTTCCATGGCCACCCTTTCCAATTTTATACGTTTCCGTTAAAAAATTAATTTGTAAATGCGTCAAAACGTTTTGCGCTTGTTGAGCAGAGCAGTTAAGAACAGCCTTAAAGGAGAGAAGGCAGGAAAATGGTTGTTCATGATGTTAAAGTATACTATAATAATATTTTTATCTAACAAAATCTGGAGTAAACTCCACTTGACTTTCTGAACACTTTAAAGATCATTAAGTTTTCCAATAAATAGCAAAATAAAAATAAAAACTTAGATCTTAATATTACAAAAGTGAAATAATTTCACTAATGAAAATGACCTCATGTTTTAAAGGCAATGTGCATTATTATTCATAAAGCTAAAACATTTTTCAAAACTTTATGATGTAATTTTTAAAGAATTTCCATTCTGACTGTGATTAAGGACTGTAAATGTAAAAAATCAAAATATATAATGAACATGAATTTACAGAGCCTGCTACTAGTTTTAAATTTAGGTATTTCACCATTTTTCCTCAACAAAATGAAATACTTAAATTTCCATATGCATTTATTCTATTAAGAAAACACACTGTATTTTTTTCTGATTTCTTTATGAGAAAAAAAAAAAAAAAAAAAAAAAAAAGCTTTACTAAAATCAGTCACAATCTGGTGAAACATTTAAAAATGAAATAAGAAATTTAAAATAGAAAAAAAAAATGCACCTGTGAGATAGATCTAGAGTAGACTGTATTTAATTCAAACTCCAAGACAATGAAACAAAATAAATTAATTAATTAAACAAAGCACAAGATTTTGAAGAAAACTGAGAAGAGATTCACTGATCTAAAGAAATTCACCATCTCTAACTTGTTTCCTATTTCCTGCACATTTTTTATGCAAGTTATAACATGTCTGGGAGGCATATTCTTAATGTATCTGATAAGATGCATGTAATTGGCTGAAACTTATTACCTTTAAATGGGCACCACTGATGCTTATTAATCTCTTTAGTAAAGAACTAAAAAAGCTACCATTTAAATATCTTCATGTCTGTGACAAGCATAGAGAAGAATCGTATAATGGATGCTTGTCTTCAAACACTTAATGAAAAATCATTTCAAAATAGATTGTATTTTTCAGTTTAAAAACTTGCATGGTAGTATGTTGCTATAAGATTCATACACATATCTATACATGAAAATTAAGGTCTTTTAAGAGCCACGAAACAAAACAAAAAAGACTGGTAAATTGAATGCACTATTTAAATAAAATAACAAGAGCTTTAATTGTTAAAAAAGTAAATAAGCATATAAGGCAATAAAAAATAAATTTATTTTAAACAACAGCAAAAAGAAAATATCGAGAAGTATACATATATTTTTAAATACTGAAAGTTTTTTTTAAATAGTTTTATGGCAAAATTATTTATATATTTATTTTCTTTTAACTAATTTCAGAGCTCATAAGACTAAACAAATGTATATAGTGAATGTGGCATCGTAATGAAACGTTGTAAGAATGTGAAGTACTGAATGTTAGCATTTTACTGTTTCACGTAATTTAATTTTTTTCCATTTCAGAACTCTTTATAGTAGTTTTCTCTGGAAATTCCTGTTCTAACTACAGTATGGAACCAGGTATCTGGAAACCAATTATCCAGAAAACCAGTTATCCAGAATGATATTTTCAATTCATTGATTTTGGAATCTTTTCACAAAAAAGTGCTATACAGTTCCAGTTTGACACAAACATTGCTTGAAACAATACAATATGCATAGTATAACTTGATACCAACATCTAGTATTCGAAATAAAGGCATTTAAATTAGATAGTTGATGTTTTGATTTTTATGCAAAGGAAACAAGGATTTGTGTTTCCAAGATATTCCCATAAATTGTCTTCTTTCAAATCCCAATTAATTTTTGATCTTGTTTGTATCTGAATCTTAATTTGTGCAATCTAGAAACTAAAATCAATGCCACCACCACATATATTCTACCAATTTGATCAAATGGATGTTGTTTTAATGTCCAACTAGTTATCCAGAAGAACCAGTTATCCGGAACACACATGAAACCAAGCATTCCGGATAAGTGGTTCTGTACTGTACTGCATTTATTTAGAATGTGCAGATATAGTGGCAATTATAATTTGCAGTGCAATATCAAAATTATAGATGTAAAATTTTTAAAATGCCTACAGATAAAATTTTTGAATTACGATAACAAATGGAAATACGATTTTTTTCTTTATTTTTATTTATACAGTAGTAAAAACAAGAATTTTTCAACACCCTCCAAATTTAATTTCAGTGTATGCAGCTTATTTGGAAAATCTGACATATATATAAATGTTTAATTCAGATTATGCATTAAAATACAAACTTTTAGCGTCAAAAATCAATTACAGAAAAAAATAATAACTTCTTAGAACTTATAAGGGTTACACTGTGATGAAAAATATAATTGAAGAGCTTAGTGGAAGAACATGTTATGTTACACTGCCAAAAAATGTGTTTTCTGTTGTTTTTTTTTCGATGCAGGTTTTGCGAGATATTTTATCATACGGTAAAGCTAAAACACCAAGATTCTAAACAGACTTTCAAGACTGTTTAGAATCTTGGTATTTTAGCTTTACCATAGGATAGAATATCTCATAAAACCTCCATCGAAAAAAATAAAACATATTTTGTGGCAATGTAACATAACATGTCCTTCCACTAAGCTCTTCAATTGTTTCTTGATATTACAAAATTAATCTAAAAGAAGATGCTTGGGAGAAAAAAGAAATTAGGAATAACTCAACCTTAATAGGAATTTCTTTTGGTGTAGCTCTTTCTATATGTTGATTTACATCAGCACCTGGTTTCAAATGTAGTTTGTATTCACAATTTGGCTGCAATCCACGTATTCTAAATGCACCACCCTGTTCGCTGATGGCTTCTTCTTGATATAAACTACAAGAACTACTAGGAACACCAAGAGCTTCAACTGCAATTCCAACCTCTGCTTCTCCAGTTAAAGATGTTACAGTCCCATATAAACTGTATGCAACTCTTTTGCCTCTACAAAATAATAAAAATTGAAATTCTATTAATGTTGTGATAAGCTATTTTATGCAAGTTTTTATGATCAATGTAAGAAATATCATTTAGTAGTACTTAATTTTCTAGACCAATGTCAGTGAACTTTTTTTCAGGCATGTTAGAAATCAATTGCTGTTCTTTTTACAGAATCCAACAATTTCAAATCCAAGTCTGTTACCAAAAGTATGTAGTAGAAAATTGTTAAGAATATTTTTAAATTGCTTTAAGATTAATTTTCTTATTTAAAAATCTCTTACAAAGAAATAAGTATTAATCCTAAATACTCCCTCATGACAATGTTTTGTGATTTTCATGCCCCTGAAAATCTGTTTAAAATAGAAAATTTGATTTTAGTCCCAACCGAAGGCAATAATCTGCAAAAGTCACATTTCTTATTCTTTTAAAATATCATTGTACAACTATCGCAAAAAGTGAGTTACGTTTTTTAGTAATTTTGGAAGAAGACTTAAAATAGAAAGTTAGGATAGACAAGGGATATCCTACGGCTTTTTTACTAACATTACTCTAACATTATTCACTAACACTAGCCGTGCTAAAGCTTCAGAATCAAATAAAATAGTTTTCCATACAGTAAAAAAAAGCATTTTTGTAATTGATTCAATAGTTTCAGTGTCTATTTTAGGCAACAAATAAATGTTTATCTTTTACAGTATTAATATACCATAAAAATCAAAACATTGTAAAGTGGAAAACAATTGGTTTAGTACATTTAACTGCCATTTTCATGTGGTAAAAGGCTGAATATAAAATTCTTCCTTACCTAGTTAGCAATTGTGTTTTTTTATTATTATCATTTTATTTAATTATAACAGTTACTGCTACGTGCGTGCGTTTCATCCCAATCCTCAAGAAAGTTATTTCTAACACTGGCTATCTTTAAGATGTAAATGCTTGTTAAGAAAAGTTCTAATAAAATTTTAATTTAAATGCATGAAATGAACAAAAATTGACAAATAACTGATTTTTCAATTTTTTAAATTTTAAATTAAAACAAAATTATGCTTACTTTATTTTTATTGTAACTTGTGTACCTTCTTTAATATCAATCATTTTTGAAGATGGTTCAAAACTATATTCTTTTAACATAGGCCTTAAAAAATATTGCCCAGGACCTAGATCAGTAAAAGAAAGTTTTCCATTGGCTTGGGTGACACTATTCTTACGATAGTTTGATCCACCACTCAATGATAATAAGGCTCCAGATAATGGAGATGCATCTTCATTTTGGATCTCAACAATTATTTCAGCTAACTTAAACGCAAGAAATTCTCCAGTTTTCTCTAAAGGTGTAAAAACATAACCATTAGCACTTGCACTTACAGTATAATCACTCTCATCTTCCAATGGTCCAACAAGAAATGAACCAGTCTCATCTGTAAAAGTTTCAGCAAACAAAGCATTGTTTTCTTTTTGATGTACTTTAATATAAACTCCTTTTATGGGTGGAGTAACAGAACCATTTAAGAAGTGCCCTATCTTACCTATTATTTCAACAGCATTTTCTAAACAATCATCTTGAACTTGAATAGTAGCATTTACAGGACGAAAAAGTAATTGCTTTGAAAATGCTCTCAAATGCAATTCAGTATTAGGCTGGGCAAACACAGAAAATGTATATCTATAAAAGGCCTCTTTTTTGTTAAGTGGTTCTTGTAGTGAAATAACTTCTTCATTATCACTCATTGGTCTCTTAACAAAGATTTTTATATCAGTAACATTAATTTCAGTTAAAATACTGCCAGTTACTAAATGTTTAGTGGGAAATAGGACTATTTCAGATGGATTATTAGTATCAAATTTGAAAACATCTTTTTTATATAAATGACAACCAAAAGGAATAAAATCGTAAGTGCCTTTTTCAGGTAAGCAGAACACATTTTTTGATTTTTGTAATTCAACTGAATGAAATTCCCCAGAAGGATATTTAATTTTAAATGATGAAGCATGACTCAGTGTTATAGTAGCCTGAAAACCAATTTGCTCTAATGCTAGATTCACTGCATCTTTATCAACAATAATAAATTTTACAGTTTTAGACTGGAAACACCAATCATCTTTCATTACAGTTAATATATAATTTCCTGGTAAACATTTACCAAATTCAAAATTCCCATCAACAGCAACATTTGTTTTCATATGTGGCCTATCATGAGATAGAGGAGCTAAATCAAGTACTAAATCATCACACTTATCAATACATTTTACTTTTCCACTTACATCAGCTCTGAATTGTTTAAAATTAACATCTAAAATAGGATCATCTACAACTTCAACTGATAATTTATCTGGTATAAATTTTAATCCAAAACTAGCTTCTGTTTCAGAAACAACAGGTTCAATGTAATATTTTCCTCTTGCAACATTGTGACAAAATGTGCCATCTGCATTAACACGAACTGAAGATTTATGATCTTCATTCACTGAAATAACGACAACATCTCTATCGCCTTTTTCTAAGCCTGAAGGATATTCATCTAATTGAATTTGGCCACACACAGAAAACTTACTCACATAAATATCAGAAAGCCTGGGCGTATTAGGATTTATTTTCATCTCAATTGAGTTAAATTCCATTAATTCTTTTTTAAGTTCAAGCTCATATGTACCCGCTCTCATATTCTCTAGATGATAAATGCCACTATTATCAGATGTCCCGTGGATTTCACCATTGATGTACACATTGACTCCAGCTAAACTTTTCCCTTTAGGTCTCGTACCAATCCAGCCACTTACGCTGAAACCTTGAATCTAAACAGAGAAGATTTATTATGTCAATCTTTGCATTTTAAAGTTGGACTATACAGAAGCATTTAACTTGTTTATAGAACAGCACAATCATATAACCAAAGATTAAAAAAAAAAAAAAAAAAAAAATTCTTTTAAAGACAACAAAATGTTATTATAAGTCTTAATTTTCTTTAAAATAATTACTTTTAAGCCTTCAAAAAATATTTTCAAAGAATCACATTATCAAAAAAAAGTTACTTACTATTGGTGTTTAACACATATGGATGAATGCAGGGCCGGCCCAAAGGTATTTTGGTGCCCGTGTGAACATCCATCTGGTTGCTCCCCCCCCCTCACTGAAGAACGGTTTATATATTCGTTACTTTTAAACACACTATCACTAATAACTTAAAGTATTATTTAAATACCAGGCGTCTCAAAAATGACTGATGGATTTTAAAATTCAATAACTTCCAAACGGTGACAGATATTTAAAAAATTCTTGCAGGAGGGTTATGTATGATGTCAGGAGTTTTTATACTGTGATTCTTGATTTTAGTTCAAATTTCAAACAACAGATGGCGCTGTGAGCAATAGGCGCTCAGTCAAGACCCAATTTTTGGTACTTCGGGATCCATTCAATACATTTTAATCTCCTTTTTTCGCATGGAAGAGAGAGGCCAAAAAGTCAAGCCTGGATTTAGCAGTTATTGCTTGCAGCACCATCTATTGATGCTATTTGTAACTAAAACTGAGAACCGCAGCATAAAATCTCCTGACATGTTACATAACACTCCTGCAAGAATTTTTTTAAATATCTGTCACCGTTTGCAAGTTATGGAATTTTAAAATCCATCAGTCATTTTTGGGACACCCAGTAAGTTTAAATATACATAAAGGCATCCAAATTCAATCCTACCTTTGAGTTAGTACTTATTAAATTATAAAATGTCTCAAAATTAAAATTTGAATTATACAATAAATATCAGTCTTACTGTAATATTATAATCTCAGAGTGAAACACAACATAATATTCTGGGGATGTGGACAAAACTCACCATGTACAAAAGACCCAAGGACAAAAACCTACAAGTTTAATCACGAAGGCCTTGACAGATTCTATGTCCCCCACCTTCGGGGCCAGTGGAGATTTTTTTAGAAAATTACATAAAGGATTCATTACTTAAAAGTTGATTAAACAATTAACAAAATGTTACAAATCAAGTACTTTCGGCTAATACTTAGACATCATCAGGATTTAAAATTTAAACAGTTGTTAGAGACACTACTTGTCCCTATCTGACTCATAAAACTCTTGCTTCAAACCATACATCTGGGTTCCATGGTTGATTACACTAACATGGCAAAAAACTGAAGAGAGGTATAGGAGGAGGGAAGGGTTTTTGTAAGTAATTATATATATTTTTTTATGTAATTTTATATACTCATTTATGTAATTTTATATAATCATTCATGTAATTTTATATTTTATATAATCAATTATGTAGTTTTATATTATATTATTAAAATAAATTTTAGCATCCTCAACTAGTTTATTTTGAGGAAAAAAAATTTAAATCCTTTGATCTGGTGTTTATATTCTTAGAAAGTATCTTATTCATATTTTATCTGCAAAGGCCATCATAGATTCTGGAATACCCTTTTGAAGCTCTACTCCCAGAGGGACAAAAGCGACCGAATTACAAAACAATTATCTATATCTGAGAGTTTACATATTGATATTTTTCATCTAACTAAATTTTATCACTGAGATCTTGAGCAGTTTTGAGATCTGTCCCCCCCTCCCCTCACTGCTGAGGTAGGATCCGAATTAAACCTGTTCTGATGTTATATCCCCAGAATCTGCCTCTTGAAAAAATTGCCCCAGAGTCTGTGATAGATTGTATGTTCCCTGCAAAAAACAAAGTGAAACTTTCCTAAAGTAAAAGGATACCTATTTTTTTTTTTAAATCATCCTTTTATATATATTAATATATATAAAATGTGTTATATATTGAGAATCTGCATCTTGTAAAAAATTATCAGAGAGGCTCTGATAGATTGTATGATCCCTCAAACTGGGGAGGGGGGGGGGGGAGGGATTTAAAAAAATCATTGTATTTGATATTTATATTCTTAGAAAATATCTTGCAAAAATTTTATCTTCTAAAGTCATGATAGATTCTGGGCAACGTTTTTGCACCCCCTACCCCTTTAGAAATACAAGAGGACTAAATTTTTAAAAAGTTATGCATATCAGGTGTTTATATTCTGATACTCTGTATCTTACAAAATTTCATCATTGAGGCAATGACAGGTTTTGAGATAAGTTTTTGCCCCCCCCCCCCCCTCCCTCTCATGTATGAATGATAGAAAGAAATGTCCAAATCAAATATTTCTATAGAAACAAACTTCGTTCAAAATAGAATTTAAAATATTTAATAATAAGCTAAAATATTGCTTTTTCATGCAAAATTAAAAATTATTTGAAAAATTAGAAACAAAAAAAAAAAGTTTTAATTTTAAAATTCAGCATTTTATTATTTAATTTAAGAATATGAAGTGAATTTTAAAAAATGCTAATTCTGTTGTATTTTTGGTGTTTACCTATAAGAACACCTCTTTTATGACAAAGATTTTTTTTCTGATTTGAATCCCATGGCTCAAAGATCATGAATCATTTATAGTACAGTATTGACTCCAATATTAATCAGGGTGGCCTAGTATCGTCTAAAGTCCGATGGTGCTGAATTCTTCTGTACCACCAGTTTATAGCGGCATGCCACCAGCTTATAGCGGCATGCCACTGCTACCAGCTTTATAATTACCGACTATATATGGAAATAAATCAATTTAAAATCATAAAAAATTTTTCTAATTAATATTTTTATCCCATGCTTCTTTTAAATTTTGACAAACTTCTTCAGCTATATTTTGTAAAAAAAATTATGATGGTCGGGAAACAAAATATTTATAAATATAATTTTATATTATATATATTTTGTTATAAAATATAAATATCTTTTTCTAATTTTATTTTCTTGAAATATAAATTTATATATGTATTTCCTTTTAAATGTAAATTCTTCATTCATTTATTTTTTTTAAATTTTCGGCTATTTGGCTTAAAACTTCAATTTTGATAGCATTTTCTGAAAATTTTTCTGCCTCTACCAAAAAACAAAAAAAACCAGTGATTACACTGGTTAATTTAAATACATATTTTTAATTAGAGACCTCTTTTGGTCTTTCATTTTCATCGTTGACAAAAGATTCGGTGTTTATTTTTTAGTATCTTCTGCTAATAATGCAAACTTTTTTATTAAATGAGCCTGCTTTTCATTATCTTCTCTTTTCTGTTTCATACGATTCTTAAAATAATTTTTCACTTTTTTTTCCCCCAACATTTTGGTAATATAACTTTTAAATTAATATTGTTTAATACAGAAAAACCAGAAGAAATAGTTTGTATGATTCGCAATAAGATATTACGTGTCAGAGGGTTAGGTATCAGTATCGGTTGATTTAAGGGGCGAGTGGATTACCTAGTTGACAAGGTTCAATATAAAAGGATTGTAAAACTGTTAAAGTCGAAATTAATTAACCTTTCACAAAAGAGACGAGATGAATAGTGGTTTGTTTCTGTCTGTTTTGTCTTCCACAGTGTAATTTGAGTGTTAATAGCTTAAGACAGCATTTTCTCAGATAAAGAATAAAGAAATCGGATATAAGGTCTGCATGTGAAAATTCAGTGTCCTTAAATTGTTGTTTAAACACAAGGTATACCCCCCCCCCCCCACACACACACACATACACACCCAAATCAAGCAGACCCCAGCCTGTCTTTGAAAAAGGGTAAAGCTTAAAAGAAAAAGAACTGCAGAAAATAATATTTTTTATCGATGCTATTTTGTACGCCCCTTACATCAGTTGGCACCCTCTTTAGCTGGATGCACAGCCCTTGGGACAGACCTGGATGGATAAATTTAAAATAACATATTTTACAATAAAAATACCAAAAGCATTTAAGAGACTTGAAATACAGTACACTCACTTAAATCCGCAACCCTAAAATCCACGTATCATTTCAGATGTAAACAGAGAATCTTACAGTTAAGTTGCAGGAACAAAATTAAAGATGACACTGAACTCAGCAACAATCGCAACTTTTTTTACTGCATTTTTTGTAAATCATGCTCTTTTGACTATTACACCTGATTACTAAATAAAATTACATTACCTTTTATTTTGATGTAAATTAGTATATCTATAGCAAAAACTCACCATATTATAGGTCCTGTACAATATTCACAAGTGTAATCTGCAACTGAATTCTTTGTTTATTTTTCTTTGTTCGTTTCCCCGTGTTTCAATATTCATTTTTATTTTTTCAATTTTACTTACGCATTTCAATATGTAATTCGGGTTAATATGATCGAATTCAAGCATCAAGAAAATATGAATTTATTTTTTAAAAAATTCAAGCAAGATGCTAATATTAGTGGTAATCGCAATCTTATTTCCAAGACATTAATTAATCAAGCTTTTTTGTTTATTAAATTCAGATCAACAGGACATAAAATTTTTTTATTTTATGATTCTGGTGTAAATTATTTTCTTATCTTAGATAAAAATATAGCACAACAGTAGATTTCGAACAATATCGGCAACTGTAACTGTTCAAGCCGCATTGTTTATGTTACTTTTTTCGTTTATTTCTCGATTTTAATCTGTAATAATTTTTATTTTTTTGTGATTTTGTACATAATTTTGGCTAATATGGCTGATTCCAATATTTCTAATGAAAAAATAGGAAAAAGAAAGCATGTTAATTTTATAATAATTCAAAAAGTAGCGATCATAAAAAAGCTTGATTCTGGTTTATCTACTTGTTTTTTGGCCCAATTGCATAGAATAAATTCTCAAACTGTGTACGACATCAAAAAACAAAAAGAAAAAATTTTAATTTCTATATGAACAGTGACGGCAATGTTGATACTGCAGAGAGAAAAACAATCTATACTAATAAAAGAAAGTTTCGTTCTCTGTGTGTGTGTTTGTCTACAATGACTAGTGAAATCTACCGCACACACAAAGCTGAAAATTTTTGTGAGGGTACTTCAAGGCCTCTACTGGTACACCTGAGGCTAAGAATTTTAATATTTTGTTAATTAATCAAAATATTAATTAAAAACGACAGTGAACTCTCATCAAAAATTCACTTTTTTCATTGCCAGCTCGGGAATGTGCTTGTGCATGCCCACGAACTCTTTTACACTTTGGAAGGAAGCGAACATCGTAGCCAAGAACCAACTGTTCGATTCTCTTTGTGTTTTTTCATAGTTTTGATTTAACCTTAATCAACTAAACCACTCGGTAAAGTTAAAATTGGAAGACATATTCCAAAAAACTAGTACTCTTGTCTCAAATGCTGCAATCAATAAAAAAAAAATATTGTAGTTCAGATTTTGAAAAAAAATTTCAAAAAAGGTCGTTTTTCAGAAAAATGTTTTTATCTCTTATGACAACGCCCCTCCAGGGTGCAATTTTATAGGTGTCGACAAATCAAAAATATGTCCTTAAAGCGAAAACTTTCTTCTAATCGATGGTGTAATCGGTTTTTAAAAATACGAATTTTAACTTTTTCAAATACACTGGCGAACCAGGTCACTTCACGCCTCATGGAGACAAGGTTTTTTTCTATGCTAAAAGTAACTAAATATCCGTATTTTAACACAATCGTTTTAGAGCATCTCAATACACTAGATTTACATCATCTACAAAAATTTTGAAATGTTCGGATGGGTAGAACTATATTTTACAAAATGTATGAAAATTTTGATAAAAACAGTAAAAAACTGAGTGTTTTGTCCAAGGCTGCAGAATCAGTGGGAAAAATGGATGACTCCAACTTCCACTCCGAGAATTTTAACATCTCAGACTCTTTCACTCAAAAATGGGCCGACTCTGACAATGCAGACCTGCTTGTAAAATGGACGACTCCGACTCCGGGAATTTTAACAGATCTGACTCTGACTCTTTTACTCAAAAATAGGCTCGACTCCGCAGCCCTGGTTTTGTAGCAGTTTCGCTCGCTTTCGACACAGTCAGCAGACATGCATTTTATATAACATATCTGAATCTCTAAACATTTGGACTTTTATAGGTTGTGAAATTTATTATATTTTTGTGAAAAATAACATTTTGTAATGAAAGGAGAAATCCTGTCACTCAAATGAAAAAGACTTCTTATGAGTACTTTTGCCACTAAAAATGAATACATTTTTTGCTATTTTTTTTTTTTCATTTAAAAATATAAATTCAGACATAAATCGAGTTAAAGATATATAAATAATCATATAAATTTAAGGTTAATTTAACTTTATTATCATGGGCCCAGGCAACAGCGGGCAGGTCAGCTAGTTCTTAATATTTTAATTTTTTTCTAATTTTTTTTTTTTTTATTTTACATAATCATTTTATGCAATTGTTTTAATTAATTGTTTAACAATCATTTTAATATTTTATTTTATTGTAAGCATTCATTATCATTTCAAATACTTAACAATAATCAAATTACTGTTTAGAAAATGTAGGCAAAACAATGACCAGAAATCTGCAAAATTCTAAAATACACATTACCTCTGGTTTCAAGTTGCGTGCAGTTGAGGAAGTCTACTGCACAATATTGAACACATTTAAGTCAATAACTGCTGTTTGGTAAATTTTGTGTACAGAAAATATTTTTAAAAAAAATCGATAGACCCCATAAAATTTAATTACCTAATTGTTGCAGAGAAAAACAAAAATAGCTGTTCGATTAGGAATTCTCTTTTTTTCAAATTATGTTAAAAAAAAAAAAAAAAAAAAACAAGTTTAGAGGACAATCTTCATACTAAAATTGTACCAAAGTCTGAAATTTTCAATATGAATACCCATTTTTGACAGAATATTTGAATTTTTTGGTATGTATTACTTTCGGTTATCAAATAGGAAGTTCTTTGAACAAATACAGTAGAAGATCTTTATAATGCAATTGTATGTAATACAATTATCCATATAACACACAACTTCTCAGATGTAAACAATGAATTTTGCCGTTAAGAAGCACCTGGATTTCCTCATTGTAAAAAATTGCTACTGTCTAGAGCAGGGTTGTCCAATCTGGTGCCCGCGGACGCCATGTCGTCCCTTGGAAGATTTCTTGGTGCCCTTTCGAATGCTTCCTGTTACTAATATTTTTTTAAATATAAATTCTTTTTTAAAAAATGCTTAAATGTTTTAAATCAGTAATATTTGTATATTTTTCATACTGTACGTAGCATCCAGGTTTTTGGCTTTTTACCTTATCAAAGTTATTGAGATGAGCCTCTTTAAGGGAAATATAATTCTAAGTTTACTATGTTTATACATTTTCTGCAATTTTTACATACACATGACTATCCCTCTGTGATGCAGGGCTTAATTTCTAACAAAAAAAGTACCGGAGCCCTAATGCTATGAGCAGCTATGCATTTTTAAGAAAAAATGAATGAAATTTACAGAAATTAATATTTATATGCTGAAAAATGGAAGAATGTTTTACAATTTCCTATAAAAGGTACATATCTTAAACTATAATTGATTCTTTCGCATAACAATCTTATGCAGTGAGTCCTTGAAAATCAGATTAAATTAAAAATTTGACACCATTATCGGAAAGACCAATGCTTTTATAGAAAAAGGGAAAACACTGCTCGGTTGCTTTCTATCAGAATAACAACAATAACATGGCAATTATATCTACTTACAAATGGAAGTGACTTTGTAAATGTGCAGAGCAGAGCCTTAGCATGGGTACTGTTCACGATACAAAATAAATAGAAAAATCACTAAAGTGATTTTTATAATAATAATAAAGGACTTTACGTTGTAATATCGATACAAAACAAATAGGTGTTGCTATCCAACGTACAATTTATACACAAGTTTAACATAAAACTCTACGTTTCGGTTTATTCTTTAAAACCTTCATCAGGAGAAAAATTTCCAAACAAGTTATTCCGCGCAATGCTATTATTCGTGAATCTTTAGAAATTCGTCTAAGAAACCATGAAGTGTGTAATGATAATGTTTCCTTTCACATACCAGAAATTTAGCTTTCAATTTTGAAAAGTCAATGAAAATTCCATTTTTTCAGCTTGTCTTTCTTCGTTTACATCTTTGATTAAAAGATGGCGCCACTGAACTCTTTATTTGGGAGTAAGAGGTTTCCGTTAGAATGTTTTGAATTTTGAATTGATTTCAAAATGTAGCATGTAAAGAGTTTGTTGTCGATTTATATTTTAGAAAATTTTTCTCCTGATGAAGGTTTTAAAGAATAAACCGAAACGTAGAGTTTTATGTTAAACTTGTGTATAAATTGTACGTTGGATAGCAACACCTATTTGTTTTGTAGTGATTTTTATATTCGTACGCAATAGAAGACAAAAAAACCTCAAGCTGATGCTCGTTGGCTAAAACAGAAAATATTCTTTTCTGCTTAGAAATGTTCTTTTCAGGTTAGTCAAAAAAAAAAAAAGCCAATAAAAAATTATTCTACTGTCATAAGAGAAAATCGAACTGAAAGCAAATTCATTGTTCAGTCTCTTGAGTGGCACTGTATCAACACATCGTTGCCGACATAAATTTGAAATAGAAAAACACGATTTCTGTTTCCCCTTCATTTTGATCAAAACAGCATTAAAATGATTTGAAATAGAATATAATAAGTAATTTTAAAGGAGGAAAATGGTTTTTTTTCTATACATGAATAAATAAAATTTTAATTGTAATACATATTGAGCTCTAGTCAGTCCAAGCCCAAAAACTGATATAAAAATTGAGTCCGTTTAATCTTCATCTTCTATGTGTGCGACACATTACGCCACATATAAGTGTTTTGGTAAAAAAGAATGCAAAAGCTTGGAGATAGGAAGGAAAGGAAAAAGTAATTTAGACTTCGGTTTTTCGGAAGCGCCATTGCACTGGGCTCCGGAGCCCTGTATTTATGAGCTTCGATGAATTCTGATCAATATTTGAATATTTACTAAAAACAGAGAAGAACCGGAGCCGTTTTACTTTGAACATTTACATGTTTTTCCATTTTAGGCAGCCTTAAGATTTTGGACCTAATTTTACAGAAGTTTTTGAGATAGGCTCATCTCAGGATAATGTAATTCTAAATTTACTTTGATTTATATATATATATATTTTTTGCAGCCTATTTTTACATGAACATGATTAATCTTATGAGATGTACGAGTATATGCATCGTATAAGACACATGGTGTGTGTGTGTGTGTATGTAAGAGTGTGTGCATGTGCCTTTTGAATGCTTCATGTTACAGCCAGCCCCACTTAATGAGGTAACGGATAATTGCATACCCCGCTTATATGCATAGAATGCTGTGGAACAAAAAACGTCGGCCATAACATTAATGCTAAATATACTTGTTTTATCTTGTAACAATCCCCAGTTAATCACATAAAATATTCACAATATAGTAATCTGGATTTTGTGAATTCCTGTGAAAGCGATGAATGGGGAAAAAATTAAGAATGGAAATATTTTCGTTTGAAATAATGGTTTGTTATCTGTAAAATCGAAGAGCAAAAATCGTCGTGAAAGAATAGACTTTACTCTCTTAATTCTCGGAAATGCAAGAGAGTTGATTTTGAAAAGCTATGATTTTCTTTTAAAGCTTGTCATGCATATAGCAACTCAAATTGCTGGTGGTACTTCTTTGAAAATCCTGGCATTGGGGGAAAATACAATAGGGACAATCAAGAGAATAAAAGAACAATATTTAGCGCCCAGCCGGAAGTGGAGAAATGCAGTGTCCGAACTAGGAAAAAACAAACTTCTATAAAGGATTTTTTCATAGGTAACAAATAAAGTATAAATTGGCAAATAATGAAAAATAAAATGAATTTATGCAGAAATTTACTTATTTTCAAAAGTATGATTTAAAAATATTTTTTTTTTACTTTACTTTAATTTTCACTTAAATTACATAAATTATAATGAAAAAATAAACCCTGTAACATAAATAGTGTTATAATACATTATACTTTAGAATATATATTATTATATACAGAGTAATAATAAATTATTGATTAAAGTTATCACAATAATTAATTTTTAAATTATTGTGTACATTGTTATTGTCAATTAATATTTATCATATCTGTGGTATATGATCAAATTAATAACCTATACTGATAACATTAATTGTTGCCCTTGTTTAAATGCATACCCTGCTTAATTGCATATGTGAGAATTCGACGATATCTCACATTGAAACTCTCAATTTACAAGGTAGAAGCTAGCATGGGGAAACTAATGTATTTTCACCTAGCCTCCAAATTTCTTCAGAGTCCTAGAAAATGTCGCTAGAGATGAAACAAATACTTCAATTTCAATCAATCTTCGCAGAGGACACTAGGGTGAAAGGAACTCTTTTATCTAGTGAGAGAAATATTCTTTTGATGTTCACGAGGGTCTCATGGGAAAGTAGAAAGTGAAATCAGATATTAAACCGGACGCCAAGGTTCCTGACTGCAGCCTATAGAGAAAGGGCTGGTCTATGAGATCATGGGCCACGGATGGTGAGTGGTTAATGGGAGTGGCTTTGGTCCTAGACGGAAAAACGAAACTGATAAAAGAGGATGCAAGAGCATTCTCGAGAGCTTAATTTTCTCTTCTGTAGAAGTTGAGACTTCAAGGTGTTTCTGGCCGTGCAGAGTGGAAATCTCTCACGGGTCGACGGCTTCGGGACATATTCCGAAGCACAGAAAAGCGAAAGCCAGGTGTGGCTGTTAAGATATCTCCATCATGGAGTTGAAGATCGGAGGTTCCTATACCTCGGTTAAACATCTACAAAAAGTGCGACATTCCTGTCAAGCATCTCGAACTCTATCTTCGAAAATAGTGGACATTGAATAAATAAGAGACTGACTACACTGAAAGCGATCTATTATTCGAGGACTGGACTTGATTCTATAAATATATTATTGACAGCTGAACTCGAACCCTTATATGAAAAATGTTGTAATTATGAATTATTTAATCAAGAAATTCTTATTTAATTGTTTGTGATACAATAAAATATTTTTTCGATATTGATAAGACCAGGCTGTTGAAGTTGCCCGCTACCACACCACCTTACGACATCGGCTCCGTTACACATACAATTCAGTGGAACCAATTGTATGCAATTATGCGGGGCCGACTGTACTAGCTTTTTATAAACCTAAAAATCCATTTTTTAAAAAAATGTTTTATTTTTAACATTTGCATGTTTTTCTGTTGTAGGTAGCATTAAAGTTTTGGCCTCTTATCCTACAAAATTTTTGAGATAAGCTCCTCTCAGGGAAATGTAAATCTACATTTACTATGATTTATATTTCTACTACAGTTAGTGTTGACGCTAGAAAAAAAGGGCCGCCGGGCGGGAATTTTTCAAAAGGGAAACACTATTCTAAAAAAAGGGTACATTTTTCAAAAAGGGAACGCTGTTCTAAAAAGCATAATTTTTTTTCAAAAAGGGGACACTATTCTAAAATAAGGGCACTTTTTTTCAAAAAGGGCACACTTGTACCTTGTTCATAAAACAAATTTTGAACTGGTTTGTTTAGAGTCCTAGAATTTGAGATATTTTCCCGGTATCAATTGAATTGCCGCGGGGCACATAGAAAGTGTTAAAAAGGGCAGCCGGGCACATCGGAAGGGTTTAAAAGAGCCGCCGGGCACAAAAAAGAAATAAAAAGGGCTGCCGGGCGCTGCGTCCTGCTAAAGCAGCTTAGAGTCAACACTAACAGTTTATTTCTACATGGGCATAGTTATTGCTGTGAGACGTATGTGCATCGCAGTAAAGGAGTATACATCGCTAACACTACCAATTCCACTCATGTGAAAAATGGCCCCTTCATTGTTTGCTAGCAGCTGAAGTGAGACCCTGGTAACTAAAAGGTTGGACAGGCCTGCTCTAGAGGACTAAATTTGATGCACTAGTTCAACTTTACCTCCTTAATTCAGAGCTTTTTAATAAAAAAATTACTACTGTTACAATACAAATTTTTGAAAATGATAATATGTCGAGGGATCTATATTATACAAAAATTTATAATCTGCACAACTCCTGGTAATAAGGAATGCAATATAAAGATACTCTACTATATTTTGATATGTTTCAGACATATTTGGACATGTTTACAAGGTATGTTTAATGATATGGTAAATGTGTTCTATACAATGCTAAATTCTATATAATGCACAACCTCACATTTTTAGGTTTGCGTTATAAAGATCTTCTACTGCAGTTTAGGAATTATGAAGGTTTAAAATTTGGAAATCATACAGATAAAATTCTTTTTAATCATTGAAAAACAGATTGCAATGCATGCAGTTTTTAATGCATATTACTCAAAAAACTACTTCACAGAATATGTTGTAATTCTGAATTCGCATATTTGAAGCTTCCAGAAATCTTTTTTTTTAAATTTATTATAGGTTACAATTCATGTTTTTTTTTTTTCAAAGCTTAATTTTAAAATATGTATATTTTTGAAAAAATTATGAATAGTAACCAATGAATTTTTTAAGAGAAACATGCAAATCCAAAATTGCAGCTTATTCATTGGTACTTTATCCAAAAAGGCATTTTTAAAGCATTATTAATCAATGATTTAAAAAAAAAAATCATGTAATTAAAAGCATGATTTAAATCATTCACTTTAATCATCAGATTAATTAATACCCTACTGCACAGGCCTATAATCAGAGTTGGAGTCAGTCTAATTAAAATCCCAGTAATCAGAGTTGGTCATTTTACCTACTGATTCTACAGCCAACTACACTGTACAGTAGACTCTCTCAAATCTGCAACCTTAAAATCAACTCATCACAGTTGTAAACAATGAATCTTTCAGTTCAGATGTAAGGACAAAGGATCTAAATAATCCATTATATGTTTCTATAGAGAAAATAGCAAATAATGAAATCACATAAATTTAAGACAAACAAATGTAAACAGAACAAATTACCTGAAAATGTTTATCTATAAAAACACTATGTTCTTCCACTGAAAAATTTACTTCAGGAGGCGAAACATCAAATTCAATATGTTCCCCTTTGTAAAATGGAATAAGTTTATAATTTCCAGGAGGTAATGATGGAAATATAAATTTTCCATCTTTTGAAGAAATAACATGACACAAATAATTTTCCTTTATAAGTGAATTAAATCCTTTAACTTTTTCAGCATTACAGCCCTTTGGAATACTCAAAGAACTTTCTGAAAACAGAAGAAAACGAACACCTTGTATTGGCTGACCATCACTAAACACAAACCCGCTGACATCATAGCCAGCAACAATAATTTTATTAGCAGTCTTCATGTTATCAGTAAGAGTTATTGATTCAAAAGATTCATCAAAAAGCCAAACGTCATGGAATGCTTCAATGGAATACTTTCCAGGAAACAAGTGAGGAAAACTGTAATGGCCACTTTCAGAAGTGACAGTCTCATTAACTGTCTTGGAATGAGCATCTTTTAATACAATTTTAATGCCAGCTGGACCATTTTTTCCAAAGCGGCTAAAAACCTAAAATGATAAATAATTATAACTATACATATTATGCATAATCAACAATAAATAAAATAGTTACACAAAAATTAAAAATAATAATAGACAACAAATACAAAAGTTACTGAATTTACTTTTATTTTATAGTTATTAATCATAAATATACTACTGGCAAATACTAATAATTAAAAAAATAAATAATTTGTAACCTTAGTAATCTGAAAATGTAACACTGTTATGAAAATCTTATAACTCTTTAGAAAAAAACAATGTAAATTAATGCAGTGTGATTCTATCTGTAAATATAAAGGTGCTTGTAGTGGGTAATTTTTTATAAAACATATTAATAAAAGAAAAGTTACACCTATGTAATTGGTTCCGAAACTACCTACTTTAAGAAAATTTAACTTTGACTGTTTTGCTGTGTTTTTTTAAATGTGACTGAGCGAAGTAATTTATATGAAAAATAAAATCTACCTTTATTAATAGACATATTAACTAAACTTCATGTTACATTTTCTTCAATCATAATTAAAAGTACCATTCATAAAGTGTTAAGTCAGACTTTAAATTCTGCAGTAAATTTCCTGTCAAAGAATTTTAGCCATTCTTTCTCTAGCATACTTCTGCATGAGAAAAAAGTTGAAAAAAATTCTGTGACTGCATCTGAAGTGATTTTCTGTATAATTTTAACAAGAGGGGTGGCAAGGAATCTAAAATCCAGGGACAGAGTTAAAAAAAATAATAACAACTGTAAAAATATTTGCAAATTAATTTTTTGCTACATATTTATATAAAATAATAGTCCCAGTTTCTGAAAAAAATTACATCGAATTACTTTTATTGAAACAATTTTATACAGACAGCTCCAAACTTAAAAATCAACATCAGGGACACGGGATGGTATAGGAATTCCGTGGTATATTTGGACCACCAACATTGTCCAATTCTTATTTATCTCATTAATATTGTTATACAGTCAGGCAATGGGATGTTTTCCTGTATAAGAAATTAAAAAACACAAGAATATGTACTAAAATAAAAATTATTATTCAGGGACTTAAAAGTCAAAATTATGTGAGAATGCCTCATATCTCAGCCAAGCAAAAAAAAAAAAAAATTGGATTTCTAATTTCTTTTAATTTTTAAGTCGATACCATTTTGAAACAAGATGGCACATCAAGCTGGCCAAGGAACTCACAAGGAGAGGGCCAAGCTTGGTAATTCACAGACTTTGATTATTTTAATATATGTTGTAGGGTAAAGACCCCTTAGTCTCAGTTTCAACGGATTTTATACAACGCTCCTTAGTTCTTGCTAAGGAGCGTTCTTGCTAATAGTTGTAGAAACAAGGGGGAGGGGGGGGTTTATAAATATACTTGTAATTATCTATTTATATAAAATCTAAGTCTCTGTGTGTGCCTCACAATTCCGGTTGGACCGCCTCATTGATTGCGGCCATGTTAGGCTTCCTATAGAAATATCGATATCAGCTTCAACAATCAGTAATTGTTGAAAAGTAGCAATGACAGGGTTGCCACAATAGCGCCAAATTCTGACCAACTTGGCAAAATACACCTACATTTGGCGAAATACTGCTAAATTTGGCAACAAAATTAAGTTGCCATATATGAAGCCAGCTTGGCGATATCTGGCTAATTTGGCGAAATTCCCATTGAAACACATTAACCGTTCATAATAATCGAGCTCGCTGCAATTTAATTTAAACTCCGCCCATTTAAGGGTTTTTTTTTTTTCAAAATCTATGGGTCAGAATTTAAAATGTAATATACTAAAATTTACATCTTTACATCTTGATCCCGATGCTACTAATAACATAACCAACAACCCAAACGGCACTGTACTATCTGAGCTCCTAACTGCCCAATTTTAATGTGATTTACATAGCCGGATACAGAAATTAAATTCTCGGTATTTTTCCAGTATAGGGGCCTTGGCGAAATAGAGAAAACTGCCTTGGCGAAGAAGAAAATTTGGCAACATATTTCCACATTTTAAAATGTGTTATTTTCATCTATCACCGCAAAACAAGCGAGAAAAACTACACATATTCTTGCACATGTGTTGTATATAGCTTTATATCTCATTTTCTGTCATTTTTATCAGGCTACCTTTCTAGTAATTTAATAATCTCAATTAAAAATTTTAATATTATACATTAATTATAATTTATAATGTTAACTTGTTTAAATTTTAATTTAGCATTTTTGATTTTTAAACCATTATTAAACATTTCTCAATATTTAAAGGGATTTTTTTTAAAAAATTGGATCTATTATTGACTAATAAAAATTGCAAAATCATTACAAAATCTGTTGTGGCATGCTCTAGTTATGATAAAATGAAAAATATTCAAATAAAATAAAAATAAAAGCAGAAAGAAGATAAATGGGAAAGCAAAATAATTCAAAGCGCAAGCATACGTTTTTCAAATTAAAAAATTTTTAATATGCAAAAAAATAGGTTGTACTTTAATTCTCATGCTAATTTTTAATAAAACTATGCTTCTTATTTTAAAAATAGAGTAATATTATCATCGTATTGACTTCCCTTGTTAAGGCAATACATAAATGATGTTTCTTTAAAATCATGAATTGACACAATTGTTCAATATCATTGCATCAATAAAGAATATATAAAATACATTTTAAAAGTGATTTTTAAAAAATAACAGTTTTATGACGTTTTATACAACTATTTAGTTACTAATAAAAAATAAATGGGTTAAAATTGTAATTGATACACAATATTATAATTTTTAATAGACAATGAGATTATTAAATTCTAATTACAAATGTATTTATAAAACAAACTAGTTGGATGTGCCAATCCCAAAACTTTCTTCTATCTTATACATCTTAATATTTCAAAAAATAGTTACACATGTTAATACTTCAATATTCATTCATGTTCATTACTATACCAACTTTGATTTTCATCTTAAATTTCTGCTTCAGTCAATTAAATGAACTAAAAACGAGTTAATCTATATCATGATATTTGTTAAAATTAATAGTTTTTCCTTATTCTGTTGTTATCAGATGTTTGTGAATAGCCGGCTTAGCAGGAAGTGAGTTCCCGCCTTTGCATGAGCCGCCGATGGACAATAGAACTACGAAAAATCAAGAAAAGTATACAAAAATCACCATCACAGAGCCCCATTACCGCACAATATTTCCAAATTCAAGGAGGACCTGTTGGCCAAAGCCAAAAACATGCAAAAAATTTGGTTCAATTGTATGCATATTTTATACAATTTTCGATTGTACAATAAAGAAAATGGTACAGATATTGTAATTATAGCGCACCCTTCCAGCGGAATTTTTCCAAATTCAGGCAGGACCTTCATGCCCTGAACAAAAAGAAACAAAAAATTTGGCTCAATTCTCTGCATAACTTCATACACTTTTCGATGGTATAATATTCAAAATGGCACGAAAATCGCTATTACAACGCCCCCTACCCGCAAATTTTTTCCAAATTAAGGAAGGAACTGCTTGCCATAGCCAAGAACTTAAAATAAAAAATTGGTTCAATTCTATGCATAACTTCATACACTTTTCGATGGTACAATATGCAAAATCGCTATTACAGCGCCCCCTAGTGGCAAATTTTTTCCAAATTCAGGGAGGTGCTGCTTGTCATAGCCATAAACTTAAAATAAAAATTTGGTTCAATTCTATGCATAACTTCATACACTTTTGGATGGTACAATATTCAAAATCTCTGTTACAGCGCCCCCTACCGGCGAATGTTTTCCAAATTCAGGGAAGATCTGCCTGCAAAGGCCAAAAACTTAAAATAAAAATTTGGTTCAATTCTATGCATAACTTCATACACTTTTGGATAGTACAATATTCAAAATCGCACAAAAATCGCTGTGACAGCGGCCCCTACCGGCGAATTTTTTCCAAATTCAGGGAAGACCTACCTGCCATAGCCAAAAACTTAAAATAAAAATTTGGTTCAATTCTATGCATAACTTCATACACTTTTTGATGGTACAATATTCAAAATCGCACAAAAATCGCTGTTAAAGCGCCCTCTACCGGCGAATTTTTTCCAAATTCAGGGAGGACCTACCTGCCATATCCAAAAACTTAAAATAAAAATTTGGTTCAATTCTATGCATAACTTCATATACTTTTGGATGGTACAATATTCAAAATTGCACAAAAATCGCTGTTACAGCGCCCCCTACAGGCGAATTTTTTTCCAAATTCAGGGAGGACCTACCTGCCATATCCAAAAATTTAACATAAAAATTTGGTTCAATTCTATGCATAACTTCATATACTTTTGGATGGTACAATATTCAAAATCGCTATATCAGCGCCCCCTAATGGCGAATTTGGAGGATCTGCTTGCCATAGCCAAAAACTCAACATAAAAATTTGGTTCAATTCTATGCATAACTTCATACACTTTTTGATGGTACAATGGCGACAGACACACGGACAGACAGACATTTTCTATAAACATGTTTTTTGGGATCTCTGACCCCTAAAACATGTAAATCTGTCGAAAACCGGAAGTCGAAAAAAATTTCGATTACAATACTTTCTTCTATTGAAGATAGAAGAAAGTAAAAATGAGAAAAACAAATGTAGCGCGTTCCAGTATCAAACCCGAACCTGCAGATCAACGAGCAATTGTCGTACCAACGTAATCATATCGTTACAAAATAAGTAGTATTTAAGCTGTGTTATAATATTAGACACCCTGCTTCTCAAGAAATAAGGAGCATTGCATAAAATCCGTTGAAACTGAGACTAAGGGTACCCTACAACATATATAAAAATAATCAAAATCTGTGATTACCATGGTTGGCCCTCTCCTTGTCAGTCAAGATCTTGGTAAGACTAATATGCATGCTTAGTTACATCCAAATTAGTTTATAAATACGAGTGCTATTGCATGACAAAGACCAGATATATATATATAAATCAACATTTGAATGGAGGGTGGTTTTGGGGTCATGATTGGTAAAAATATACTGAAACTTTTGGGAATTGCTTTCCTCCAAACAGCTACCTCAAAGAAAAAAAAGAGAAAAATAAACTAAAAATTGCTTTATGTTTTCAGATTACTGTTACTTCCTTTCTAAATGCAAATTTGTTTATTATATGGGTGATTTTGTATGATAAAAGGCATGGTTCGGCATTGTTGGAGTCGCATATAAAAAGCAGGTTGTAATTTTGATTCATTTATCTGTAGGGTGTAAAAAAAAATCATGATTTTTTTTTTATTATTTAAATTGGATTTTTTTTATTTAAATCAGATTTTTATGATTTTTTTCCCATTGTTCAAATACTGAATAGCTACCAAGAGTTTTAGGTTTCCAAAATAATAAAACGACTAATTGCTAACATAATCTATGTTTTTACATTTTAATTAATAAAATTATAATTATTAGTTAGTAGGGGAGAGTGGGCCATTAACAAAATATGAAAAAGTATTTGCATAAAATTATTTTAGATGCCACCAATAGATGAAGTTATTTGTTCTACCAAACTCATCAAATTTTCCATTGTTTGGGAGAAGCCATTTTCCAACTAGCGTAGGATGGTCAAGAATCTGATTGAAAAGTAAATTTTTTCCCTTTTCAGTAAAATAAATAAGCTGAAAAGTATCTATTATTTCATTGCAGATATGTGTATTAGCAAGTCTTTGCATATCTGTAAACTAATTTTAGGATGTATTTAGATGTTATTTGAATTTAATGTACTAAAAAAACCTGAATATATTCCAGAAGTACAGGTGAGGCTGAATGGGCCACTATATCATGGTCATGAATGGGCCACCTTTGCCCTGATCATGAAAATATTCTTCTTCTTTTTTTTCTGATTTTCTCTTTAATATGAAACATAACTGATTTAGATTAAATTACTGTCTAGTTAGAATAGGTTTATAGTGATGTCTAGAAAATAATTTGCACATTTTCACGCTAAGAAATATTAGTTATTAATTAGAAACATAAGTTAAATTATATAAATGATTAAGATGAACTGTCTAATTGTTGACCCCACCTACCAGTATTTTCCCATTTGATATAAAACTAGAATAATTGTTTATATTCTGAATCTGATGGGTAGAATAAATAATACCAGAAATTTACACTAAATAGTCAATTAATAGGCAGTTCAACCTTGTTACAACCATGTTGTTTAATATTAATTTTGAAAAATATAAATTTCGTTAAATCATAATGTGTATTATCTATTATTTTTATGCATATTTTATGTTCTTTCTTTCTTATAATCTCATTATTTTGTCATTTTTCCACTACAATAATGTGATTTAATAATATCACTTTTGATGTTTATAAATTTTGATAAGCATTGTGTATTACTTACTATTTCAGTATGCTTTCGATCATATCATGTCAAGTGCCATTCATTATGTCATATTTGGCGAATAAAAGATTAATTCCACATTTTTTCATTGAATTCATTTAGTGGCCCATTCATTACCTTCAATGGCCCATTCAGCCCCATGGTTGGGGATGAATGGGCCAAATTTCTGTATTTTTATTTTCTATTATCATTCATTATAGACATTTTCTAACCCAATTTTTATGACTTTTTTATATAACCAAATAAGTAAAGTAACTGAAGAGCCAATTCTGAGCAGAAAAAAAATTATTAGAAAAAATTACAAAAATTAAAAACCAAAAATTGGCCTATTCATTACCACTCTCCCCTAATTACAGGAATTATAAAAACTGTAAATTAGTAGTTTCATTAGGTAGTATCACACAATAATGTTATATACATTAATATTGTAATAATTATGTAAAACTTTATAAATACTAGTGATATTTAACATTTATTAAAATTATTAACTGCATTTTATAGTAAATAGTTAAGGCTACTTCAAATTAATAATTATTAAACAGTAAACTCTCTAATTAGGAACATATTATACATTTTAAGCCTTAATTATTAAAATGATAATAATGTAGTATTCATTTTAGAAAGAAAAAGAGACAGGATGCTAGTTCAAAAAAAGGGCACTATTTCATGAAGAAATATATTAGTAATGTGTTTAGTAATATATAAGGAAAAAAAAAAAAAAAAAGAATAATTTTTAGTATGATAAATAAAGTGTCCTTAATTTTTAATAATTTTATGAATAACAAATTGAAAAATACAATTAAATAACATATTTTCATAATATCCTGTTTTTTGTAAAGAAATAAAGTTCTATTATTTTTGCAAGATCTTGGCCACATGAATTTTGAAATACTGTTGAATGGGGAAGTTTTTTACAAGAAATCTCTGGCTACAACTACGGATGAATTTCAACTTTTTTTTTTTTTTTAAAGGCAGGGTGCATTTTGCCAATTTCGAAAGGGGCATGGTGTGTCACCATTAAAAAAAAATGGACTAGAAGGAACAGTATAAGTAATTACAGAATTAATAAAAACTGCAAATAAGTAATTTCATTAGTTAGTAGTACAAATAACAAATATTATTTGCAGCTCATTTTGCATTTGGGAAAATTACTGTAAACCACTAAAATTTAAACTTACACACATATATGTGTATGCCAACCAAAAAAAATATGAGAATGAGTTAAACCCATTAGTATAAAATAAATATAAGTTAGCCACTTATATCTGAAATCCTCAAAATATTTAAGTAACAGCATTATTATTACCTCTCAGTGTGGATTATTAGTTTTCAGTGGTTCAATTTTTTTTTCTTTTTAAGTTTTGCTGCCTTTTCAATCCCTAATTAATTATATATAAGTTACAAAGTTAAAGCATTTATTCAACCTATACCGAAGAAGCTCTTGCTGTGCTTAGCATTTTTATACCAATTATTTCTTTTTCTCACATGCATTCATTTACAATTTAGCTGTTGAGCAGATTTCATTCTTCTTTAACTAGAGATTGCCATTAATTACTACTATTTATTCTTTTACTTGTAGAAATGTATTACACTTACTATTGTATTTTATATAAAATAATGCATAAATTGACTACCTACCTAAAGGAAATTATGACATTGCAGATTATATTAGATTTAAATATCATTTTTAAATGAAACTGTTTTAATTCGGATAAAAACTAAAAAACAAGAGTTTTTACAAACTCAACTGTTTTTAATTTTTTACAATACTCATGAATTAAGCTTAGAAACAATTATTTAAAGCACTTTTTTTGTTTATTCATAAGTCAAAATACCTATAAAAACTTTCAAATTATGTTCATGTTAGATTTTAATACTTTTTTTTTTTTAATTTTAAACATTAAAAAAATTTTTGATTTAAATCAATGATTTTTTTTTAAAAATCAGTTGATTAAAATCATGATTTTAATTGCTGATTTAAATCAACTGATTAAAATCGTTGACACCATATTTATCTGTGACTTTGACTGATCTATCTTTGCTGATGCAGCAGGTTACCAGAGAAAATCCTTTTATTGGGGCATCTAAGAATCTCTCTTTAATCATTTTTCTAATAAGAAGAAATTGTGATCTGACTTAATTCAAAAGTTCCATTGTTTTCTTTTAATTCTTTACCCCATTTTATAAAATCATTATACATATAATAACTATAAAAACATAATGCAAACATTATATGTAACTCAACATACATTTATTTTTAACTGTAAAAATTAAAAATATATCAAACAAGTTATAATTTGGCTGGTCAAACTTAACTTTAACCACTGAAAAATGGTAGAAGCTCTATTAAATAACTTAAGCTTACATGCACTAATTAAATTCATTTACATGAACATTAATGTCATATTATACTAGATATATTTAATAATAATTAATATTTTAATAATTATTAAATATGTGGGGCATTCTCACAATCTTTTGACTTTTGGAAAAAAAAAATCTGGCAAATTAAACTTGCTAAAATAACATTTTAATCTGATAGACGAATGCCTTAATGATTCAAAATAAAGAAAAAATGGTCAGCAGCGAAAACAATTTAATTTAACTGAGGTTTAAGTTAAACTTGCGAGTTTAATTTTCCTTACCATTTTACCACTAAAACTTTTTATTTTCTTCTAAATTTTTACTTATAATGAATTTGCATAGTACCCACAGGACATTCAAATAAGAAATAATGACAATTTAGTATTTTTAGTGCAAAATTTTGGTATAACATTGTCTTAAAGGGGTGTTAAAGAAGGGACGGTAATGTAAAAAAAGGGACGGTTAGGATGGAACAGCAAGGAAAATTACCACCTATTTTAGGCAGATCAGGTTAAGACTAAGTAGTAGCCAAAATGTTCATTGATTTTTAGAAACAGTTATTTACATTGGATTAAATTAAAAAAAAAAATTAATTTACCTCGAAAAGTGCAGGAATAAACCTTGGGGACGCTGAGACTACCATTAAAGCCACGATGCTTGAAATTGATATCTAAATGCTGATTTAAATTCTACAGTAAATTTCCTGCCAAAGAATTTTAGACATTATTTCTCTAGCATACTTCTGCATGAGAAAAAACTTGAAAAAAATTCTGTGGCTGCATCTGAAGTGATTTTCTGTATAATTTTAGAAGAGGGATGGTAAAAAATCTAAAACCTAGGGGCAGAATTTAAAAAATAATAACAACCCTAAAAATGTGTGCAGGCTAATTTTTAGATACTTATTTATATAAAACAATAGTTCTAGTTTCAGAAAAAAATTACATCGAATTGTTTTTATTGAAACAATTTTATCCAGACACCTTCAAACTTAAAAATCAGCATCAGGGACACGGGACGGTATAGGAGTTTTCCAGGTGTTTGGACCCCCAACATAGTCCAAAACTTATTTATTTCGTTAATATTGTTGTGCAATCATGCGATGGGATGTTCCCAAGTAAATGAAATAAAAAAAACACAAAAAAGTGTATTAAAATAAAAATTATTATTCAGGGACATGAAAGTCAAAAGATTGTGAGAATGCCCCATGTACTCATGTTCAAAATTAAGAGAATTTTCAGATTTGGTCAATTATCACCAGAACTACTAGACAGATTTTATTAAAATTAAGTATATACATAGGTTGATATAATGCAAAAAACCTCAACAGTTATAATATACAGGCATGATCATGTGTAACACTCATCAGCATCAGAAGGTATAAAACAAAGCTTGCAATATTGACCCAGAAAATGAGTTAATAGGGGGTATGGTACCCTCTCACAGTTATACAGCTCTTACAATGTGAATTCATACTGGAAATCAGGCAGTTTCGAGTCCCTGTGGCAGTTAGTCTCACTCCCAGCAACGCTGTTTTCAGGCATTGGGTGGTCCTGGGAGGTGGAAAGTGAGTTCCAGTTGTCCTCCCCAGAGTGTTCTAGACATTACTCTATAGCGTTTAGGTCCAGAGATCTGGCTCGTCAATCCATCAAGCAAATATCCTCACTTTCCAGAAATTCGTCGACTAGATGAGCTTTATCGGGCATGCATTCTAGTACATTAAAATGAAATCAGGGCCAACTGCATCCTTTAAAAAGCAAACACAGGGTACCAAGATATCATCCCTACATCTTACACCAATCACAGATCCTTTGCCAAGCACAGGTAGGGGTGTGCACCCAACTAACATGATGCCTGGCGAGACCATCAAACCTCCCCTGCCATAGGGTCTCTTTCTCAGACATTGGAGGGCAGGTAGTGGATCCATGGGTTTCTCCAGATGAAAATACGTCAAGAATTAGTGTTTAGGCTTAACCGAGACTCATCAGTAAATAGAACAGTCCCCACTGATCCCTGGTTCAAAGTCAATGACCTCTACACCAAGCTAAGCGTGTTTTCCTATGTACAGAAGGGAACAGAATGAAAACAGCAGGTCTTATTGTTAAAAGCCTTCTGTCATGTAGCCTTCTAAAAACAGTAGCCCTTGAAACAGCTTCCTGTGGCCACATATAGGTCACAAGAGAGCTGAGAAACTGTTCCACTCCTGTTATCCCTCACTGTAATGAACAAATAGTGATCTTCATTGGCCATCTTTGGACGACTTTGCCTAAGCTTTCTCTCTATTGATCCAGTATCCTTAAACTTTTTCCATAAGTTGGACACAATGCTGGGCATTACATGGAAGTCGCTAGGAATTTGCACTTGAGACTGCCCTGTTTCCATTCTTCCTGCAATTCACCTCCCCATTCCATCATCCAAATATTGGTGGTTGCTCATTCTTACTGTTTGCTTTTGAATTTCACAGGATGTTGAAAAAACAGACCAAGTTATTCAGTGAGGTGTGCAAACATACAAAACTTGAAAATTGCCACGCTCACTTATTAAGCCTATTCCTCTATTCACACCGTCCATACACACGTGTATGCTTACGTATTCGACACTTAAGAGTTTCATCCTTATTTTGAAGTAATAATTTTACCTTCCTTTCAGTACTTTTCATGAAATTCGATAAAATATACAAATTCTCTTGACTTTGAACATAGTGTAGATGAAAATTTTTTGCCTTACATAATGGTATTTTAAAGAGAAACATATAGTAGTGTTTCACAAATTTTATTTTTTTATGTGTAACTAATACACTGCGACATTTACTTGGCAGTAATGAAAAATCTAAAAATATTTTGAATTTGGAGATTTTATAATGCACCGGATGAATGGTTGTACGGATTCATCACTCATCAGTAGAAAGATTATTTTCTGAGTTTCATCTCAATCAGATGAAATCAATGCTATATGAAACCTTCTTAGCTTAATACAGCAACACTTGTTACCTGCAATTATTCTTTTAGTTTTAAATTTTAAAAGTTTAAATGTTTTTGTTTAATGTGATTTAGTTTCCTTCACTTTTTATAGATATGTAATCAAATTATTAAAAATATTTCAATACTTACAATAATTACAGTAAAACCTCGATTATCCAAAGTAATTAGGACTGACCCTCTTTCGGAAAATCGAAATTTTCGGATAATGGAGAATGCTTCCATTTTAAGATTAAGGAGATAAATATGCAATATTTCTTCTTATGGTAACAAGTGCCTAATAAAAATAAAACAATAGCAAAATAGAAACAAGAATACATTACCTTAATTTTAATTTAGAAATTAAGTACCTTTTACATATATCACAAAGGCTTCAAAAAATGTTTTGTTTGTCGCAGTTTCGATTGCCTTTGCTTTGAAGCCCTATCGTGGAATTTTTAAATATTATTAGTTCACCAGTATCACAGTCTTTCTGCTGCTCCAGCCATGCCAAACCTTTTTCAAAACATTTCAGAATTGGTATTTTTTCGTTTTCTTCGTTCCACTCTGCAGCTTAAGGGAGCTTCAAGTTAAATCCAAAGGAACTCTAAGAAAGGGGATCGAAAATATTTAGATGTATTCTTGGCTCAGAAAGGACCGCTTGCACACAAGGAATATGAAAGTTAAAAAAAGAAAGAAAAAGCTTTCAAAATGGATTTTGCACACAAGGAACGTAATATTAAAAAAAAAAAAAAAGCTTTAAAGATGGATTCCAGTTAACCGAGATTTTCGGTTAAAAGAGTTTCGGATAAAAGAGGTTCTACTGTACTTATCTTAACAAATTTTTGTGTTGCTAAATTTTAAAGTACAGTAGAACCTCGATTATCCGAATGAATTGGGACTGACCATCTCTCGGAAAATCGAGAATGTTTCAATTTTAAGATTAAGGAGAAATTATGCAATATTTCTTATTATGGTAACAAGTGCTTAATAAAAAATAAAGCAATAGCAAAATAGGAACAAGAATAAATTACCTGAATTTTAATATTGAAATTAAGTACCTTTTACATATATCACAAGAGTTTGGCAAAATGTTTTGTTTGTCGCAGTTTCGATTCTGTTGCTCCAGCCATGCCAAACCTTTTGTAAAACATTCAAAAGCTTTCGAATTGCTAATTTGTTCGTTTTCTTCATTCCACTCCGCAGCTTACGGAAGCTCAAGTTAGATTCAAAGGAACTCTAAGAAAGGGGATCGAAAATATTTATATGTACTCGTAGTTCGAAAAGAACCACTTGCACATAAAGAATATGATAGTTTAAAAAAAGCTTTCAAAATGGATTTTGTACACAAGGAATGTGATAGTAAAAAAAAAAAATAATAATTTTTAAATGGATTTCGGTTAACCGAGAGTTTCGGATAAAAGAGGCTCTACTGTAATGAAAAATAAAGTATGGTACTATTTCCAAATGCTTTCAAATGTTGTATTAAATATTGTTAAATATTATTGTGACAAACCTTTTCAAGTGCTGTACTAAATTTATCATTTCACAAAATAAATTGTAACCTATTTTCTCTGTCAAAATTAGTTTTGACTAGGATGGTTAAATCTTTTTTTTTTTTTTTTTCCTGTGGTTGTTAAAACAACATAGGGTTAAAACCAACATAACACTGAAATTACCTGTCCAGTTAATGTAAATCCCTTAAAGATGAAATTTATATCTTGATTTAAACTGCAAGGATCTGAATTTCCATCAATATGTAATGAAACACTGCTAGGTTCAAAGCTCCATCCCTGTGGTGGCTCAATCTTTAAAATATAATCTCCTTTATCATAAACAGGTATTAAATAATATCCATTATGTGGTGCACAATCAGTTTGATACTTCAGGCTTCCATGTTTTGTATACCTGCAATCAAACAAAATGTAAATAATTTATGAAAATTAAAGATTTCTCATCCTACAGTGAATATTTGCTTTTTATTTTGAAATATATACAGCAGATATGCATTATTCACTTTAGATTCAGAAAAAAGTGCTCATATTTAAACTCTTAAACAAGGTGGGGCAAAAACTTGCAACCATAAAAAAAGATTCTCTCTATATCAACAGGAAATTCAAGACACCAAGAAAAGTACATCAGAATAAAAAGAAGGATCAATTTTATAAGTATGATTTTAGTTAACTTTCACTTTTCTTTTTCAGTTGGGGTATGTGAGTTGGCAATAAAGCCTTTATATTTCTGCTCCCAGCATTTGATTTAGTATATGAGAGGCACAACTAGGGATAGGTAATTGCAAATAAAAGCAAACATTTTCCCTTGCTAACAGGATTATTTATAGTCACACCTGCATCTGCCCACTCTGTTTTGATTTATTTCATAAACAAAATCATAAGATTTGTTATATATAGTTAGCTTTAGAATAATGAAAGAAGGATGATATGAAGTCTTCCCACATGCCCATTTATTTAGCTGATCAAATATAACATGAAGAAATAAGAAAAGCATTTATGAAACATACTTTTCTTTTAGTGCTATAGGGAAGAGGGAACAATCTCATTCTAATAACAAGAGTGCTATTTCAGGACCATATGGACACATTTTTAGTACTTTTCTGTTAGACGAATAACACTTCATGGCAAGCCAAAATGTAGTGTTTCAAAGTTAATTAAGATGTCAGGTGCAAATGTTAGGGAATGAACATTCGGAAGCTAACTAGAGATGGGAATGGCAAGTCAATGATACATGTATGTGTTAATAAAAAGAATAGGGGAAGGTGGGGCACGTTGGGACATGGCCCACCTTGGGACATCTCAATTTTGAGGCTTAATTTTGCAGTTAAAAATTAGCACACATAAGTGCCAATATATGATACTACAATCTACTCTTCCATGTGTTTTGGAATCACTGGTGTTTGCTGGAAACAAATAATACCATTGTTTTGAATGAGGTTGAGTAATATTTATGTGTGTTTTGAAAAATAAATTTTTTATTAAAGAAATGAAATAATACAAGTGGGGGCATGTTGTGATGAAAAAAACATTGATTTATTGTTATTTTAAGGGTAAAAAATAGACTGCAATGCTAAGCTTAACTGTTTTAAAGTTTTTGTAATTTAATGTGTGAGGTGGGGCAGGTTGGGACACTCAGTTGTGGGGCACCTTGGGACATGTCCAAAAATGCTATAAAGACGAAATGCAGCTTACAGAAGGAAAAAAAAGTACACAACCAATTAGAATTTTCATCAAGCAGTGAGGATGAGACAGTTGTGCTAGCAAAATTGGTAAAAATTACCCCTGGAAGAAAAACAAATATAAATGACTAGCAAACCCCGCGGCTTTGCTCGCGTAATATTTGAAATATGCCAAGTGATATTTATATGTCTAATTTTTATTAAAAGGTACTAACTAAATTTTTATTTTATTAAAAGGTAATATTTTATTTTATTAAAAGGTACTTATTACTTTTAGGAATAATTAAAAAAAATTACTATTTAAAACACAGTTTGATTAAACATCATTGTTACACTGCATAAGGCAGAAATGAGACTTAAATTAATAAAACGAAATAAAACTAAATAAATGATAATTTAGAAAATATTTTGAAACTTTTATGCTCAATTAATACGCTCATTTCAGTATTCATTTGAAGATTTGAATTTTTTAGAAACCATCTTCTTACATCTTAAAATTAACCATCATGTCAAATTCCAAGTCCTACCACCTCTCTCAACATAAAGGGCTATGTTGAAATAGGAACTGTCATCATTAATTTGCCTACATTAATTTTCAAATTGGTTTGTTATTACCTACTGTTCCACAGAAACGTAATTTAGAAAGCTTTTAAAGGCCTTTTTTAGAGCGTTTGTTGTTCCTGTGAACCCCAGGTGGTAGAATCATCGGCATAAAATATAGCCTGTGTAGGATCAGAGACTGTTACAATTGATTCGCAACTATTACTTTTATATTTGGTTTACATTCCATGAAATTGCGTAGAAATCGTAATTTAGGACTTTTTTAGAATGCTTTTTGCACCTCCCCTTCACTTCACCCCTTTTGAATTCGAATTTATTTCCGACAGTCCTTCGAGGGCATTTATATTTTATAAGTAACTACCATGCCATATTTAAAGTTTCTAGCCTTTTCAGTATCACAGAAATCGCAATTTAGAAAGTTTTTTGCTACTGCAATTGTCTGGTGGTAATGGCACAGACATAAAATATAGCTTATGTTTGAGCAGGTTCTATCACCAACATTTTATCATCAATATTTTTTTAATCGGTTTGGTATTTGATAAGATTACATAAAAATTGTAATTTATAACGCTTTTCGCTCACATCATCTTTTTAAATTTGAAATTTTCGTTCGACAGTTCTTAGAAAGCAGTTGCATCTTGTAAGTAAATACCATGCCATACTTCACAGTGTTAGACCCTTCAGTTATGCAAAAAACGCAAATTAGAACATGTTTTGCTTTTGCAACCCTCAGATGGTAGTGACAGCATCATAAAATATAACATATGTTATAGCAGGGACTGTCACCACTGATTTGCAACCATTATTTTTGAAATAGCTTTGGAATTTTCCTGAGATTGAGTAGAAATCGCAATTTAGAACGTTTTTAAAACGCTTTTCGCGCATTTTCACACCTTTTTAAATTTCCAATTTTTAGAAACTGTTCTTAAAGATCATTTATATGTAATAAATATGTACCTTGCCAAATTTTAAGTTGCTATCCCCTACCGATCACAAAAATTGAAATTTGGAACGCTTTTTTGCTCCTGCAACGTCTAGGTGATATTGATACCGACTTAAAATAGCGTCTATGTTAGAGCAGAGGCTGTCAGCATCAATTTCTTACCATTACTTTTGAAATAAGTTTGATTCTTCCTGAGATATTGGTGACAAATCGGCATTAAGAAAGTTTTTAGAACGCTTTTCGCTCATTTTGCTCCTGCATCTCCTCTGGGGTAGTGGAAACAGATATAAAATATAGCCTATCTTGGAGCAAGATCTGTCACCATCATTTTTACACCATTATATTTGAAATCATTTCAGTATTTCCTGAGATTGCATAGAAATCACAATTTAGAACGTTTTTTACAACGCTTTTTGCACATTTTCACCCCCTTTTAAATTTCGATTTTTTTAGGAAATGTTCTTAGAGATCATTGATATCTTATAACTAACTACCATTCAAAATTTCACGATTCAAGGCCCTTCCGTCACGCAAAAACCGCAATTTAGAACGTTTTTCTCCTGCATCCCCTTTGGGGTAGTGGCACCGACATAAAACATAGCCTATGTTAGAGCAAGGGTTTTCACCATCATTTTGATGCCATTATTTTTTTTAATCGGTTTGGTATTTCCTGAGATTGTGTAGAAATCACCATTTAGGACGTTTTTTAGAACGCTTTTCGCACATTTTCACCCCTTTTAAATTTCGAATTGTTTAAGAACTGTTATTAGACATCATTTATATCTTATAAGTAACTAATATTCCAAATTTCATATTTCTAGGCCCTTCAGTAACGCAAAAATTGCATTTTTAGAACGTTTTTTGCTCCTGCACCCCCTTTGGCGTAGTAGCACCGACATAAAATATGGCCTATGTTCTAAGTTTGACTAACACCATCATTTTGATACCATTACTTTTGAAATCGGTTTGGTATTTCCTGAGATTGTGTAGAAACTACCATTTAGAACGTTTTTTAGAACGCTTGTTGTGCATTTTCACCCCTTTTAAATTTCAAATTGTTTAAGAACTGTTCTTAGACATCATTTATATCTTATAAGTAACTAATATTCCAAATTTCATATTTCTAGGCCCTTCCATAACGCAAAAATCGCATTTTTAGAACGTTTTTTGCTCCTGCACCCCCTTTGGGGTAGTGGCAGCGACATAAGTTATAGCCTATGTTCTAAGTTGGACTAACATCATAATTTTGATACCATTACTTTTGGAATCGGTTCGGTAGTTCCTGAGCTTACCTCCTACAAATAAACAATTTTTTCCTCTTTATAATAGGAGTATAGATTTGTGTAATGGCAGTAGTGATGAATTCAACTGTTCATGTGATGCTGATTTTCCTACAGATTGCAAACTTACTTAAGATAAGCCCAGAAACTTAAAGGCTAAAGGTGGGATAGTGTACATTGGCAAAGTTTGCAGGAAAACAAAGCATTGTTGTATTTGTAGGGCATGTTCAAAATGTTGAGGACAGCAGCGAGTATGAAATATCCATTTTGAGAAGACAAGATCTAGAATTGTCTTTTTTTTTTTTATCCTGATAAACATGATAGCTTATTTGTGTATCAAACAGATATTCTTTTAAAACTTGGCACTCCTGAAAACAAAATAGGTCAAAGATGTGTTTTATTAGAATTTGATCAACACCATTTTTTTTCACATCAAATACAAGATCTGTTAATGAAAACATGCCACAATTCAAATTATTAAAATGTTTCAATGCTTAAATTTCATGCTGAACTAAAGCTTTATAAATAAAGCTTTGTTCATCAATTAAATATAAAATTTTACATGTATTTTTGATTAAAACTAGTGTCCTAACCTGCCCCACCATGTGGGGCAGGTTGGGACATTTTAAAGGCTTTTTTGTTTTGTTTTCACTCTTTTCCTATGTGATATATTAGATTATTATGAGATTTATTTGATGCAGAAATGTTTATACTTTATATGCATAAAGTATTGGTTCTAAAATAAGAATAAATATTAATAAAATTTAGAAAAATTATTTACTGAAAAACGTCCCAAGGTGCCCCACCTTCCCCTACCAATTTTTTTAAATACAAAATACAATGGATAGTACTTAAACAAGAAAAGTAATGTTTCATTACACAACTGGCATATAGATGACTTTTTTATTTAGCATTTCTGAAGCTATCTGCATTTTTTCATGCAACTAGGGTGATTCTACGCAAATAGGCCATGTTCATCAAAGCGATGAAGAACAAATAAATCATGTCAGAAGATTCTAATTTTTTGTAACAAGGCACTAGAAAAGATACTTATTGGCAAAAAAATAGCTGCCAGGCTATTTTTATAGAATTTCTTAATGCTAGATAGGCATTAAGAAATTCTATAATTATTAGATTTTTAACACTAGAAATACTGGAAATTTCACTCGAGTTTTATTTATTTTTTTAAATATTGCTTTTGAAAATGTATACCGAAATTTTTATTTAAAGCTTTTTATTGTATCTATTTAACTTATTTTTATGTGATATATATATTTATCTCTTTTTTAAAGAACTTTCTGGTTCATATAGAATTATACATATTTGAAATTCTTTTTGGTTTCCTTCCTGAATTTTCATTACCTTTTACATAATAAATAACATTTTATACACCGATTTGCTTAGAAATATGCTTTTATTTTCATCAAAAGTTTAAAAAAAACATGTCTTCTACAAGTTTTTAAAAATAATAGAACAATTCTCTCACATAAGAATCAGTGAGGGATAGAGATGTAAATTTTCCGGAAAAGTTGAAGTGGCGGAAAAAAAACTGTTTTTTTCCAGTTTTTTTTCTGGAAAAATTGATTTCCTATAAATGTTTCTCAAAAATAAGTTATATTTTCCTAAAAAGTATACAATAATAAGCTTTTTCAATATTTTTGCACACTAAAAAAAATTATTTTCCCTTTATATGTGAATATGTTATTTAAAAAAAGAGAGAGAGAGAGAGAGAAAGCCAGCTTTTAAAAGTTTATCTTTTCAGTCTCAGAATTCTGACAGTAGCTTTTCTTCCTTAATTTAACACTAGTGTTTGTATAATATATCTATATCATGTGTCTGTTTAAATGATTTTTCAGTAGCACTTGTTTAATTATATCAGCAGAGCTAATTTAAAAACAAACAAACAAAAAAATCTTTAGTTTCAACCAATATCACTGTAGTTTTAAAGCAGTTTTAAACTGTATTGCACATTACATAGTACTCATAAACGATGCCAGTGTAAAAGAAACAAATTATAGTAGTTCTGGTATTATTATAAATACTATTATCATTTTCAAATTTTCCGTTGTTTAAAAATTGATATTATTTTACTATATTGCTGCCCCCCCCCCCCCCCTTACAGTTTTAATTTTCATTTCCTGTATATGCAATTTTGGTACAGATTTCCAGACTTAACCCAAACTATGTTTTTGTAAGTTTTAGATCCTTAATATTGAAAGCGGTATTTTTTTTAAAATAAAACTTTTAAAATGGGGTGAATTTTTCCATATGTTTAAAAATTGTTTTGAAATAGATTTTTCACAGAGGTTTGCTAACAATTTCTTTGCAAAGTTTGTATGGATTTATGTTTTTTGATAATACATTTAGACAACTCTAAGAATCTATATTTCAAGAAAAGAAAAAAAATGATACATAATTTCAACTGCATGTTATTATCAAAAGAAATTTTTCTAACAATAGTGAAAAATTACAGCCATGCGAATAAAAATAAATGCATGTTTCAAATTTTACATTAAATTTTCCATCTTACCATTTTCATTTATTGGTTTAGTATTGAAATACTTTTGCACATGAATTTTCATTTTTAACAAGAGAAGTTCCATTTAATTATCTGACCAAGGATTTGCTTAGAATTTTTTTCACACGATCATGTTTTTGCAAAATTGTGAACTTATGTAAAAAATGTAATCGGAATTTTGTAAATTAGAAATTACATATTTAAGTTCTTATTTAGACATTATTATCTTTTGTACAGTCGTGGGAAAAAAAAAAAGTAAACACCCCCTACTAACTCCTCAACAAATTACCGTAGAAGAAAGTTACTGGTATCAAACGATTGGAAATAAAGTCTACTTTTAAATGATATAGATAAAATTTGCTTAGGGGGCCATCTACATATTAAAACGAACCATAACTTTGTTTTTTCAATAGCAGTACACAATTCTGACACCATAAATGAACTCTACACCGTTCAATTAGCCTAAAAACAAATTTTTACGCAATTCGTACCATAAGTTTCTGAGAAATTAATTATTTTAAAACGAACGTATTTTAAGGGCTGTATCCAAATTAAAGTTCCGAACTCGACTGTTAACTGAGAGAGCCCCCACATTGATCAAGGCACCTTAAGAAGTCAATGAAGCCTGCTAGATTACAGGACAGCAGGAGAAATTTTAAAATATCTAGTCACTTCTATTATAGACGGCTCCTTAAATCATCATTTTGCCGTTTTTTAAGCATAATTTGAAAACTACGTGGAAGAAAAATGTGAAATTTTGGATTTCCATAAAGCAGGACTTTATAAATCTAAAACCATAAAAAAAATTGTAGGTTGCAATTCATAATTTTTTCGAATATTAATTTCATAATTCATATCATAAAATTACAAAAATTGCAAATTCAGCGTATTTATGTTTGGATATATTAGTATTATTGATACACAAAAAATTAGCACATTAGGAGCATAATTTCTGGAGATATAAATAAAAATATGAAAATGTAATTTAACATTAGAAGCACTAAATTTTGAATGTTTATAATTGAAAAACTTAACATTCAAATGACTTGAAATTCGGTGTCTAGGCATAGTTTGAACCGAAAATTTGAAATATCTCGTTAAAATTGGGTATTGTGATTGAAAAAAATGAAGTTTGGATTCGTTTTAATATGTAGATGGCCCCCTAAGCAAATTTTATATGCATCATTTAAAAGTAGACTTTATTTCCAATCATTCGGTACCAGTAACTTTCTTCTACGATAATTTGTTAAGGAGTTAGTAGGGGCTGTTTACTTTTTTTTTTCCACTACTGCACATAAATAGCTAGATAATAGATTCATTGGTTATTGCAGCTATTATACAACAAGTTTTTTTTTTTTTTTAATTCTAAAATGATTACGTTTGTGGAGGATTTAATTTGGAGATTGTAAAAAAATTCTGAAATGTCTATTTTTAAGTGAAAGAATTTTGTTAAAGGTCATATGTTTTAAAGAGAAAAAACTGTGAGGGGTCCTTTAAGAGACTCGAGTTCTATCTAAAGAGATCTCTGCTTACAGATAAGATTTTCCATGTTAAAGTTTTCATGAGGGACACTAAACATGAAAAAAATATAAATAAAAGTATCAGAATGTATCAATAATAAACTTTTGACTGCATTATTTTATAAATGAAATTTAAATTTTTCCAAATTGGAAAAATTGACCTTCGGAAAAAAACTGAAAAAAAAAAACGTTTTTTTTCCCAACTTTTTCGGGTTTTTTCTGAGCATTCCCATCTAGTGAGGGAATGGTAAAGTATATTATTAACTTTTAAAATTTGTATGCATAAACAGGGGTGTAAAAATACCGGGCAACTAAATTTTCAACACTGGCGCCTAGATATGTCTTAGGAAATGAAAAATAATTCCTATTTATAACCTTGATTATTTATGGATTTTTTTCTTCTTTTTTTTCCTTGCGCAAAGAAAAAAAATTAAATGAAGTTCTCTTTCACTGAACTTATTAAAATTATTATTAAATCCTTTCCAGAAATATTTTGTCACATTGAATGTTGATTTGGAAACAACTGAAAGAATTGCTCTTGACGAATGGTATGAGTTTAAGGTACTATGCAAAGACATGAAATTTAGTGAGCTTTTGATCAAATCAATAAAAAATGATTCTAAATTTCCAATTTTATCAAAATTACTGCAAACTGTATCTGTAATACATGTGGCAACTGCATCCTGTGAGCGAGGATTCAGCACAATGAATTTTATCAAGAACAAGTTTCGCTCTACTTTGACGTCACAAAATTTAAATGATTTATTATTAATAAATTTAAATGGACCTTCTGTAGAAGCATTTGATCCTACAAAAGCAGTTGAATGTTGGTACTTTACATCAAAAACAACAAGACATATGAGCGGTCATAAACATCATAAAATTTTAAAAGCAAATGAGGGCAAACAATAAGTTAACAGTATTGATTTATGGCATATAGTCCTTGAAGTGAATTACATATTTGTACTTTTGAGGTGTTTAAAGAAGTTTTTAATGATTATTATTTGTATTTTACATCAGCACTTCCAATTGTTTTATATCAATATTTATAATTTTATGTGACATTACTTTTTTATACAAGAAAAATTTATGTCATGTGTCAATATTTAATTAAAAAGAGTAATTTGTATGTACTATTATTAACTTATACTGTAATTTCATTTTACAAATTTGTTATCGATAGTAACTGGCTCCTAGATTTTCAAAAAATTTTTACACCCCTGTGCATAAAGTAAATTAAAAAAAAAAAAAAAAAACAATGCATGTTCTCAAACTATCCCTTCAGGGAAAACTAAACCACCCATTAATACATTTTTAGAAAATAAATTATTTTTATAAATTTAAATGAGGGGATGATAACATCATCTTAACATTTGCCCAATCTGTCTATTAAATTTTTCCTTACACATTGAAGTATTTCTCCAGGATGGCTGAAAATTGTTTTAAAGACAGGTAAAGTCCATGTGCTCAGAAAATGAACCATGTTTTAGTCTACAGTAGTACCACCTATCTCAAATATCCAGAATTATTAATGAGTGAGGAAATGATCTGAAATATGAGTTGCAAACATTTTTGCCAAATAAAAATTGCAGGTGCAGACCAAAAAATATAATGTAATACATAGAAATAATACTTCATGTGTTCATATTAAAAGACAGAAGTCAGACAAAATAAATATAAATATTTCAGTAAGAAATGATATTTTTTATATTTTTGAGTGGTAGCAGTCGCATGTGAGGGAATCATATTTTATAGGTTTAAAACCTTATTAGTATAAATACAGTATAACTTCAAAAATCCGGCATCATTGAGACCGAGACTATGCCGGATTTTTGAAGGAATAATTATGAAGTAATTTTGATAATTCAAAATTAGTAATTATGAATGTCAAAAGTAGTACTATATTCTTAATGGTGCTTTAGCCATCATTTAATTCATTATTAACTGATAATTATGTAAGAAAAAGAGATAATGAAATTTAAAAATAAGTACTTCATATGATATTTTCTATGTTACAGAAAAAAAAATCTAATAAAGAGTGAAATTATTTCTTCTCTCGTAATTTCGGAAACATCGATGTCAAATTTGTTTGCTTCAATTTTTTTTGGCCATTTTTTAACAAGTTTCTTTTTTTTGTATTTTATACAAATGAAGAATGTTTATTTTGAAATATAGCCTTGTTTCTCTAAAGCATATATTAATACTCCAGTAAAATTTATGCATTTTTCTATTGACAACTTTTTTTCTGCCGGTTGCTCATGGTCATCTTCTGAGCTGCTACTAGCATTATCGGTGATTCTATTTAGCTCAGCGTCAGCGATCTCTTTGTCCATTAAATTGTTTTTTGTTGGTGCATTTTGTTGGCCAATGCTTAGCCAATTTTCTGTATCCCTTTTTTCGACACTTAATGCATTTTCAGATTTTGCATGTTCAATCAACTCACCTTTCCATGGCAAATTTGAAAGCCTGAAAATTCTCCCTGATCATTGATGTCGCCATTGCCGAAAATTCGTTCAAGCCATATATTGTGCATGCATTCGCCAAAGTTATTCCCGTTGCTAAGCAACAGTGCAACAGAGCTGTATAATATAGACGCACGCCGTGTGCGGAAAATTTTCCACAAAATTCAGAACTTTGCAAAAAATTTTTAGGAAAAAAACATAATTTTTTTTTTTTTTTAAATACCGAAAAATTAAAAATATTCCCCAATTTTATGTGCGATTTATGTATTGTTTGCCAGGGGAGGGGGGGGGGGGGGTTCTGTTCCGAATTTTCCGAAAATTCAGACATAAAAAAAAGTATGACTGAAATATATTGCGGATTTCAACAAATGGTCACCGAAAATAAGCTAATTTTGTCAATCGTTCGCAGAAAAAAGTCACCAAATTTGTCAAAACATCACAGAAAAAACGCAAATTTTTTCTAAGAGAAACATGGAAAAAACACGGATTTCTTCAAAGAATCACGAAAAAAAAGATAATTTCGTCAAAGAATCGCAAAGAAAACGCAAATTTCGTCAAAGGAGCGCTGGTAAAAAACAAAATTTCGTAAAAGCATAGCGGGAAAAGCACAAACTTTGTCAAAGGATTGCGAAAAACACGCAAATTTCATGAAAGAATCGCGGAAAAAATCAAATTTTGTCAAAGAGCTGCAGAAAAAGTGCACATTTCGTCAAAAGATCGCGAAAAAAACACATTTCGTCAAAAAATCGCAGAAAAAAAGCAAATTTAGTCCAAGGAGTGCAGGAAAAAACGAATTTCATAAAAGCATAGCGGAAAATGCGCGAATTTTGTCAAAAGCTCACGAAAAAAATGCAGATTTCGTCAAAGAATCGCGGAAAAACCTAATTTTGTCAAAGGATGGCGAAAAAAACCGAAAATTTCATCAAAGCGCCGCCGAAAAAGCGTGGATTTCGTCAAAATATCGCGAAAAAATGCAAATTTCTTCAAAGGATCGCGAAAAAAACGCTAACTTCGGCAAACGATCACGAAAAAACGCAAATTTCGTCAAAGGAGCGCAAAATAAAACGCGAATTTTGTCAAAGCGTCGCGGAAAAAGTGTAAATTTCGTCAAAATATCGTGCAAAAAGACAAATTTCGTCAAACGATCGCAAAAAAAACCCCCCGTAAACTTCGTCAAAGGATCGCGAAATAAAACGTGAATTTCGTCAAAGCGCCACAGAAAAAACAGGAATTTCGTTGGCCGCAATAAAAACTCACCGGTCTGTTTAATGATACCTATGAACGGACCTCTCTTTAAAAAACATGATTCAGTTGTTTCAGAAGCAATGTCACATTATTTCTGTGAATTTTGTGCGACTGGCATTTTGTGCGAAGAGCTCACAATATAAAGGATTGGGCTGTTTCTAAATTTATTGACAGAATACTTGATAAGATCCCCTTCTTATCATGGATTTTTAGCTTTATTATTTTTTTAACTAACATAATTATTCTGTAATTAATATTAATTTTTAATTTAAATGGTAATTATTTTAAAACTACTGTTTTTAATTCATATCGTCAAAATAATATAACACGTTATTTTATTAAACATTAAATTAATTTGCAGAAAGTTTTTGACCCAATATTTATGTGCGCAGAAAGTTTTTGGTTTTATACAAGTTTGCAGTGCAGCTACCAGAAAATATGTTCGGAAAATAATCGCCTCTGACAAATGAAAAAAAAAAATAGGCAAATATGCCTTTTTTGCATTTTTACTTTCGATCTTGGAGTTTTTAATTCAAAAAGAATAGCTATTTTTCTTCTCCCATAACTTAAAAGTGCAAAAGAAAAAGGACGAGAAAATGTGGTTTTGGTGCCGGATTTTGTAAGTTGCCGGATTTCTGAATTTCTGAAGTCACACTGTATATGTTTTAATTAATGCTTCAATTTTAAGAGCTAATATAATAAAACCATGTCTAAACTACATGTTAAAAGAAATGCGTTAGATTTTTCTGTTGAAAAAATTTAAATATCCTCCAGTTTCATCATTATGGTCTATTTGCGTAGAATCATCTACTAATGTCATATAAATTCAGTTAAATATGTACATTTCACAGTGTTTTTGCAGATCTCTGCAGAAGTGAGCTCGTGACATCAGAGATAAATAAATCAAAGAGCAATTCATAATGGAATGCAGTAGTCTTTTGAACACCTAAATTTTTGTATCCTCCCTTTTGTTCCTTACTTTCAGCATCATTTTGATGTATGAGAAAGTATCATGAATACATAATTTAATTTTATCAGAAAATTTTATGAAAAATTATCACAATATTAATTATACCCTTGTTTTGGAAGAATTTGATTGCAGAATATTCATCATTTACCAGTTGCTGAATTACGCAAGTATATTAAATATTAAAAAATAAATGTAAACTCATAGAAAAACAAACTTTGAACAAAAATTTATTTTTACACAAATTAGCACTGCACTTGTCAATGTGAAACAAACAGTTTACCACATTTGGTGCAAAAATTATAACTGGTGTTCATTTAACAGAAAAGTACTGCATTTTTTTTAAAATTGGCAATCAAGGAGAATGAAAGAATTCAAATTTCAAAAAACAAAATGCTAGAGATGAGTTAAGACTTTTTTTTTTTTTTAAGCCTGGGCGATTTGAAACCAGAGCCCAAAAAATTTTGTCTTCAAAGCCTGAGCCCAAAAGTACACAGTAGAAAATTGTTAACATTTTAAAATTGTTTCAAGATCAATTTTATCATTTAAAAATCTCTTCTTTACATAGAAATAAGTATTAATCCTAAATACTCCCTTATGACCAGGGATACAGTGGAGGGCAGGGCTTTATAAATTTGATAACATCTGTAGTTAGCAAAAAAATTTTAGCCGAAAGTAAAAATATTTATGCTAGTATAATCAGAGTTGGGCAGTATCGAAAATACATGTATTTGAAATACATTTTCAAAATACATTTGTATTTTGTATTTTAAACTGACTGAAGTAAAGTATTTTGGTAATGTATTTTGAAATGATTTTTCCATGTATTTTGTATTTTGAAAATACTCAAAATACGTTTCTGCCGATTTCAAGCTGCTTCTTTTAAACCGCAGATCTAAGATTCACAAAAGCTAAATACATGCTTGTCTGTTTTGTCTAGTCTTATGATTATAATGAACGCATCTGCTCTGCTGAAGTATTTTTACTGAATGGTTACATTTCTAACGTTCCAGTTTTATTAGTCCTTTAACGCTGCTATGAGAATGACAAAAACTGCTATGTGATAAACAGGAAGAATCATTCAGAATTTTGCTGTGTCTTGTATTTTTTAAATACGATAGAAATATACTACAGTTAGTTGACTCATGAAAGAATAGCTCAGCTGCCGATGATAATGTATCAAGCGAATTAATTAATTGGGATAATACAGCTGCGCTGTACTAGACGGGAATTTTTTTTAAAAATAATTTCTGTTAATAATGATGTAGTGAAGGCAACATGCCAAATGTGTAAACAAGGTCCACCGTTATAAGCGGAACTTTTGGAGCCACAACTAACTTTAAAACGCATTTAAAGGTAAGATTTTGGGTTTTATACAGTTATACATTGATTTAGACATCATTTTTTTCTAGTTTATGTATTAGTTATGTATTATTCTAGTCTTTGTATTCATTGTATCAACATCCGGGTATAATTTACCCCACTTGTGATATTCATTTAATTGAGAGTGAATTTTATTATATAAATAGTCCTATTTATTCATATATTTATTATTAAAAATATAGTATGTGTATGTTTAAATACAGTTTTACAATGTAAATGACGGAGATTTTCAATATGTTATGAATATTTAAAGTCATTTTAATACAATCATTCAAGATTGAAGGAACTTTAAAACAGACCACGACGAAGAGTGATGCGTTGATGGGAAGCACTTTTAATTTTTTAAACACTAAAAGAACATTACTAAAGCACACTACTAAAAGAAAAAAAAAAGAAAAAACATTTCCATACATTATGATATTCCTACGATTTAAACAAAAAAACATTTTACATGTTGTTTATTTTATATTTCTCATTAAATTATTTCTTATTTTTTATTCATGGGATGCATTCATATTTGCGTTGCAGTGATCGAGGCATTAATGAATTATGTACAGTATAACCTCAAAAATCCGGCATCGTTGGGACCGAAACAAAGCCAGATTTTTGAAAATTCTGGATTTCTGAAGAAATATTTAAAGTACTTCCGATATTCCTCTTTATTTATAATTAAATTCATAACCAAGGGTTAATAGTGATAATTATGAGACAAAAAAAAAAAAAAGATAAAAATAAATATTTAGAAAAATCTTACTTTAATTGATATTTTTTATGTTGCATATATAACAATTAAAAAAAAAATCTAATAAACAGTAAAGTCATTTTCTTCTCGTGTAATTGTTAATGTTATTTGCTTCAGTTTTTTTTACAATTCTTTAACAAGTTTTTCTTGTATTTTATGCAAGCAAAGAATGTTTATAATGGAAATACAGTCTTGTTTCTCTAAAGGGAATATTAATTCACCTGTAAAATTTATGCATTTTTCCAGTGATACCTTTTCTTCCCTTGATTCTTCGATCTCGTCCCCGAAGCTACTACTAGCGTTATTGACGGTTCTATTGTGGCCATACATTCCCAGCTCCGAGTTTTCTTGGACTACCTACTGTTCAAGGAACTAATCGGGTCTGACATATGAAGAGAACACGTTTTCTTCTTAATCAACTTTTTATTTTTCACACTTCTTCTTTTGAACTCAAAGTTTTTAATTTGTAAACAATTGCTATTTTCCTTTCTCCCGTAATTTTGAAGTGTAAAAAAAAAGGGAGGGGAAAAAATTAATTTGATGCCAGGTTTTTGAGGTTATGCTGTATATTTTTTAACAGACTTCCAATGAAGGAGGTTATGCAATTCGTTTATATCCACGCATAACTCTTAAACTGATGTTTCGATTTTCAATCTCGCTCTCACTCTTTATTTATTTATCTTTTTTTTTTAAGTTTTCAGTTTGGGGCTGTTCAAATATTACGTAAGCATGTTTTTGACCCTCCCGCCCCCCTTGTCAGCAAAAATAAGCAAATCGCAACCCCCCCTTAATAATTACATAAGCAAATTGCAACCTCCCCCCCCCCCCACACACACACACACTTAAAAAAAATTAGGACACAATACAAATTAAAAAAAACTCTACTCGACTTAAAAAAAATAATAAAAAATGCTTGTTTTATTTCCTTACAATTCTATTTAAGAAAAATTATTAAATCACAATTTTAGAAGAACTTAGCCATTTAAAAAAATTAAATTTGAACATGCCCATATCTATTCAGATATCCACGGCTGCTCAAGCCATTTTTCCATATCTGTTATGATATTGGTTTCCAGTTTTACTTGATTATCTTCATTGCTTTCTTTTCGGATGCAATCTTGATCAACTTCATCTTCATTGATTCACTCAACATCTTCCATATCTTCCAGAATTTTACGAAGTACATAAGTTCATTTGCTCGACGAGCAGCAATTCTCAATGGTCGTATAAGGTAGGCCTTCTCACTTTTTTCACTGTGTTGAATTTTTTTGTGTCTGTTTGCTGACTTCTGAGATGCATGATATTGGACACAACTTCCACAAGTTCTTGCGGATAATTGCAACTTTATGGAACGGCAAAAATAATCATACTGCATCTTTAAAAATCCCTTTGCTATAATATTCAGATTTAAGGCTAGACGGAGACTTTAATCTATAAATTCCCCTCCTCACTTGTAATGATGTCATTTGACGATTGTATCATTTTAATTGGAGGAGGAATGAATCATCCTTTTAATATACGAAATAATCCACTATGCACAGGAGAGCAACAATTCTTTTCTTCGCATTTTACAATTTGCAGCAAGTATTGACTTTCTTGTACGTGCTTCGAATACCAATCCAAGTCATAACCAAGAGAGTCTGGTTCGCATGAATGTTAAATGAGTTCCAGATATCTGCGAGAGTTTTACCAGCATATGCAAAGTTATTTTGCTCCATTTCTTCATCAATAGTGCGACCGTTCTCATCGAGATGGGAACCATAATGGTTATGAGGATGTATAAGACCAGGCAGTTCTCGACTGAGTGGTGCCATTTGCCTTTCTACTCAATTATATGCACTTCTTCCAGGAGCATTGCACACTATGAAAATTCCACTTAAATCATGCTTTTTGAAATGGTTAATAGCAAACGATGAAACCCTCTTCTGTTTTCACTAATTTTTCAAAGTCTTTGAGTATTAATAGAGTTTCAAAATCCTGAGCATGAGTTGTGGAAGAACTGTGTTTCCTACTTCTTATAGCTATAAATGTTGGACCAGAATAACCTATGGCTTTACTTTGACCTGCCATGCCAGGAGCAATCATAATACCAGCATAAACAGATGGGATAAGTTTGTGGCGTTCAGCGATGACCCAGTTGTGGTCGGGTAAGGATACACGATACTCCATATGCATCAATATTGGAGCCTGTTTATTGGCTGCTGATATTCCCAAAGGTACCCGCGTTTTGTCATTCTGTGAAAGAACAAACACTTGCATGTGTTCAAGAATTGAAGCTAAAGTTTCTAAATAGCGGATGGATGTTACTGCAAATTGGGTATCAATGTGTAATCAGCCTGAACCCAAGAAAGTATTATCGGCACTGTGGTGACATGCCTTCGACCCTCGATGGTTGAGGATTTTTTGGAAGCAAATGAAGATATGTTCTTCTCCTGCTTATTGCAAAACCAACCTTAAGTTCTGCAGTCAAGTCATTGAGAGTTTTGACACTTCGTATTGACTCGCTTCTTCTTTTTGCATCTGCAGCGCTTCCAATAATAGCTATGTCTGCTATTGCCTTAAGCAATAATGGTTGATCTACATTTGAACTTGGTCTTCCTACTGGTTCCCTCAAAGCTACTAGGTAGCTTTCTTTACAAAAAGCTACCTATTGCAGCCGTTCGGAGGAAAGCGATTTCAAAAAATTTTGGTATATTTTCATCGATCATGACCCCCAGACCCCGAAACCACCCTCCGTTCAAAATTGATATATATATATATATATATATATATATATCAATATATATATATATATCAATATATATATATATATATATATATATATATATCTGACCTATGTCACACTGTAACTCTCGTATTTATGAACCGATTTAGATATAATTCGGTGTGTATATAGTACATACCAATGTCTCGACTGAGTTCGTTGGCCAGCTTCATCCGCCATTTTGTTTCAAAATGGCGGCCATTTAAAATTTTTGAAAAAATTTAAATTTAAAATGTGGTACCAAAAAATTGAAAATGGAAAAATATTTTTTTCTTATGTATTTAACCTTTATACAAAGACTCCGTAGCAGTTTTTGTTTCGTCTATATCTTAAAAAATGGCTGAGTTATAGCATTTTGAATTTCTAGCGAAGCTGACATTTTGAAACATCCTGAATTTTGTCACGCGATAAAAGGCGTATTTATGAACCGGTTTGGATGTAACTTCGTCTATCCATAGTACAGACCAATGTCTAGACCGAGTTCGTTGGCCAACTTCATCCGCCATTTTGTTTGAAAATGGCGCCCATTTAAAATTTTAAGAAAAATTTAAATTTGAAATGTGGTACCAAAAAATTGAAAATTGAAAAAATATTATTTTCTTATGTGTTTGACCTCGATAAAAACATTCGGGAGCAGTTTTTGTTTCGTCTATATCTTAAAAAATGGCTGAGTTATAGCATTTTGAATTTCTAGCGTGGCTGACATTTTGAAACGCCCTGATATTTGTCATGCGATAACAGGTGTATTTATGAACCGATTTGAATGTAACTTGGTCTGTACATAGTACACACCAATGTTTCGACCGAGTTTGTTGGCCAGCTTCATTTGCCATCTTGTTTCAAAAGGGTTGCCATTTTTTTAAAAAAAATGTAATTTAAAATTTAAAATGAGGTATTAAAAAATTGGAAAATGAAAAAGATTTTTTTTTATGTGTTTGGCCTTGATACAAAGATTCTGGAGCAGTTTTTGTTTCTGAAAATTTGTTCTTTTGTTTATATCTTAAAAAGTGGTTGAATTATAGCACTTTGAATTTCTATCATGGCTAACACTTTGAAACGATCTTGTATTTGTCTCGCGATACCACACGTATTCGCCTATTTCGATGGAAGAAGGCATGTCGATAGTATACATCAATATCTCGACTAAGTTCGCTGGCCAGCTTCATCAGCCATCTTGTTTCAAAATGGCGGCCATTAAATTAAAAAAATATATATTTAAAGTGAGGTGCAAAAAAATTAGAAATTGAAAAAGGTTTCTTTCTTAAGTATTTGACCTTGATATAAGGATTCCGGAGCATTTTTTGTTTGTCTTTATCTTAAAAAATGGCTCAGATATAGCAGTTTCAATTTCTAACGTGGGTGACATTTTGAAAAATCTGATTTTTTGCCTGCGACAGCACTCGTATGTATCAACCGATTCCGATGTGAGTGAGCATGTGCACAGCAATTACTAAGGTCTCGACAAAGTTCACTGGTTAGCCTCATCCACCATGTTATCTTAAAATGGCAGGCACTTTAAGAAATCGCCGAATTTGGCAGCGAAATATAAGTTACTTTAAATAAAAGCAGCTTGGATAAAGCTGACTAATTTTGTGAAATTCTCATTCATAATGATTTAGTATTGATAAAAATTAGTATTGAATCTCCTACATTCGGTTTCTACTTAATTGAGCTTCGTGTGTTTGAATAATATAAGTTGGCTTTTTTAAAATAAGGAATATGAAAGCTACCTCTTCCTCCCGGCACTGGCCGGAAGGACTTTTTTTTTAATGTCTGGATTATCATGGCAGATTTCTCCAAGCTTTGTTCGTTTGGTGGTTCAATGTTTTCTTTGGTATTCAGCATTTTGTCATTTCCTTTTTAAGGATACTTTTTCTTTTTTTAGATCACTGGAAACCTTATTTATCTGTTTTTGAATTTGAGATACATTGGTTTCAATTCAATTGGATTACATTTCATTTTTAGTAAGGTACAAAATTTGAAAACAGAAGATTATATGCTACAAAACTTACACATTTTTTATTTTTTTCCCCCATGGATGCATTAATTTTCGAGTTATTTGAAAAGAAAAAATAAGGTTTAGCTTGGCTACGCCATATTTAAAAAGTAATAACTCGTTTTTTGACATTTCTTTGGTCTTTATTTTTTCCCATGCTTCGCCAAAGCTACACGGTCATTTTATCTTATCTATCTTTTTTCCAATTTTTGCAAGTAATTATGTAAACTTAAAGTTATGATAAAATATATTTAAAATTTTAAGAATAAATTTATTATAATTACCTTTATAAAATAATCAAGAAAGACCGATTTCTTTTTGGTTGCCTTACGCAGTTTGTCCTCAATTCTTTTTAGCACCAATACCTCTAACTCTTTGTCAGTTTTAGAAGACTTTCTGTACTGCCACCACACATCATTAGTTTTACATTGGATACCCTTCAAAGGTTTATCTGATGTAGACTTTCAAAAAGTTTTTTATACAAGATTTCTCGAAATGAAGACATATTTCTGATTTTATTTATTTTAAACACTACTACACTACAGTATTGAGAGGTTTTCAAAACTCACAAGACACCAGACAGTAGAGCAGTCGGTCACTATGGTTATGGAGTTCAACCACTTGACAGAGGAGGGGTGGAAACAAAAAAAGACGTAATTTTACTTACGTTTTGGAAGCTTTCCTGGAAAACTCATATTGTCACAATACAACATATTGCATCGGCCCATTCAATTCTATTCTATTCTCACAAATGGAAATAGTAGTAAGTTCTCAGAGATAATAAGCGCTCATGCATCAAACGTGAACAGTCACCTCTAGATAAAAGAGATTGTTTATGTTTTCCTTGTCAAAATAGCTGACATCAGAACTTCAAGTTTAATATTCTTTTGCTATTTTTTTTTACAAGTTAAGAGATTTTGAAAATGTCTTACGTAAGCATCATTCAAACCCCCCCTCCCCCTCCCTTGTGAGCAAAAATAAGCAAATTGCTAACCTCCACGCCCCCCTTAGGTACTTACGTAATATTTGAACGGCCCCTTTGCAGGTGACAACATTTCGATTTCACTAGGACAATAATATATATTTTTGTCCTAGATATTTTTGATTGATTTTATTTGCTTTTATTTTTTGATTTTATAAGCTTTAACTTTCGTAAGAATTAAGCTATCATCACGAAATTTTAATATATCATCGTGTACTGTATACCAAAATGAGTGATATTAAAGAACTAAGGGAATTAAAATGAGTGTAAATTACTACTGTTCTGCACCACGTAAGTAGCCAGATTTTAACCGAACGCAAATCAAACCACAGTGCTGTTTGGGTCGTGTGGAAGCTAATTTTTCTCATTGCAGGCTGGGTTCGAGTTGGCTTGGTACTATTTTGGGTTCAGATTGGTTCTGGTTGACTCTTGCAGGACGGGTTTGATGCAGTGCTGAAATCGCAAGAAACGTCGTGGTTACCAGCAGATTCAGTTCCAGCTGAAAACTGCTTTTTAAAAAATCTTAATAGAAGGTATCGGGGGGGGGGGGGGGGGGGCAGGGGGTGATCTATGTTCTTAGTCTCCTCGTCTGAGCAGTCTCTCTTAGGCTGTGAAAATGGAGGTATACACTATAGCTTTATTGGGGGGTTGAAACAAAGGATATACAGATCTTTTTAAAAATAATCCAGATAGAATGCATATCCCTCTGTAAATCCTCCACTGCACCCTGGTTTGGTAACCTATTTTAAAAAGAAAGTATTACATTGTTTCAAATGAAAAAACTATTATTTTTCTAACTATTACTATGCAAACATATACAGGCCAAAGTTACCAGGTCCGGTCCAACCTGTAGAAAAATCTTTTTAGTCCGACCCGTCCCATACAAAAAAATTTATTGGCACAGCCCGGTACAAAAGCTAATGTTTCGGCCTGAGCCCGACCCGTTATAAAAGATAAATTCTGAACAAACTCGGCGGTCCAATATAAAAGCTGAAAGTTCGGCCTGATCCAGCCCGTACAAAATATTAATTTACCAGGCCCAACTGAATTTCTACAAAATATAGATTTTTACGCAGATGATTAAAAATAGTCTTGTACAAAAGGAATTCTGACAAAGAATACTTATTTAGCTTTTTTTTTTCATGTTTATGCTCTTCATTTTAAAAAAAGCATGCTGTCCTGCAATATTTATTTTTTAAATGAATCTGTATTTGTATGTAAAAGTCTTAATTATCATTTATATCGCTAATCCACATTCCATAGCTTAGAGGCTTAAAATCTGAAAAATGCTATACAGTAAAATCTTCAAAAACGGAATCGACAGGAGAGAAGAAAAATTCGTTATAGGCAGGTTTCCTTCTTAGCAGGTACATATTTTGTTGTAAATAAATTATAATTATTTTCGCATGCGTTATTACATTTATTTTGCATGGATCAACACATTTTTCTGTTTAAGACAGGATTCGTCATAGGCAGGTTCTTTTACACGGTTTCTTTTTCTGTGCTATAATTTTATTGCCTAGAGATATATATATGTACTATTCTTTAAAAATTATAAATTTAACATTTTAATTGTAGAATAAAGGCGATTTTTTTAAATATACATTTTTTGCAAAAAATCATTGAGCCGTGCCGGATTTTACTGATTTTTGAAAAATCGAGACAGACCAAAGATTTTCAAACAGGCTGTGTCAGGACCAGGCTTGAAAATTTTAGACAGTGCAGACCTCTATGAAGAATGAAGTTAAGCCCCCATTCGGCCCGATAAAAAGAAGTCGGGCCCTGACCAGAAAACATGATGTTGACCCGAACTTTCAGAAACAATAAAATTCGTGCCCGCCCCAGTCAGAGTGTCGTGAGTGAAACATAACCCCGCCCCACCAGGCACAGCCCGTGCAAACCTCTAATCTTATACATAAACATTTTAAATTTTAAATGTATTTTGTATTTGGATCTTTTTAAATTTGAAAGGTATTTTGTATTTTAGGTTCTAAAACTAATGTATTTTGTATCGAAAATGATTTTTCGATGTATTTTGCCCAACTCTGAGTATAATTATATTCCAATAAGCTATTAGATATTCTGAAACTTTTTAGAGTGAAATCTACATAGGATTAGGAGTTATAGCAAACAATAATAAGATTACTGTACAAGTATTAATAGAGTATAATTCTCATTTCTGTATGTTTACATAATTTAGATTAACATTACCATAGGTTTATGATTTTAATGAATAAATATACATTCAGCAGAAACTGAATAACAATCATAGTCTTTGAAACAGATTTTATAATTATTGTAAAAGACAATGAGATATATTGTACTATATATATATATATATATATATATACAGGGGCCAGGAAATACATCATTTTGCCACTGGTGAGTGAAGTTTTTGACAGGACGAATTAATTTTTTAAGAAGTCTTTGAAAAGAGCAAACTATAGAGATATGTCGAAACCTTTTTTTTTTTACTAGTTATATTTTGCAACTTTCCAAATTACTGCAATGTAAACATGGTATTAAGTTCTATTCTATTATTAAACTTTCCTCTCTTGTACTATATATTTCTTAATTTTACAGAAATTTTTTTTATGAAAATGCATTGTAGTAAGGAATCAACTATTCTTGCAGTTACATATATTCTGTCATAACAATTTTCAACTGTATGTTGCATTTTGCTGGCTGGTGAGATTTTCTAGAAATTCCTCAGCCCTGTATATATATAATGATAAATATGCATGAAATATATATGGTAGAAATGATTATAAGAGACGGATAGTTATTGCCATTTGGTACTTTTCGGTTAGCCAGGCGCCAGTTTTATATAGTATTCCCGTTATGCGTTTTTCGAAGGGCGCTGCGCCCTGCCCTTTTTTATTTAAGGGTCATTCCATGTCAAATCACCCAGAATTTTCTAAAAATGACACCCACCGCTTTCAATTTTGATAAAATTTGGTGAATTTGTAGACTTTTTAATGCTGATTCCAAAGATGTCAATCATATTGAAATTGATCAAATGGTTTGTGAGTTATGAGCTGTTAAATGTCTTCCAAGATGGCCGATTTGCCGCCATTTTGAATAGCACACATAACAACATAAAAGTCTTTAACTCCTTTCAGGTTTAAGCTAGAACTTTCAAATTTTTTTTGTTTTGTTCAGAATAAAGTAAACTTTCATTTAAATAGATTTTTGTACAGCTGCTTCCATTAAAATGCTGTCAGAAAATGACCTTTTGTCATTTTTTCAATTAAAAAAGGGTGTAACTTCAATGTCTGATTTCCCCCATTGTTCCCCCTTCAATTTTCATCTAATTGCATAAATAGGCAGCTCAATGTGTGTTTTGATGCCTGATAAAAAAATTTTAATGGGCAGTTCACAGATATTTTGTTTAAAGAAGAATTTCAATTTTACTAACCTTCCAAAAGTAACGGAAAACACAAGATAATGTTGCTATTTCTTTTATTGCCAAAAATACCATACATCTTTACACAAAAAAGTTTGATAAGGTTTTATCTTACTTAAAGATATATATTTTTTTAATGTGGCTGAAAACAAGGGGAATCCTACAGGAATAAATAGGAATGCTAATAATGAATTCCTACAAGACATAAAAGTATTTGCATGACAAATTGAAATCTATTGCAAAGTTTCAGTAAATTATAAGTAAAAAAGAAATGATAGAAAAACTTCTAAAAATAGTCACATTTTATAGCAAAATATACTTGTATATTATATAAAATATGATAAAATTATAACTCTTAAATTAAAAATACAGTAAATAAACATTATCGTACTTTAAAATTATACAAAGTAAGATTTAGCACATACACGGTAAAAATACTATTAAAAATATATCTACATCAATAACAATTTAAAGTAACGATAATTAATAAAAAAATTAACTCTATTGTAATATTGATGAAAAATAACAAAATTGTTTTATTTGAAATTTGTTTGTTCCCTTTATCTATCAATCTTATTTCCTTCTTATTTCATGTTTTGCTCACTTGGTGCTTATTAAAGCACTGGATGGATGACTAAGTTTATCTGTTCTACCAGTTGTAGTATTGATGTCACATGCACAAAGGATATGATTGAAAGGCACAACACAACTCATTTTCTGGCCAATAATACGAAGGTGATGGGCCATGTGAATGCATGAATTTAACAGTTATATCCCCTTCTTCTTTGTGGACTTCTGAAACTAAGCCTATATACCAATTCGATTCATATATACATGCTACCTATAACTGTTAAGAGATGGAATATGCAAAGTCTTTTTTATATTTCTATCAAAAGATGAAAAAACAGAAAATGTTTCATCTTATTCTTTTTCCATTTATTAATAAGTTTCCTGTAGATTCAAAATAATGCATACTAGGGCTGGGCAATATCAAAATTTTAATATCTTAATATATCGCTGACCAAATATCGATATATTTTAATTCATATGTCACTCTATTATAGGGTCGTAAATGTAACTGTTCTCTGTATGTACAAGAAATATCTATAAATTGTACTTGCTTCTTGAAAATCTATCTATTCCGTCAGCAATAACTGTACACGTGCTTTCAATTTCAACTCATAGGGAAACAAATCACAATAGTCAACCACTGGTGTGGAGTCCACAAGGGATTGTATCAGAAATGCCCGATCCTCGAACGAGTCTTTCAATTTCGATTCCCAACAAACTCAGATGAACAAAGCGGTACATCAGAACAGTAAACTGTTCGCCTATATTCTGGTATGTGCGCGACATCTGCACAAAACCGCAAATATCATGGAAGGATTGAAATCTCAATATCATTACCGTGGTCTTAAAGAAATATCGGTATTAAAGTACATCGTCCAGCCCTAATGCATACTATGTGTTCCAGGAATTGTTGTAGCAAGTTGCAACCGCTGAGACATGTGCAGTTTTAACATGTCACTTTTGTGATGATAAAAATGTTATACTTTCAATGTTTTGTCTGCAATATTCATACGTCATAATCACATTTGGAATTTGCCTATTCAGCAGCCTTTGCAGACTTGCTTTTGTCACAAGTCTTTTAACAGTCTCTCCCATCCCATCACAAACAGGTTTTCTATGACTTGTAGCAAAAAAGTTCCATTTTGCTTCTCCACCAAAATCATGTTCATGGTTACATAGAGGTTCAAAAATGTTTTGCATTTTTTCTATTGGGCAGCACAGCCATGAGTAAACTATTCTACATTTGTAACTAAGGGATACTTATTATTTAAATACTGCATGATTAATTTTTGAGTCTGATAAACCATGGTATAGCATGGTCCATATCATCTGAAAGCTAGCATGCAAAAGCTTTTACTTTTTAAGCTGCTTTCATTTTCCTTTATATAGAATTCAACTGTATGTAAAATACAGTATCCATGTGTCCAATGGTAGCCTTATGCTTCATCCTGCAATACAAAAGAAAAATTCTTACTAAATCTATTTCTATGAGAACCTCATGACTAGTAAGTTCTTTTTTTCTTTTTTTCAAAATAAACACTTTTTGGGACTTGGATATGTATCTATGGGGTATAAGCTTTCCAATCTTTTTAAGAATAAGATGGATGAAATCATCCAAAGCAGAATTAAGTGATGTTAAACCTACTCTGCCAGTTGATACCCACTGTTTATATTCAACTGCATCTTCAGGTTCAAAGTCTGGAAATTTTAACTTTGAAAATTTTCAAGAACATCTTTCTTGGAACATTTGCTGCATATACGTAACATACAATCCCTATTATTAGAATTAGAAACCAATTTCTGGATTCAACATTGATATCTTTCTTCAATCCATGCTGTTGCAATAAATAACTGAACATTCTGATGTATTGTGCACACGCAAACAGAATGTGTGCTAGAACATCCAATTAAGACACAATGCTTAGGTCGCAGGTTAGCAAATTTTGAAAACCTAATTTTAATTATTGGTAGGAAATTTCGATCGAAATTGGACATACAGTTCATCCAGATTGCAAAGAAGAAGCCTTTTTTGAACATGGACATTTTTCTTTATGCTGACCTTACCTTTCTGACCAGTCATGAGATGTGAAAATTCATCATCTTCATAAAATTCTTTTACAGATTTTATAGTGTCTTGAGATAACCTCTTTCTAATCGCTCAACAGGTGATGCTGTTATACAGCATTTTGTACGATTTCCGCAATGGCTCTAACTCGAGAATCAATGCGTTGATTTTCATCAAAGTTCAGATTCACTTAGTCCTTGATATGAGTTGGTGCTGACTATGTTTTGGTGTAAATCTCCCAACAGGTGGCACTGCTATGCTTCATTTTTCCTGACTCCCGCAATAGTTTTATCTCAAGAAATAATGCACAGATTTTAATCAAACTTCAGATTCAGTTACCAAGCTGACTTGAGTTGTTGCTTATTAGGTTTTAGTATATATAGGCCAACAGGTGGTGTTGCTATGCAGAATTTTTCACAATTTCCGCCACAGCTCTACTCAAAAATTAATGCATGGATTTTCACGAAACTTCAAATTCAGTTAGAAGTTGACATAAATCGTTGCTGATTAGATTTTGGTGTAAATCATCTAACCAGTGGCGCTGCTATGCTGCATTTTTCAGGAAGTATTAACATGAATGAGATAGAAGAAAGTTTTGGCATTGCCACATCCAACTAGTTTACTTATAATTTACTGAAACTTTGCAATAGGTTTCAATTTGTCATGAAAATACTTCTATGTCTTGCAGGAATTCATTATTAGCATTCCTATTTATTCCTGTAGGATTCCCTTTGTTTTCAGCCACATTAAAAATATATATATCTTTAAGTAAGATAAAACCTTATCAAACTTTTAGGTGTAAAGATGTATGATATTTCTGGCAATAAAAGAAATAGCAACGTTATCTTGTGTTTTCCGTTACTTTTGGAAGGTTAGTAAAATTGAAATTCTTCTTTAAACAAAATATCTATGAACTGCCCATTAAAATTTTTTTATCAGGCATCAAAACACATTTTGAGCTGCCTATTTATGCAATTAGATGAAAATTGAAGGGGGAACAATGGGAGAAATCAGCCATTGAAGTTACACCCTTTTTTAATTGAAAAAATGACAAAAAGTCATTTTCTAACATCATTTTAATGGAATCAGCTGTACAAAAATCTGTTTAAATGAAAGTTTACTTTATTCTGAACAAAACAAAAAAAATTTGAAAGTTCTAGCTTAAACCTGAGAAGAGTTATAGACTTTTATGTTGTTATGTGTGCTATTCAAAATGGCGGCAAATCGGCCATCTTGGAAGATGTTTAAAAGCTCATAACTCACAAACCGTTTGATCAATTTCAATATGATTGATATTTTTGGAATCAGCATTAAAAAGTCTACAAATTGTCTGATTTTTATCAAAATTGGTGATGGTGGGTGCCATGCTCTGGGTGATTTGACATGGAATGACCCTTAAGTGTCAATGTGCCCTGCCCTATTTTGCATAAGTAACGACCGCCCTGCCCCATTTTGCAAAAGTAACGACCACCCTTCCCTTTTTATAAGTGAAAAATGCGCACTGCCCATTTCTCAAAACGTACTTTGCACCCCGTAATGTCTTGAAAGAAAAAAGCCTTATTTTTCTACCCTTTATGGAAAAAAACACGTGGATGCTTCAAAAACAAGTGATTCACTTGTCAGGTGGCGATAATCGGACCCTCCCCACGCATAGCTAGAACAGGTGCAGGAACCCCAATTCATTGTGTATTCAAGATTTCAACATTCCGCACTGCATTCTGATCTGTATCCCCACATTCCAACGTGTCTATATTTGCAGTTTAAAAATCGCTCCACTAGTTCACATGGTTATTAAATACAATTCATCTAGATATGCCTTCATCGAATTGTAAGAAGAAATTACTGGAAGATGCAAGAAAAAAAAAGAAGGAAAATCGTGCAAAAAATTAGCGGATATGTTCATAGTAAAAGTATTATTTTTGTTCAGTTTTATTTTATTTAAATATTTGTATTGAAATTTATTTACAACAAAATTGAAAATATGCAAAACTAGCTTAACTTTTATTGCATTATATTTACAAATCATGATTTCGATGTAGACTAAAAAAAAATAATAAATTCTTTAAACATAGAGAAGTACATTATCAGATGCAAGCTGATAACGGCCGCATTTCTGTTATCTGAACAACTAAACTGCAAATGTCATCTTTTTATTGGGGTAACCTTAACAGTGGGGTTTATTTTTAGAGGGTTCTAATTTTCTGAAAACTTATTATATTTTAATAGAAATTTGGCAAGCAGCTTAATTTATTATCATTTGAACTCTCTCAAAATTTGAATGCAATCAGATAATTAACAAAAGATATATAATATATATTAATAGTATGGAAAAGAAAAGGTTAGCTTTCCGTTCTTTATGAATTATTATTTCTGCTTGCAGATGACATTAAGAAAAATATTTTTCTCAACTCAATAATGCGGAACTTTGATACATTCACAGTCAATGTATCTCACAAAAAAAATTGTCAATTGGCAAGTCATTGAAAAGAATTGCAAGAAAAATTGTTAATTTCGCCTATCAGTAATTAAAAATAGTGGGATTCATCAATTAGTCATTGAAAAAAATTGCAAATTTTGTTAATCGGTTGCTGATAAAAATTGCGAGCATAGTCAATCAAATGTGCCCCCCACCCGAAAAAAAAATGCGAATTTCGTCAGTTTATCACTTAAAAGATTTGGCATTTAGTTCTTCATTAATCAGTTGCGAAAAAGTAAAAAGTCACAAATTTCGTCAATGTATCTCTGAAAAACGCCAATCGGTCGATAGGGGGGGGGGGGGGGGACAGATTTTTCCAACTGGTTGTTGAAAAACATATATATACACATATATATGTAAATTTTGTTAAGCACTTGGAGCAAAAAAATATGATTTTCTTTACTCAGTCGCGACAAAAAATAAAAGCGCTATTCGATTTCATTGCTTCTAACTAAGAGAACTTGCTAATTCCATGCATCTAAGATTAAAATGATTTTGTGAATATATCAGAAAGTGTATTTGCTTTCGATGTAAATACTTATTTAACGAAAAATCAGGATTTTAATTCTAATTCATTAAAAGTTTTGAAAAGTATAGTCTTGATGGCAAGTTTAAAGAATTCACCATGCTAACATTTATATAACCAGTAATTTGCAGGATTAAATATAAATTTCTTAGTAATCATTAGAAGATATTTTAAGATTATTCTTTTCTACTTTTATTCCACCCGACCCTTTCTTTTCTGTAATTTTCTTTCAAAATTAATTTCTAATGAAAACAAAAACTTCTAGCTTCCGTCGCCTCTCTGTAAGAAACCTCATGACCTTTTTTTTTCTCTCTCTCTCTCTGGACTGTGCAGAGATAAAGACCACAAATACATGACTCATGTAAACTACGCAAGAGGATACAAGTGCGGGGTCATAGGTTGTTTTCATTTTTTCTTTCTTTTTCTTTTATTGCTTTAGGTTGTTGCAATCTCAAATGAATAAAATAATTAAGAGTTAGAAAAAAATTCTTTTAAAATATATTTGCAATGGGCAGATTGATTTAAAATGGACTTACAAGTTCTATTTAATTAAAGTACTTCAGACGACATTTTAAAATTTCAAGCCGAGGGGGGGGGGGGGGGAACACAGTAAAGATTTGTTTTGGGTCGGGACCAGATTTTTTCCGAACCTGACCCAGGGCGGGCGGACACTAATTTTTTTCCATTGCAGATCGGGTTTACTTTAAATGCTTTGGGTTTGGTTTTAACTGCTTCCGGACTGGATTTTTCAGAAAATCTTGAATTGAATCTTGGAAAAATGCGATTTTTTTCAAAAAGCCGCAGAAAAGACCCGATTTTCGTCAAAAGTCCATGGGAAAGACGCGATTTTCGTAAAAGCACTGCTGAAAAAAAAAAACTAAAGATTCGTCAAAGTGCTCAGGAAAAGATGCGAAATCTTTAAAAATTTCATGACCAAACAGGCATGCAAAGAAATTCGTTGTTTATTTCCGCAATACTTTGACAAAATTAGTGACTTACTGTAAACGCTCTTTGAATTTTTTTTTAATCATTTGACAGATTTTGCGTCATTTTTTACAATAGATATTTCCATGACCTTTTAGAAAAAAATATAAATTCCCTAACTTTTCCTATATATTTAAAAAATCCCCTGACTTTCTATGACTACTTCTAAATTCCCCACTTTCCAGATTTTCCATGATGCTGGAAACCTTGTAAATATAGTACAATTCCAGTTCACCTTGATACTGCACTGAAAATAATCCAGCTGAAGGCACGGAATGTACCTTTTTAAAATTCTCCTTTCAAAAAGTGTTCTTTTACTTGACAAAAAGTGCCCTTTTGCTTGACAAAAAAGTGCCCTTTTGCTTGACAAAAAAGTGCCCTTTTCAGTAAATGCATCCTGCCCTTTTTCAAAAGAAATGTGAACACTAGTTTTATATATGCATGTACATATATACATATATTACAAGTATATATATACCGGGTGTCCCAAAAAGGACTGACTGATTTTAAAATTCAATAACTTCCAAACGGTGACAGATATCAAAAAAATTCTTGCAGTAGGGTTATGCATAAGGTCAAAAGTTTTATTACAGTGATTTTCGATTTTAGTTCGAATTACAAACAATAGATGGCGCTGTAAGCAATAGTCGCTAAATACAGGCTCGATTTTTGGTCCTTTCTGTTGTTCCATGCAGAAAAAGGAGATGGAAATGTAATATCCGGGCCACGAAGTACCAAAAATCGAGCCTGAATTTAGCCTCTATTGATCGCAGCGCCATCTATTGTTTGTAATTCGAACTAAAATCGAAAATCACTGTAAAAAAACTTTTGACTTTATGCATAACCCTCCTGCAAGAATTTTTTTAATATCTGTCACCGTTTGGAAGTTATTGAATTTTAAAATCAGTCAGTCCTTTTTGGGACACCCGGTATATATTGTATGTATTCACATGTATATTATGCATATACCGGGTGTCCAAAAAAGGACTGACTGATTTTAAAATTCAATAACTTCCAAACGGTGACAGATATTAAAAAAATTCTTGCAGGATGGTTATGCATAAAGTCAAAAGTTTTTTTACAGTGATTTTCGATTTTAGTTCGAATTACAAACAATAGATGGCGCTGTAAGCAATAGTCGCTAAATACAGGCTCGATTTTTGGTCCTTTCTGTTGTTCCATGCAGAAAAAGGAGATGGAAATGTATTATCCGGGCCACGAAGTACCAAAAATCGAGCCTGAATTTAGCCTCTATTGATTGCAGCGCCATCTATTGTTTGTAATTCGAACTAAAATCGAAAATCACTGTAAAAAAACTTTTGACTTTATGCATAACCCTCCTGCAAGAATTTTTTTAATATCTGTCACCGTTTGGAAGTTATTGAATTTTAAAATCAGTCAGTCCTTTTTGGGACACCCGGTATATAGTATGTATATATAACACTGGCGCCCGGCTAACCGAAAAGTACCTGCCATTTTAACTAAATTTTCTAAAGTGACAAAATGCTAAAATATTTCCTAAACAGAAAATGTTTTATAGGCTACTTTATGCAAGATAAAAGCTGCAGTGGCAAATTATTACTGTTTTAAAAATGGATAATGATAACAATTTATTTTAAAAAGCTTATTTCTCATGATTTATTAAGCAAGAATTCAGTTTGTTACTTCCTTATTATTGCAGCTTCTGAAAATGAATCGCCAAGTGACAAGATGATTAAGTTTGGTTGTAAAATCTCGCTGTTTGAATTAATACATACATAATCCATATTAGAGGTCTGCACGGGCCGGAATTTCCAGGCCCGGGCCCGGCCCGAACGAAAGCTATCTTGGCCCGGCCCGTTTGCATTTTTACAGTTCTCGGCCCGGCCCGGCCCAACACAATTACACACAAAAAAAAAAAAATCCGTTTTTTCTCAACATACAATTAAGATTCTTTTAATGAACTACTTAATACTACATATGAACTACATACATATTTATGGGAACATTTTACAGTATATTTTACATAACTATGATGTTCGGAAAACAGAGAGCACACAATAGTAAACATTAACGATTACTTACAGTGTTTTAGTCATCGTGTCTACAGACATTTCAAAATGGAAATAAGGATTCATTAAAAGATTAATGTAGTTCAGAATAAAGGATTAAAAACATGATAATTTTTGAAGCTGTATAATAAAAAGTAGATTTGTGAAAATATTTCTCTCATTTTTAAGGCTTTTCTCAAATCCAAAGGAGCTACATTTCGACACATTTATGAATTCTTTTCTTTTCGGAAACGCGTAAGATTGGCAGGTATTCTTATTCAGAAGCTATGTAAATGTCGTTTTTTTTCAAAGATAAAAGCAATATATCTTTCTGAAAATACTGTCAAAGTTAGCGTTTTGAATTGAATTTCCGGAAGCGATAGCACAGGAAAGGGGAAAAACGTACAGTCACGTGACAGTAATCTCTGTTATCTCTGTAAGTAATTTATCAAATATGGAAAAAGCTATTCGTTTCCAAATGCCTTCAATAGGCAGGCCTTTCAATTTTATGCCTTTATAGTTAAAAATTTTGTCAGAAAATGTGTCTGAAAGCTTCGCATTGTTGAGCAGTGAATATGAGAACCACCTTAAGGTATATTTCCAAAGATACTGTTAAGAGAAGTTCATTATCACTATTAATACTACAAAACACAATGACTGTTCTACACATCCTGAGATCGATTAAGACCAATTCCGTCCCGGCACGAGTCTTCTGAAAAAAAAAATTAAACTCGGAATCAGACATCTTGTAACTGTACGATGTCAATCTCTACGATGGGCATGTTACATTTCTGTAATGATGTTGTTAAACTCGCATCGGCTCGTGACGCACATTTATACTTCTCGAGAAAATCATATTAATTGAAAATGGCTCGTATTTTATCTGCTTCGCTTGAATTCTTAATTGATTAATTTTTTTTATTGGCCCGGCCCGTTTATTTTGTCTGTCGGCCCGGTCCAGCCCGTTGATAAAATTGTCCTAATTCTGCCGGCCCGGCCCGTTTGAAAATTGGCCTTCATTCTGCCGGCCCGGCCGGGCCGGGTACGGGGCTCGGGCCAAGCCCGGGCCCGTGCAGACCTCTAATCCATATACAGAGTTTCCCCAGGTTTAAAAAGGAGGAGGGTGTTGCTTGTGGATAAAAGGGCACTTTTTAGATTCTAAAGTGCAAGTTTTTGGGTTTTTTAGACTTTTTTTTTTTTTTTTTAAAGACGCTTTTAATATTTAAAATTCAAAGGACTTTTTTCAAGTCAACAATGAGGAAGTTTTTACTATGTAAACAAATTTTTTTTAATAAAAAAGATTTGGAGTGCTAATTATTTAGATAAGGGGCAAGAAGGATGCTAATTTTTTGGATGAGAGTGCTATTTTGTAAATAAAAGGGCACAGCATCTTCCTGAAACTGTCTAGGAGAAACTGCATATTATGTATGTATTATTTATTTGTGTGTAAATGCATTCATATACGCTATAATAATAAAGTTGTGAATGCAACAACATTTTGTATGGTATGTGTGCTATTTCATGTATGTACTACTTTGTGTATTATTATATTATTATTTTTTGTGTACATATATATCTTAAGTATATGCGCATATGTTTTTTTTTCTTCCTCTATGTCTATAGCACATTTCCATTTCACAAGCTTGACAACATCTTTGGCACCTATGAACATTCTCGCCGGATTTCTCACAATCATTTAAATAAGTTTATAAACTTGAAATAAGAACTATATACAGCCATAAAAAAAAAAAAAACTATCTGGCATTACTTTATTGCCTTATTGTAATGCATGAAAAAAGAGTTACAATTATAGTGACACCTAGTACAATATTACTTCTAATAGGAAAATTGGCCAATTTCGAGAAGCACCAAGGCTAAAGCCTCATAAGTGGGTATGTCACTAAGCTTGGCATCAAATAATAACAACGTTGACAACAAAGTGGTGGTGTTTATGAAATTATAAGAGTAGGTATGAGAGCAGCTATCAATCAATAAATGTCTGGCATATTCATTGAATGTTTAGGAAATACCATGGAAGTAAAAATAATCCATATTCCCTGTTTCATGAGAAATATGTACTGAATATTTAGGAATAGATTTAATTTTTCCTGAAAACAATCAATTTTACCAAAATAAATTATGCAAAATACATTAAATTTTGTCATATTTTTCATACTGGATAGTAAATTGTCAAATAACATATCATAACGTAAATATATTTCAAAACTAACAACTGAAATACGTTGCGATAGTTAAAGGGATGAATATTTTATTGTGCAATGTATTATATAATCATCTGAAAAAAAAAAAACAGGTTGCAACCAGAGTTGTATAATATAGACGCATGCTGTGTGCGGAAAATTTTTTGCAAAATTCGCAACTTTTGCAGAAAATTTCTTAGAAAAAAAAAAAACGTAATTTTTGTTCTTGTATTTTTTTTTTTTTTTTAAATACCGAAAAATTAAAATGTTCAACAATTTTATGTATGAGTTATATATTGTTTGCCAGCGTGATTCTGTTCCGAATTTTCTGAAAATAAAAAAAAATCGGCCAACAGCCCGAAAATTCAGACATAAAAAAATATCACTAAAATATATTGCAGATTTCAACAAATGGTCGCCGAAAATAAACAATTTCGTCAATCAGTCGCAGAAAAAATAACCAATTTTGTCAAAGCATCGCGGGAAAAGAACGCGAATTTCGACAAAGGACCGCAGAAAAAAACTGAAATTTCTTTAAAGAATCGTGGAAGAAAAAATAATTTTCTCGAAGAATCGCAGGATAAAAAACGAATTTTATAAAAGCATAGCGGAAAAAGGCGCGAATTTTGTCAAAGGATCGCGAAAAAAACGCAAATTTCATAAAAGATTCACGGAAAAAACTAATTTCGTCAAAGGATCACGAAAAAAACATGAATTTTGTAAAAGGGCCGAGGAAAATGCGCGCATTTAGTCAAAAGGATCACAAAATCACAAATTGCTTCAAAAGGTCACAGAAAAAACGCAAATTTCATCAAAGTATCGCAGAAAAGAGCAAATTTCGTCTAAAAAGTGCAGGAAAAAACAAATTTTGTAAAAGCATAGCGAAAAAAGCGCGAATTTTGAGAAAGGATCGCAAAAAAAAACTCTGCAAATTTCGTAAAAGAATTGAGGAAAAAAACTAATTTCGTCAAAGGATCGCGAAAGAAACACGAATTTCATAAAAGGGCTGCGCAAAAAGCACTCATTTCGTCAAAGGATCGCGAAAAAAACACGAATTTCGTCAAAAGGCCACAGAAAAATATTCTCGAAAAAAGCGTTAAATTCGTCAGAAGATCGCGAAAAAAATGCAAATTTCCTCTAAAGATTGCGGAAAAAACTCATTTCGTCAAAGGATAGGAGAAAAAAGCGCATTTTGTCAAAGGATCGCGAAAAAATAGCGTGAATTTCGTCAAAGAATTGCGAAAAAAAATGCAAATTTCCTTAAAAGATCACGGAAGAAAACTCATTTCATCAAAGGATAGGAGAAAAGAGCACATTTTGTCAAAGAATCGCGAAAAAACAGCGTGAATTTTGTCAAAGAATTGTGAAAAAAAAAACGCAAATTTCGTCAAAAAATCGCTGAAAATGGAAATTTCACAGGACTACAAAAAATCCGGCTAAAATAAAAAAAAGCCAGGTCAGTGGCTTTTATTGGTTTTAACCGGCCTTTTTTGGCCATAATTGGCTTTTATACAATGAAGCATTGTAATTATAAACTACACATTTTAAAGTGTTTTTAATTAGTTAATAAGTAACCGAATTTCTTAATAATGAGGACATTAATACTGGAATAAAGCTTAGATAATTTTGCTAGTAATTTGTAGTCAGAATTGCAAATATGTCAGCTAAATTTTAAAAGGGCCATACCAACTGCCATTTTTTTTTCATTTTTACTGCTTTATAAAATTAAAGAGGACAATAGTTACTTAGTTACATGTTTTATTACTTAATTTTAAGAGCTATTAATATACAAATCTTATTTTATTCCTAGTAAACATTTAAAATTATATGTAGTCATAAAAACACCATTTCTCACTATTAAAAACATTATGAATAGCATATGCATGAATATGCTTAGCAACAAACTTTTCAAAATTTTATTTAGAGATTTTTTTTTTCTTGTTTAAATGCTCTATTTTTTATACAGTTATGTACCACTCTCCTCAAGTAGTATTACATCCTTTCTAATTTCTCTTTTAACACATTATAACTTAATCTCTCCATATGGACACATAAGAATATTTCCATTTTGATGTGCTACATTTTGTCATTAATTAAATATAATCTTTAAAATGTGTAGTATATATGGAGCTATGTAATATAGAATTTTAAAACACCAGTTTGGAGCCTAACTTATGTTCTTTTCAATGTTTATATATATACAGTAGACTCCCTTAAATCCGCACAGCTTGGGACCAGAGGTTGTGCAGATTTTAGAATTTTGCAGATTTCTGGTCATTGATTTGTTTACATTTTTGAAACATTAATTTGATTGGTAGTTAAGCAAGGGAAATTATAATGAATGCTTACAATAAAGTGAAACATTAAAATAAGTAAAATATTAAAATAATTTATTCGTTTAAAAGTAAGTAATTATTAAAATAATTATGTAAAATAAAAATGTTACGAATGAAATCGATTCAATTCAATTCCAAAAGTCCTATGCTGCCATCTAGTGATAGCAAGGAGAACAGTGTTAATGCTATTATCAGCATATATAGCTTATTGTGCTCACTGTAACTTTTTTCATTGTTATTTAGAATCCTGAATGCTTTTCTTATACTGCTTTGTATGTTTAGAAATAAATTTGTCTATAATTTAAAAAAAAATTCCGCGAACAATAATTTTAAAATAGCGTTTCGGTTCGTGGATTTTTCCATTTCGAACCCTGGAATTTTTGATATAGATATGCTAATTTATATCAAAATCAAAAGTAATGTAAATTTATTTAGTAATAAATCAGCTGTAATAGCCAAAAGAGATTGATTAACAAAAAATTTTGTAAAAAAAAACATTGCAGTAGTCGCCGATTTCGGCGCCGTCTTGAATTTTGTTCCTGCAACTTAACTGCAAATTTCATTGTTTACATCTGAAAAAAAAAATACGTGGATTTTAGGCATTCGCGGATTTGAGGGAGTCTACTGTATATATATATATTATATATATATAGGGTAGATGTGCCAGTAATGGACACCCTTAAGGAATTTCTTTAAAAATTATTTTTTTATTAATAGTTATAATTATTATATTCCAGTTTTTTCAATATTATATTAATCTATCAACAATATTTAACCATTCTTATAGCCTCATTTCCCCATATGATTAGAAATTTAATTCTAAATAACAGAAACATATCAAAACACCCAAAAGCCCAGTAATGGACACCCTCTGGCCCAGTAGTGGACACCCTCTGTTCCATTAATGGACACCCCATAAAAAGTAATAAATATAATTGTTTTTATGACTGTATTTAGAACCAGAATTTAATGAATACATACTAATGAAACAAAATAGTTATTTTTAAATAAATTTAACAATTAGGATACCAGTAATTAATAAAATATTTGTGATAATCATTTACTGTTTGCATCAATTATTGTAATTATCACAAGATCAATGTTTTAATTATTTTAGATGGATAGTTTAAAATACTAAATATCAGACAATTACAGCTATCAAATTATTGAAACATTGGTGGATTTAAAAGGTAATAAAAAAAAAAGAAGTTTTGGAATATTAATGTTTAGTTTTGTGTCACTATTTTTAACAATCTTCCAGAGATTACTTGATATATCATTTATAATAATTAATATTACAAACATGAAAGAAATGATATTGTGAGTTGAATATTTTAAATACTAAATAAAATAATTTCAAAATAAAACTGTAGAACTGATGTTTGAGGCCACTGATCTGCAGATTTACTAGTTTCATGAATATTACCTATAACTTTCATTAATAGTATTACATTTTTTTTTTTTTTAATAAAGAAACATTTAAGACAGAAAATGGATTTTTAATAGCTTCTGTAACTTAATTGTTTTTATTTAAATGGAGAGGGATTAAGCCCTATGAGCCCCTCTTTGACTGCGCTCTTAAACAGCATTTTCTGCTTCCTGGCTGGTTTGATTGCCAGATTATAAAATATGTGAGGTATATATATATATGTATTAAATAAAAAATAATAATAAATAAAATAAAATATCAAAATTTTATTAATCGTATAAAGTAACTTAAAAGCAGCTATTTATAAAAGTTTTGGTGTTATTACATTTTGGTAAGTATAATTTAAAAATTAAATTGGATTATTTAGGTTTGCAGTTAAGCCAAAGTATTTTATGCACTATAAACATTACTAAAATTGCATTTTTAGCAATGTCTACAGGGGTGTCCATTACTGGAAAATGACTAATTAACTATCCCAGTAATGGACACCCCCTCTTAAAACCTTAAAAAGAAATGAAATTTTGTAAATAGCCATTAGTATATAAAATTCAAAGTTTTCTATTGCTACTCAATCAAAAACATTCAAATTTTGCAAAAAAATAAATAATATATAAATTAATTAAACGAAGCCAGCTCTTAACCTCTTCATTAAGATTTTCACAAAAAAACAGCAAAACTTTGAAACATTATCTTCTGCTTCCTGATTGGTTTGATTAAAAGTGTCAACAATAACATAGTTTTATAAAACATACAAGGGGGAATTATAAAAAAAATAATTAAAGCTAAATATTTATTAGTTATTTTTTTATGAACCAAAAACATCAAGGGGTGTCCATTACTGGAAGGGTGTCCATTACTGGCACATCTACCCTATATATATATATATATATATATATTTTTTTTTTTCAGACTAATGCCTTCTAGAAGTTATTTGACAAAATTTAATAAAAATCCATAATTTCTTTTAGTAGAAAATATTTATAAGTGCATTAAAAATTAATTGATCCAAATTTAAAACGAATTAACTGTAAACCAACTTCAAAAAATAAAAGCTGGCTTTTTTAAGTGGTTAAGTTAAAACCAAAAAAGCCGGCCGGCTTTTTTTGGCCTGGCTAAAAGCCGGCAACCCTGAAATTTCGCCAAATGATCGCGGAAAAAACGAGAATTTCGTCAAAGGGCCACAATAAAAACTCATCGATCTGTTTAATGGTGGTACCTATGAATGGACCTCTCCCTACAAAATGTGATTCAGTTGTTTCAGAAGCAATGTCCATTATTTCTGTGAACAGAGCGACTGACATTTTGTGAGAAGAGATCACAATATTAAGGATTGGACTGTTTCTAAATCAATTGACAAAATAACTGATAAGAGTTCCCCTTCTTATCATGGATTTTTAACTTTATTATTTTTTGTAACCAAGATGAATATTCTGTAATTAATATTAATTATTTTTTTATTTAAATGGTAATTATTTTGAAACTACTGTTTTTAATTCATACCGTCAAAGTAATATAACACGTTATTTTATTGAACATTAAATTAATTTGCAAAAAGTTTTTGGCCCAATATCTATGTGCGCAGAAAGTTTTTGGTTGTATACAAGTCTGGTTGCAACAATGAAATTAGAAATTTGCGCCAAGCCGCGCTCAATAAAATATGTCAATTAGTAACAAAGCTACTTGTGGAACTTATCTATTTAATTGAACACATACATCTGACTTGACTTATGGAACTTACTCCAACAGTAAAATAAATACAAAACCTGTACAAGCGTAACATTGGATAAAATATTAATACGAAATATATAGAAATAAAAGTGTTTATTTCTTTAAAGTGCAACTGCATAATACTAAAAATGGATTAATAAACAAAAACATTATCCTGTGAAATTAAATTATAATTAATACATACAATTTTATTTCAACTCGTGAATAATTAATATCATAGTCAGATTTTACAAATCCACCACAGCCAAATAAATCGTCACACAGTACATAATCAACTAAAAATATGTAGAAAAGTTGCACAACTAAAGATAAATTTAAACACATTTTTATTTTTCAAAACAACAAGTGGACTAAAGATTACGACACAATTAGTGATTCACGACACAAACAAATCATTTTCTGGGATTTGACAACAGAGCGAGATTCATTCACAATTTATTAAATCACAAAATTATCCATGGATCTGTTCTGTTCAGAAGTGCAGCGCACACCGCGCACTCGCACAGAAGTTTTTGGCATGGAGTAAATCTTATCGAAGAAAGGAATTTTAAAATAATTCTTTAAAATAATTTTAAAATTACGGGGTATTTTTACGGTTTAAAACAGGTAAAACCCACGACTATATTTCTTTATCCTTCCAAAACATGGTTTTCATAACAGAAATACATGCCTATGTTCACTCAGATAAACATCACGTGACCTACACTGTTAAAAATATCATGAAAAATTACCTCTGTTTTTAAAGGCTATCTATTTTCTGACCAATGAGAACGCTACATAAAAAACTTATGGGGCTCTTTCATTGGTCAGAAAATAGATAGTCTTTAAAAACAGAGGTAATGTTTCACGATATTTTTAACAGTATACTTTGTCTACTTTAGCCCGAGGGGACGCTCAATGAGAAAAACTGTGCACGAGATTATGGAATCACCTTGATTATAGCTGATTGTTATGATGACATGTGATTATCACAGACTTCTCATATAAGTAGACTCCAATGTGTAATGTATTTTATAGGTTTGCACCTGATGGCAGTACATACTATGTAATAGTACTACTACTTTAACTTGGTGGTCTCGTGGTGTTCTAATAAAATTGCTAACTAAGATATATCATGGTGTCAGAAGTGGGATTTGAACCCACGCCCACATTCGTGGCCATCAATGAACTGTGACATTGAAACTTTTATTGAGAAATGTAAAACTTGCCAGCAACATCAGCGTAACAATCAAAAGGAAGTTTTGCTTGATCAAGATGTTCCAGAGAAGCCCTGGAAAAAGGTTGGTTGTGATTTTTTTTATCTAAAAGGCCAGCAATATCTGTTATTAATTGATTATTTCTCAAATATGCTGAAGTCCCAATAGTTAAGAATAATACTGCACCAAATGTCATAATTGCCTTCAAATCTATTTTTGCAAGACATGGAATTCCAGAGGAGTTGATCAGCGATACGAGCCGTTAATTCCCAAATTGGCTCATCCGATCTCAGTAATCTGATCCTTCGTTAATATTAATATTTTAGATTACTTTACTGTGATTTTGATCAAATTTAACAAAATAAATCAATTTAAATCATTATAATTGCATTCTATTTTACATTACACTACTTCATAAGAAAATAAATATAATTTTCTACTATATAAATATCAGTTTTAGCCAATCAGATTGCTGGGCTCGGTTGAGCCAATTTGGGAATTAACGGCTCGTATCAGCGATGGGGGACCACCATTCAATTCAGAGGAAGTGAAATTTTTTTTTAAAGAATGGAATGTGGAACATAATCTCACATCACCATACTTTCCTAGAGCTAACGGTCAAGCTGAAAGAGCCGTGCAAACAATAAAAAAATCCCTAATTAAGGCATTACAGGATGGAAAAGATCTATATATGGTCTTATTAGACTATCGTATTCAACCATCTCAAGATCTCCCCTCTCCAACTGAACTATTAATGGGCAGACGACTAAGGTCTCTTTTGCCATGTCATCCAGAAAAACTTAGGCCAAATTTTCCGTTAGCTGAAGCAAAGGAGTCTTTAGAGAAGCGACAGATGATTCAAAATAAATATGCTAACAAGAATAGTGCACAACTCTCAAATTTAAAAGATAAGGCAAGAGTTTGGTTTCGCCAAAAGATGAACGAACCATGGAAGCAAGGAACTGTCATCCAGGTTGGTCCTCAACCTCGATCCTACATTATTAAAGGGATAGATGGTAATATTTACAGAAGAAACAGATTTTACATCCGCCCTGATAAATCCGAATTAAGTCAGTCTGTGAGATCAGTAGAAGATTTTTATCCAGCAACTACAGATTCAGATACAATAGATAATAAAACAGCTAAGTTACAAACGGTGTTGCCTCAAGTGCCTCTACGGAAATCTTCAAAAACAATTGTAAAACCTCAACGCTATAGAGACAACTAAACTAAACTATGTTAAATTTAGAACTTTAAATGATTTATAATTTTAATACTTTTTAAATATCCATTGCCTTGTGGCCGCCCCTCCAGGTGGTTCCGACCCGACCCCTTGAGTGGGGGAGGTGACCGGAAGCTCGGCAGAGTTCGTTGTGTACGAATGCGAGGGGGTCGGATGGGGACGAATCGCCACCTCCTCGAGAGACCTGCGGTCGACAGGCCAAGGGTCCGGTGGCCACGGGTAACGGACGTTGTGCATGGGTCGTAGGGTCTTCGGACCCGTGGTAAGATGCGAACCCCCGGCAACCAGGTTCTCTGGTCAAGCCGGATAGCGACGCTCCATAGGTCGATCCCGGTGCCGGTCTAAGGGCCGGACGGTGTCGCCGGGCAAAGACTAGCTAAGGCGATAGGACCCCATCCATCAATTGACTAACGCTCGTATTCATGAATAACTTCGACCGAGGGTTAAACCGCGGGTTCAGTAACCCCAGGTTGGTATTTTCAACCGGGAGTTGAAAACTCGTATTCACCGTTTACTTCGGATGAAAAGTTACCCAACTCAGGGTTTCTCGACCTAGGCTGAACGAAATGTGTTTATTGGTTAAAAAAATCACATGCCTTGTTCGGTTTCGCATCGAGACTTCGTTTGTTTATGTTTTGAAAGAAAAATGCCGATTAAAAAAAAAAAAAAGAAAGAAAGAAAGAAATGAACGATTCAATGTAGTGTTTTTTTTTTCTTTATCCCCACAAAATGTATGGACAAAATAAAAACCTGTAATCACTAAATATGGATCAACTTAATTTAATTTCTTGAAAGTTTTAATATTTTTTAAACAATTATTTTTTTTAAATTTATTAATGAGTTAGGTTAATGATATGAAACGTGTCAACTGCTAAAATAAATGTTAAAAGGTTCTTTTTCAATATAAATTTCCGCATAGTTGCTAAAAAATGGAACTTGATTTGGGCCAAAACTATTGAAACTTGATTTGAATAAAAACTAAAATTTTATTTCAACAGCAATTATGATGGTTTCTATTATTAATAGCTCTAGTTAGCAATTAAACAATTTTTGATAATAAAAATATTAAAATGGAGAAAAAGGGGAAAAAATTAAGAAAGTAGTCTGTTGTACTTTATATATACTATTTCTTTTATTAGTATGGTATCCCAGATGTATTAATTTTATTGTTTGGATATTCAGCGAGCTAATTAAAATGTTTAATTCTAATTAAATTAGATAATAATTAATATTCCAGGTTGACAGGAAAAAGTAGTGAAATAATATTAACAGAGCTGCAGAGAAAGCGGAACAGGTGATCCTAGCGGTGCCCTGGCACCAGGTACCAAGCCGCAGAAGCGCTCCGTAGGCGCATATAGTTATCACTTCCGAGCGATTGATAAACATTTTTCATTTAACTAGTCGCTAAATAAAACTCTATACTTCCTTTAAGTTTAAACTGTGTGCAGTGGAGATATTTTATAAGATATTATTTTAAGGAACACAAATATTTTAAACTTTTTAAGACTACTAGTGTATAGTGTATGAATTTCCATTCAACACATATAATCGAATAAGGCCTTTCCTAAATCATGATAAATGTATTCTGAATACTATCTGGACAAATAAATGTGAAATATTACAGAAAGATGAATTTTTATCGACCAGCTTTTAGGACCTATCCCCACCTCTTCCCCTCCAGCCATTTGTATAAGAATTTTTCTATTATCACATTTACAAGATCAAAGCTATTCACTTGATTATCTTTGACTATTTTTTGATAAATTAGCCTAATAATTATGAAATATTATTGCATGCACGAAGACACTTGTTTTTGGTTGCAGTGTTGCATTTGAAAAAATGTATTTATTTAGAAAATGTTATTTTATTTTCTATATTTTTTCCAGCTTCTTAATTTCACATTTTTAACTCATTTAGATATCACTTCATTAGATGTAATAAGAATCTCATTTAGAATAAAAATTAAAAGTGGGATTCTTTTTTTTTTTTTTTTTTTTTTTTTTTTTTTTTTTTTTTCTGATGACTGATTAATAATAGATTTCTAGACTAAATAGGCAGGATAATGATAGTTTGTAATCTAACAAAACAACTCAAATTAATTATTAATAATTTCATATAATTTTACATTATCTAATAAATAAAATAGCTGTCTGTTGTTTGTGAATCAGTGGAGAAAAACAAGTTCCCATTTGTACCACCCTACCCATTCCCTCTATTTTTTGGTGTCATTCTTTAATTTAAGTAAATTAAACGTTTCTCAAGATGCTGTGTAAGATATAGAAATAAAAAGAAAGTTTAAAGTACATATTTCCAAAAATAGAAGAATATATGTAATCTCATACATACACACATATGTATATTATCTATACATTTTTTGACTGGTTTGTTTATATTTATACATTATATCTCCTTCAATACATCTTGAATTGTTTGCTTTCATAAATACTCATGATCACGAAGAATTTATTTATCTTAAAAATAATCATCATAATAGTCATAATGCAAGGGCTGATAAAAATATTTTTGGTGTGGGGTTATTTTAAAAAAAGGAAAGTTTTTTTTTTTTTACCAGCGTATTTCAACCCTTTAGTAATTTATTTTAATTTAGCTGTCAATTAAGAAGCAAAATTTATAAGTGATCTATAAAAAGAGTCACAATTTCAGGAGGTAACATTGAAACGTTATTCATTTTAGGATTTATTATTACTATTATTATTTTCGTATAAAATAGTACTAATGCAATATTTTATATTATGTATAATTTTGAAATTAAAATACAGTTGAAAAATAAATGCAATAAAAAATAAATATTTCAAATTCCACAAAAATTGGGAAACATTCGTAGAAGCTTACAAACAATCGTAAAAAAAAAATCAATAAAATAAAACTCAAATTGTTTAAATTTTAAGTTAAAATATCTAATTTATAGATCTGATTTATATTTATCTCAGTTTGTACATAAACAATAATATATCTTTTACACAATAGACCCAAAATTTAATTTTAAAACATTCTATAAGTACTGATCAAAAATCTACAGAGAATCTATGGATATTCTAAGATAATCTGTGTATTTCTTTACTTAAACAAAAATGCAAATTAGCTTGAGTCTCACATTTTAATTAGAACTTATGCAAGTATGGCGTTTATTTCGGTCCTGTTAAAATACATTTGTGAATTTTTTAACATCAAAATTGCAAAAAATAAATGACCTGAAACGCGACAGTTGTTACTTTAGAAGCAATTATTCGGCTGTTTAAGTAATATTGGCTATTTTTAAGGCAAATAATTTTTTCGCGACCACGCATATTTATGTAAACAAACAATTCAACATGTATTCAATATATAGAGGCTATATACATAAATATAAACAAATCAGATAAAAATATTGAAGATAATTACATATATATGAGATTACATACCTTTGCATAATGTTATTCCGTTTTATTTAATAGTAGAACTTCTATATTTTACACAGCACATTCTATCAGCACGTCTGCCGCCATTGTAAAATTAAAGTGGCGGTCCTCTCACTCTCACCGCTTGTTTTTCGTTAAATACGCATGCTCGCTTGAAAAATCCTGGGTTGAACCACCTGTAGACCAAGGTTGGGTTACTGAACCCGGCGTTAGATTTCAACCTCGAACCGGTTCAGTGGGGTTGACGGTGAATGCCGTTTGAGTTTTCAACCCGGGTTTTCTGCATAACTCCGGGTCGAAGTTATTCGTGAATACGAGCGTTAGAGGGAGCCTGAAGTATGAGTGAGGGCTTTGTAGTGGAAAGTCCTCGGTGCTCGCTAGTGACGACGGGGCTTGCGAGAACGCCATGCAGGGACTCCCGGAGCAACCGAAGGGCGAGGGTTACGGACAGCGCCCAGGTTACTTTATGACTTGGGTGGCTCATCCCTCCGAGGACCTCAGCTGGAGCAGTTGGGAGCCGACCCTAAGGGTGGTAGGGTTTGGCGGTGCCCCCGTTGACCAAGGAGCGGTCGCGTGGGAAGGCCAGTATGGTTCTGGTTGCTCCATGTCGTGCCGTGACCCATGGGAGGGGGTCGACCGGCAGGTCCACCATCGAACACTATTCCCGCAGGGAAACGGGCCGGAGGCTCGCCGGTAACGCGGCGGGTCATCGTGCCTCAGGTGAACTCTTGGTCCGATCCAGGTCCTCCGTGTCTATGCGGTACCGGAGTTTTCCTCGCCTGGTGATGAGGACCTAGAGGTGTCTCCACCTAACTTTCGAACGCACTAACAAAGGTAGCGGTCGGTCACTGCACGGGGTCAGGGGCCTTCGGGCCTGGGTACCCTCGACGGCCGTGAGGTAAGGTAGTGGCGGGCGGGCTTCTGTCGGCCTCCACTGGCTTCTCTGTCTTAGGATGGGGTCGAGTCGGTGGGGGCTGGCGGGACTCCGTTCCGTCCAACCCCCTAGCGAGGCGGAGTCTATTCCGTCTAGGTGGAGCTTTCCGTGCCCGCCTGGGGTCGCTAACGGCACCTAGTCTGGGCCAACTGGTTCCCGGCGTGATCCACGAGGGGTTCCGTCGGTTGAGCAGGGTGGTTTGGGCGAAAAGCCAGGAGCTGGGTCGCTTTACGGCCGGAGGGACTTTCCCCGTCCTCCCTGGTTTTCAAGTTAGGGGCTCTTCAATAACTTTCCTATCGGCTGGCCCACAAAAATGTCTCTGCCGGAAAATGGTATCTGAGCTTGGGGCCTTCCGTAAATTAAATTCGGGTCGGGAAGCCTCGGTTCAGTCCGTGGGCCCAGCGTCTTTATAGGCGTCTGGTTCCTGCGATGGCTTGCGGGGTCTACCGGCTCGAGTAACCAAGTTTAGGGACCACTTGGTTTTTCTAGCTGGGTGGTGAGGACTATCGTAGCGATTGTTCACCAACTTGGGAATAGCCGGCGTGACGTGCGCTGGGCAGTGCGTCGGCCTGACCGGAGTTTGCGTGGGGTTTTGCTCTGCTGGAGCTTGTCTGGCGGCGACCTTCGGGACGCGCCGCGGGGTTTGCTTCACGGGTGGTTCCTTGCGTAGACAGATGGGCCTGAAAAGGGCCTGGGACCGGAAGATGGACCCCCCCCCATCTATCCATTGCCTTCATAACTCTCTTGTTTATTTAAAAAAAGGGCATGTAATGTATTTTATAGGTTTGCACCTGATGGCAGTACATACTATGTAATAGTACTACTACTTTAACTTGGTGGTCTCGTGGTGTTCTAATAAAATTGTTAACTAAGATATATCCTCAGAGTAAAGATAAGAAGTAGAGGCCGAATCCCATTGTTATTTCGGTCAGAACTTGAGGCACACATGTTTCCCGCTTTCATCGCCAAAAGGTTGTCTTTTATGGCAGTGATCACCTTATTGGCAACTGTCGGATTTGATTTATGCGAGAGAAACGCCGATGCTAGAAAGTTTCAGCGGGAACCAGAGGAGAAAAACCGGTTTGGCGCGTTTTCTCTGCCCACCATCACGTGACGGTGGGTAGCGATCCCGGCGTCAAGAAAGGGTTGCTATTTCTGAGTCCAGTTATATGAGAAGTCTATGGATATATCACAATGGACTTTACCCACGACCACGCCTCTGTAGGTATATGCACTCCAAAGAACACTGTTTAGTGGACGAAGGGGAAGCAGTGTTAAAATTTTCTTCACTCCGATTGGTGTTTTTCTTCTATATACCTGCAGTTGACGTGACATGGGTAAAGTCCGAAAAAAGTCACGTGATACCGGTAATTTACCCAAGGAACTTCTAACTGATATGATGGAAAGATACTACTGCTTTGCCTCATGAACTGTTTCATTGGCTAGCGGGGTATTGCATTACACGTCTACGGAGCCTTCCCTTCTTTACACTAGAAGTTTTTACCTTGACCACGTGATCAAAACGGAGATGGAATATCCTCCATTTGGTGCGATTTTACAAACCATCACGCGTAGCGCGATTGAGTACAATATCGAATAATGATTGGTCGGTCGCCTCGCTGTAGGAGGGGCTTAATTCGCTGGAAGAGGATAGCTTTCACTTCGTTGATCTAAAATCGTCAGAGCTCGCATATTCATATTTTCTTTATTTTTAATGATGATTAGAACAAAAAATAGTATCCAACACTATTTATTATCTTATTCATTTAAAAGAAAACAATTCATGTATACAAGTATCATTTAATATGAAACAGATCGAATAAGCAATCAAGTACAACAATTCTTGTGTTATTTTATTGTATTTATTAATTTTTTTAAAAAAGAAAAAAGAAAACTAATATTTTAACTGAAAAGGTGAATGACAAATAATTAATTTCTATCATCTCATCTTTTGTAATTTTTTAAAGGGGAGAGGACTATATGTTTTGCATAATTTAATGATGCATAACAAAACCTTACATAAGCTTAAAAAATAAATATTAATATTCTTCTACCAATTTTGTTTATAAATTATTATATTCATTAATATCTGTAAACTAATATTTCCGATTGTTAAATAAAATTTAAATAATTACTTTTTCAGTAGAAGCAACTCATATTTTGAATAACTAAAGAATGAAACTGAAATCAACATATTAAACTAGTATTTCACAAGAATAATTAATTTCCCCACGGAGTTAATATTAATTATATATTTAAATTAAAAAAAGTAATTAATATAGTTATATATATTAAACTATCAATATTATTTATATATTTAAATAAAATTATTTAAAAAAGAAAATCTTTAGTTAATGATAATTCCCCACGACTTAATAAATACAGATGAATCAGTAATTGTTGAATACTATATAATGAATATAAATATTGAAGTCTAATGCTTACTTTTAAAAGATTAATTATTTTAATTTGATATTTATCTGTTATTAAAGTTTCAACATAAAAGTATTTTTAATGTAAGTTTAAAGGTTATGACATTTTAATAAGTGTTCATTTAATTATTAAGAAAAAGCTTATATGAATTTTAAAGAAAATAATTCTTGAAATTTATTTAAAATTAAATTTTATTGTATGTAATAATAAATTTATTTAACTTAATTGTAATTATAATTTAATTATCTAATTGACAATTAAAAATTACAAGCAACTGATAATTAATTTTTATTATCATTTAATAAATACTGTTTATTAACTTAACTAATTCAATAAAGATCTAAACAAAACTCTAAAAAATCGACACATTAATAAGGACACAACTTAAAACCTTAAGGTTACTACTTTTGGTAAAACTAATAAATTGATTCTGTTAATTTCATATCTACTAAAGTTCCAACTATCTACTAAAGTTACTAAAGTTCCAACATAAAAGTATTTTTAATGTAAATTTAGGAGTTACAGTACTTTAATAAACGTTCATTTAATTATTAAAAATAGCTTATATGAATTTACAAATTTATTTAAAATTAAATTTTATTTTATGTAATAATTAATTAAATTTTATTTAACTTAATTGTAATTATAATTTAATTAACTAATTCACAATTAAAAATTACGAAGCAACTGATAATAAGCAATCTTTATTATAAGTTAATAAATACTATTTATTAACTTAACTAATTCAATAAAGATCTAGACAATTCTAAAAAAAATTAACAAAAGCACAACTTGAAACTTTTATATTACTAGTTTATATTACTAGTTATAAACAAAGTCCCTCATTGAATTGATACATTTAACTGCTCCCCCAGAAACTCCGTAACCATCTTTCTGCCATTCACCATTCGATATTGTACTCAATCACGCTACGCGTGATGGTTTGTAAAATCGCCCATTTGGTAGCCTTTTCTTGAAGCCTACTGTTGCGGACAGCTCCCTCTGTATCCCTTTGCAGTGACAGTGACACCTAAATTTAACAAAAACTGAACTGAACAGAACTGAAAAACTTTAGAATAATGTGTTTGTTTTTGTGAACGGTGTTGCCAGTGTTGAATTCAGACACTTTTCTCCGGGAGGGATTTCTGTGGCTCCGGGGGGGGGACATTATAGAGTTCCGGGGGGGGGGAATTGCACTTTTTGACCATTGAAAACACAAAATCTCAAATCTTCCCGGGGGGGACATCTCATTGCTCCGGGGGGAATGTCCCCCCCGGGCCACCCCCTGAAATCAACACTGGGTGTTGCGCCTCCGTTATGATTCGATAAAAAGTTAAAGCATTTAAATGTTAAAGTCTTGTAAATGTTAAGATCTTGTAAATATGTTGTAATATATTTGTAAATAAGTATTTAAGATTAACCGAGTGATGTCTTATTTTAGTCGAGTGAGTTACGAACATCAGAAGCAAGCGGAAAACTTACCTGATAGAAAGGCTAAGTAGAAGATTTATGTCATTTTTACTTTCTTCTATCTTTACAAGAAGAAAGTATTGGATTCGTGAAAAATTTTGACTTCCGGTTTTCGACGGATTTATACGTTTTAGAATGCCCAGAACACGATTTGATGGTTTTTAGAAAATGTCTGTCTGTGAGTCTGTATGTGGCAAAAATTTTGTGGGCGCTCTATCTCAAGAACTAATGCACGGAATTTCACAAGACTTCATATTTAGTTAGACCTTAATATAAACTGGACCTGATTAGTTTTTGGTGAAAATCGCCCAACAGGTGGCGCTGGTATGCTGCATTGTTCATGATTATCGCAATAGCTCTAACTCAAGAAAAAATGCACGAATTTTCATCAAACTTCCGATTCAGTTAGTCCCTGATATAAATTAGTGCTGTTTAATTTTTTGTGTAAATCGCCCAAAAGTGGCACTGCTGTGCTGCATTTTTCACGATTTCTACAAGAGCTGTATCTCAAGAACTATTGCACGGGTTTACATCAAGCTTCAGATTTAGTTAGTCCTTGACATGAATTAACGTATAAATTAGTGCTGTTTAATTTTTGGTGTAAATCGCTCAACAGGTGGCGCTGCTATGCTGTATTTTTTGCGATTTCCGCAATAGCTTTATCTCAAGAACTAATGCTTGGATTTTCAAGAAACTTCAGATTCAGGTATACCTTGATATCGTTTAGTGCTCTTTACTTTTGGTGTAAGTCGCTCAACAGGTGGCGCTGCTATGCTACATTTTTTCAGAATTTCCGCTTTTCTGATCCCAAGAACTAATGCACGAATTTTCATCCAACTTCAAATTCAGATATACTTTGATATGAATTGGTGCTAAATCGTTGATATTTCTTGTACTATTTAAATGATTTAATTGACGCGATTTATATAGAAGAAAGTTTTGTGATGGACACAATTACTATCTTTTTGTCTATTTTGAAAGCTTGTTATCATATTTTTATGGCGCCCGAACAGGGACGCCGGTTTGATTTGATCTTAATTGAATGAAAAGTTATTTATAGACGAAAGTTTTGAATATTTAGTTCTGTTGTAAAGAATATTGTTGATGATTTGTTTTGATCTTGAATATAATGAAGAATTGAGTATAAAAATAAATAAAAGTCTTGAATGCTTAATTCTGTTGAAGATAATATTATTAATAATGTTGATTGATAACGTATTTTGAGAACAGGATTATTTTGAAAGTTATTGAATATATTTGAAAGTTATATTATTGTTGTTATATTAAGTTGTTATAAAATTAATTATATTTAGAATTACGGATTAAATATGTCTGATATTGAATAACTAAAGAAGAAACGTGCTGTTTCTAGAACGGCGACTACGAAATTAATACTTGTGAGCAGTATCTTGCAGAATCAGTACAGGAAGTTCCTGTTCTTACGGAACATATTGATCAGTTAAACTCAAAGTATAATAATTTAATAACTTTAGATGAGCAGATCCAAAACTTAATGGATGATGACGGCGAATTAGAAACTGCCGAAGGTTATTCTGAAAAAATAATTTCTATGAAATCGAAACTAACGTATGCTTTAAAAATGAAAGTTGAACCTGAACGTTCTATTAAGAAAACAAATTCGGTTAACGAAAGTATTTCAACAGAGAATTTGACTTCTTGCTCTCATTCTAAAATTAAATTACCGAAATTGAGTATTAATAAATTTAATAGAGATCTAAATCTAAATAATAAATTTAATGGAGCGACTAATTGTCGAATTCGCGATATTTTTTGTCAGAATTTTCGTACTTTTTTTTTCTTTAAAAAAAGGAAATACTTTTTTTTTTCTTTTCAAGTTGGTAAATTTATCTGCAAGGTCCAAAATAAATCTGCGACGCACGTCGCGCACTTTCTGCTACAGGGCTCATATGGGAAAATTATTGAATTCAGAAACAGTTAAAAATGTAAATAATACTTTTGCATTGCGAAAGCTGTATGATAACATTGAGACTCAAATAAGAAGTTTAAATTCACTTGAAGTAACTTCCGGAACATATGGTACGTTACTAACGCCAATTTTGCTTAAATTAATTCCCAATGAGTTAAATTTGGAATTGCAACGTAAACAGAAAATTCAGGATAATCTTTTTGAAGTCAACGAACTGCTTGAATTTCTACGGGCAGAAATAGAATGCAGAGAAACTGCGATTCAAATACAAGATAGGGTTATCGTTAAAAATCCACCGCAAGTGCAGGGGGAGAGAAAAATAAATAAGTTTACAGTTCCTACTGCTGCTTCATTGAAGGTTTTGATAAATCATTGTATTTTTTGCGGAGATTCCGCTGAATCAGTTAAGCACAATTCTGCAGCTTGTTCTAAGTCCGTAGCAGAAAGACGAGCATGTTTGAGAAAAAACGGAATGTGTTGTCTCTGTATGAAAAAGGGAAATCATTTAGCAAAAGATTGCTTTTCAAAAATAAGAAGCGATCATTGGAGTGGAAAACATAATTCTTTAATTTGTGAAAGGAGTAATAAAGTAGATGAGAAAGAACAAATTGGACAGAAATGTCACTTTGACAAATAAAACATTCACGCAGAAAGTTTGGTTACAAATTTTAATTGTAAAAATTTGCGGAAATAGTGAAGATAAGTTTGTCAGGTGCTTAATCGATACTGGATCACAAAAGTCGTATATTTCGAAGTTTGTTGCTGAAATGATGCAATACAAAAGTATAAGTGAGACAGTGAGAGCAACATTGTTCATAGTCTATTTGGTGGAACGGAGGTTTCTGAAATTCATAAACAATTTATTGTGAATCTTAGTAATGTAAAGGGTGATTATAAATGTAATTTTAAGGCCTTTGATCAAACTAAAATTTGTTCCGATGTACCACAAATAGAAATAAAACCCCTATTACCAGGCCCGTAGCCAGGATTACCCTTTGGGAGGGGCTCAATCTTGGAAGTTTTTTCAGATCTGACAACAGTAATTTGCATAATTTAAAGGGGGGAAAATATGGCTTAACCTAATGTATATTCCTATATGGGATACTTGATGTCCGTCTCAAAAATTGTTATTTCGTATTTTTCGATTTCTGTTAGAATTTTTGGTTTTTAAGAGCACTTCCAGTTTCCGAACCGGCTCGGATACCGGCAGTGTTTTCCCAGATAGCATGAACAATTGCAGCAAGATTAATTTTTTCTTGATATTTTCTTGTCACGACAAATTTGAAGTAATAATATTGCCGCAAGGACACTACTAGGTAGACGGAATATAATCAATCGCTCCCTTGCAACGCAACTTTGCTCTAAAACTGATACAACACTGTCATAAAATAACGACGTAAGCGAAAAATTCCTTTTGCTGGAAGGAGAACAGATATAAACGCGCATGCGCGGAAATTTGACAAAGACAGAATTACAACACTTCTTTATCTTCCATGATTAGCAGCGCCATTGGATTAGCGTTCAAGTAAAGAACCCAGATATAAAGGTATTTATTATTTTAATTATTCAAATGTGATTTGGATATTTTTGTATTTTCTCTGTACAAACTACAACTTTTATTTTGTACAGAAATTCTAATAAATTAAAAAGTTATGTCTATTTACTGAGGAATGCTTACATTTTTAAAATAGTTTGGTTTTGGTCCATGTTAAGGCATTATTGAAAATTTTCATTTTTAAATGGATTTTTCTCAACTTTAAGGGGAATTTCTAAGATATCGTTTTAATTAATATTTGCTTTTTTTCTTTCTATTCACGCCGATCGAGCAGTGTTGAATTCAGATATTTTTTTCCGGGAGCAATTTCTGCGGCTCTGGAAGGGGGGGGGCATTTTAGAGATTCGGTGTGGAAATTGCTTATTAAAAAGCATAAAATCTCAAAACTTCCAGGGGGATGCCCTTCCTCTTGAATTCAGCAGTGCGTTCGAATGTATTTTTAAATTTAAATTATCTTTTCATGACCATTAAACCCTTTTCTCTATATAAATATTAAGTATTTTAAACAGTTTCTTAGTATAATATTCTCCATGCTTCTTATCATGCACTTCTATTGTATCGCTATTTTCTAATTTTTATTAAAGTTATTAACAGTACTTCCTTCCGGCGTCAGTTTTATTTAATTCTTTAAAAATTTCTCTTTTCTTTTGACAAAACTGCTTGTTAATCGGATGTGTATAAGTCTTTTTATTTCCTATTTTTCTTAAATTTTAAATACGAATATTTTGAAATTGTTAATTTTTCGCGTCAGCAAACCTGGGCTTGAAATGTGCCGGAGCAAATCAGAACAATATTCCGGTTCGTAAAATTATGCCAAATATTGATCTGATTTGCAGTGTTGTAATCGTAAAAAAATCAGAGGGTGTACGCTAAAGTCATGAACGTCATGTCTAGAGTATATACGATATAGCTTTATTCGAGAAACCGGGGATATACGGAGCTTTTTTAAAAAATTCAGAAGGTATACGGCGTATACCTCCGTATACCCTCCAATACACTCCGGCTGGTTTGTGAAATTATGGTAAATATCGTTCCGATACGTTAAAACATATTATTATTATAGTTTTATACATATAGCTTTTATTGTGCTGACTATAACTTTTTTGATTATTTTGAATGCATTTTTTAAAATTGATTTTTATTGTTAGACATAAATTTGCCTAAAACTTAAAAAAAAATTGTCAAACTTTGAAAAATAGATTTCCGGCTCGTGAAATTTTCCATTTCGAGTCCTGCTGCAAAACAACTGTACTGAAACTTGATTGGTAAGTTTTTTTGTAATGCATTAGAGGTAAATAACTAAAATGCATCGAATAATCACTTAAATCCTCCCCTCCCCCCCCCCCAAAAAAAAACAAGTTATAAAATAGTTTTGTGTGATACTTAAAACCTCGGATACCATAGAACCAAAATATTATTTTAATATATCGAAATAAAATAAAAACTTGCTTAAAAGGTGCATTTTTATACAACAGATGTCACAATATAAAAGATGTTAACACATATTACACTTTTTAAAACTTAAAAAGAGTTTACAAATATAAAACACGCGCCGAGCGCTTTCGATCAAAACCTTGATCATCTTCTGGGCCGCTTTGAGTACAACTCTGAAACTAAAGAATATGATCAAGGTTTTGATCGAAAGCGCTCGGCGCGTGTTTTATATTTGTAAACTCTTTTCAAGTTTTAAAAAGTGTAATATGTGTTAACATCTTTTATATTGTGACATCTGTTGTATAAAAATGCACCTTTTAAGCAAGTTTTTATTTTATTTCGATACATTTTCAAGGTGAATGTGACATTCCCAACAATATATATATATATGTATTATTTTAATAATTACAAAATAGTTTTTTGTGATAATTAAAACTTTGGACCTTAAAACCTTAATTCCATTGTTATATTGTTAATGTCACATTCGAAGACTATTTATTTGTGTTATTATTAAAGATGCTTCGTTTTTAATCCTTTTTCACATGTAAAATAGTGTTCAACTGCATCTTTATTTATTATTTTCTTCTATGATAACAATCTTTAATAAAATGTAATTCTTAAGAACCGACACTAGTCACCCAAAGTAAAATTTAACATTCAAGCTAATGTTAATTCTATGGACAGTTCTTTGCATATTTCGGGCTCACATTTTAATATTTTTTAATATTATTTTTTTGCATAGGATACATCTGGTTGATATATATAGTTGTGCAATTGTACCTTTTCGAGCTTTTATGCTATTTTTTATATGCAGATACTTTCAATTTTGAAACCTGTTCTGAAAGTGAAACTGTACTCATATAAAAGAAAACTGTAACCAAAGTCGAAAAAGTACAAAAGCACAACAATATATGGGGCATTCTCACAATCTTTTGACTTTTATAACCCTGAATAATATTTTTTATTTTAATACATTTTTTGAGTTTTTTTTTTATTTCATATAATGGGAAACATTCCATTGCATGATTGCATAAGAATATTAACGAGATAAATAAGTTTTGGACGATGTTGGGGGTCCAAATACCAGGAAAACTCCTATACCGTCCCGTGTCCCTGATGCTGATTTTTAAATTTGGAGCTGTCCGTATAAAACTGTTTCAATAAAAGTAATTCGATGTAATTTTTTTCCGAAACTGGGAGAACTGTTTAATATAAATATTGTGCAAAAATTAACCTGCACACATTTTTACGGTTGATATTATTTTTTTAACTCTGTCCCTGGGTTTTTCATCCTTACCGTCCCTCTTGATAAACTTACACAGAAAATCACTTCAGATGCAGCCACAGAATATTTTCAAGTTTATTCTCATGAAGAAGTATGCTAGAGAAAGAATGTCTAAAATTCTTTGAAGGGAAATTTACTGCATAATTTAAATCAGCATTTAAATATCAATTTCAAGATCGTGACTTTATTGGTAGTCTTACCGTCCCCAAAATTTATTTCTGCACTTTTCGAGGTAAATTAAGAAAAAAAAATATTTTATCCAATGTTAACAACTGTTTCTAGAAATCAATGAACATTGTGGCTATCACTTAGTCTTAACATGATTTTCCTAAAAATAGATGATAATTTCCCTTACCGTTCCATCCTTACAGTCCCTTTTTTTCCCATTTCGTCCCTTTTTTCCTATACCACCCCCCCCCCCTTTTTTTAATCTTACCGTCCCTTCTTTAACACCCCTTTAAGACAATGTTATACAAAAATTCCGTATTAATAGTACTACATTTTTATTATTTCTTATTTGAATGTCCTGTGGGTACTATGCAAATTCATTATAAGTAAAAATTTAGAAGAAAATAAAAAGTTATAGGGGTAAAATGGTAAGGAAAATTAAACTCGCAAGTTTAACTTAAACCGCAGTTAAATAAAAAAAAAAAATTCGCTGCTGACCATTTTTTCTTTATTTTGAATCATTAAGGCATTTGTCTATCAGAATAAAATGTGATTTTAGCATGTTTAATTTCACCAGATTTTTATTCCCGAAAGTCAAAAGATTGTGAGAATGCCCCATATCTACTCGTAGTCCTGAGGTATCCTACGCAAATATATATATTATTTAAGCTGTATAGCATTTTAGCTGTAAAGATTTCTGCCATATACTAACGTTAGCGTTCAAGTTTCTTCGCCTGACTAGTGTAGGTTATGTATATGTGTAGGTATGTAGTGTTATGTGACTAATTCAGTTACGGCGTTCGCTAATATTAATACAATGGGAGAATTTTTTAAAGGTGTTTTCGTTTGCATTTTAATTTTTTTTTTTTTTTTTTTTTTTTTTTTTTTTTTTGTATTTGAAAGCTGAGGTGGATCTGTACAAAGATCATTTTGCACTTTTTTTTATTTTGTTTACAAGTATTTTTAACCCGGGAGAACTCGCTAGTGAGAAGGCCCAATTGCTTTTCTTTTACTTTACATTCATATAATATCAACTTTTTTTGGTTGGCTTAGTACTTTTATTCACAAAATAGGTAAAATAATTGAAAAACATTTTGAAATTTTAATTAAAATGAAAAATGATTTAAATAAGAGTCTTAAAACAGTACGACTGTGAGAGAAAATCTCATGCAGCGAGTTCTCCCGGGTTAATTAGAACACTTTCACTTTCGGAATCGGTTTCGAAAGTGAAAGCATCCTCATAAAAAAATCTTGCAAACAAAATCGAAAAAAGTAAAAAACGGTCTTTTTTGAGATCGACCTCAGCTGTCATATGCGAAAAACAATTTGGAAATTGCTCGTCAAACGTGGCAAATGAGGTGCGTTCTTACTATAACTAGTTTTATAAATATTTTTGGCACCACATATTCTACTGAATGTATATTTTAGTGCACTTCATAAGTGCATATCAATTTCATTCTCTTCGAAAGGCTGTAACATCATTAAAATGCACTTACAATAATTTTTTCCCATTGGCTGTAATGTAACGGAAAACTTTTGACTGTCCGTGTAATTAAATTATACGTCCGATTTTCACAAAATCTGAAATAACTCGACAAAATTTTGCTACAATTATACATTTAAATTTTCAGACCTTTCGGAAAGCTGTAACATCATTAAAATGCACTTGCAATAATTTTCCCCATTGGCCGTAATGTAACGGAAAACTTTTGAATGTCCCTGTAATTAAACTATACATCCGATTTTCACAAAATCTGAAATAACTCGACAAAATTTTGCAACAATTATATATTTAAAATTTCAGACCATTCGGTTGGGTAGTTTTTTTCCTCTGTTATATGCGGACGGACAGACAGGCGGACCGAACGACGACTATAGGTGTTACGCATTTATATAATTACGAACCCACCTAAAAATCATTTAAAAATAATCAAATGAAAACGAGATATTTTTAAAAATTTCTCCCACATAATTAACATTACCGAACAAGTGTTTTCATGTGACTGAAATAGCCTCTTACACTAGTCATGAGAAATTCTAAGCTAATGTTAATCTTATGGGAGGATTCTTTACAGATTTTTCGCTTGCATTTTAATATTTTTAAAAGAGTTTTTGCATAGGGTACCCCATGTCGATAACTTTTATCGTGAATTTGTACTTTTTCGATTTTGGTTGCAGTTTTTTATATAAGTACAGTTTTATTTTCAGTACCGATTCTAACCGGTATCAAAAGTGAAACTATCTTGATATGAAAAACTGTAACCAAAATCGAAAAAGTACAAACGCACGATAACAGTTATCGACCTCACGTACGACCTACCCTATGCCAAAAATCTTTTAAAAATATTAAAATGCAAGCGAGAAATCTGAAAAGATTTTCCCCTCAGGTTTAACATTAGCGTTAAAATTTCTTCGCGTTACTAGTATTAGCCCTTTACGTGGAAAAACTCGAACTCTAACGTTAAACCTATTGTCACATCTTGCTCACATTTTAATATATTTTTAAGTGATTTTTTTCGGATAGGATACCAGAGGTCGAAATAAATTGTTGTGCGTTTGTTCTTTTTTGGTTTTGGTAACAGTTTTTCAATATGCGGACACTTTCACTTTCGGAAGAGGTTGGAACCTGTTCTGAAAGTGAAACTATTTTCGTATAAAAAAACTGTAACCAAAATTGAAAAAGTACACAAACGCTAACATTAGATATCGACCTCAGGCATCCTGGAAAAAAAAATCGTGTAAAAATATTAAAACGCAAGCGATAAATTTGAAAAGATTTTAACCATAGGTTGAACATTAGTGATCAAATTTCTTCGCGTGACTAGTGTAGACCCTTTACGCGGAAAAACTCAAGTTAAATCTATGAAAAACATCTTTACAGATTTCTCATTCACATTTTAATATTTTTAAATAATTTTCGTTAAAAAATATACCTGAGGTCGATATCTATTGTTGTGAGTTTGTACTTTTCTATTTTGTTTGCATTTGTTTTTTTATATGAGGATAGTTTCACTTTCACAACGCATTCCAACCAGTTCCGATAGTGAAAATGTCCGCATAAAAAAAAAAAAAAAAACTGAACAAAATCGAAAAATTACAAACGTACAACTATATATATCGACCTCAGGCATCCTATGCATATATTTCTCTCTCATTTAAGGTGTATAGCTTTATCGCTGTGAAGATTTCTCCCACATACTTAACATTAGGGTTCGAGTTTCTTCGTATGACTATTGTAGATTCTTAAGAACTCTCTTCAGTCACGGGGAAAAGGAAAAACGCTGATGCAAAGTCTATAGGGGCATTTGGTCGTTTTTTTTGGTAGAAATTGAAAGTTTGGGTTTCCCCTTATCGATAGTATCGTATTTGATTGAAAAAAAATATAAAAAAATACCCGATGTCAGGTTATGACAAGAGAGGACCCGCACAATTGTGTGGGTTCGGCCTTAATGCAGCCGTTTTTGGGCTAAATCTACACAATTGTGTAGATTTGGATTATGTGTGCAAATATCTAAAAATAAAAGTTTAAGCAAAAAAAGTTGTTGTTTATTGAGATAACTTTCATCAGCCACAATGAAAATATTTGAAATAATTTTGGTTTTTGGACAGACCACTACAATTTCACTTTCTGAGACGTGCTCAATGCTCGCATCCCTCTTAAGAGCCTTTGACAAATGGTATGCCCTACACTTCGTTTGGATTGTGCCTGATCCTTCAAATTTCTTTTTTTTTTTTAGTTTTTCCAGCAGCGGTATTTTGTTGAAATACCGATCGAAGTACATAAAACTAGGTCTGACTCTGAACCAGAGTAAGGCCTACAGCAGGCCCTAAGCCTAGATCCTTGTGAACCAGGTCTGTACTTTCCCACTGGTATAATACAAAATTTAAAACTATCCCAGATGATGCTGTTACAACAGAGTGTGGTTTGTTTTTTATATACTGCTTTACTGAGGCACGTCCTAAAAAAAGGAATCGTCTGCTCATCTATGGAAAATTTTCCCTGATCTCCTGGTAAATTCAAACAGACACTACGGAATCTGTCGCGCATTTGCTGAACTTTCCATAATTTATTATTTATTCCTGGTGGTTTACTTGCTGTGTCGACAAAATGGAATGAATTTATCAAACTTAAAAATCAATCTCGTGGTATGCATATAACTCATATAAAACTTATAAATCGTATATGGCATCTATAACTCAGAGCAGAAACATACAGTTCGTTACATGTGCATATTATATATCTAATACTTATACTATCCATTTTAAATAGAAATCATGAATAGTACAAACCTATTAATTTAAAATTGGTCAGCTTTAAAAATGTAATTAATAAAAAATAAATTGCTAAAAACATAAGTTTAAAAAAATCACTTAAAAATAAAAATTTTATATATTAGGAATTGTACCTATTTTGGAAATGGTAAATACCGGACCCGCACAATTGTGTGGTTCATTCGTTTTTCAACATTTCTGAAGCCCAATTAAATTTATCAAAGACAAAATCAATTAAAATCATGAATAAACTATATGAAAAGAAATATTAAATCTAAGCAAACACTATCAATCATAGTTAAAAGAAATTACGACAGTACATACTTTTTGTCTTTAGCTGTCAGATGATATAGTCTTTTTAAAAGCAGAAAATCCTAACCCTGTATTGTAGTTGGTACCCCCTAGTTGTGTTTTATCAGAACATCTAAAGCATATAAATATGCAGATTTGGTTTTAAATCGCACAAAAACAGGAAATAGTCATTCTCTTTTGCTTTAGTATCGCCGCACAATTGTGTGGGTCAGGGCTTAAAGGGTTAAGAGGCTACTTCAGTCAAGCGGAAACATTCGCCAATGTTAATCCAATAAGAGAATTTTTTTAAGGTAACTCGGTTGCATTTCAATATTTTTAAGTGATTTTTTTATATATACTTTCACTTTTGGAGCCGGTATATACAGTGAAAAGAGTGAAAGTGTCCGCACAAAATAAATAAATAAATAAATAAATAAATAAAAAATAAAGAAATAAAATAAAAACTTCAACGAACTTAAAATGAAGTAAAAAACCACAATTGCAGAAATTTACCTCAGCTATCCAATGCAAAAGAAAGTCTTTTTAAAATATAAAAATACAAACGAGATATTTAAAAAAATATATCGCGTTGGATTAACATTAGCGATTCGGTCATTTTGCCTGAAGAGTTATAATTTGTGATCACCTTTAAAATTAATTCTAAGCAGGATTCTTGAAAACAGTAACAATTAAACTTGTAATTTTTAAAATGCACTCTATTGTTTCTCTCTTTTAGGATGCAAAGACACGGAAATAATATAGAGAAGAATGTTAAAAAATTGTATGTTAATTTGGTAAATATTATGTTAATACTTTGTGTTAGAAACTATTATTTGTAACTGTGTGAAAATAAACTTTGTAATTTTCTAGACTGTATTGTTTTATTATAACTTTGTTCTTTTTAAATTCTTGAAACTTTTCAAATATGTTGTTTTTGTGGAATTATATTTATTCAGATTTAAGAATAGGGAAATTTCAATTTTAAAATGAGTTTTTTTTCCTTCTGAAAGTTAATAAGTTTTAGCAATATATTCCACTCTGGCCAAAAAGAAATGAAAATAAATTATATTTTCTTTAATAAAATTATATATGAAATTAAAATTGAGGGTGTGTGTTTATACTCATCTAGGTTTGCTTTGCATTGGTTATGTACATGGACCACTTATTTTTAGATAATGTTTTTAATTACCTTTAAGAATTAGAAGGGAATAAGCAACTAATTGAGAATTGACGAGTCTAATAAAACTTCTAAGCAAATTAAGGTATATTATTGGAAGTTATTGGGGCTTACCAGGTAGTTGAATGGTTAGCCCTGTGGCCTCCGATTCAACTAAGTCGGGTTTAATTCCTGCGGGTGTGGTAGCGTATTTGTGGTGATTTGGAATCTATTTTAAACTATAAGTCCTTGTTTACTCGGTCTATATAGCATAAAATGTCAAGCATTTGACAAACCTCCGATTATATGGAATCCTGCACAAAACTCGCACAACCTTCAAAAGTACGACTATTAGCGTACAGATAAAAAATATACAATCAAAAATTGAGTAGAAATGCGGCAACTAGTGGACCATTCACCAAAGTTTGGGAAGAATTTCATTTTGATACTAAAAATGAATATTCGATGAGTCCAAAATAAAGTTCTTTTGTCATGTTTTGGGGCATTTTTAACTCAGGGAGCGGGAGGGGCAAACTAAAAATTTTTTAAGTATGTTAAGAGACAGGTATAGTTTATTATGTTTTTTTTTTTTTTAATCGAATGATTACCATTTGCAAATTGATGCAATCATTTGTTACATAGTTACGACAAGTTTTATGAATACGAAGTCGAAAACTATAATTTGGTGCAGGTACCGTAGGTTCTTACAGCAGCAACGGATAGCCATTCAAGAAAATTTATCTGGTAAGATCTGGTAATTTTGGCACTAGAAATGAAGATACGATGAGTAACCCCAAAATAAAGTTGTTTCATCGTGGGGTTCTTTTTGAGGAGGGGAGGGGGGCTTTAACACGGCATGGGCGAACAGAACTTATTTTTTAAATGTCAAATAGGGTATCGTTTGTTATGAATTTTTTTATTCTGAATCAAATGATATCGCACGCAAGCCGATACGATCATTGTTTACAAAGTTAGGCCAAGTTATAAGTAGTGGATTTTGGTAAATTTGATGACTTTGAAATAAACTCAAAATTATCCTGATTTTGATTATTGCTATTTTGAAGACATTTAATAGTTTTGAGATGACTTAATATGATATAAAAAACTCTTTTTAAACGTAAAATAAATGTGACAAAACTATGCTAAAAAATAAAATATAATTTTCCATTTTGCATTGACAAAATCTTTTCTGTAACTTTCTTATAAATGTTCGTATCGACTTGCCGATAATGTTATTCAAATACATACGAAACGATATCCCACTTGACCTATTTAAAAAAAGTTGAATTTTACCCCCTCGAGCCATCCTCGTCCATCCCCCCCCCCCCAAAAAAAAAACAACAACAAAAAAAAAAAAAAACAGTAAAACAACTTTACATTTTGGAGACTCATCGGATCTTAATTTGTAGTGCCAAAACGAGGTTTGTCTCAAGCTTTCGTGAATAGCAATCACTTGTTACTGTAAAAACCTATTTTACCTGTAAAAGACTTCGTATAAATAAAACCTGCCGTAACTTTGTAAGAAATGATCGTATTGGCTTGCTGATGATTTCACCTGATTCGTAATTATAAAAAACATAATAAACAATATCCCATATCACCTACTTATTTATTTATTTTTAGTTACCCCCCTCCCTGAGCTAACGATGCCCCCTTTTGCGCACAAAACATGATAAAACAACTTTATTTTTTTTAGTACTCATTGGATCTTCATTTTTAGTATCAAAACGAAGTTCTTCCCAAATTTGGGTGAATGGCCATCTGTTGTCTCAAAAAATTCCATTTTATCTGTGTACTACACGCAAAAGTCAGAGAATTGACAACATTTCAATGAAATTACTACATATTTGCAGCTATACTTGTCATGACAAGATTCCGAGTTTGCAATTCATTTGCAGATGTTCTGACATGACAATATTGTAAATTTACAATGCTTTTGCAAACAGTCTGACATCGCAATATTACAAGTTTGCTATGAGTTTGCAGTAAGATTGATGCAACAAGATTGCAACTTGCACGACAACTTGGCTGCAAGTTCAAAGTATGGTGACTTCGGAGTTTGCATAATCTTGTTGCAGTCTTGTTATGAACTTTCAGACTTGTCATGCTGAGCTTGCTGCAACATTGCAAGTCTGCAAAGTAAGATTGCTGAAAATTTTCTGCAAACTAAAATTGCTATCTGGGTTTAGGAAAAAAACACTGAAATTATATGAAAATAATAAAGCAACAGTGTTTGAGATGATCCTCATGTATAATTTGCTTGATTTTTTCGGAGAAGCAAATCCTGGAACTGGAAGAAGTACTTGGAAACCTGTTAGAATGTCTTCCTTCGAAATGAATCTGTAATTCAAATTTTGAATAAGGCATCTACATAGGGAATAAAGACCGTGACCTTATAATACTCTTCAGCGGGTTGTAATTTGAGGGTTTGCACGTATTTTCTGTCTAACTGTTAGACTTGAGAAATTTATTTCAGTTTACCCCAAGTTTTGATGCAGAATTAAATATCTCACGAAAGAATTCCATTGCATTTTCTCTACGTTTCTGTAAAATAATTAGGGCATCTTAGCATGAGTTAGCTTATATCATGTCACGAGTTTTTCTTGAAGAAGAACTGACAATAGCTTTTTGAAAAGTTTGTCACAAACAGGTTTATGAGAAACCATTCTTTTCCATGACTGCCAAGAAAGTTCTAACTGTTGAAGAAATCTTCCATGTGTTTTCCAAAATAATTTCTAAATTAATGCAAAGGCATTTAAATAGGTCAGAAAAGTTAATATGTTTTCGTATCTTTCGATAAATGTTGTGCCTCAAAAGGCAGAGAAGTAGTTTTCTTCTGTTTTCTGGGCATATGATGAAATTGCTTCTTGAAGTCTAAATTTGCCTTGGGTTGATTTCTACAGAAATTTCACAATTCATTAACAGTTCCAAGACAATTTCGAATGGCAAGAATCAGTATGCTTCTGGACAAAGCAAGGTTTAACCGGCGGCTTGCATAATGGACGTATCTAATTTTTGGATACCTTAGACAAATTCTACACTGGACCCACTAACATGACCACCCATATTGGCCGCTCCGTCATTCGCTTGTGCAACGCATTTAGATATGTGTAATCTATACTCCTATTATAAAGAGGTAAAAATTGTTTATTTGTAGGAGGTAAGCTCTGGAACTACTGAACCGATTCCTAAAGTAATGGTATCAAAATGATGGTGTTAGTCCAACTTAGAACATAGGCTACATCTTATGTCCGTGCCACTGGCCAAAAGGGGGTGCAGGAGCAAAAATAGTTCTAAAAATGCAATTTTTGCGTTACTGGATGGCCTAAAAACATGAAATTTGGAATATTAGTTACTTATACGATATAAATTATGTCTAAGAACAGTTCTTAAACAATTCGAAATTTAAAAGGGCTGAAAATGCACAAAAAACGTTCTAAAAAACGTTCTAAATGGTAGTTTCTACATAATCTCAAGAAATACCAAACCAATTTAAAAAATATTGGTGTCAAAATGATGGTGACAACGCTTCCTCCAAGATAGGCTACATTTTATGTCGGTGCCACTACCCCAAAGGGGGTGCAGAAGCAAAAAAACTTTCTAAAAATGCGATTTACATGTTACTGGATGGCCTAGAAACATGAAATTTGGAATATTAGTTACTTATTAGATATAAAGGATTTCTAAGAACAGTTCTTAAACAATTCGAAATTTAAAAGGGGTAAAAATGCACAAAAAGCGTTCTAAAAAACGTTCTAAATTGCGATTTCTATGCAATCTCAGGAAGCACTGAACCGATTTCAAATATAATGGTGTAAAAATAATGATGACAGATCTTCCTCCAAGATAGGCTACATTTTATATATGTTTCCACTACCCCAGAGGAGATGCAGGAGCAAAATGCGCGAAAAGCGTTCTAAAAGCATTCTAAATGCCGATTTGTCAGCAATATCTCAGGAAGAATCAAACTGATTTCAAAAGTAATGGTAAGATATTGATGCTGACAGCTTCTACTCTAACTAGACGCTATTTTATGTCGGTATCACTATCACCTAGACGTTGCAGGAGCAAAAAAGCGTTCTAAATTTCGATTTTTGTGATGGGTAGGGGCTAACAACTTAAAATTAGGCAAGGTACATATTTATTAGATATAAATGATCTTTAAGAACAGTTTCGAAAAAATTAGAAATTTAAAAAGGAGTGAAAATGCGCGAAAAGCGTTCTAAAAACGTTCTAAATTGCGATTTCTACTCAATCTCAGAAATGCCAAAGCTATTTCAAAAGTAAATGTTGCAAATCAATGGTAACAGTCGCTGCTATAACATAGATTATATTTTATGTTGTTGTCACTACCATCTGAGGGTTGCAAAAGCAAAACATGTTCTAATTTGCGTTTTTTGCACAACTGAGGGGTCTAACACTTTGAAGTATGGCATGGTATTTACTTACAAGATGCAACTGCTTTCAAAGAGCAGTCGAAAGAAAATTCTAAATTTAAAAAGATGAAGTGAGCGAAAAGCATTATAAATTACAATTTTTATGCAATTTTATAAATACCAGACCGATTAAAAAAATAATGATGACAAATTGTTGGTGATAGAACCTGCTCAAACATAAGCTATTTTTTATGTCTGTGCCACTACCACCAGAGGTTTGCAGGAGCTAAAAACTTCCTAAATTACGATTACTGTGATACTGAAGAGGCTAGAAACTTTAAATATGGCATGGTATTTACTTATAAAATATAAATGTCCTCGAAGGACTGTCGAAAATAAATTTGAATTAAAAAGGGGTGAAGCGAGGGGGAGGTGCGAAAAGCATTCTAAAAAAGTCCTAAATTACGATTTCTATGCAATTTCAGGGAATATAAACCGATTATAAAAGTAATAGTTGCGAATCAATGGTAACAGTCTCTGATCCGACACAGGCTATATTTTATGCCGATGATTCTACCACCTGGGGTTCACAGGAACAACAAGCGTTCTAAAAAAGGCCTTTAAAAGATTTCTAAATTACGTTTCTGTAGAATATTAGGGAAAAAAACCGATTTCAAAATTAATGTTGGCAAATTAATGGGGGCAGTTCCTATTTCAACATATCCCTTTTTGCTGAGAGAGGTGGTAGGACTTGGAATTTGACATGATATTTAATTTTAAGATGTAAGAAGATGGTTTCTAAAAAATACAAAACTTCAAGTGAATACTGAAATGAGCGTATTAATTGAGCATAAAAGTTTCAAAATATTTTCTAAATTATCCTTTATTTAGTTTTATTTTGTTAATTAATTTAAGTCTCATTTATGCCTAATCCAGTGTAATAATGATGTTTAATCCAACTGTGTTTTAAATAGTAATTTTTAAATTATTCCTAAAAGTAATAAGTACCTTTTAATAAAAAAAAAAACTTTTAATGAAATAAAATATTACCTTTTAATAAAATGAAAATTTAGTTAGTACCTTTTAATAAAAATTAGACATATAAATATCACTTGGCATATTTCAAATATTACGCGAGCAAAGCCGCGGGGTTTGCTAGTGTATAATATAAGCTGGCAACAGCCAACTCCCTTTAACTTTTGTCTATGCCGATTGGCAACATCAGTCTGTATCATCCTGAGCAGCATGACGCTGCAGATGCTGAACCACGTTGATTTATATTAAATTATGCTTTTCTTAATTAGTATTTACTGAAACTATTATGCATTCTCCACCTCCATAAATACTACAGTGGCGACGAGAGAAAAAAAAAGTCGACATGACCGAAATAAATGAGCTAATAACCGCCTTAAATACACTCGTGGGTAGGCTTAGCGCGACACCAACCGCTACAAGTGAACCAGCCAGGGCTCGGGGCCTGCTTCAAAATCAAACTATCAACTTTGAATGTTTTGACGAAAACGTCGAATCATTTGACGACTACATACAGAGACTGGAAAATTATTATCAACTTAAAGGATTAACTGACACAACTCCGGAGACTACAGAAGCAAAAATGTTAGTGCTAATCAACTGCCTCGGAGCCAAGTATTACAGATTGATTTCAAACTTAACGGCGCCTGATTTGCCATCGAAAAAGTCCTTCCGGCCAGTGCCAGGAGGAAGAGGTAGCTTTCATATTCCTTATTTTAAAAAAGCCAACTTATATCATTCAAACACACGAAGCTCAATTTAGTGGAAACCGAATATAGGAGATTCAATACTAATTTTTATCAATATAATGAATGAGAATTTCGCGAAATTAGTCAGCTTTATCCAAGCTGCTTTTCTTTAAAGTAACTTATATTTGGCTGCCAAATTCGGCGATTTCTTAAAGTGCCTGCCATTTTAAGACAACATGGTGGATGAGGCTAACCAGTGAACTTGGTCGAGATCTTAGTAATTGCTGTGCACATGCTCACTCACATCGGAATCGGTTGATATATACGAGTGCTGTCGCATGCAAAAAATCAGATTTTTCAAAATCTCACCCACAATAGAAATTGAAACTGCTATATCTGAGCCATTTTTTAAGGTAAAGACAGACAAAAAATGCTCCTGAATCCTTATATCAAGGCCAAATACTTAAGAAAGAAACCTTTTTCAATTTCTAATTTTTCTGCAACTCACTTTAAATACATATATATTATTTTTTATTTAATGGCCGCCATTTTGAAACAAGATGGCTGATGAATCTGGCCAGCGAACTTGGTCGAGATATTGATGTATACTATCCACATGCCTTCTTACATCGAAATAGGCGAATACGTGTGTTATCGCGTGAAAAATACAAGATCGTTTGAAAATGTTAGGCATGCTAGAAATTCAAAGTGCTATAATTCAAACATTTTTTAAGATATAAACAAAAGAACAAATTTTCAGAAACAAAAACTGCTCCGGAATCTTTGTTTCAAGGCCAAACACATAAAAAAAACTTTTTCATTTTCCAATTTTTTAATACCTCATTTTAAATTTTAAATTTAATTTACTTTTAAATGGCAACCCTTTTGAAACAAGATGGCGAATGAAGCTGGCCAACGAACTCGGTCGAGACATTGGTATGTACTATGTACAGACCAAGTTACATCCAAATCGGATCATAAATACGCCTGTTATCGCGTGACAAAGATCAGGTCGTTTTAAAATGTCAGCCACAATAGAAATTCAAAATGCTATTACTCAGCCATTTTTTTAGATATAAACGAAACAAAAACTGTTCCGGAATCTTTGTATTAAGGTCAAACACATACGAAAAAAATCTTTTTCATTTTCCAATTTTTTGGTATCTCATTTTAATATTTTTATTTTTAAAATTTTTTTAAATGGCCGCCATTTTGAAACAAGATGGTGGATGAAGCTGGCCAACGAACTCGGTCGAGATATTTGTATGTACTATGTACACACCAAGGTACATCCAAATCGGTTCATAAATACGCCTGTTATTAGGTGACAAAAATAAGGACGTTTCAAAATGTCAGCCACGCTAGAAATTCAAAATGCTATAACTCAGCCATTTCTTAAGATATAGACAAAACAAAAACTGCTCCCGAATCTTTTTATCAAGGTCAAACACATAAGAAGAAAATATTTTTTCAATTTTCAATTTTTTGGTACCACATTTCAAATTTAAATTTTTCTTAAAAATTTAAATGGCCACCATTTTTAAACAAGATGGCGGATGAAGCTGGCCAACGAACTCGGTCGAGATATTTGTATGTACTATGTACACACCAAGGTACATCCAAATCGGTTCATAAATACGCCTGTTATTACGTGACAAAAATAAGGAAGTTTCAAAATGTCAGCCACGCTAGAAATTCAAAATGCTATAACTCAGCCATTTCTTAAGATATAGACAAAACTAAAACTGCTCCCGAATCTTTTTATCAAGGTCAAACACATAAGAAGAAAATATTTTTTCAATTTTCAATTTTTTGGTACCACATTTCAAATTTAAATTTTTCTTAAAAATTTAAATGGCCACTATTTTTAAACAAGATGGCGGATGAAGCTGGCCAACGAACTCGGTCGAGATATTTGTATGTACTATGTACACACCAAGGTACATCCAAATCGGTTCATAAATACGCCTGTTATTACGTGACAAAAATAAGGACGTTTCAAAATGTCAGCCACGCTAGAAATTCAAAATGCTATAACTCAGCCATTTCTTAAGATATAGACAAAACAAAAACTGCTCCCGAATCTTTTTATCAAGGTCAAACACATAAGAAGAAAATATTTTTTCAATTTTTTTGGTACCACATTTCAAATTTAAATTTTTCTTAAAAATTTAAATGGCCACCATTTTTAAACAAGATAGCGGATGAAGCTGGCCAACGAACCCGGTCGAGACATTGGTATGTACTATGTATAAACGAAGTTACATCCAAATCGGTTCATAAATACGCCTTTTATCGCGTGACAAAATTCAGGACGTTTCAAAATGTCAGCCACGCTAGAAATTCAAAATGCTGCAACTCAGCCATTTTTTAAGATATAGACGAAACAAAAACTCCTCCGAAATCTTTGTATAAAGGTCAAATACATAAGAAAAAAAAATCTTTCCATTTTCAATTTTTTGGTACCACATTTCAAATTTTAAATTTTTAAAAAAATTTTAAATGGCCGCCATTTTGAAACAAAATGGCGGATGAAGCTGGCCAACGAACTCGGTCGAGACATTGGTATGTACTATGTACGCACCGAATTACATCGAAATCGGTTCATAAATACGCCTTTTATCACGTGACAAAATTCAGGATGTTTCAAAATGCCAGCCACGCTAGAAATTCAAAATGCTATAACTCAACCATTTTTTAAGATATAGACGAAACAAAAACTGCTCCAGAATCTTTGTATAAAGGTCAAATACATAAGAAAAAAATATTTTCCATTTTCAATTTTTTGGTACCACATTTCAAATTTTAAATTTTTTTAAAAATTTTAAATGGCCGCCATTTTGAAACAAAACGGCGGATGAAGCTGGTCAACGAACTCGGTCGAGACATTGGTATGTACTATGTACACACCGAATTACATCGAAAACGGTTCATAATTACGAGAGTTAGAGTGTGACATAGGTCATATATATATATATATATATATATATATCGCTTTTCTCCGAACGGCTGCAATAGGTAGCTTTTTGCAATGAAAGCTACCTAAAAAACTTATGATGAACTCCTGCAACTTCTTAAATATCATCTGTGCAAACGAATAAATATTTTGACTGAACAACACAAGTTTTTGTGCAGAACTCAACATTCAGGCGAGTCCATTTCTAACTACATTACTGCGTTAAAAGAACTGATAAAAACTTCTGATTTTAAATCGACCTGCGACACAGCAGAGTGTTCAAAATCTGTTATTAATTTATTATTACGTGCACAGTTTATTCGTAGTCTCTATGATGCTGAAATTCGTGAAAAAATACTTCAACAATCGGAACTGTCTTTCGATCAGGCTTTAGAAATAGCTTTAGCTATTGAAGCGTCAAAAATAGAAAATAAAGAAATATACAAAAGTAGTGCTACAAACGTATTTAAAGTTTCAACTTCAAATAAAAGAAATAGTTTTCGATCCAAATCAAAAGTATCCAGCAGGGATCGATCACACAGCCGAAATCCTCGTTCAGTTAATTTGAAAGATTTAGGATTAGGTGATGTTTGTTTACATTGTGGGAAAAATAACCACCCTACAGACCAATGCTTGTCAGTGATAATGCAAAAATCTTCAAATCAACAGAATTTGTAAGTTTCTGCAAACGAAATGGCATAAGGCAAAGACATAGTGCGCCTGGACACCCTGAAACGAATGGTCAAGCTGGACGATATTGCCAAATCCTAAAAACCAAACTAAAGTGCATGCGGTTTCATCCAGGCACCCTTCAAGAGAAGCTGTGTGAACTACTATTCCGTTTCAGAGCAACACCACTTTCTTGTGGAAATACACCTGCAGAACTACTCTATGGGAGGAATCTCAAAACTAAATTAGACCTCTTGAAACCTGAATCATCTGAAGTCTTGAGAAACACTGCACCTCAACCCAATTTCGACAAATCCTTCAAATTAGGTGCTCGAGTACAATCACGAAATTACTCTAATTCAATACTGTGGAAGTATGGAACAGTCGTCGAACGTCTTGGACGTGTCCATTACTTAATAGAATTGGATGATGGATAGATTATTAAAAGACATTTCGACCAACTCCGCCAGTGCCAAGTTGACCGACAGTTTCCTGCCATGCATGTTACTCCACGGAATAAGTTGTCTGTCACATTCAGTGACGATGCAAAACACAAAGAAACATCCAGATCAACTAACAGTGTTGCAATACAAACTGCAAATACCCCTGCTACCTGTAGCCCTAAAGTGAGTGCTCCAATTGAATCGAGGACCAGGGATGGATCACCAGACCTAGTGAATACTGCTTCCCAAGGACTGAGGCGATCCACACGAACAAGAAAACCGGTACAGCGATTGGACTTATAAACTTGTGTACATTGTAAATTAATTATAGGACACCCCCCCCCCCCTTCCTTTAACTATTCCCTAATAACAAACTTTATTATTGTATTACATTTTTATTGCCAAACTCAGTAATTTTAAATTTTCATTATTGTATCCAGATATATAAGGTAAGTCTTAATTATTGTAAGTGCTCCTAAATTAGTGTGGGAGAATTGTAATGTATAATATAAGCTGGCAACAGCCAACTCCCTTTAACTTTTGTCTATGCCGATTGGCAACATCAGTCTGTATCATCCTGAGCAGCATGACGCTGCAGATGCTGAACCACGTTGATTTATATTAAACAAATTATGCTTTTCTTAATTAGTATTTCCTGAAACTATTATGCATTCTCCACCTCCATAAATACTACAATATGTCAAGACGTAATTCATCACAATGTTTTAATATTACTTTTGTTAAATGTTTGGTGGAGAAGTCATTTACTGGGATGAAACCTAATTAATCTTACCAAACTTTTGGAGTTTGTGAACTTTTTAAATAGTTTACATATCTAACACAAAGGGCAAGGAGGATGGCCAGGATGGCCACCCAGGGAAACCCAGAAAATGCTTTAGAGTTTTAGTGAATTTTTTAAATAGTTTACATATCTAACACAATGGGCAAGAGGAAAGCTCAAAAGCTGTGCTTGAAATGTCCATAGTTTCATCAGCAATCAAGCTAAAACAGATAGGGTTATTTACAGGACCCAACAAATCCCGGGCGCCAGGTCGCCCGCGCGACTAAAAAATTCAGCTTGGAGATCAACTTTTTTACCTACTTATTAATTTTAATTTTTTTCCTTTAACAAAAAAAACTTTATATGCGAAAATATTTATTTTTAATATCGCGATTTTTTGCAGTGGAAGAAAATACACCATACCAGCGCAACAACTCTCCCTAATTTTTCAGAAATCAGAGTTTTTGCTAAGCTAAACTAAAGTGCATGTTGAAAGAGCACTGCTTAGATTAGAAAACCTTAAAAATACTCCAGCAGAAAATGAAAAAAAAAATTAAATGATGTTTCATTAAGTGGAATGTACCAAAATGTGTGTCAGATATACCTCACAAAAATGACAAATGGACAAATGGTATTTCAAATAAAAATCTCAAAGGTATTGTTAATTTATATATATAATTTCTTGTTGGGAATTAAAGATAAGGATATTAATTAGTCTACTGTTTTAATGTTTAATATCATAGTTTGTTTCTATTTAATTTTTACAATGTAAAAGTGGTATTATCTTAACATTTTTTGCTCAGTTTGAGTTTTTTATTGAATAGTTAATTTGTTCACTACAAAATGACACATAGAGCACTCAAAAATAGCCGAATACGACTATGAGTAGCCAGTGTTCCATTTTGCAGTGAATGCGTTACTGTCAGAGAAATGATTCTTCAAGCTGGCTCCTAAGAATTTTTCCTAGCGCCTAAGAATTTTCAACTTTTGTCAGTTCCTGGTTATTTTGGTAATTAGTTCTTGAGTAACGATGTCCGAGCATATTTGAATGATTTCATTCTCAATGTCTGGTCTGAAGTAATTAGCATTTCTATGACTGTTTATAATATGTAGTTTCAATTCATCATCTCGAGACTTTGCTCTAAATCTTAAAAGAGCTCTAAGTTTACCATCTTTTTTTTTATCGGCTTCTCTAACATTATAGGAAAGCTATCATAATCACCTTTAAGTGGTATTTCTTACTCTGCACAAAATAAGATTGTTCAATTATTGATCTAAGAGCTGATCAGTTTTTTTTTCGTTTGAAGCTCTTTGGGAATCAACAGTGAGATAATGTCTTTCTGCTTTCCTAAAGAAATCTCAAGAAATTTGTTTGCTAACATAACACACTGTTTGTGATAATCTAATTCCATATGTTTTAAGAAAACATTCCTTTTCCAATTTCTGAAATATGCATAAAGTAGTCTTCCTGGTTTTTTACGACTGCCTTTACCATAGACTTCTAATATAACTGGACGCAGAAATGGCAACCTTTTCTTGAAGCACATATCAAGCTTCCCACCATCACGTGATGGTGGGGAGAATGCCCGCCAAACCGGTTTTTCCAGCATCCCACCAAGACCTATTTCGTCTGCGTTCGTTTTGGAGCTTACTTTTATCACGAGAATGAAAACAGAAAATTGCCAAGAAAGGGATTACCGCCAAAAAACGACACCCTTTTGGCGATGAGATCTCCGAAATGAGTGCATCAGGGTTCGACGGAGAGAACAAATGGATTCGCCCTCTATTCAATCCCTCCTCTAAGGCCTTTACCTACCCCCTCGTGGAAAAACAAAAAGCAAGGTTTACAATGAACACCATCTTGCTTTCAGGAATAAGGAGGAAAGGAAAATCGTATTTCTGGATCTTTTATTCTTTTCTCTTGAAAACTTTTCATTTGTTTCTTTCCTTCTGTCAAAATTGTAAGGTTGTTTAGGTGCTGTTTAGAGTAGGCTGTAAAACGGAATCAAGAATGTTTCTCTTCGTGACATCATCCAAGTCATCTCTAGTTCAATCAATTTCATTCGGAATGCTAACATCAAAACAATGCTCAATTTCAATTTCTAATCGGGACTTGCTTCCAGAGAAAGTTAATATTATTGGAACTGGTTCTACGAAAGTCGCTTCAACATTTAGTGCACCAGTGCTGCTGTTTCGTTTTTCTGCAAATTAAAAAATGGTACTGAAAAACTATTTTTATTATTTCATGTCATGATATTTTCCAGTTAATTTGAAAGCTCCCATTAACAATCATTAACACTTTTGCTCCTATTTTATCTGGTTAAATGACGAAATACAATACTATATTTTCCGGCATATAATCCACGGCTCGAAAAATTCCTTATAGGCGGCTATTAAAGTTTTTGCTCCTTTCCCCACAAACTATTTTAACATTGACCACTTTAAGTTTTCATTCAATAGCGTAAGATGCAAGTAAATGTTTTATATTTGATTCTTACAGATAACTTATATGCCATGCGCATATGACACTTACTTCTTCTTAGTCAAATTAATGATACGGAATTACACTTATCGAATTTTACTGTGCATAAAGATAGTGAAAATTGCGTTATAAGAAGAACTTATATTTTTAGTGATAGATGAGAAAAAGAATAATATATCCGAATGAACGGTATAACGAGAGATTTCTGTACCTGTAATTGAATAAATTTATATTTTTATGACTAAAAATGTACGTTAATGCCAATGTAATAAAAGATAAAAACAAGAAAAACTTTCTCAATTTTTATTATCATTGGAGATAACTTTGCAAAGTGTTTTAAACTTTCGGGAGGGGCTTCAGCCCCCTTAGACCCCTCCCTGGCTACGTGCCTGCCTATTACATGAGCTTGAAGAACATAGAATATAATGGAATGACACTAGCCACATGCAGGAAAAATTGTTGTTTGAATTATCCCCAACTGAAATTCATATTATTATTGGAGCGGATATTGCAGGAAAATTACTTACCGGTAAGATAAGAAAATTAAAATGTGGTTTAGTATGTGTCGAAACTTACTTAGGCTGGACATTTATGGGGAAATTTCCTTTGGAAATAGAAAATAAAACTGACAACTCATTTACATTTTCGATGCACGTATCAGATTATAAAATTGCTGAATTGTGGAATCTTAATACTCTCGGAATTTTAGATCCATCCGAAAATGAAACTAAAAAAGAGTTGCAAGAACAAACACTGCAACATTTTCTTTCAACGGTTAAAAGGGATGACGAAGGCAGATTTGAAGTCGGTTTACCTTGGATAGAGGGCCATCCCCCACTCCCTAATAATCTAGAGATCGCTGGGAGAAGATTAAAAAATACAGTAAAGAATTTGAAAGACAAGGGTTTCTTAGAAGATTATGAAGCGGTTTTCAAACATTGGGAGGAAGAAAAAATTATAGAAATTGTACCTGAAAATGAATATGATAATTCCTGCCATTACTTACCCCATCGTACCGCTATTCGAATGAATTCCACACCAACAAAAATAAGACCAGTATTTGATGGGTCAGAGAAAATTTAGGTGTTTCCGTCAATAAATGATTATGTAGAAAAGGGGCCTAATTTGCTAGAAACTATTCCTGCAATTATCAACAGATTTCGAGAAAAATGCATCGGTGTAAGTTCTGATATTAAAAAGGCTTTTCTTCAAATAGGACTTAATCCGTTTGAGATTCTTATGGTGGGAACAAGGTAATCCTGAACATTTTAAGATGTATAGACATCGGAGAGTCGTTTTCGGAATTTCCAGTAGTCCCTTCTTATTGAGCGCTAGTTTAACTAACTTAATAAAGGAAGTACCTGAACATCTTAGATCAACGGCGGAAAAAATTTCTGAAGCTTGGTATGTTGACAATTTAATTAAAAGTGTAAATAATGAAGAAGAACTGCGAAAACTTAAAAGTGATTCTGTTGAAATTTTAGCAAATGCCAAATTTGAATTGCAAGATTGGGCTTATAATTTGCCAACGAAGAACGAAATTGCAGGAAATGACACTTTTTCGGAATTTTCAGTGTCCGAAAATTCAAATAAAAGGAAAAAGGTTTCTATTCTTGGCCTCATTTGGGATTTAGAAGAAGATACATTAAGTTGCGACATTAAAGGAATAAATGAATCCGATAACCAATGCATTTCAAAAAGAGTGATCTTATCAGAAGCACACAAAATTTATGATCCAATAGGTTTTACATGTGGTGTGAACTGACTCCGAAACTCTTACTATAAAGGGGTTGGGAGCTAAAAGTTACATGGAACGAAGCTCTTCCCGAAGATATAAGTAAAAAATTTCTTAAATGGAAAAAGGATTTGTGTCATTTGGCAGAGTTGAAAATTCCCCGGTATATGATGCTTAATCCTACTTCAAATACAGATTTGTCTTATCATGTATTCTGTGATGCCTCCCAAAAGGCATATGCCACATGCATTTATTTAAGATGTAAAAACAAAGCTGAAGTATCGTGCCAACTTGTACAAGCTCGTGCAAGAGTAGCCCCCCTGAAACCTACAACAATTTGTAGACTTGAATTGTTAGCTTGCGCTATTGGAGTGAGACTAATGGAAACGGTTAAGCAAGATTTAAAATTGGAAAATATTCCTATATTCTATTGGACGGATTCGATGAATACATTGTATTGGATTAAGAATACAGAAAATTGGAATGTATTCGTGATGAATAGGGTCAAAGAAATTAGGGCACATAGTAATCCGGAAAACTGGAAGTTTGTTCCTGGGAATTTAAATCCCGCTGATATTATTTCAAGAGGATGTTCCGTAGAAACACTTAAAATTAAGAAATGGCATGAAGGTCTGGCGTGGCTGAAACTTGAGACAGACTTTTGATCAGCTTTGATATAACTCCGAAAAGGGATGAGGTTGATAAAGAGAAGAAGAAGACAGTCATATCTTCTATGATTTCTCTAGATGAAAAATTTCCACATTTTTCTCGAGTTTCACAGTTCAAGAAGATAATTAGAATCACTGCTTGGATGAAGAGATTTATTGACAACTGTAAAACTAACAAAAAAGAACGAGCATTTGGGAATTTAAAAATTGAAGAAATTAAAAGAGCTGAAGTCACTGTATAGAAAATTGTGCAAAAGGGTTGCTTCAAATCAGAGAAGGATGAAAGCTTACGTCATTTAAAACCCTTCGTTGATCCATACGGACTCATAAGACTTAAATCCAGAATAATTATGAGAGAAGACTCGGAGGATTTCAGGCTGCCTATAATTTTGCCATCTGACCACCCAGTTGTTACGGAACTAATAATTGAGAAACATAATCAATAACTACATTGTGGAGTTCAAACGTTAATGGCAGGCTTAAGCGAGAAATATTGGATCTTAAAAAATCGTAAAACGATCCGGAAAGCTCTGAAGAATTGTGTAAGAAGTTTGATGCCAAACCCCACGATGTTGAAATACCACCATTGCTGGAAGATATGATTAAAGACTGTTCTGTATTTCAAGTCATAGGTGTCGATCTGGCTGGACCTTTGTTTTTGAAAAATGGGTCAAAATCTTGGATTGTCTTATTCACCTGCGCCGTATATCGAGCCATTCACCTCGAACTTGTCACTTCATTATCCACTGACAGTTTCTTGCTTGCATTTCGACGATTCATATCACGACGTGGAAGACCTCAGATTGTCTATACAGACAATGGAAGTAATTTCGTTGGTTCAAATAGTTTATTAAAGAAAATAGATTGGGAAAGAGTGATTAAGGAACATACTGTAGAACGAATTACTTGAAAATTTATTCCGCCTGCATCTCCTTGGTGAGGAGGATTCTGGGAACGTATGATAGGATTGATGAAGAATATTCTCAGAAAGGTGTTAGGAAATGCATCATTGAAATAATTAATACTATTCTTTGCGATTGTGAAAATGTTGTAAATTCCAGACCGTTAACATACATATCTGAAGATCTTGAATTAGAACCTTTAACCTCTGCCATGTTTCTTCGTGAAATTAAAGAAGGTGGTGTTCCTGATCTGGACAATATAGATGCAAGTTATCTTCAAAGAAGATATGAATATCGGATGAAAATTCGTGAAGATTTGACAAAACGTTTCCGACTAGGATATTTGGGATTGGGACAGCTGAAAAATTATCGAAAAAAGTCAAACAGGTATCCCGAACTCTCAGTTGGAGATATTGTTATAATTAATACAAAAGAAAAAAGTGTGAATTGGCCCCTAGGAAAAGTCATCCAGTTGTTTCCAGGTAAAGACGGCATAGTACGATTGGCAAAGTTACGAACTAAGTTTGGTGAGTTGCTTCGACCAGTACAAAGGTTGTATCCGATGGAAGCGAATTTCCAGACAAATGACTTTTCTCCGAAACCCATCGAGTCTGCTCACCTTAAAGATTCTCCTGGTTCTGTTAAAAAGGATTCTCCTAGAGTGTCTAAATTTGGACGGGTGATACGAACCCCAGAACGGTTGGACTTCCTGAACTTGTCCACGACTGTGGTTGAGTTTGACCTGGCAAAACTCAACGGGGGAGTATGTCGCGGACAGGTCCCTCTGTATTCCTTTGCAACGACAGTGACACTTAAATTTAACAAAAACTTTTACGTCTAAGTGAACTGAACAGAACTGAAAAACTTTAGAATAATGTTTTTGTTTTTGTGAACGGAGTTGCGCCTCCGTTATGATTCGATAAAAAGTTAAAGCATTTAAATGTTAAAGTCCTATAATCTTGTAAATATGTTGTAATATATTTGTAAATAAGTATTTAAGATTAACCGAGTGATGTCTAGGGATTGACCGAAGCAGCAATTTTGCCGAATACCGAAGCTTCGGTCGAAGTGTACAGCGAAGCTTCGTATTCGGCAACCGAATACTTGAAACTTTTTAATACGCTTTTTTGCATATATTAGCTTTTTTAATAAGCTTTAATTGAAATTAAATTCTCAATAATTTAATTCAGTTACATTTTTATTCTAAAATCTAATTACACAAAAAAATTTAATGACTTCTTTCCACTCACAAATTCATTAACCCATCACTTATTTTTTATTATTTTATCACTAATCAATACCCAAAAATAACCTATGAAAATATTAATTTATACAGGGTATTATTAAGGGTAAGGATTGTGAGAAAAACAAAAGTTCATTCAAATAATAAGAAACCATGTTGTCATTAAGCTGGTTTACTGATTGTCTATGTCTAATTATAAACATATTGAATAGGAATGTTCTGAAAATACAAAATGTATTATATCAATTTGTACATTTAACTATTTTCTGCCAAATTGTTGATAGAATAATTATATTTTGATTAATATTTTAACATTGTGGTGGTGATAAGAGGTGAAGATAAGAAATTTGAGCGATTTTGATATAATGGTGATAAAAGCTATATGATAGACATAGGGGTATACTTATTGATGTGTGTATTTTCTTTAATATACATCTTAGATATACAGGTATGAACTCTGATATACTTATTTCATGTGTATATTAAAGAAAATACACATTAAATAAATTTAAATTAAAAAAAACTAATGTAGAAGTAAATAAAACTAAATGATAAAGGAAAGATGCGCATCTTCCTTACTTTTTTTTTCTCTGTTGTAGACAGCTGTTTTGATTTCGCACATATGTAGACTATTTTAGGAAGGAAAAAGTTTTTTTTACATAAAAAATGACCTTTGACTTGCTTTTTGTAGTGCAGCTGAACTCATACACATAATATCGAAACTCATTGTTTAGCCTATTCTACTGCTAAGTAAAAGAGAATTCTTCTACTTCTAAGAAAATACTTAACTGCAATTATTCGGCCGAATACTTAAAAGTATTCGGCCGAAGCCGAATATTCGGTTTACATGCCGAACCACCGAATACCGAATCAACTATTCGGTATTCGGTCAGTCCCTAGTGATGTCTTATTTTAGTCGAGTGAGTGTTAGCAGAATTAAGTCTAATCAAAATCCGGCAGAACGAACATCAGAAGCAAGCGGAAAACTTACCTGATAGAAAGGGTAAGTAGAAGATTTATGTCATTCTTTTGTGTCTATTTTGAAAGCTTGTTATCATACCTACATCTCTGCCCTCCGTCACGTGATGAAGGGCAAAGATGTGCGCCAAATCGGTTTTACTCCCGGCAAAACCTTCTCCGAATCTCTCTCCGGAACCTTGAGTTGACTGAGAATGAAATCCAAAAGTTGCCAATAAAGAGATCACTGTCAAAAAAGAAATCCTTTTGGCGATGAAAGAGTGAAAACATGTTGTATTCAAAAACTGGCTGAAAGAACAATGGGGTTTGGTCTCTACTCCTATCTTTCCGCTGAGGTGATTATACCTGATTAGTGATGGGCGATAACGAGATGTTTTTCTCGATTGTATGGACATCTCGATATTTTTAGATTGTGTAAATTATTTCTCGATGATTCCAGTTTGCCAATTGCTTTTATACATCATATATTATATATTATATACGTCATACATTTATCAAGAATCGCTTGCGGGTGAACTGGAATGAGTCGGTGTTAATAAAGACTAGGTGACTTCGCCCGCTAGTGGGCCCCTCCTTTAATCGGGGCCCCTAAGTTATACGTAATCTTGTAATATGAAATCACGAACAGGTTACCTGCTATATACGACACCCTATAGCAGGCGTGGTGTGCGCGCACTACAAAATCTTGTAAAAAATGTAATCTCGAAACGAACGAATCTCGGACCAGATCTCTTGGGGGAGGGGTCAAAGTGAGCGGAGGGGCACAGTAGCTGCATAATATGAATAAGTCGTCACGGGTCTTTAGGCCTTTCGAACCATATGTCACATGAGGGATCTGGATCTGAATTTATAAAAATGCCCTTGCCGTGGGGGCAAAGAGGGGGAAAGGGTGTGGGAGGTGGATAACATAAGTAAGTGGTCATAGGCCTTTCCAACAATATGTCACATGAGGAGTCTCGGCTAAATTTAGAAAAGTGTCCCCTGTGGGGGAAAAGTGGGGGGCGGTCACCGGAGGTGCATAACATCAATAAGTAGTCACATACCTTTCCAACGATATCTCACATGTGGGGTCTTGGCTAAATTTGAAAAAGTGTCTCCCGGGGGGGGGGGGCAAAGTGGGAAGACGGACACCGCAGGACCATAACATCAATAAGTAGTCACAGACCTTTCCAACGATATCTCACATGAGTAGTCTTGGCTAAATTTTGAAAAGTGCCCCCCGGCGGGAGACGAACACCGTAGGTGCATAACATCAATAAGTAATCACAGACCTTTCCAACGATATCTGACATGAGGCTAAATTTGTCTTGGCTAAATTTGGAAAAATGTCCCCCGGGGGGCAAAGTGGGGGGACTGTCACCGGAGGTGAATAACATCAATAAGTAGTCACTAACCTTTCCAATGATATCTCACATGAGGGGTCTTGGCTAAATTTGGAAAAGTATCCCCCGGGGGGGGGTAAAGTGGGGGGACGGCCACCGGAAGTGCATAACATCAATAAGTAGTCACAAACATTTCCAACGATATGTCACATGAGAGGGTCTTGGCTAAATTTAGAAAAGTGTCCTGAAATTTCATATATTATAAATAATATTTATCGGAGGGCTCGATAAAAAAATCCGATCTAAAATGATAAAAACGGAAAAAACTACCCCCCGCAGTGGGGGCCAAATTGGGGAGGGGAGGAAGAAAGTCTCATAATATGAAAGAGTCACCCGAGAGCTTTCCGGTAACATATCACATGACCGGTACAAAAAAAAATGTTTGAAAATTGCTCTCCCTCCCTCCCCCGCCCCCTTGGGCCCACTCTTTCGCCCCGGAATTCACGCAGCCCCCACTTTAAAATTTTTACGTTCAATAAATAATATTTACCGGAAGACTGCATAAAAAACCCACATCTAAAATGATATTTAAATTTATTATAGAAATCGGCTACGGTTTTAAAACTTTGTTCGCCCCCTCGCCACCCCCCGAATTTCACCTTCTGGGGAAGAAAGGTTCATAATATGAAAGAGTTGTCAAAGGGCTTTTCGATGATATGTTACAGGAAGAGTTCGGTAATTTTTTTTAATTGCGCACCGCCCACTCTCACGTCCTCGGAATTCACCCGACCCACCTTCCTCTTTGAAATTTTTATATTTAATAAATAATATTTATCGGAGTGCTCCAGGTATGTGACAGCTTGGTAGGGCTAAAATAAGAAAAACATTGAAAATTAAAGCTTCATTTCACAGCTCATTGTCATGCCTATTTCTCTCTCCAGCTTGCCCCTCGATATCCCTTCTCGGCCCTTCTTGGCCGAGCGTGAAATGACAATCATCGAGAGTAACATTTCGAGAAAGGACGAAAACTAATTTCTCATTCTCGACAATGTCATATGAAATGTTAAACAGAGACCGAGAGCGAGAAACGAGAATGAGATATCTCGAAGTAAGCGAGAGGTTTGCCATCGAGCAGAGATGTGTCTCCTCGAGGTAAACGAGCAGTTTGCATCCAGAAGATATATCTCGAAATGCGAGAGAGAGAGCGAGATAAAGGAAGCTTTCAGAAGAGTCAAACTTACCGCGCTTCTGGTGTAAGTCATGATTTCCCAAAGGAGTATATGTTCTTTTCCATTCGCTTTTGTTATTAACCGATATGGGTTAGGAGGCATAGTGGTTTAAGTCATCAGTTCGGGTTTCAGTTGTTGATATAGAAGTTTTTTAGTCAATTTGGCGCCAGTTTGTCTTTGATTTTCAACGTTTCTCTTATTTTAGCCCTCCTAAGCTGTCCCACATCTCTGATATTAGAATGCTATTGTTAAAACAAAACTGCACTGCAAATTATGTGTTTTCAAGATTTTAAGTGTCGCGCCTCAGGGAAGAGGATTTTTCAAAATTATTTTACCCCACTCATGTAATGTATTAAAATAAGGGTAATCTCATAACCTTTCTAAATCCGCCTTTCTTTTGTCAATTCACCGTTAATTTTAGACCCCTGGGCTTAAAATGCTCTAAAGGAATATACTTAGCGGCGGTTTTTTTTTCGTACTCTGGTACGGTATCTTCCACTCATAGGAAAATTATAAGACTAACATAAAATTGTGTCTAAAACCGAATAAAAAATATGGACATATGTTTCTTAATTTTAACTCCCTTCTTCGCCTCAAGAGGGCGCTTTAATGTTTTGTTTCTGTTCCATGTAGCGAGACATGCCGCGCTACCTATAATTAAAATCTCAGTGACTAACATCTGAAGTGAAGTGAAGTAAGCTTAAGTATTGTGTTGAGATGTGAGTGTCGGAGAAAGCGGCGGTGCGCTGCTTCTGTGTTAAATAAAGTGTTACATAAAGAAACCAGCGCCTTTAAATAATTTGTTTTAAAGTGTGAATTATTCGTCATTGTCCGTCGACCCAACGGAGGAGTATAATTAAAATAATTCGTGTGCTTTCGATAACAAGAACAAATTCGAACAGTATGTGATTTAGTTTCTGTTTGTGCTTAAAGATATTTAGTTCACCTTTGTTGTGAGAGTGTCGTGATAATTTGTGCCTAATAAGAGAAGTTTATGACTAAGAAGATTTCAGTATGGAGATATTATTTTTATAAATGTGACCGTGGAGTTATACAGCGAAATCTACTTCGTGATTGCCGCAGCGACTGAGGTAAGAGCAATTTTAGTTTTGATTTAGTTAAATTATGTCTATTATTGATAATTTAAATAAAGACGAGCTTAAGCTTGTTGTTGAGGAATTAGGTTTAACTGCTCCTGAAAGCAGTAAAATTATAGAGTTGAGAGATATTATAGAGAAAAGTGAGCACTACTCAAATGAGCAATTAATGAAAGACGTAGTCAATTCGGTTGTTGAGGAGTATAAGTCGCGAAAAGAAACTGAGAAATCTATACTAGAATTAGAGAAAATTAAATTAGCGCAATTAGAAAAAGAGTTAGAAATAGCAAATATTCGCAAAGAACCTTCCCAAAATTCTGAATTTGAAAAAATTAAATTAGCTCAGTTAGAGAAAGAATTAGAATTGTCCAAAGTGCGTAGAGGTTCCCGCGAAAATTTGTCGTCCTTAACCGAAAAATCGGAAGTGGAAATAGTGAGCAATAACCTAGAAAGTTTTATTAAAAGTGTTAAAACGTTAACTATTCGTGTACCAACGAGAGCTGAGTCATTTAATCTTTTCTTTCAATCACTTGAAAAAGCATTCAAAACTAAAAATGTACCCGAAGAGTTTAAGGCAGAAATTCTTCTAAACATTCTCGGGAAAAAAGCGAGTAATTTAATGATTTATTTGTCAGAGGAGGAGTTGATTAGTTATGATAAATTGAAAACTATAGTCTTAAAGGAATTTCAACCTACAGCGCAAGAGTGTTTAAATAATTTCCGGAAAACGCAAAAATTACCGTCAGAAAATTACGTTCAATTTGCATCTAGGTTGAAATCAATTTTTCTATATTACTGTAGTCTGCGTGAAGTAAATGATTTTAAACCATTATGTGATCTGATTGTTTCAGACAGAATTTTCAATTCGTTTGATCGCGAATTAATGAGTCATATTGCAATTAAACAAGCAGAATCATATTTTAAACCACAGCAGCTTGGCAGAGAATGCGATATTTTCTTATCGGTTAAAAATAAAAACAGAAATGAATCAAATTCGAGAAATTTCATAAGTGAAAATAAACAAATAGCGGGAAATAAATTGCGAAATGCACGCCCTGAAAGGGGGGGTCTCAAATGTTTTCCTTTCGGAAACAAAAAATAATAAATGTATTTTGTGTAAACCTACTGCATATCATGCATTACATTCTTGTCCGCAATTCAAAAAACTTTCGATAAAAGAAAGAGTTGAAGTTGTGAAATTAAATAAAGCATGTTTCAAATGTTTAAATTATAATTGTTGTGTACAGAAATGTAATTATAAGAACTGCGATTGTGGACTACCCCATAACAAACTGATTCATTTTCCGAGGGAAGAAAATGATTTGAGTAATAATCAAAATAAATTTCGAGGTCATGTGTTTCAGGAAGGTGCAGAAATAAAAAGTTCAAGCGAAGAAAAATTTTCCTTCCCTCCGAGCCAGACTGTCGCCACTAGTTTCGAAAAAAATAAAACAAAAACTGTGTTATTGAGTACGGCTTGCATTTTCATGAAAGATAAATTTTCGGAATGGCAGGAAGTTAGATGTTTATTGGATGTCGGCTCGCAATCGTGTTTGATAACTTCTCAGTGTGCTAATAGACTGCAACTTAAAATTAATAAAACAAACACTTTAATTTCGTGTTTAGATGATTCTTCTATCACAGTAAAGGGTTGCGTAAAGACAAAAATCGGGAATAGAGATAAAAGTTTTGGAAGGGAATTGAATATGCCAGTAGTAAAGAAAATTACAGATTTAATTCCGCAAAGAGAGATTAATGTAAATGTTGAAGTCCCAGATTTAAATATGTTAGCAGACTACCGATTTAACTGTCCTGATAAAATTGATTTGTTGATAGGTGCGGAAATATTCTATGAATTATTAAGACCAGGACAAATATATTCTCAGAGTTCGAAATTACTTTTTCAAAATACTGTATTTGGATACATGGCTAGTGGAAGCATAGAACAGGGAGATGAGGTTAAAGTTCATTGTGGACTAATTCGGGAGGAGGATTTAAACAAAACATTAAAATGTTTTGGGAAGTCGAAGACATTGAGGTAGAATTACCAAAAAGTAAGGAATTTGAGATATGCGGGAAACATTTTGCGCGTATGCATTCAAGAAATGCTGAAGGTAGATACGTAGTGAAAATGCCTTTAAAGGAAAATCCTTCGTGTTTAAGCCGATCTAGGGATCTTGCTATCAAAAAACTCAGATCGCTGTGGACTCGCTTATCAAGGGATGAGCAATATTTTAAGCTGTATAAAGAATTCTTAAAGGAATACGAAGATTTAGGGCATATGAAACAGGTGAAAGAAACAAAAGAACCTGATATTGTGTACTATGCTCCACATCATGGTATATATTACAAAACACGACCTCCACGGACATTTTCTCCCGACCTCCCTGGACATTTTCCCTTCGAATGAGGACTATTTATTTTTGTCGTTTGGCAACAGAAACTTTTTGTTTTGTAGATCGAACGAAAGAACGATTTGGAGATGTGGGTTTTTTTTTCCCCCATCAAACATGTTTTTAACGAATTCGAGATTAATTCATCGTATGTATATAATGTAAATATTTTTTTTTGTATAAGTGAGCCATATAAATAATCTAAAATGAAAGAGATGTTTCTTCATTTCCGACTACTTGATGTGAATTATTTTTAATTGCCGAATCTATCCTGGAATGAATAAGTTCTGATTCTAAAGAAGGCGGCCTACCTTGGATCGGTAAGTATTTTTTACTTACCTTTATAGATTTATATCATATGTTTTATTGTGTATCTGATATTTACTGGCGCCCGTAACAGCGACTGCCTAAAATATTTGAGTCAGAATAAGAATTTCGTTGAATTAGAATCTTTATTGAAGTGCTTTGTTTATATACGATAATTGCAACCATTTTTTTTTTTTGATAAATTTTATTAGTTATAATATTGATTTAAGAGAATGGATGCAGTTAATAAAACAAAACGCACTACTGTTAGGTCTCAAACTACGAAATTAATTAATAGAATAGAAGCGGCAATTTCAGAAAATAGTGCCGATGAAGATACATTAGAACAGTTTCTCGCTGAGTTAGATTTGAAAGAAAAAGAGCTTAATTATCTAGATACTGAAATTCAAAAATCTAGTAAATTAGATGAATTAGAAGCTGAAGTTTTGAAATGTGATGAGTATAATTCGAATTTGGTAATTTGGAAAACGAAAGTAAAAAGGGCTAAATTGAAATTAGAAACTAAATCTAATTCGAATGTTTCTACTACAACAATAAACAAATCCGACGAAACAGTTGTAGTTCGGGGGTTAGAATCCATTCGCATAAATTTACCCAAGCTAATAATTGAAAAATTTGACGGTGATCCTTCGGATTGGCAAAGATTTTGGGACCAATTCGAATCTACAATTCATAAAAATGCAGAATTGTCTGAAGTAGAAAAATTCAATTATTTAAAGTCATATCTGACTTCAAATGCTGCTAACTGTATAAAAGGTTATAGTTTAACTAATAGTAACTATTTATCTGCAATAGAAACTCTAAAAGAACGTTTCGGTAAGAAACAATTGGTAATTAGCTCACACCTTCATAAACTTTTATCACTTAATTCAGTAAAGAAATCCAGTGACATTTATGCACTCCGCAAATTGCTGGACACTTGCCAGACCGAAATCAGAAATCTGAAATCTCTCGGATTGGAGATTGAAAATTATTCAGCGTTACTCTCTCCCATTCTAATTAAATTATTACCTTCTGACATAGTGTTACAAATAACAAAAAAATGTGGTAACGATGAAGAATTAAAAGTTACGGAAATAATTGATTATTTGAAAATGGAAGTTATTTCCCGAGAAAGAACTGCTTTTTTAATTTCTAATCAAGAGTCTTCGAACGCAGACATTACGTCTGGGAGGCCAGTGCGCGACAAGCAGTCGCCGAAAATAATTCCTTCAGCATCTGGCTTAATAAATGAAACGGTATCATTTTCTAAACAAAGTAAATGCCCGGAATGTAAAGAAAAACATTTTTTGATGGAATGTGTGTTATTTAAAAATAAATCATTACAGGATAAAAAGGAAACTTTAAAGCAGTACGGTTACTGTTTTGTTTGTCTCAAAAATGCAGGGCACATAGCAAAATATTGTAAAAAATTTGTTAAATGCAGCAATTGTTTTAAACGGCATTATAAAATTTTATGTCCCGAAAAAGAAAATGCCAGATCACAAGAAAATAATGAAAGCACGACATTATCAAATAAAACTTGTAATCGCGCAGTATTAATGCAGACTTTAACTGTTCGTTTAGAATCAAAGGATCAAAATAAACACTTGTTAGTACGCTGTTTGATAGACAACGTTCTTATCTGAGTAAAGATATTATTAATCGAATGGGATACGAAGCAATAGGAGAAGACAAAATGATTCACGGTCTTTTTGGTGGTATTCAAGAAACACACTTTCATAAGCGATATAAAATATATTTAAGTAATTTAGAAGATACTTTTAAATGTAATTTTGATATCTATGATCAAGACAAAATATGTACTGAGGTTCCAAAAATAAAAAATGGGCCTTGGATAAAGGAAGCTAAAAAATATGGGATAAAATTCACAGATTACGATGCATATACAGGGAAGCAAAAAATTACAAATGCACAAGAAATAAGTTTACTTATCGGAGCAGATATTTATGGAAAGTTATTAACGGGGAAAATTAAATCCTTGGATAGTAATTTAACTGCTATACAGACCAAATTGGGGTGGACATTGATGGGTAAAACTAATGAAAAAGATACAAACGATTCCACAAAAGTTGTTTTATCCTTACATGTAAATGAAGCAAAACTCACAGATTTATGGCGATTAGACACTTTAGGAATTCTTGATCCAGGTGACAAAGGGTCTGGTTTAGAACTCTAACAATCCGTAAAAGAACATTTCAACAAAAATATTCATATAAACAATGAAGGACGTTATCAGGTTAGTCTTCCATGGATTGTTGGTCACCCCCCTCTCCCCAGTGCTCGGAAAATTGCAGAACGTAGATTAAAAAACTGCGTAGATTCATTAAAGAAATCTGGCAATTTAGCTGCCTATGAAGCAGTATTTAATGAGTGGCTTCAAGAGGGCATTATTGAGGAAGTCGAATCAACTCCAGGAACGGAAGCTGAATTTTTTCTGCCACACAGAGCAGTAATAAAAGAAAATTCCACTACCCGAATACGCCCTGTTTTTGATGGGTCCGCTAGGGAAAAAGGCTCACCCTCTATTAACGATTGTTTGTTGAAAGGCCCCAATTTAGTAGAACTTATCCCTTCATTGATAAATCGGTTCCGATTGAAGAAAATTGGTGTAATATCAGACATAAGAAAAGCATTTTTACAGATTTGCTTAAATGAAAATGACAGAGCATTTTTAAAATTTTTATGGTGGAAGGAGGGAAATTCTGAAGAAACGAAAATTTTCCAACATCGAAGAGTTGTTTTCGGGCTTACATGCAGTCCCTATTTATTGGGAGCAACTTTGCAACACCACTTTAAAAAGTCACCTCCCTCTATGCAGGAAACAGCTTCTAAACTTTCCGAATCCTTTTATATTGACAATTGTGTCACTAGTGTTGACAATGAAGAGCAACTCAATAATTTTATAACAGAGTCAAAATACATTCTCAGCCAAGCTAAATTTGACCTCAGAGGTTGGGAACACAGTTACTCTAACTCCTCAATGAAACCAGATTTTTCCTTAGAAAACAAAATTGTCCCAGTTTTAGGCCTACGATGGCTGTTGCCCTCAGATGTTCTTTCCATAGATGTAAGGGAAATTAATAAAGATGTTGAACCCATCACTAAAAGGAAAATATTGTCGGAAGTTCATAAAATTTTTGACCCCATCGGTTATACCTGTCCAGTAACTCTTTTCCCCAAAATACTTCTACAAGATTTGTGGAAAAAGAAAATAACTTGGTATTCTGAATTACCAACCCCGATTGCCCAAAAATTTCAGAAATGGAAAAATCAATTGAGCTCACTTAAAGATATTGCTATACCTAGATGTTTAATAAGCGACCCAGATAACATCGGTGATTTAAGTTTGCATGTATTCTGTGACGCGAGCAAGGTAGCTTATGCTACATGCATATATTTACGAAATGAAAACGTAAAATCAACATCATCTCAACTGATCCAAGCACGATGCAGAGTAGCCCCGCTAAAATGTGTTACCATCCCCAGACTTGAGCTCCTCGCATGTACGATTGGTGCACGATTATCTAAAGGGGTTAAGTCCGACTTAAAATTAGAAAATCTTCCAACTTTTTTCTGGACAGATTCTAGTAATGCGCTGTACTGGATAAAAAGAAGTGAAAACTGGGCTCCATTCGTATACAATCGTGTTAAAGAAATTCGATCTCTTAGTAATCCAGAAAATTGGCACTATGTGCCTGGAACTCTTAATCCAGCCGATCTACCTTCCCGAGGATGTTCCGCGGAATCCCTTAAACAATCCCTCTGGTGGGAGGGACCTGATTGGTTGAAAAAACCTCAAGAATTTTGGCCAAAAAGTAGTTTGAATCCCGATTTTGAAATAATTAACTCTGAAAAAAGAAAGACAGTTGTCAGTGCAGTAAATATCTCTCAAACTCCAATTGAGTTATATGAAAATACATCTTCATATTTGAAAATGATAAAAGTTACTGCCTGGATGTATAGATTTTTTGGAAATATCAGAAAGACACCGAATGAGCGAAATTTAGAGAAAATTTTAACATCTGAGGAAATAAATCACGCAGAACACGTCGTATTGAAATATGCTCAGAGATATTTATTAAGTGAAGCTAAACCATGTTATATCTCTTTACAGACTTTTACTGATGAGGAAGGTCTAATTCGAGTAAAAACACGAATCTCTATGCGAAAAGATTTCCATTCTTTCCGGTATCCGATAGTTCTGCCTTTCGATCATAATATTACCTATTCGCTCATAAGAAGAAAACATATTGAACTTTTTCATGCAGGGATACAAATTGTAATGTCAGTTTTGCGCGAACAATTTTGGGTATTAAGATGCAGGCGTACAGTTCGAAAAATTATAAAAAGTTGCATGACATGTAGACGATTCACTGCCTCACCTGCTGAGACACCTACTGCCCCTCTCCCTGAAGAACGAGTCAAAGATGCTTCAATTTTTGAAAGTGTTGGTCTCGATTTATGCGGACCGTTATTTTTAAGAAGTGGCTCGAAAGTTTGGATAGTTCTTTTTACGTGCGCCATATTTCGCGCAATTCATCTTGAATTGGTATCTTCACTTTCAACGGAAAATCTTCTATTAGCTATGAGAAGATTTATCTCAAGAAGAGGGAGACCCTCTATTATTATTTCTGATAACGGAAGAAATCTAGTGAAAGCATCATCAGAATTGAAGTCTATAAATTTTGAACGCTTGCAAAATTTTGCTATTGAACGAAAAATACAGTGGAAATTTAATCCACCTTCAGCTCCCTGGTGGGGAGGTTTTTTTGAACGCATGATAGGAATGTTAAAAGGTATTTTACGAAGAGTGCTTGGAAAGGCCAGCCTAAATTATGAAGAATTATACACCGTGTTATGTGACGCGGAAAGTGTAATCAATTCTAGACCGCTGACATATATCGCAGATGATGATGATCTTGACCCTCTTACCCCCGCGATGTTCTTGCAAGATATCAAAGATTCGAGAGTTCCTGAATTTGACATAATTGATTCAACAAAAATGAAAAGAAGATTTGCTTATCAGCAAAGAATCCGAGAAGATCTTAGAAAACGCTTTAGAATAGAATACCTGGGGCAACTTCGAGAAAATGCGGGTAGAAATAGGGAAACTGAGTTAAAAAAAGACGATATTGTCTTAATTGGGGACGATAATTCAAAATGTATTAATTGGCCTTTGGGAAAAATTGAAGAACTATATCCCGGCAAAGACGGAAAATTCCGGGTAACCAAAGTTAAAACCAAAACGGGTTCTTTTTTGAGACCCCTTAAAAGACTATATCCTCTTGAAATCAATAATGAACTAATGCCTCCTTTTTTAGTAGACAGAATTCCTGCTCCTATAGACGACGATTCTGTTCCTGCTCCTGTGCCAGAGTCTTCAGATCCTGTCTCTGTAGTTGAACCTTTGGATAGCGTCTCTGTTCCTGCTCCTGAGCCCGAGTCATCAGATCCTGTCTCTGTAGCTGAACCTTTGGATAGCGTTCCTGCTCCACTGCCAGTGTCTTCAGATTCCCCTTCTGTAGCTGATCCTCTGGATATCACTCCTGCTCCTGTGCACCAGTCTTCCATACCTGAGGATGGCAATCGACGATCTCGAGCTGGTAGAAAACTGAAACAGCCGCAACGACTAAATTTATGAAGTTTTGAGTTTCACTATACTGAACCTCAAAGGTGGGAGGATATTACAAAACACGACCTCCACGGACATTTTCTCCCGACCTCCCTGGACATTTTCCCTTCGAATGAGGACTATTTATTTTTGTCGTTTGGCAACAGAAACTTTTTGTTTTGTAGATCGAACGAAAGAACGATTTGGAGATGTGGGTTTTTTTTCCCCCATCAAACATGTTTTTAACGAATTCGAGATTAATTCATCGTATGTATATAATGTAAATATTTTTTTGTATAAGTGAGCCATATAAATAATCTAAAATGAAAGAGATGTTTCTTCATTTCCGACTACTTGATGTGAATTATTTTTAATTGCCGAATCTATCCTGGAATGAATAAGTTCTGATTCTAAAGAAGGCGGCCTACCTTGGATCGGTAAGTATTTTTTACTTACCTTTATAGATTTATATCATATGTTTTATTGTGTATCTGATAGTATATTTCGTCCAGAAAAATCGACAACTAAACTCAGAGTTGTTTTTAATTGTTCTGCCGCGACAGCAAATGGGACATCCCTAAATTCATTACAATATAATGGCGGAGTCATCCAAAACGACTTATTTACAATTATGATTAGCTTCCGAGAACATGTTTATGCTTTAACTGCAGATGTCAAGATGATGTATAGAATGATTAACATTGACCCTAGTCAGCATTCGTTGCAAAGAATTTTATGGAACGATAATTTTGAAGAAGAACCAAAAATTTTCGAATTACAAACAGTGACTTATGGAACGGTCAGCGCGCCCTATTTAGCAATGAAAACGCTCAGTCAACTATCAATCGATGAAGGAAATAATTTTCCAATGGCAGCACCAGTTCTTCGTGAAAACATGTATATGGATGACATTTTGTGTGGTGCACCTACGCTTGAGGAAGCCAAAGAGTTGCAGCGGCAACTCATAGCGATTATGCATAAGGCAGGTATGCAACTTCATAAATGGTGCACAAGTGATAAAAATCTTTCGCTGACACCTGAAGAAGGGTATAATTTTGAGAACAACAGTGAGACTAAAACATTAGGGGTTTCGTGGAACCCAAGGGATGACTGTTTCCTATTTAGAGTTAAAGTAGAATTGAGCGATTCCTATACCAAGCGACAAGTATTGTCGACAATTGCCAGAATTTTTGATCCGCTAGGACTTCTTGGCCCAGTTATAGCGAAAGCCAAAATATTTATGCAGAGATTGTGGAGAACTAATATTGACTGGAATGACGAGCTCCCTGAGTCAGAATATCACGAGTGGCACCAATTTCTTATATCGCTTAAAAGTGTTAATAATATGCAAATAAGTCGACGCATTATAATTGAAAACCCGGAAATTGTTGAAATACATGGCTTCGCAGATGCCTCAGAACGTTGTTATGAAGCAGCGGTTTATTGTAAATCTTATGATTCTCTAGGAAATGTGATGGTGAATTTAATAGCTAGCAAATCACGTGTTACACCAGTAAAGAGTCTAACTATTCCCAGACTTGAGCTATGCGCCGCAGTTTTACTAACCAAGCTGCTAAAAAGAGTCTTATCATCCATGAAAGTAATAGTTACTAATGTTTTCCTGTGGTCCGATTCAACTATTGTGTTAGCGTGGATTCAAAAGGAACCTATTGATCTCAAACAATTTGTGCAGAACAGGGTGGCTAAAATTCAAGAAAACTCTAGTCCTGAGCAGTGGTGTCATATCTGCTCTGAACATAATCCGGCTGATAAACTTTCACGAGGTATGGATCCAGATAAACTCATTGATTGTGACTTGTGGTGGTGTGGACCCATTTTTCTTAATAACACTGACTATCACCAAAATTCAGTAATAATACCAGAAGCTAGTGAAGAGTTCAAAAAAGAGCTCAAAACAAATTCAAATCCTTTTAATGAAGTTAGTGTAATGAACTGTAATGTTACACATAATTGTTTTGTGAATGACTTAACTAATCTTAGTAATAATTATATAACTATTTTACGTATTCTTAGTTATATTTCAGGTTTGTCATGAATGCAAGAAACCCACTTTATAAGTGTGGTGGGCCTTTGTCAACTTCAGAATTGGAGCATGCAGAGATTTATTTAATTAAATCTGTCCAAAGGGCAGAATTCAATGCAGACATACGTAGTCTGCAGACCAAAGGTTCGGTAAGTCCAAGTAGTAAGCTAAAAAGCCTCAACCCATACTTAGATGAATTTGGAATTTTAAGGGTTGGAGGCCGGTTAGATAACAGTGATTTAAATTTTGCGAGAAAGCACCCAGCGATTTTGCCTAAGTCTAATAATTTTACTGTAATTGTTTTAAATTATTATCATAAAAAATACCTTCATGTCGGTGCTTCAACATTACTTTCTTTGGTAAGAGAAAAATTTTGGCCAATAAATCGTCGTGCAGCATGTCGAAAGGTTCAATGCATCCCATGTTTTAAAGCTAAACCAGTTATTGCAAATCAATTGATGGGCGATTTGTCCAGGGATAGAGTTCAATTGGACTACTGCTTTAATATTTCGGGAGTAGATCTGTGTGGCCCATTTATGGTCAAAGTGGGGTATGCACGTAGAACTATCTTGCAAAAAATTTATATCTGTATTTTTGTTTGTTTTGTATTTAAAGCTGTACATATAGAAATTGTTTCAGATTTAACCTCCGAATCATTTATTGCTGCATTGAAAAGATTCATTGCACGCAGAGGTAAATGCGCCAAATTGTATTCGGATAATACGAAAAATTTTATTGGTGCAAATAAGATTCTTAAGGCTTTTTATGAGTTAGTAAAAAAAAACTGATGAGAAATTAGCAGCATATTTATCCACGGAAGGCATTGAGTGGAAATTTATCCCACCCAGGGCACCCAGTTTCGGAGGTCTTTGGGAGGCCACTATAAAATCATTTAAGTATCACTTTAAGAGAGTTGTGGGAGGTGCTAATCTCACTTATGAGGAACTTCTTACAGTAGTCATACAAATTGAGGGAATTCTAAATTCCAGGCCTTTGAGTCCATTATCAGACGATGAGAATGATTTTGAAGTCTTAACTACGGCCCATTTTCTGATAAACAGGCCGATAAATTCCATTATTGAGCCTGATTTAACCAATATAAGAGAAAATCGCCTCAAAAAATGGCAACGAATAACTAAAATTCTACAACTTTTTTGGCGTAAATGACATCATAATTATTTAAGTTAATTACAACAAAGGGGTAAATGGAGATTTGAAAAAGATAATGTAAAAATCGGAGATTTAGTGGTGTTAGTAGAGGAAAATATACCGACAAATAAGTGGCCATTAGGCAGAATTATTGAGGTGTATCACGGTAACGATAACAAAATTCGAGTAGTTTAAGTAAACACTCAAAATGGAACTTTTAAAAGGTTGATAAGTAAATTATGTATTTTACCCATACCTGATCCCCTTGACAATTCAAACTAAAAAAAAAAAAAGTAATTGTGTATATATGTGTGTTGTATTGACATTTTTTCAAAGGATTATATTTAAATTAACGTATAGTGTCCACGTATAACCTGATCGACCTTTATTTTCGCAACCGTTGGTCCTAGATGCATACTTCCAATTACAAAAAGGCTTTAAATGAAGTAAAGAATTACTTTTAAAGCGATTTGGATCAAGAAAAACATTTATTAAAAAAATACGAAATTTAAATTTTTATACGGTCCCCCGGTCCTATAAGTGATATTTACTAAAAATTAACTGTGACACTAACAAGTAAGACAAAAAAAGTCCCATTCATCTAACATTAAAATCGACCGAGTTATGAAACTTTGAAATGCGTGACTTATACCACTTTTTTGCATATCAAAACAGATGATTTCGATCATGCTTTTAGGGGTCGTGTATAAAGTACTTAAACTTATTTCAAGGTATCTGCACTTTGAAAGACATCGTACAAATATTGCGATTAACTTTTATGTCAGTTAAGTTTCAGATTAGTTAAAATAATTGTATTTTAACGTATGTTTTATTTTGTAAGGATTTGAGGCTAGGATTTCTTTTAACTAAAATTATGTTATTTTCATAAGGTTTTATTTAACTTGCAATGATCGTCTTTCCAGTTTAAAATTTGTACTCCAACTTTAACTTAATTTCAAATGTCTGATTGAAGTTAAATTTTACATACTGACTTAAATCCGATGACAATTATTATGATTTTCGACTCTTTCTATCTTATACATTCTTATGTTAGAGGATAACACAAAAAAAAAAATTGGATAGATTACCGTCACGAAGTTTAAGAAAGACTTTTAGATTAGATAACATAAACCTGCGATGGTTGTGTTTTTTAACTTTTATAATTACATTTTATGTATTTTTTAACGCTGAATCAAAAAATTACCTCCACTTTTAACCATCATGTCAAGATTTTTCCAAATCGTAAATTTCAAAGGTTAAAAAATAGCGAAAAATCTGATACTATAAAATCGATGTAAGACTTTTTTATTCAGTTTAATTTTATTTAATTCAATAATGTATTAGATTTTTTGGCTTATACTGGGTTTCTTACAGCTAAACAGCTCGGACGTCTGATGAGGTTGGGAGGGGAGGGAGATCACTTTTAACTTTTAGCTTTCTAACTTTGAAATTTGCGATTTGAGAAAATTCCTGACGTGATGGTTTAAAATGAAGGTCATTTTCGGATTCAGTGCTAAAAAATATACAAGAATCAATTTTCAAAAGCTAAAAAACATGCACAACCCAAATTTGATAGACAGTGTAATCTAACAGCATTTTAAAATATGTATCATTTTGCAAAGAATTGAGGCTGTTGTTTTTCATCCTTTTATTTAACAAAAAATCTGTTATTTTTATCCTCTTATAATGTTCAGTACAAATTGTACATTTTGCTGTAATATGTCAGAATGATTTCGAATTTGTATTGCAATGCTAATTTTACTCTCAACCAGTTCTTTAATGTACCTGACGAAATTAAATTTCTACTAAATTTGTGAATGACCCCTAACATGCAGCAAAAAATATACTCCAACTTTAAACAGCTATTACTCGGTCAATTTTAATCATAGAATAACGGGACTTTTTTTGTCTTACTTGCCAGTGTAACAGGGAAATTTTACTAAATATAACTTAGAGGACCGGGGGACCGTATAAAAATTTAGATTCTGTAATTCTTCACTAAATTGTTTTTTCGCTTCAAACTTTTTTTTATCTTAACCCTGCACCTAATTTTGACCATTTTTGTAATTGGAAGTATGCATCTAGAACCAACGGTTGCGAAAATAAAGGTCGGTCAGGTTATACGTGGACACACTGTATAGTGAATTTTTGTATTAATTTGTGTAAATTAGAGTACTTGGTAAAAATTGTTATTGAATGTTATAAACATGTCAATGGGGGCCGGTATGTTCCATGGAGCGAGACATGCCGCGCCACCTATAATTAAAATCTCAGTGACTAACATCTGAAGTGAAGTGAAGTAAGCTTAAGTATTGTGTTAAGATGTGGAGTGTCGGAGAAAGCGGCGGTGCGCTGCTTCTGTGTTAAATAAAGTGTTACATAAAGAAACCAGCGCCTTTAAATAATTTGTGTTAAAGTGTGAATTAGTTTCTTCAAACCTTTAGTATACTGTTTGTCCAAAAATTATAAAATTCACAAAATAAAGTCTTTTCACTCTCCTATATCTTTTCGTATCAATTTTATTTTTACTACCGCCAGGGGACGCCACCCAGTGAAACATTTTACTTTTAGCCTCAGGCTATTGGTATTTTTCATCTGTTTTTCATAATATTTTGTCTCATTGTTTTTTCTTTTCATTGTAGATACTATTCTCCAAGTTCTTGACCCATTCTGACTACTTGGGCACTCATTCTGGACCATCTGTGGGTCATCGGGCCCCTCTTCATTTGTCTGGCTCTAATCACACGCTTCACTTGTTCTTTTACCATTTTTCTTTTTCTTCAATTTTTTTTCTTATTCAATGGTTTGGTTTTTTTACCATTTTCAACTTCCCTAGTTCACTCTTACATGAAGTGAACTTTCATCCTTGGTCTGCCCTACTGTCAATTTGGGGCCTAATGCTGCTTCGGGGGGAGGGGGCGTTTTTTCTACCTTTTCCAGACCCATCATCTAATACCACGTTTGTAAGGATTGGAAGATTAAAATTATCCAAAATACCAGAAATGAAGTCCATTGAAGTTTTATTTTAGTTATAGAATTCCCTATTAGCGGATATATTTGTCTGTTTACCTTTCTATTTTTCGATAACACTCCTTTGTTTTCGATAAACGGAGAAATTCAACAGCATTAGACACACTTTAGACATTTAGGGAACTTTAACTTGTATCAAACCTTCTGCCTTTATCGAAAAGAAGAAAATGCTAATCGATTCTAGCTAATGCGCCTAAAATGAAAAATGAGCTAGTAAATGTGTCAAAAACTAGCTACTTTGGATTTCGATACAGACTTGAGGAGCCATGTTGGAATCGCTAGGCACTGGAAAACAATTTCCGTGTTAGACAGGTTCCCTCTTAGCAGTTATGTTTGTCTGGTTATCCTTATGTTTCTCGATAAACGGAGAAATTCCACAGCATTAGACACACTTTAGACATTTAGGGAACTTTAACTTGTATCAAACCTTTTGCCTTTATCGAAAAGAAGAAAATGCTAATCGATTCTAGCTAATGCGCCTAAAATAAAAAATGAGCTAGTAAATGTGTCAGAAACTAGCTACTTTGGATTTCGATACAGACTTGAAGAGTCATGTTAAAATCGCTAGGCACTGGAAAACTATTTCCGTGTTAGGCAGGTTCCTTCTCAGCAGTTATATATGTCTGGTTATCCTTACGTTTTTCGATAAAGCTGTCTTGTTTTGGATAAATGGAGAAATTCCACAGCATTTGATACACTTTAGACGTTTAGGGAACTTTAACTTGTATCAAACCTTTTGCCTTTATCGAAAAGAAGAAAATGCTAATCGATTCTAGCTAATGCGCCTAAAATAAAAAATGAGTTTTTGAATGTGTCATAAAATAGCTACTTTGGATTTCGATACAGACTTAAAGAGTCATGTTGGAATCGCTAGGTACTGGAAAACAGTTTCCGTGTTAGATAGGTTCCCTCTTGGCAGGTATCTTTATCTCAATATCTCAATATCTTACTATCCTTACTAGGCCGTGGGACAAGCCAGTCTATCGTTTAATTTCGTTCCTCATGAAAGGGGGGTAATATCTGTCACTTTGAAAATACAGAAAATATTCCCCTGTTTCTAAAAATGCAATGTTCATGGTATAATGTGTGCACATTAATTAATTAAAGACATAAAACAAAGATGCTTTTTCTACTTTTTTAAACCAATGACTCGGCTGCGATTCGTTTGCTGCGAGACAGTTCATCGCTAACTAAACCAATGAGGAAACGGAAGAGAGGAGAACGAGAGAGTTGTTTGTAAACAAATCGACACATGACTTAATTTATTTACGATGGAATGCCATTCACATTGTGAATGACACTGAAATTGATTTGCAGACTTGTTCGGCTGTTAGCTGGACAAAAATAAAAAGCTGCGCATATCAGTGGCTTGCAACTGATTCCGTTGAAAAAAAAAATCGCTGAACAAGTTAACAGCAAGTCAGATACAGCGATTGAAAAAATCCTGTATCACAGAAAGTGCTATATGCGATTCACAGACAAGGTGAGAATTGCTGCTGCCGTGAAACGTACAACAAAATTATCAAAAACGAATGTTCTTCCGGATACTCAAAATATTACTGATGATGAACATAACATTCCCAACTAAACGATTTTTGCGTAGTAAGAGTACTATGAAAAACCACCATGAAGACTCTAAATCTAAAAATGTACTACCTAAAGTTTGCATTTTATGTAGGAAAAATAGTTACATTTTGGATAAATCCATTATAATCCAAATTAATTATAACACAATTTAATGAATTTAAAATGCTACTTCTTAATAACAATGAAATTAGGTTATTAGATTTAAAAAAACATGCAATGCATATGAAAGTTATTATTTAAAGTATAGAGAATAATAATATTAAGACATAATTGCCATGATTAATTTAATAAGTAAAAAAGTTTACTAATTGCAGTAATTTAATTTATTAAATTTAGCGTTTGATAAATTAATATTGATGCTGCAAAATAAAGAAAATTAAAGTATTGCATATATCTGTTACTAAAAGTAACCAAAAAAGAAGAAAAAGACAATTTTAACAAATTCTAAAAGTTGAATTTAATAAAACTTTAAATTTCGACATTATTACAATGAACCTAACAATATTTAAATGGTACAGAGATCTACAAATTTACATATCTGACTTCTGTAGGGAAAAAAAGAAAAAGGTCTTGTTAAAATGTTTTTAACCATTTCCATTTTTGTTTTGATTACAATTTGTGTTTTTCAAAATAGAACCAAATTCTTGAGTTTTAACTTATTTCCTTTTTGATCAAACTTAATATGTTTGGTTGTATGGATAATTATAAAATGACGCCAAATTTACAATTTTTTTCTTTTAAACTAGGGGGGGAAAAAAGGAATTAAATGCTTAGTCTAGTATTTACAACTATCATTTTAAAGGGAACATACTTGGTGTTTTTCTAAATTATTTATTTATTTTTGTCAGCATTTAGATTTTTTCTGTCAAGTATAATCTGTTTATAATTTTATAAATTTTGATAGCAAATTTACATTGTTTTTGAAACAGCAACAATTGCTTTTAGAAAAAGGAAATTTTATTTATCAGAAAAAAAATATACTTGAATGATTTAATTTTGTTTCTCTCGATACTAGATGGCGCCATGGTGAAATTTGGTTAATTGTCTTAAATATTAATAAAAACTGGGAAAATGCTGTGATAAATTTATTAACACAAGCAGAACATATAAATAAAAAAAAGCACCTGTGCAAAACATATTTAAGAATGGCATAGTCCCCGAAAGTCCCATAGTGAAAGCAACATTAAGGTAAAGTCATCCCGCAGCATATACGAAGACGCCATCTCATTGGTCGAAAAAAATAGACAACAACTTGCTTTATTCTTGCCGTTAATTAAATAATGTGCAATTATCGGACCATGAACATTGTATTTTTTGAGTTGTGACAATATTATCTGTTTTATTGAAGTTGCAAAACATACCCCTCTTTTGTGAGGAACGAACTTAATTTTTTAAACGGCTTTATCGTCCTTGTCTCACGGCCTATACGTTTTTCGAAAGAAACTTTTGTTGGGGGAAATGGGGAAATTCCACAGTATTTGACATTTAGGGGAACTTTAAACTGTATCAAACTTTTTGGAGTTATCTAAAAAGTAGAAAGGTTATTTGATTCATCAAATGCGCCATAGTTACGCGATTTGGACATTGCAGTTTCATAAAGAAGAAAGGGGAATTTATTCCAATGCAAAAAATGAGATATCTTTATAAATTTCTTCCATAAGATTAGCATTAGCGAGCAGGTCTTTCGCTTGACTGAAGTAACCCCTTAAGCCTAAATCGGGAGCAAATAATTGCGATAGCAGAATTATCAATCAAGCCCTATCACTACTATGAAATTTTCGGCCAGAATAATAGCCAAGTTTTCCAACAATTGTTTTTAGCTTCTCTCGTTATAATCGATTGTAAAACATCTCGATTGTATATTCTAGGAATTAATCGATGGCTGTATCGATTGTGATTTTTTACGATGGCGTTTTTTCTCGATTGTCGAATTTCCGATAATCGCCCATCACTAGTCTCAGCTAAATTTCGAGAAGTGCCCCCGTGGGGGAAAAGTGAGGGGAGGGACACCGGAGGTGCATAATATCAATAAGTGGTCACAGGCCTTTCCAACCAAACGTCACATGAGGAGTCTCGAGCTAAATTTATAAAAATGCCCACCCCACCTTGAGGGCAAAGTGGGGGGGGGGGGGGGGGAGGAGCGCGGGAAGTGCATAACATGAATAAGTGGTCACAGTCCTTTCAAACAATATGTCACATGAGGGGTCTCGGCAAAATTTAGAAAAGTGCCACTCTGGGTGTCAAAGTGAGGAGAGAGGCACGGTAGGTGCTTAATATGAATAAGTGATCCCAGGACTTTCTAATGATATATCACATGAGGAGTATCGGCAAAAATTAGGAAAGTGCTCTCCCCGGGGGTAAAACTATCGCACCCCTCCTTTTTAAAATTTCATATATTATAAGTAATATTTTTCGGAAAACTACGTAAAAAAAAATCGAACTAAAATGATCAAAACGCAAAAAACTTCGAAAACTGCCCTCTGCCTTGAGAGCCAAATTAGGGAAGGGGGAAGAAAGTCTCATAAGATGAAAGAGTGATCCGATGGCTATCCGATGATATATCACATGAATGGTCCAAAAAAGGTTGAAAATTGCTCCCCCCCTCCGGTGGGTCCACTCTTTCGGCACAGAATTCCCGCACTTTTAATTTTTTATATTTAATAAATAATATTTACCGAAGGACTCCATCAAGAAACACATCTAAAATTATATTCATTGTAGAAATCACTACGGTTTTAAAAATTTGTTCGCCCCCTCCGCACCCTTCCCCGTCTTTGAAATTTTTATATTTAATAAATAGTATTTATCAGGGGGGTTTCAGGTATGTGACAGCTTGATAGGGCTAAAATAAGAGAAGCTTTGAAAATTAGGGCTTCATTTCACAGCTCATTGTCATTCCTCTTTCTCTATCTCGTCTCGATAAATCTTCTCACATCTCTTCTCTGCCGAGAACGATAAATTGATTTTTCGTTCTCGGCCAACCTGTGAAAAGACACTAATCGAGAACAATATATCGAGAAGCAAAGAGAACTGATTTCTCATTCTCGGCCAAGATATGAAATGTTGAAAAGCGTTAATGTATGTCAGAGTTAATGTATGAAGATTTTTTTTGGTGTGGGGGGGGGGGGGGATTTGCGTCAGTGGGTTTGGGGGGGGGGATGGTCACCACTGGTGGGATAAAATATATCCCACCTAATTTTAACTGCAAAGTGCCACATTGACACTAGAATTCAGGACTAAAAAATTTAATTTTATTAAATACGCGAAAAGAAGCTTTTACCCATTTTGAAATAAATTTGTTTTTAAATTCAGGTGTGATTCAATCATTTCAGCATGTCACGAATAAAAGCTCTTTGCCCCTGAAGGGTTAAAGGGGTGCGGTCTCTAGAGGGATGACCAAGAACAAGCGTAAGGGTATCTGTCTCTTTCTCAGGCCTTTTAGTCTGTTTGCATTGAGGTTTCCAAAGGGTGGGTGCTAAAGTGATAACCAAAGACGAGGGGGAGTGTATTTGTGTATTTATTGGTTTATCAAATCTTTAACATGAGTCATTTGTTTATAATAATAACTATATTAATTTTTTTATAATGACGTTGTTGTTAATATTAACATCATCATTTTATTAAGACATGAAATTGATAGGCACAACATTTATCAAAAACTTGCCAAGTTCTAGATTTATTATTAATATGCTATCAATAATTTTTATTTCTAAACAATTTATAAAATGCTATAATACTTCAGTAGGTAAGTTTGAGTGAATTTTATTTGAACTTGGCACCCACTTAGATATCACTTCTTTTCTTGCCATTGTCTTTACAGAACTTAGCTCCTTTTTTGACAGTTATGTTTTTGTTAGAAATCATTACTTTTTGTAAAGTTACAATATATTTAGACAATTTACTTAATGCTTTTTAATGTGTTTACATGTGACTATTTTATTCACCAAGCAACATTCAATTTTAATTTTAATTTCCTACAACAAAGTATTTGGCTGTCAATTTGCGGCAGAAATCTATATTTTAATACTGCTATATTGAATGCATGTTTTGAAATGAAATGTATTGATTCGAAATTTTTATTGTTTCTGAAACAACAATTCCTTTCAAATTCCTATATTAAATTTTCCTATTAAATATTTCAATTAAATTTCCTATAGCTGGGCCTGATTTTTTGTACTGAAAGTGAAAAATAAAGTTATGTGCTTATGCCACACTATGTTTCATTCATCCATGGGCGCCGGTAAAGAGGCAGTGCAGAGGAAGGACATTGCCCCTCCCGGATTTTCAAATTTAATTAACTAGATATTCTCTTTGTCTGATGATTTTGAAAATAAAAATGAACTTTGTTCTTCTCAAGTGATTCAAAATAATTAAAACACTGAGAAAAAAAAGTAATAAAAACTTTTCTTACAGCCGAATTTTTTTACTACAATTAACTGGATATTTCGTTTGCAAACAGGGTTTTTTCGAGTTTGTACCGTACTATCGCATTTGAGAGTTCTAATTTTTTAAAATAAAATTTCCTATTTTCGAAATGGACACTCGGGTTTTTGAAAAATAAGATCGCAACTGTTCATTGAAAATTTGATAAGGTTCGGAGAAAAAAACTTGACATTAAGTGTTTTTGGTATTTCATAATAGGTGAATATTAAAGGAAGAAAGTATTTACTCAATGTTAATCGGCTTCAGATACGACTAGTTTCAAATGGGTCAGGCCTTATTCATTAAAGGAATATTTCAAGATAAAATGATTTTTAGAGTTATTTTTCATTATTTCGAGCAAATTTGCTTATTTTCAACGTGCCCTGCCCGCTTAAAATATCCCAGTACGTTTAAATAACCAATTCTCGGCAAATGTAACATATTATTTTTATTGTTCCATATGAAAGACTTTGCATATAACTATTCAAAACTGTTTTTGTTTTCTTTGTACGATCATTGGAAATGCAGCTATGTTTTTTTAAATTTCAGTTCTCAAACAAGAAGTTTTTATTTAAACAAGTGGGTAAGTGTGATCACAGATCGCACAGAGGGTTTTGTTTAATATTCCTTTCAAAACACTTTATCCTTTTGAAAAATCTGTTAGTTCCACATTTCACAACCAGGGGAGCACTCTATTCTAAACAAACCTCTATCCCAGCGAAACTCCGTTTTACGTACTATCCGTAGATATATTAGTCGAGGAGATTGGGCCGATAGCACCCGAGATAAGTAGGCGCAGGCACGTAGCCAGGGAGGGGGCTAAGGGGGCTGAAGCCCCTCCCGAAAGTTTAAAACACTTTGCAAAGTTATCTCTAATGATAATAAAAATTGAGAAAGTTTTTCTTGTTTTTATCTTTTATTACATTGGCATTAACGTACATTTTTAGTCATAAAAATATAAATTTATTCAATTACAGGTACAGAAATCTCTCGTTATACCGTTCATTCGGATATATTATTCTTTTTCTCATCTATCACTAAAAATATAAGTTCTTCTTATAACGCAATTTTCACTATCTTTATGCACAGTAAAATTCGATAAGTGTAATTCCGTATCATTAATTTGACTAAGAAGAAGTAAGTGTCATATGCGCATGGCATCATAGAAACTCCACAGAGTTTCTCGCCAAGCAAAAGAAACAACAGTGCAATGAACCGTAAATGAAAGGAATTTCCGCCAATTAATGCCAAACGATTTTGTAAAATTTTTTTAGTACTCTGTCTAGTTTATATTTTCCGGACTGACCAAAACGGGATTTTGACACATCTATAGCTCGAGAACTATTTATGATAGAAACAAAATTCTTGTTCCTATGGAATGGGGCGTGCCACGTGACTCAGGAAACGAAAGTAAAGTGGAATCCGGCGAATAGGTTTTCAGTAAATGCGATTTTAAAAGTGCTATATTTTGCACTTTTTAAATTCTTGTTCCGACCAAATCTGTTGACAGGGCTACAGCAATGTGTAATTATCGGATTTTTACGCGCTTTACGGCATTTGAACTGTTTTTATGAGTAGTTCAAACCTTATGAGTTTCACGTAAAAATATTATTTAGTTTTTGATTTATACCAGTTTAAAGTAATTTACTCCTATATTTCAGCGTGGCGTACGTAATAATATCTGTACTTATGTTTCCATGTGAGCTCAGCGTGGCTTACGTAATATGTAAGGTCATTATGCCTAAATGAGACGCGATTCCCCATAGTTTTGTCGCATTTAGGGTATATAGTGAAACCTCTCCGTGCGACCACCTCCCTGAACGACCATTTTTTCATGGAACGAAGTTTATTCCCATAGGCTCAATACTAATTTTACCCCATTCAGAGACCATCCCAGTAGAACTCCCTCCATGTGCGGCTCATTTCTTTGAAGAAAATAAAACAAATTCCGTTTTTTCCTGGTCGCTTGAAGAAGGTTTTATTAGAAAAATAATTCCGGAGAGCGCATTATTCATCAAACTTCTAAACTAAGTTTAGAATTTTTTTTTATTCCAGTAACATTTAAGTGTTTAAACACCTTTGTGCCTTTTTAGGCAATGAATTTAACTCTGATGACAAATTAAGAATGACGGTCAATAAACTCCGCTGCTCTATTCTGTCAGGAAACTCTCAAAGAAATAGATAAATTAATGAAATCGTCATTATTTGTTCCCGCCCCAAAAAAAAGAAAAAAAAAACATTTATTTACTGAACTTTGAAAGGACTTGGTAATAAAAGTTATAAAAGATAAAATGGTAAAATCAAAGCAAATGTATTCATTTTTTAAACTCTGCAGTAGTTAATTTACCTAATTAACATTTGTTCTTATACTTAAATTTGCATATTTTTCCCTAATGCAGGGATCCCAAATGGTCCGCCAACTGAATACCAATATTTTTTTAGAAAAATTTTCTTTTTAGATTTTTCTCACAAACCGCCCCGAAATCACATTTGAAAGTTAATTCTAGCTCAAACCTACCCTAAAATTTTCTGTTATAATTTATTGGTATTCAGTTGGCGGACCATTTGGGAGCTTTGCTAATGTGAAAAATAAATTTTAGTAACATTAGTTGTTACCTTTTTTCAACAGTTAAAATCTAGATTTAAACATGACCTCCATTAAGAGAACGTGGTCTCTTTAGGAAGGTTTTACTGTATTTGGCATTTTAATATATAAATATACATTTTATTAAGCATCAAATTACTGAATACTGTAGCTATAGTTAAAAACTAACTTGTTTTGTATAAATTTAATAATTATCCGTAGTCACCACAATATACGATTGTCGGTCGCATTTAGGTAATTTTTGTCGCATTTACGGCAGTTAAAACCTGAATGAGATGTCCATAGTCCTAAATGTAATAATGCATTTTACACATGAGAATTCATCTGAAAAAATTCATTTAACCCTTAAATGCTGTTGCAGAAAATTGCCACATAAAAATTCAGAAAGGTTTGCGAAACCGTTCGATTGAAAGATGAATAAAAGTCACAATTAATCATAAAATACTGTTTTTGCACTAAACTGTTTGTAGAGTAATATTTCTAATAAAATCTTGCTTTTTCAAACATTTCAAACAATGGTACTCGGACTCCAAATGAAGCAAAATTTTACTGTATTGAGAGTTAAACTGGAAATTACAAGTTAAACTGTGAAAATTAAAAAAAGCAGCAATAACAGCAGTTGAGGGTTAATTGCAATTATTTTTTTAATTACTTAACCATTAACTGCTGTGACAGGAATTGTCGCATAACTACTGCGTGTGTTCTCCAAGACCGTTTAATGGAGGATATTCCATCTCCGTTTTGATCACGTAGTCAAGGTAAAAACTTCTAGCGTAAAGAAGCGAAGGCTCCGTAGACGTGTAATGTAAATCCCCGTTAGCCAATGAAAGAGTTCATGGGGCAAAGCAGTAGTAACGTCCCTTCTTATCAGTTATAAGTTCCTTGGGTAAATTACCGGTATCACGTGACCTTTTTTCAGCCTCGAACCCATATTTGGAATATCCTCCATTAAAATATGAATGAAAGTATTAACTCACAAGTACTGTTTCTGTACTAAACTAGTGCAGGATTATTATAATTAAACTTCAAATATTCGGAATGTCTAGCAATAGTTCTAGAACTCAGAATGAAAGAAAATTTCACCAGTATTCATAGCTTAACTGGAAATTACAAGTTTAACTGTGAAAATTGAAAAATGTAGTGGTCTGCGAGATCGCTAACAGCAGTTAAGAGTTCATAAAGAGTTGAAATACATAAAATTGAAAGATAAATAACTTATTATTAAACTACTAAATAAATTTTATTTAATACTAATTTAAATCAAAAAACATTAACTGAGATGCATAATCTTAAATAAATTATAATTAAACATAGCACATTTCAATATTCATACTTTGCAACAGATCCATCAAGTTTGAATTGTTTATCGCGGGCGGCGCAGCACCGTTCTGTTTGCCAGTTTTACACTGCTAATATGCAAAAGCTCCGTGTTGTTATTTGAATGTTGCATGTAATGCTTTGTTCCCGATATAAATAATTCACATCCCTCTTTCCCACAGAGCTATGGCTATAACTACAATTAAATGATTGTCGCGAAAAACTTCGTTTAAAATTCGCGGAATTCGCACGTGAATATTAACCTATAATTTCTACACTAGTACAATTTGGGTTTCCGTAACTTCAACTCCGCATAATTTTGCTCACAATCTAGTGATAATGAACTATAACAACATGATTCATATACGAAATTTAATAAGAAACGGAATGAGATATTGGATTTTATCAAAAGTCTTATTTTGTTAATGAAAAATACGAATTAATTAAAGCTCGTTTTAAATAGCACCGACATTTCGGTCGGTGCGAATTCGCATTAGTGTGGAGTTTACGGGTTAAAAGGATATTTCCAAGATATGTATAATATTGTTAACCAGAATATTTATTACATATAACTTTATTTATTCTAAAATGTCACATGATAAATATATCAGCCTTATAAATAGATAAAATCGTACAATATTTCTAATAAGTCTGATTAAGACAAAGAGAAACAATGTGCTTGGCATTCTGTTGCAAACCCCCCCCCCCACACACACACACACACATTCCTCTTCATTTTTCTTGCACTTTATAAAAATTGAACATTTTCTGTACCTAAAAATACGTATATGGAAACAAATACTCATTTAGATAATTAGTTTTATTTATTTTTTTATCGTTTTCTAATTTAAAAGTTGAAAATGTCGATTGTAATGAACAAAAAGTGAAACCAGAATTAGATATCAGATTTTTTAAAAAGTGCTGACAAAAATCATGGACTCCTAAACCAGGGCATAATTCAATTGCATCATGTTTTAATCAGATACAGCAATTAAGCTACCGAATCGTATAATGTTGGTAAAATTAACTTACTTAACCGCATTAAAATAAACATTATTTAAGAGTTTCCAATTTACACAAGATTTTTCCAGAATTTCCATCATATAAAATTGCAAATTCCAAAATCATGTGTCTATATTATGTTAATGGAACATACACCACGTTTCTTATACCTTTTTTAAAATTAAAACTTTAAAATAAACGTATTTTTCTATTTCGATTATCTTAAAATATATATTTAAGTGCCTGGTTAAAAAAAAAAAAAAAAAAAAAAACATGAATGGAGGATTATGCTGACTCAACACAGCTTATTAACATGTTCGGAACCATGGGTGCATATATGCACCCTCGAAAAGTGCTTAAAACGCTTGAGTTTGATACCAGTAAAAAATAAAAGTAAAATTGATTTTATTTAATTACGACATTTTCGTGATTTATAAAGTTAAGTCAAATAATAAAAAAAAAAATGGTACCAAAACGAATAAAATTCGTGTAAAAGATGCCGGTCCTGAACGGGTTATACATAATATTTGCTTTAAACATCATTTTAATACAATATATGAAAAATACCATATAAACTTACCTCGTTAATCTCCTAAATGTGTCTACGTATTTATAGCAATCTGTTTAAGTCGCTATTAAGTTCCTGCAGAAAACAAAGTCTCCAAAATGCGTAGACTATTTTAAATTGTAATCCGAAAACTGGTCGTTTTTTCTTAAGTTTAACTAGCCGTGTAACCAAAGCCGGCAACGTGGTTCTTGAAGTTCATAAGGTTATTTGAGCTTTAAAGTTAAAAAAGAAAATCCGTGAGCCAATTTCGGGAATTTTTGTCGCATTTGCGAAACACCGGAGCGCGATAAAATGAACGATGTCTATTTGATTGCATATTTCTTTTAAAAAAAGTTTTAAATGCAGAAAAATATTTTGGGTTCTGTTCATTAAGATCGAATGCCTCATTATGCAGTATTTATTTATAATTCTTGCATTAAGATTTTAAGTAAAAGAACATTATCGCATTTAGGGGTTATCATATTTAGGTGCACTGATCTTATATCCAACATTGCAGTAAACATTTAAAACGGGTTAGAACTCGCGCGATTACGTGTTGAATATAAAAAAGGCAAAAATTCGTCAAAAACATAAAAAAATCGATTTAATTTTTTTTAATTTTTGGCCCTAATCGTTCATGAGCTCACAAGCAACCCGTGTGCCAAATTTCGTAGCCCTGCGCCCTGTGGTTTCCCAGTTTTTGAGGTTACATTGATAGATACGCGCACGTATTTTAACAGGGTAGTTGTTATTGCATTCGACCCAGTTAAGCTCTCTATTGTAAGGCGGCATTGAAGCATTTACGGTTCGTTTACATGGTCACTTAAGAGATCTTGATTATATTACAACCGATGGATATTTACTGAGTGGCATGTATTTTAATGACTTTCTACTATCTTGATTACATTACAACGATGGATATTTACTGTGTGGCGTGTATTTTAATGAATTTCTACTATCTTGATTACATTACAACCAATGGATATTTACTGAGTAGTATGTATTTTAATGAATGTGTACTATTTCAATCACTAGAAAATTTTATCATGTTACTTGAAAGTTGAATATGAATTATATTTGTTCATCTAAAAGCTCAACAATACAGGTTTCTACTTTATTAAAGATGTTTCAATTATCCACTTTATTAAAGATGCTTCTAGATTTTTAGCACACACCCTTTTAAAATTCCAATACTCTGGATATTTTTGCACACAAAATTTAGATAACAATTAAATGATATTTTATTTTGCACGAAACGGAATGATTTTTGACGAAGGTGCTGCGCACAATAATCATCGCGGAATGTCCTGCTGATATCTGAGGAGAAACTAGATTATAGAAACGTGCCAGTGGATCTCGATTATGGAAAGATTCTAGGTAAACACCGACTACGGAGGAACCGCAGAACGTGCTCAGAAATATAATGTAAACACTTTAGTGCATCACAGAGTACTTATAGTCATGAAAACAATTCGACAGAACTTTAGGAATACTGTCTAGTGTCTATCATATTGAAATAAGTGGATAAATGTTCTCTTCTGTATTGCTTTTATATTAAAACGCACATGTACTCAAATATTTTTTTCAACATTCCAAACTTTGCAATTTATTCAATTTAAACCATTTTACAAAGGTAATACAGTCAATCGGGTTTTTTATTACACATTTTTTTTTTTTTTTTTTTTTTTTTTTTACAATCCTCTTATATCAAATAAATTTTTGGCAGTTTTATTGAAATTTTTCGTTTTACTTTTCATTTAAAAAGATTAATAAGGGGATGTATTACACTAATCGACTCTTATATTGGACTTGGTAATTAAAGAATGCTATCAATATGCCAATAGCTTTTAGTTAATTTTTAATCAGATTATAGGGCTACTTAAAAATTTACAAATATGACAGAAATTAGGGAAAGTCATTTCATAACGATGAAATATCGAATTCTGAACTTTTATTGAAATGAATGTAATTTATCGGATGAATTATCCGAAATACATGAGAAAATACATGGAAAGCATACGATTTAGTATGTCTTGTTAGTCATGTAAAAAAACAAAAAAACAATTAGGAATTTAGAAAGTACATGCATTTTAAATTTAGACAAGCCAACATTTGTTAGAGCTTATGAAAATATTTAAAAATAAAAAAAATAAAAGTTTAATCAGATAATCTGAGTTTCTGTCGCGTTTTTCGGAGGGATGTTGGATTTCCTGAAATAAAAAAAAAACTAATTTTATTTAAAAATTACTTCAAGCATGCCCGGTGATAAAACAAATGATCATTATTCAGTCTGTTTTTAAGTCTTTACATATTTTGTGTAACATGATGTGAATTTTGAGAATGTAAAGGCAGTTTTTGAAAAGTTATTAGGATAAAATCCTTGCTGAGTTAATTAATGAATCACCATATAGCTTATTGAACAACAGCAAAAAATATTTCCGATTAGTTCGACAGGTTTTATCATTTCTAAGAAATAAATGATTTCTTCTGAGATTTGTAAGGATCGATAAAATGGTTCTGAATTATTTTTAAAAAAGTCCAACATTATGTCTTACTAGATATATTACACTTTTGAAAAGTTCATAGCATCACTATTAAATTATTTTTTTACTTCTATCATCTTTCGTTTATCTTTTCTTTTCTGAATTAAAATGGAATATGTATAATGCAAATGAAATACCTTACAAAAAGAAGTGATATCTAATCAAAAACAACTCGTTGTAAATGATCCCGCCAAGCCACAAACCTAAAACGTCAGTCATAAAAAGAAGTGATATCACATAAAAAGAAGCGATATAGAAGTGCATACTACGAGTGCCGTGTAAAAATCTATCACTACTCATAATGTTTCCAAAGGACTCGGAGTGAGGTACAGTATGTGAAAACTGCTTGGCGACCTGCAGGCATATATTTAATATATGCAGTACCTACATCAATTTCGAAAAATTGTGAAAGTCGAAAAAATTTATTTTAATTCTCATTATATAACTCTTATAAATATTTGTAGGAGGAAGATCTGTAATAAATCAGAAAAGTTTGTAAGGCAAGCAGAAAATAGTATGTAATTGTGGTAATCATCGATTTTTACAATTATACTTTTCAATATTTTAAACATAATGTTTAATAATACGCTGTTTCAAAATTAAAGGGAAAACTGGTAAAATGAATCCTGTTTATGACAGAATTATTTCTTAAACGTAAAATGTCATGTTTTCGACATAAGGAATATTATATAATACTATTGTAACAAAGCCTTACTAGAACAGATTTTTCCCCTGTCATGTGCAATTCCTTTAACGCAGGCTTTACTGCAATATATCTTAGTTTAGTTAACGTCTATTATTAGGTGCATTGTTAGTAATATTCATATGATCATTATTTTTTATTATTATTTCACAAACTCAAAATGTTTATTAAATTTTTACTTAGAAAATCCTCCGCGTAAAAGTGGTCTTTCTTGTTCAAATGATGGTAAATAAAATCAACAAATCGATCCCATGATGTTAAATAAGAATGGGCATGTAAACGCCAAAAGCTTCAACTTTTGACAGTTTAATGGGATCAGTAATTAAAGAGGAAAATTGTTAAACAAATAGTCATATGTAAGTGCAGGAAGAACAAACATTATAAAAGCCTACAGGTCGCCAAGCAGTTATCACATACTGTACCTCACTCCGAGTCCTTTGGAAACATTATGAGTAGTGATAGATTTTTATACGGCACTCGTAGTATGCACTTCTATATCGCTTCTTTTTATCTGATATCACTTCTTTTTATGACTGACGTTTCAGGTTTGTGGCTTGGCGGGATCATTTACAACGAGTTGTTTTTGATTAGATATAAGTTATCTGTAAGAATCCAATATAAAACATTTACTTGCATCTTATGCTATTGAATGAAAACTTAAAGTGGTCGTTAAAATGGTTTGTGGGGAAAGGAGCAAAAACTTTAATAGCCGCCTATAAGGAATTTTTCGAGCCGTGGATTATATGCCGGAAAATACAGTATTGTATTTCGTTATTTAGCCAGATAAAATGGGAGCAAAAGGGTTAATGATTGTTAATGGGAGCTTTCAAATTAACTGGAAAATATCATGACATGAAATAACAAAAATAGTTTTTCAGTACCATTTTTTAATTTGCAGAAAAACGAAACAGCACCACTGGTGCACTAAATGTTGAAGCGACTTTCGTAGAACCAGTTCCAATAATATTAACTTTCTCTGGAAGCAAGTCCCGATTAGAAATTGAAATTGAGGATTGTTTTGATGTTAGCATTCCGATATTCCGAATGAAATTGATGGAACTAGAGATGACTTGGATGATGTCACGAAGAGAAACATTCTTGATTCCGTTTTACAGCCTACTCTAAACAGCACCTAAACAACCTTACAATTTTGATTAAAGGAAAGAAACAAAAGAAAAGTTTTCAAGAGAAAAGAATAAAAGATCCAGAAATACGATTTCCTTTTCCTCCTTATTCCTGAAAGCAAGATGGTGTTCATTGTAAACCTTGCTTTTTGTTTTTCCACGAGGGGGTAGGCAGGGGCGTAGCTACAGATATTTTTTCGGGGGGGAGAATTCGAAAATTTACCAACTTGAAACAAATTGCTCCAATTTTCAACTAAAGTGATATGCACAACGTGTGTAATAATGATAAGGAAACTTATGCATAAAAAATTTCTTTCCAGAGGAAACTTTTAAAACTAGAAACATAAAAATTCCAATTATTGTTTTTTTAATAAGAAAACCAACCAGTTTTTTACTTTCTTCTACCTTTACAAGAAAAAAGTATTGAATTCGTAAAAAAAAAATCGGCTTCCAACTTTCAATGGACTGATATTATTGGTGCAGATTCACGATCGCCAGTCGCCACGCGGCAATTTCATTTTTTGCTTTTGCGACTAATTTTCGGCATCTAAGTCGCCATCCTTTGACGAATTTCGCGTTTTTTTCCACCGATCTTTGACAAAAATCACGGTTTTTTTTTTCGCGATCCTTTAACGAAAATCACTGGTTTTTTCGCGATGCTTTGACGAAATCCGCGGGTATTTTTTTTGCAATCCTTTGACAAAATTTGCCTTTTTTCTGCAATCTGTTGACGAAATTCGCGTTTTTTCTGCAATCTGTTGACGAAATTCACGTTTTTCTGCAATCTTTTGCCGAAATCCACGTTGTCTGTTTTGCGACCATTTGACAAAATTATCGTTTTTTCCGAGATCCTAATAGAATTGGTGTTTTATTTATTTATTTATTTATTTTGTTAGCCTTTTACAAAGTTGATGATTTTTCTGCAAAGAATGGCAAAATTCGCATTTTCCCCGCAATTCTTTGACAAAAAGACGCGTGTTTTTTGGGATTCTTTGACGAAATTCGCATTTTTTCCCTGATCCTTTGACGGAATTCGCGCTTTTTCTTGCTAACGATTGACAAAATTGATTTTTTCGGCGTACATAATTTGATGCAGATTAGCTTTTTATGTATATCATATAGCAGGTGGCGCTGCTATGCAGCATTTTTCACGATTTTGCGATAGCTGTATCTCAAAAACTAATGCACGGAATTTAGTCAAACTTCATATTCACATAAGTAGCACTTCCACATAAATAGATCCTTATTAGGCTTGGGTCTATACTGTCCAAAGCTATCGCTTTTGTGCAAGGAATTTTGGCTGCAGACATCTAAGAGGCTGGGTGCTAAAATTCAATGATTTGTTTGAAAAATGCTATGCTTATATCTCCTTTCTAAATGCACACAATTCAACAAATCTATACCTTTAGAGTTTGTTATTATAGGCAAATAATTGTCATTTAATTTTGGCATTGTGATTGCAAATTTTGAGGCATTAACATGTATGGGGTAGAAGAAAATTTTGGATTGGCACATCCGACTAGTTTTCACTTAATATTAATTCTTGTGGTCTTCAAAGAAGCCCACCTGTTAATAACATCGCTTAGTTTAATAAAATTCCCTATTTCACTTTCACATTTTAAAATCATTAAGCTGTCAAGTCTGTCACCCCTCTTTGTAGTTTGCAATATATATTTTTTAAATTTTTATTTGACAAAAGATTCTTTCATTAGATGCAATGCCATAAAGATAAGCTGCTGTGAATGTTAAGATACGAGTATATAGTTTGACGGCGTGTTCAAATAGTCTTTGAATTTCAAGGGATGAGAAAAAATGTTTTTTAAGTGAATTGGGATTTGGTTTATTTCTATTTGACTCTGCAAGTCATGTACATCCGGTTTCTCATATCCAGGTGGAAACATTAACTTTCCTAAGTTAGCGATACTCAAATTTACCTTGCACAATTGTAATTTGAATATAAAATGTATTGGTACAATATTCTCCTGATATAGGGAACATTGTCATTTAAGCTCATTACTAAGTTTTTTTGTATTTCTTATAATTATTTCCTGTAAAACTTGTGTGTATCACTGTTCATTGCTGTACTATTATTTTTATCTATTCCCTTTGGTAAAACCATTTTTCTACGGTGCTTTCGGAAGTCAGCTTCTTCAGTCACATTCTAATAGTCATAACTATTTGTGAATTTGTCTATAGGGAAATCTTTATTGATTAAAAATTTTATTCAAGTGCAACGTGTCAGTGTTACTTTGTGTCATTACAGTGTCGATTTTTTCTTCAGTTGATGGACTGCTTTCATGGCCATATTTCTGTTCCAAATTCAAATGGTCCACTTTTTACCTTTTTCATCCTCGAATGGATTTTTAGATGCTCCAAAACCTTGCACGAAAAATCTTTTCCTTATTATGAAGGGTTCTTTCGTGCTGAGATTTATAGTCATTTTTTAGTACAGTTTTAAAGACACAACACTGGATTTTTCGTTTAAAATTTCATAAACACCTATAAATATAAACGAACAAGACTGATATATATTTCCGCACACAAATAAATGTAAAATGTGATCAATTTATCTAAACTAGCGACTTCTTATATTCATATTTGCTCATATAACGCTTTTTTCTTGACAGCGAAGGGTTAACTAATTTTTTCGGAAAAAATCATGAGAATGAGTAAAAGATTGTCCCAAAATCACGCAATTAGCTCAAAAATTAGTGCAATTTGTAAAAACTCATCAAATCTTCTAGCCCAACTGTGTTTCAACTAGGTAACTACATTCCTTTCTGTTGTGCTACAAGTGATCTCCAATTTTCAAAAGAAGATGCAATCCCTTTGCATTAAAATTCTCTTTTGGAACGAGAAAGGGGCGTAGGGTGAAATTTTTGAGAAAGGAACAAAGTTTTGGAGGAAATAAAGGAACTGGATATAGTCGGCTATTGATGGATAGGAATAGAGAAATTTAAGTCTGGTAGATGTATAATATTTTTGTAGAACTGAAAAACACAACGATAGATTAAGTGTGGCTGATTTCTTTTTGTATTTCTTTTAATAATTTAACATGTTTACTGTTACAGTACTCAGAAACATAATCACCAAAACAAAAATTTCGTAATTTTTTTACTAAAAAAGGAAATGTCTAAAAAATCTAGAATTTCCCAACTCTAAGCTCAAATTTCCCAACTTCACATATATTGGGGGGGGGAGGCTCCCCCCCCCTAATCCCCATGGCGACGCCCCTGGGGTAGGTAAAGGCCGTAGAGGAGGGATTGAATAGAGGGCGAATCCCTTTGTTCTCTCCGTCGAACCCTGATGCACTCATGTCGGAGATCTCATCGCCAAAAGGGTGTCGTTTTTTGGCGGTAATCCCTTTCTTGGCAATTTTCTGTTTTCATTCTCGTGATAAAAGTACGCTCCAAAACGAACGCAGACGAAATAGGCCTTGGTGGGATGCGGGTAAAACCGGTTTGGCGCGCATTCTCCCCACCATCACGTGATGGTGGGAAGCATGATATGTGCTTCAAGAAAAGGTTGCCATTTCTGCGTCCAGTTATATTAGAAGTCTATGGTAAAGGCAGTCGTAAAAAACCAGGAAGACTACTTTATACATATTTCAGAAATTGGAAAAGGAATGTTTTCTTAAAGCATATGCAATTAGATTATCACAAACAATGTGTTATGTTAGCAAACAAATTTCTTGAGATTTCTTTAGGAAAGCAGAAAGACATTATCTCACTGTTGGATTCCCAAAGAGCTTCAAAGGAAAAGAAAAAAAAATAAGAAAACTGAGCAGCTCTTAGATCAATGATTGAACAATCTTATTTTGTGCAGAGTAAGAAATACCACTTAAAGGTGATCATGATAGCTTTCCTATAATGTTAGAGAAGCCGATAAAAAAAAAAGATGGTAAACTTAGAGCTCTTTTAAGATTTAGAGCAAAGTCTCGAGATCATGAATTGAAACTACATATTATAAACAGTCATAGAAATGCTAATTACTTCAGACCAGACATTGAGAACGAAATCATTCAAATATGCTCGGACATCGTTACTCAAGAACTAATTACCAAAATAACCAGGAACTGACAAAAGTTGAAAATTCTTAGGCGCTAGGAAAAATTCTTAGGAGCCAGCTTGAAGAATCATTTCTCTGACAGTAACGCATTCACTGCAAAATGGAACACTGGCTACTCATAGTCGTATTCGGCTATTTTTGAGTGCTCTATGTGTCATTTTGTAGTGAACAAGTTAACTATTCAATAAAAAACTCAAACTGAGCAAAAAATGTTAAGATAATACCACTTTTGCATTGTAAAAATTAAATACAAACAAACTATGATATTAAACATTAAAACGGTAGACAAATTAATATCCTTACCTTTAATTCCCAACAAGAAATTATATACATAAATTAACAATACCTTTGAGATTTTTATTTGAAATACCATTTGTCCATTTGTCATTTGTGTGAGGTATATCTGACACACATTTTGGTACATTCCACTTAATGAAACATCATTTAATTTTTTTTTTCATTTTCTGCTGGATAATTTTTAAGGTTTTCTAATCTAAGCAAGTGCTCTTTCAGCATGCACTTTAGTTTAGCTTAGCAAAAACTCTGATTTCTGAAAAATTAGGGAGAGTTGTTGCGCTGGTATGGTGTATTTTCTTCCACTGCAAATAATCGCGATATTAAAAATAAATATTTTCGCACATAAAGTTTTTTTTGTTAAAGGAAAAAAATTAAAATTAATAAGTAGGTAAAAAAGTTAATCTCCAAGCGGAATTTTTTAGTCGCGCGGGCGACCTGGCGCCCGGGATTTGTTGGACCCTGTAAATAACCCTATCTGTTTTAGCTTGATTGCTGATGAAACTATGGACATTTCAAGCACAGCTTTTGAGCTTTCCTCTTGCCCATTGTGTTAGATATGTAAACTATTTAAAAAATTCACTAAAACTCTAAAGCATTTTCTGGGTTTCCCTGGGTGGCCATCCTGGCCATCCTCCTTGCCCCTTGTGTTAGATATGTAAACTATTTAAAAAATTCACAAACTCTAAAAGTTTGGTAAGATTAATTAGATTTCATCCCAATAAATGACTTCTCCACCAAACATTTAACAAAAGTAATATTACAACATTGTGATGAATTACGTCTTGACATATCTATATGCGTTGCACAAGCGAATGTCGGAGCGGCCAATATGGGTGGACATGTTAGTGTGGTCCAGTGTAGAATTTGTCTAAGGTATCCAAAAATTAGATACATCCATTATGCAAGCCGCCGGCTAAACCTTGCATTGTCCAGAAGCATACTGATTCTTGCCATCCGAAATTGTCTTGGAACTGTTAATGAATTGTGAAAGTTCTGTAGAAATCAACCCAAGGCAAATTTAGACTTAAAGAAGCAATTTCATCACATGCCCAGAAAACAGAAGAAAACTACTTCTCTGCCTTTGAGGCACAAGATTTATCGAAAGATACGAAAACATATTAACTTTTCTGACCTATTTAAATGCCTTTGCATTAGTTTAGAAATTATTTTGGAAAACACATGGAAGATTTCTTCAACAGTTAGAACTTTCTTGGCAGTCATGGAAAAGAATGGTTTCTCATAAACCTGTTTGTGACAAACTTTTCAAAAAGCTATTGTCAGTTCTTCTTCAAGAAAAACTCGTGACATGATATAAGCTAACTCATGCTAAGATGCCCTAATTATTTTACAGAAACGTAGAGAAAATGCAATGGAAATCTTTCGTGAGATATTTAATTCTGCATCAAAACTTGAGGTAAACTGAAATAAATTTCTCAAGTCTAACAGTTAGACAGAAAATACGTGCAAACCCTCAAATTACAACCCGCTGAAGAGTATTATAAGGTCACGGTCTTTATTCCCTATGTAGATGAAAGCCTTTGTGATGTAGTGGGCCAGAGCTTTTTGGTTCACTAAGCTCTTGTCAGATGATCGTTGAAAAATAATACATATTTCTTACCAAAGTCCTTTATTAGAACAACTAAAATAGATTTGAAAAATGTAATAACAAACTTTACCATTCATAGGTAGACACTCTCACTTTTTATTAACAGTTCTATACTTCTCATAGCCAACCTGAGTAAAACGATTTTTACTCGCATCTCTTTCGTTGGTAAAAAACAACCTGACCTCATCAGTATCTCCCAGTCTACCATTCAGCTTCTTCACCAACTCCTGCCTGAGCCTCCTTTTACTTTCACTTTGGAGACGAGTTCCCACACATTGTCCAGTCCTCCCTATTTCTTGGAAAAGTGGAAATACCCTGTTGAGCAGATCCCAAGGGCAAAAGTATGCCTGGTATTTCCCCTGCATGCCTTTACACAAAAGACTATTGTCCTCCACGGAAATGCCTGTTGCTTTCCCCGTCGAAAATTTGTGGCGAAGGTACGATATCACAACACCTCCCCCCAAAAGAGATTTCCACAGGAAATATTTGGCATGAATTCACGTAATAAGCCCTTTTAATAGATTTCCCGAGAGGTCAATCACACCATTAAATCAGCAATAAAATATCATTTAGACTTTTGACCCAATTATGAAAGTTCTACTTAAATTCAAGAATACCCACTCTCAGTTTCAAAGGACATACCAAAATATGATATTTTTAGAATTTTCCTTACACATAATTAATCAAAAGAATAAAAAGAATTTACATTTTTGATGCTAGAACAATTAATTTAAATTTAAAATATTTGAATATGATACTAACTCAAAAAAGAAAAAAACATTATAACACAATCTAGGTAACTAAATTTTTACATACAGCACAATATCTTAATAAAACGCCCTAATTACAAGTATTAAAATTTTGAACACTAAATTCGAAACAGAAAATCCAACTCTGATTCTAAATCTTCCTACTTAGACCATCTGCATTTCCATGTAATTTTCCTGGCTTATGTGTAATTTCAAAATTTAATGGCTGCAAAAATAGAGCCCAACGTGTCAAACGAGAGTTTGTGCCAACCATTTTTTTTAAGTACACTAATGGATTATGATCCGTTTGTATTTCAAATTTTTGCCCATCCAAATAATAATTTAACTTTTTTAATCCATATACTATAGCCACTAATTCTCTTTCTATCGTGCTATAATTTTGCTTCGCACGAGAAATTTTTTTGCTAAGATACAAAATTGGATGCTCTTCACCTCCAATAATTTGAGATAAAACAATTCCTGCCCTATACAAACTCGCATCTGTTTGCACAATGAATTTCGGCTTAAAATCAGGCGCATATAACACAGGACTTTTCATTAATTTTAACTTTAATTTTTCAAATGCATTATTACACTTCTCGTCCCATATGATTTTTTCTTTTTTTCTTTTCCCTTTTAAAGCATCTGTTAACGGCACTGCTATGGTAGCATAATTCTTTATGTACCTCGCGTAATACCCTACCATTCCCAGATATGCTCTTAGCTGTGTTTTCGTCGTCGGAATTGGAAAATCTTTAATAGCCTGCAATTTAGCTTCACTAGGAGACCTTTTTCCTAACCCAACTTCGTGTCCCAGAAATTTTACGTGATCTTGCGCGAATTGGCATTTGGATGGTTTCACCGTTAGATTTGCTTCTTTTAACCGCTTAAGAACCGCTTCCACATCTTTTAAATGCTGTTCCCAGGTCAAAGAAAATATAGTTATATCATCGATATATGGAACCGCAAATGACTCTAACCCATATAAAACTATGGCAATCAATTTACAAAAATAATATGCTGAATTTAAAAGTCCAAACATCATGACTTTAGGTAAAAAAAGTCCCAAATGGTGTTACAAAAGCCGCATATCTCTGAGCTTATTCCGTGAGAGGAATCTGAAAATAACCTTTCGTCAGATCCATAACAGTAATAAAAGGCGCTGTACTCACTTTCTCAACGACCTCTTCAATGTTTGGCAAAGGGAAAAATTCAGTTCTGGTCTTTGCATTTAATTTCCTATAGTCCACACAAGGGCGAGCGTCTTTACCCGCACTCTCAACCAAAATCATAGGCGAAGCATAATCTGATTGCCCGACTTCAATCACACCCAAATCTAAAAGCCTCCGAATCTCTTCACGCATAATCTCTAATTGCCTCGGCGACATACGATATGGTTTTGGTCTTACCGGCACATCATCCGTTAAAACAATGTCCATTTTAACTAACGGGGTACTCCCAGGATCCGTAGAAAAAACTTTCATATGACGCTCAATCATTGTCCTGAAATCTCCTATTTGCTCTGTAGAAACACGTTTTTCCAAATTACTTTCTTTTACTAATTCCCAAAAGTCTAATTGAGTGGGATCCGCAATGGGATAAGGAATTTCCGTTTGATCCTCAATTTCCTCACACTCCTCATCAATCAACAAATTTACAAATTCAGGTCTACTATAATATGGTTTAATTAAATTAACATGATAAATAGTAGACTTGCTTCTCTTTTCCGGAATATCGATAGTATAATTAGTTTGAGATATTACACTAGTAATAGTTCCCGGTCCTATCCAATTAACAGCCATTTTATTTAGTTTCGAAGTAGCCAGAACTAACACTTTATCTCCAACATTAAATTTTCTATACACCGCATTCTTATCATACCATTGTTTTCGTTTCTCCTGACACTCTTTCATTCTTTTACATGCTAATTCTTGACAATGTTTCAATCTATTACTTAAGTTCAAAATATAGTCCACTACATTCTGATTTACCGTTTCCTTTTCCATCCAATTTTCATATACAAGAGTATGTGGCATTTGTAAATTCTTACCATGTACAAGCTCAGCAGGGCTAAATCCCGTGCTTTCATGACTTACAGTCCTCAAAGCAAATAAAGCCATTGGCAAGACTGCTTCCCAATCTTTTCCTGCCTCCAAACATAATGTCTTTATAACCCTTTTTAAACTACCATGCATCCGTTCAACGCTATTCGATTCTGGGTGGCAAACTGAACTATGTACAACTTTAATACCAAACCTATCAAAAAATTCCGATGCCAACTCACTTGTAAATGACCTACCCAAATCACATTGTACCTCTTTTGGATAACCAGTCCTAGAAAATATTTGTATTAGCCCCTCAATCACTGACGGAGAAGTTAAATCTTCTACTGGAATCGCATCTGGATATTTTGACGCAACACAAATTATTTTTCTCGCTTAAACTCAAAGGGCCTACACCATCAATATTTATCCTGGAGAAAACTTCTGAAATTATTAGCACGAGCTTCAAGGGAGCTTTCTTTTTATCTCTATTTTTACCAACCTTTTGACACAGATCGCAAGTTCTTACAAATGCCTCAATTTCCTTGTAACAATTTGGCCAAAAATAGCATTTAATTACCCTATCTTTTGTTTTAGTTGCCCCTAAATGTCCCGCAACTTCCTCATTACACATTTTCATTATTTTCTCTCTAAATTCTAATGGCAAACACAATTGTAATTTCTTATCCCCACTATTTGAATGAGAAACTCTTAGTAATTTATTTCCCATTATTTTAAATTCCTTTTCTTCTACATTATTCGCCTTTTCCCATAATGTTTTTAAGGATAAGCACTGTTTCTGAGCTAAGCTGAAATCTTTCGCTGTAATTTTATTCAATCCCACATTATCTTTCACCTCCCATTTCGGTAGTAACATAAGATCTTCGATTTGACTTTCATCCTGTCTATTCTCATCCATTTGAACTACCTGCGTTTCTTTGTTCTGTGAGCAATCCCCAATTTTATCTACCCTACCTGACTGCTCTTCTAACTTTGCATGCTCGATAAACGACATTTCATTATCAGCATCCCGTTGCTCCATTCTTTTTTTTAAAGAATCCGTCCTACTACGGGTAACTACCATATTTATAGGAACACCATTTCCTTTATTTTGCTCAATAAGCTACGCAGTTTTATTACCTAAGAGATAGAAACCTTGCTCCGACTCCGATGGTTTAATCGCCGCCTTAGTGGTGATGCAACCAAAATCCCCTTTTATAGTCACCCATGCTAATGGTAAACATTTACATTCATTATCAAGAGGTTGACGTACCCAAGTTATATCTCCAGTAAAATCCTCTGTTTTAACCCAATTTCTATCGCATAGATCAATCCCTGCTCCCGTGTCCCTCAAATAGTGTCTTTCAACCCCGTTTATTAGAGCTTTTTTTAGATAAGGTTTAAAACAATCCCCTAAATCAACATCATTACCTAAATGATTAACTGTATTGAACTGATTTTTCTTTTTTAACCATTCCGCACAATCTGATTTTATGTGCCCTGGTTGATTACAAAAAAAAAACACCTAATCTGCCTTTTCCTCTCAAAAGCCTGGTCTTGTTTAAGTTTATAATTTTTAAAACTTTCCGTTTTATTCTCTAACTCCGATTTAGCTTTTACTTCACCTTAATTTTCGGATTTAAATTGCTTCTTTGCATCTCTGAATAAAGTTTTTTTTCCCCAAGATTTTTTTCCGATTTCCTGAAACTACTTCTAATACTCTCATATTTATCACATTTATCAGCAAGCTTCGAAGCCTCTTTCATTTCATCCCATTCATCCATAAATTTTTCTTTTACTTCAAAAGGAACGCATTTTTTACTTGCTCAGTGAGCATGAGTTCTTTTAAAGACTCGAAATCCTTTATTTCTAATGATTCCAACCAATTATCCAAATAACCCCTTAATTCATATACCAAGTCTACCCATAACGCTCCAGGTTTCCTTTGATGATTTTCAAACTTCTGTTTTAAAGCACCTGTTCCCAATCTAAAACGATTTAATAAAACTTTTTTTACATGTTGAAAATCATCTCCTAATTCTGCTGGTTGTTTCACTATAATTTCCGCGATATCTGATGGCAATAAGGGAATTAATTGGCTAACCATATCCTCTTGCGAAATTTTAGCTTTTTCCGCCTGTTTTTCAAAGATCATAAAGAAAAGAGTGATGTCAATTAATTTAGAATCAAAGCGTGGAACTAATTCTTTCAAATTAATTTTTGGATTCCTATGCGAACCTACATTCATATCACTAGACGAAAGACTAACAGTTTCCGAAGAATTTTGAATTCTTAATTTTTCTAACTCAAATTGTCTTGTTTTTTTACGTCCTTCGTTTTCTTTACGTTCTGCATCCTCTTTAAGAATACATTCCAAATTCGATTTAGCAAAACTCTCATTATAATCCGATGCTTCTAAAATAGCCTGAATTATAGTTTTTCTCTTATCAGTTGCCTACACGTTGGTCTCAAATTCCTCTGCCAGCAAAAGCAAGATATTTTTAGTATATTTCCCTCGAAATTCTTCCATGATTTTCCCCCAAAATATACTAATCACAAAAATACACAAATATATACAATTTGTAAAACACCAAAAACGAAAAAAAAAATAACACAATAAGGAATAGGATTTTATCCTTTAGATATATTTCAATGCATAAAACAATAATACAATTTTCCTACCGAAAATTTTCATGCACTTGTTATATCCTTTAAAACTGAGTAAATCCTCAAAATTATTTTGATACTCACAGTACTATATAAATTAAACAAAAACCTAATTTGAAGAACAAATTAAAAAAACAAAATTTATTTCCTGCATTGTTTAAGCCCAAGAAGGGACATATATTAAGGTATTTCATTCAATTCGTTCTACATTTAATGTTAAATTTTTGTAACAAATAAGTTAAACCAATTCAACATTAAAAAATAAAAATAAAATTCATACAACATGATACTTTAAACACCCTAAAAACTTAGATTCCGTTCAAATGAAATCGAAATAAATCTTAGACGTTTTCCAATTTTCAGTTATAAATATTTGTATTGCAGATTTTGTATTATTTTATGATGATTGTACATAAAATGATAAGATACATGCAAAATACAAAACTTTAAAAAAGTCTAAGATTTATTTCGATTTCATTTGAACGGAATCTAAGTTTTTAGGGTGTTTAAAGTATCATGTTGTATGAATTTTACTTTTATTTTTTAATGTTCAATTGGTAGAGTTTTTTCAGTAGTGTCATTCAGTCAGTTCAGAGTGGTTTTCAGTAGTAGAACATCGAAATTTGAAGAAAACAGCTCGAAATGGTTCGTGTAAATAACACACGGCTATGTCAGGCGAACTTGGCTGACACACTGCCGTGTGTCTAGATTAAGGGATCTTCAAAAAAAGGTGGTTGGTTGGTGACTTAATGTCAACGTTATCACGTAGTCCAATGGAATTAATCTTCGCTAAAAAAAAAATATGCAAATCTTTCAGCCCGTTTTTTCGGTTCACGTTTGAAAAAGAGTGAACGTGAGTGATTTGGAGTCTAATTTCAAGGATTTACGGGAAGTTGGGTAAAATGTTCGCTTGCAGTAAGTGAAATATGTCGTCCGGAAGACATTTGACCGAATGTGAGAAATGACATTTGTTAGGGAGAATGGAAGCAGGACAGCCCCTCTCAAGGGTCTGTAAAGATTTAAAAATAGCCAAAAGCGTCATGTCAAGAACCTGGAAACGGTTTAAAGACACTGATAATGTGCACAGACAACCAGGTCAAGGTAATAAACGCGCCACAATAGATTCTCAAGACCGTTATTTGGCAACAATTGCTAAAAGAAACAGGCAACTGACGTTAGTTCAGATTGCAAAGAAGTTCGCTGCAGCAACAGGAACTCGACTATCCAGATTTACTGTGAGTGACAGGCTGTATGCAAGGAAACCCAATGATTTGTATTCCACTGACTCCGGAAGCGAAATGTCCCAGGTTAAAGTGGTGCAGAGATCATCCGCATTAGAGTACCACGGGCTGGAGTCGAATTCTCTTCGCCGATACATTCTGATTTTGTTTGAAGAGTTATTACAGACGTATTATCATATGGAGGAAAGAAACACACGCAATAATGATGCAAACATCCATAAAAGGCAGTAATACAAAGGTCTTATTATCATTATAGGGGCAGCATCATTTTGAATGGCCGTACTGACCTACACTTTTTTACAAGTGTAACTGTGAATGTTGAAATGTATGGAGATGATCTTAACCCTCATGTCAAGTTGTTTATGGGTGCAATCGGAAGATTTGGAATTTTATGCTTACTAGGACTTCCCTCAGAGGGATTAGTCTGAGCAGGCCCGTAACCAGATGGGGGCGATGTAGGCTGAGCCCCCCACCCCTAGCTTCCTCTAGAGCCCCCTCTAACGATTTCCCTACTTTTTATTTTTTCAACAAAATGTACGTTTTAACTTTCTTAAAAAAAAAAAAAAGCAAGAAAAACATTTAGATACGCGTTCTGTAGGAACATTTCTTTCTCCCGAAAAAATTAAGTCCAGATGCACTAGCTAGCCACCACATGTTTTTGTACATCTGGACATTTTAAAAGCAATGATCGTATACGGAATTGATGGAAATAGACATATGCTGCTCAAGTTAATCGATAATTAGTTAAGCAATGGTTAAACGTCTTCACTAAAACGTAGTCTCAAAAAAGACGTGTTTCTAAATGTTAATGATTTGCCTGTTGACATTATGTATTTGACAGCAGATTTAGTTAATGATGAAATATCACTTGGAAACTAACTAGAATGTTTGTTGAAGGAAATTACAAAGATAACAAAATGTCATTTTATAGAAATGGAATAAGAAAAATAATTGCTTGAAAGCCAAAAATTGTTTCATGCTATGGGTGTAGGCAGTAGGAAAGCAGGGGTAGGCATTTTTTTGTTTTCTTTTTGAACTTTCGTCTAATTTTTTTTTTCTTGTGTTCCATGAATTTGCTAAACATTTTTTTTTTCTGTTTGTCATATAACAATAAAAAACATTAAGTGAAAAGCATGATTAAGTTTAAGTTTATTATAAGATTATGACAAAAACATCTTCAACTATTTAGCGTATGTTTCATTTAAATCTATTTTCAAGCATAAATGCGCTACTTCTGACACATTTTCGAAATAATTTTAATGATAAAGGCATAAAATTTGCAGATATGATTATTCAAGCTCAAAGAATTAAACTATGTTCTGTGTTTTATAAGGCTGTTTTCCAATCGAAACCAGCTACTTTCTGACATATTCACGAATTTCTTTTATTTATAAAGATATTTGCAAGTATTCAAACTATACAGAAAATTTAAAAAAATCTGTCAAAAAATGACGGCAAATTTGACTTTGTAAGCTGATTTTCTTGGCATTTAACGACGAAATGCTAGTCATCGAGTTGCAAATGACTATAACTCATGTTATTTAAAATCATGGCATTTATAAGAAAATGGGAAACGGTATTCAATTCTTAGGCGCATGAATGTGAGAAGCTGAAAATTTTAGGCAAAGGGAAAGAAAATTACTTCTTAACTGCATCAGGAAAATTTTCGTTATTGAGTGAAAGAAGAATCTATATTATAAAGGACAAACATATCTGTGCGTAACGCATACGTCATTTTGCGAATGGCAACACTTTGAAATTTGTAATAAAATTTTGGTTTTGCAGTTTTCTCTACTGCAAATTTTTAAACTTCTAAACACCGCACATTTAAAATTTTTACACCGTCGTATAAGGAAAAAAATGTTCTTTTAAATGCAATTTGTTTGAAAGCTGTATCTCAATTTATTTTTGAGATATTAATTTTTTTTTAGTTTTTAATACCATTTTCTTATCGTGGCAACAAAAGTACCTCATTTCTACTAAAAGTCTTTGAAAGTAAATCTAAATAGTCGAAAATAGGAGATACTGTATCTTTTTGTTGCCATTTTCTCATAAAGCCTGAAAAAATAGTTGAAATTAAAATACGGGCTATGTCAAGAATATTGTCTGTTATTCCGTGATAATGACGTAATATGCACACTTTTCTATAGACGAAGTTTAAGACTAGGTTGTAAAAGTATATTGCTTTATCGGATGCAAATGACGTAATTTTATAAAAAAGCGTGTATTTTAATTCCTAAACCTGAATTACGTTTTGCAGAAGTGCGTCATTTTCACAGCCCAGCTGCTTTGAAATTCTTCACAGGTGAAAATGCTTCACTTTTGAAATAATGTAATCTAAATCACACACTGATTAAAAAAAAAAAAAACGCAATGTTTTACAAAAATTTAGAGTGTCTTTATAAAAGAGAGTTGACATGCAAATAATAGCGATTTATATTACAGAAATTGATGATTCTCGCCTGGATGGATTTGCTTCGCCGAGTTAGACAAGCAAAGAAATAATTCGTGGTTTAAAAATAATATCGTATTCCTGAAGTTTTTGTCGAAAATTCTCTCGAATAATAAAATTTTAATGCTATTCTTTAGGACATTCTACTATAATTTTATCAAAATAACATAATTTGCTTAATTTAATTTTTCCTAATTTTATATAATCTATATATATAAACACGTGTGTTTTTTAGTCATCTGCCCTGATCTTTCTGCTGAACCAATTTTACTAATATATATATATATATATATATTAACTGAAAGCTCTTCCTTTGTAGATGTGATCGCACTATCTGTTTTTTTTTTTTTAAATATCCCCACTTTTATATTTTAATTTTAAAAGCATTTTATGAAATTTCTTCATAATGATGAAAATTAGAAAGCTTTCATTGTTGCAGACAAGAAAGAAATAATGAGGTATTTTAAACTTTATTCATGCTATTTTCTGATAAAAATTCAAAATTGTTGATAAAAATTGTTGTATAGGGTTTAGTGGCGCAAAATCCCATTAGGAGCAGAACATTATATTAGGGGCATAATAACGGAAAATGACATACTGCTTTTGAAAACACGCATTTTTCCTCATAAATTTTCTATATTGTTTTTCCTTCTGCATGTGTACTGATACTAAGTTTTAGACACTAGGCGAAATGCTTACTTAAGTGAAAATGAAGTCATATAAGTTTAAAAGAAAACAATCATTTTCTTAGATAAAACTAAGTATTTTAACACATAAGCGTCTAAAAAGCAAAAATTACGGAAATTTTTACTCTCCGCAATTGAGATTAGAATCTCAAGTAAAGAGTGCGTCTGTTCACATAAAAGATATTGCTGCCAATCGTGACTTCAAGTTTTTAGTTAAAATGATTTTTAAATGATCAAACAAAATACAATTTTTTTAAAAATGATGAATATGGATATGAGAAGTGTGTATGCAAATTTCGAGAAGGTGAAAATTGCTGTTTTCATTCCGGAAATCCAAGCATAAGAACCTCAATGGATAACCACGTCCTAATAATGATCTTTATTATATTTTACTGATTACGTATCTATATTATAAAGAACAAACGTATCTGTGCGAAACGCTGATATCATTTTGCAAAGGGCAACACTTCACGATCAAATTTCGGTCTTGAAATTGTCGCTACTGCAATTTTTTAATCTTCTGACCATCGTACATTTTCAATATTCGTCGCATAGGGAAAAAAATTTATTTTCAAATGCAATTTGTTTAAAAACTGTATTCATTGACTGATGTATTATATTTTATAAAATCCTTCTATATATAAAAAAAAGTTTTGATTTGGAAATGGACCAATGAAAATCTGCGTAGATATTCCGTGTAGAACTCACCCAATTTAAATGCTTAAGCCAAGGCCTCCTTATCGAAATAACAGGCCTCGCAATCGCTAAGTTTCCTTTGTCCGCTGTACACGTGGTTAGAAACCACATGGTTTCCCGTGACTAGCGCCATCTAACGTGAGAAACAGAAATATTTTTTAATTTGTTTTCCATTTGTCTTTTACCATTTTCTTTACGATGTGCTTTGTAGTTTGCAAATGATAGTTGTTAATCTTAAAATTTTCATATGTTCTAGGCATTTTATTTAAAAAATGAACTTATTTTACTGTTAAACAAAAAAATGTTTACTGCTGTATTCCGTTATGTAAATAAATGATGATAATAATAATAATAATAATAATCAGGAAAGAAAATTATTTTACCATGAATTTCTCAGTGATATTAGTTATTGAAATAAATGGATAGCATCTAGATCCGGAAAATGTAAAATATTTCATTTTCTCTTTTATATTTTCAAATATGTGATTTATTTTATTTCTGCTATTTCTTTTCTTTTCACAATTAATTTCACCTTACGGTATTAATTTAACATCGCTCCTTCAATTTGTTTCAATGCACAGTCTCATTTATTTATTTATTTATTGGCCTATCATTTGTTTTATTTTTGAAGGTATGGGGGATCATTTCAGTTTAACATACTTTAGATGAAAGCTTCACTGTTTTTTCATATAAAGTTTGTATGTATTAATCTATGGAAAGTTTCATAATTGGCTCCACAGTCAATTGGCATATCTTGGCGGGCATAGTTTGGTGCGTAATTAATTTCCTTGTTTTAACTCACATATGTTATGTAAGTTTTACTAAAATGTATCAAAGTATTTTAGGAAAGTTAAAACACGCATAGATACACAAAAAACCAGACTGAAGCCATAAACAGTTAAAAAAATGGAAAAATAAAGTTTAATAGTCACTTAAATTTATACATGTCCCTCAACTGTCCGCAAATACCGTATTCTTGTCATGCTACGATTTTGGTGTTTGTAAATCTTAATTTGAGTATTCTTCCTTAATCAGACCTAGAGCCAATTGGCGTAAGTGTAGTTTGGCGCAAAATTAATTTTATTTTTAAACCGTATACTTGATACCACATTATTCCAGCATCGCATTTTTGCAGTCAACTTTGACTGTGGAACAGATTACAGAACATTAGCTAATACTACATTATATAATAATAAATCGGTATTTTTCAAGTATAGGGGCCTTGGCGAGAGAAGAAAATTTGGCAACGTAATTTCTGGAAGCATATTCACTGTTTCACATAAAGAAGCAATATTTTCCAATATTTGTACAGTTTATTTAATATAAAAAAGGCATTTATCTATTTTATATACAAATATAAACAAATCGTATATAAAAAACAATAATAATATCTAGAAACTAAATTTATACATATAAATTCGGCAACAGATGTCATATTGGCGCGATTTTTTTCTGGCGTAAATGTCATATACGCACCGGATACTTAACTGGCACCAAAGTGTCGTTATTTTGCTTGATATGGTTATCCGGATATAGATGATATGGTAACGAGGTTTTCGCAAAATTGGCGTCGGAAAAAAATCGAGGCCATATGACATCTGTGCCGTAAATTCTTATAAAACAAGCTGACAGTTCATAAGTTTTGTTTTCATAACTGTTTATATCAATCGCCAACAAATCGCTCTTTCCGAAGCCCAAATTGTGCCAAGATTTGAAAAAAAATAACCCGCAAAGTCCTATATACGGAAAATGGTACTTGTTAGTTATCCCGTCGACCAAATTACTGTCGCCAAATTGCAAGATTAAATGCCAATAATGGTTTGCCATAAATTAATTAATTTTAAGATTAAATGCCAATAATGGCCAATAAAATCAATATTTCGACGTTTTATTTGTATTTTTATTAATGTTATACTAATTTATTTGTTTTTTCGTTATTTAAAATAAAAAATTGTGTCAATTTGTAGAACTTGGCGAGTAGTTTGGCGATTTATATAATTTGGCGAAATTGGTCGACGGGATAACTAACAAGTACCCTGAAAAAATATCAATAAATTTTATATTCAAATCTTCATTTTTGATATGTTTAATTTTTTAAAGTTAAAACATAATTGTGCGAAATATTTTTTTTTTACGCCTTTATTTTACTGGAATTCGAAAAATATTTTATACAATTTTGCCAATAACACAACATTTTCAATTTTTTACTATGCATTTGTTTATGGAGTATTACCAAGAGTATATACCAGGTGGCGTAACTTACGGGATAAAGCCAGCTAATAAGTTGGCAATTATCGGGGACATTTTCACCCATAGACATTCTCCGGATTGTCAAGTCTGTTTTATGATAAGGGAGTCTTGGCTTAAGCATGGCCATAGCCTACTGTGATATAAAACGGTCCGCGCATTTCGCCGAAAAAGTGAAGTCGGATCCAACTTCAAACCCTGAACCAAAACTTCACAACGTGCTCTTTGTTTACATTTATACCCTGCCCAGATAGAAGCTTGTTTCTCATCGTCGAGGTTTCAGAATCATTGATCGTATTTTCATGTAATAAATTAAATATTTATATTCTTTAATTTCCTTCGATTTAAAAGGCTATTTTACACAAATTGCAGCATTTAGTGTTACACATACTTTTAAGATTAGCTAAATTATTTATTGTTTACCTTGATCGTTTGGTTCCATAGACTTCTTATCTCTACTCTGAGTTTGGTTCATTCATGAAAAATGCCGGTTCTGTTATTCTTTTTTGAATGTCCCGTATTTATATAAAAATAGCTTGGTTTCATATACACGTTTTAAAATTAAAATTTGATTTTTATCAAACTATAGTTCTCATAACTGACTTGAAGCAGCTATTTTTGATTAATTTACTGTTACCGGTAAAATATTTGTTTTTAATATCGCCCGAACCAAGAAGAGGAAGAAAAAAAAAAAAGCCGATCTTCCTTAAACATTAAATATTCTTATTTTTAATCAGGGAAAGAAATGGTGATCACGGATTTAAATATCGTTGCAATATTCTATGTTATCCAAGCAATTTCGATTAAATCATGTAAGGGCATTTGTTACTTAATAAATTACATTTATTAATTATTACAAGGAATTTTATGAGTATTTTAATATATTAAAAAAAATCTATCAGTTTTATTGTTTCAGCAGTGAAAATAGTAAATAAATGGTACTTAGTTATCCCGTCGACCAAAAATCTATCGCCAAACTATAAGATTAAATGCCAATAATGCTTGATCGTAAATGTCACATTCACTTGACTGTAAGCAAGTTACACGTGTTTATGTCATCAAGTGATTTTTATTTCGACGTTTTATTTGTATATTTATTAATGTTATACTAATTTATTTGTTCTTTCGTTATTTAAAATAAAAACTATGTCAATTTCTATAATTTGGCGAGTATTTTAGCGATTTATATAATTTGGCGAAATTGGTCGACGGGATAACTAAGTGGTACCAAATAAATTTGTGACATTGATGTTTTAGACTAAGCATGTGTTTTTTTATTTATATATTTTTATGTGTGTTGGTTTAACAGTTTTAAAGAGAAACACATTATATTAGTTACTTAAATAAACAGAACTTTACATTTACATTGATATGGACAGTTTATAATAACCCTTAACAGCTGTATTCGAATTAGCTGTCATTTCTAAGCTTGATTGGAATGTGAGCAGAATTGTAAACGTAACCATGGCGACATGACGTAATTTTGGTGTTTGTTTACATATCTACCCTTCCCAGGTTGTTTCAGTTACGGTCAGAGTCAAATTTCAATTTTGGGCAGGGTATCAGAGTCCTCTGGCGAGCGACTTCATACATTAAACGCAAATCAGTCTGTCTGTAGTAGTATCTAAGTATGCCTTGAGCATGGTCTTTCTTCTTTAATATTAAAAAAACTGTCGTATACAAAAATATGGAAATCGGTGGTAGTATAAAGAAATATTTGATAAATACGCTGATGCAGACAGTTTTCAAATCGAAGAATTACTTTCAGAGATATTTAATGCTAAAGCTGGACAAAATCGTTCCATTAAAAAAGTTTTAATGGAGCAAAAACTATACATGAGAATTTAATCATTTTTAGATCATTTTATAGGTTATAAGTTCCCGGTGTGCAGATTGCATTTATTTTTTTTATTTGACTATTTTTTGAGGTTTTATTTCTATTTTAAATTCAAATTTTCAGTATTTCGAGAGATATTTTTTACAAATTTAAAAAATGTTATTAATTTAAACTTTTGCCAACTGTATAAACAGCGCAAACAATAATGTTTACTTCAAATTAAAAATTTATTTACACGGGACTATTGTAAACAGAAATTTTTTTTAAAAATTAGAATAAAATGATTACATGTTAAAAGCAGGAAAATTGCGTCATAAGAACCATATTTACGCTGGAATTTTAAAAGAGAAACAAAATGTTAAAATGAAAAAATCATTACTATGCGTTAAAACCTGTAAATGGAGGAAATTACGTCATATTTAAAATGGCCAAAAAATATGGCAAAACAATTTAAATTGAAAATATATTTACGCGAGATATTTTGAGATAATCTTTTCAACTATTATCGCGAATTCAAAGAGAGCGCAAATAATATTTCCTTCTAACAACAAAAGTATTTTCACGTGAATATTAATAAGAGAAATAAAACTTTGGTGTAAATTACGTCAGATTTAAAACGATACATTTAAAATGAATTATTTAAAAGAACTATCTTATAACGCTGTTAAAAAATACCGGGAGACAATGACACTGTTTACTTAATTCATTTTACATTAGCTTATTTTCGAATGTTTAACTATTTTTTTTAGTTAAATACGAAAACAGCCATTGTATCTTTTAACAGCAGCAGATATGGTCTTAAAAATCCCCAATCCAAGAAAAACGATTGGAAACCCGTTTACAGAGAGATCGCTACTGTTTTTTTTTTTTTTTTTTTTTTTTTTTAATTCAATATTTTTAAAGCCGATCAAATTAGCGTGCTTTATGGATTTTGGTGTCCCTGAACGGGGGTTGGCGAGCGTAGCTCGTAGGGGGCAGAGCCCCCTAGTAATTTTTAATCATAATTTTTTTTAAAGTTTATCTTATCACGTGCCGGTTCCAATACATAACAATAATAAACATTTTGCACACTGTAAGAAAAAAAAAAAAAAAAAAAAAAAAAAAAAACGCACTAAAAAACACAAATACTACTGGCAATCTAGACGCCAGTACTCTTTCCGTTTTTTTACGAGAATTTTTACCCATAAATTACAGAAACATTTCCGTTTTTAATCAGAAAAACGGAAAATTTTCTGTAATTTATGGGTAAAAATTCCCGTAAAAAAAACGGAAATAGTACTAGTGCCTAGATTGTCAGTAGTATTTCCGTTTTTCAGTCCGTTCTTTTTACAGTGCACATAAAGCAACAAACATTTTTCAGCATTTGTTTCTGACTATTTTTGCATAACGAAATTAATACTTCATTTACAAACAAATAAAAGAATAATATTAAAAAAGCCACCAATCTAACATATTTGTGAAAGACAAATTAACGAAATTAACACTTCTTTTATAAGCAAATAAAGAATAATATTGAAAAAACACAAATCGAACATATTTGTAATCGTACAATTTAAATCTTTAGATCACCAAATATGATTTTTTTTTTTTCAAATGGAATTTGTTTGCAAAGTTCATCCCAATTTACTGATTGTATATGGTTTTAAAAACAATTTTAAATCATGAAATATTTTTATTAATTTATCTATATCGTGCTGAGCTCGATTACGAAAGATTAATCCGTTTGCCCTTAAAACAAAATAGAGAGTTCATAATATTCTTACGGCTAATTTCCATTAAAAAAAACTCCCTTATGAATAAATAAATAAAATAATATAAATAGAACACAAATTTAACCCTAGAACTACCGGAAATTTTACTCAAGTTTTATAAAAACATTCTACACCAGAATTTTTACTTAAAACTATTTAATTTGTTTATTTAACTTATTATTGTCTGATTTATACATTTAGTTTGTTTTGAAGAAATTTTCTGGTTTGAATAGATATTTTGAATATACATGTCGGGTCCATTGGACCCTTCTGGTAGACAGAGGGTTAACAGACATGTATAAGCTCTGAAATTATCAGAATATAAAAGGATGCCATAAGTAGCAAAATCTTGGTCAAATAACTCTTAGTATGCGGCTAATAATAAAATATCGCTTTTGATAAATTTCAAAAATTTATTTGATTGCATAATTCGTATTTTCCATATAATAAATGCTTTTTTAATGTAAGTGGACAATCTAAAATAATTATTGCACATAAAAAAATTATTAGTTTTCAATTTAAAAAAATGTTTTCACCTATATTCTTTAACCCGGGAAGCCCGGGTACGATCTCCTAGTATTTTTAAAGATCTTTAGAAATGGGGGAAACGTATAATAATAAATAGTCGCCTACATTTAATGAAAACTGTTCGAAAAGGGCGTTCATGCCTTTGTGCTTTTTTTTTTTTTTTTTTTCTGAATGAGAATGAAAAAATTTCATGAAACACATGTAAAACGTATGAAAAAAAAATCTATGTTATCGCTACTTAAATGAATTAAATCTAAGTTGTTTTCTTTGAAAAAAAAAGTATTGAATATAATATTAAAATTACAATATCTTTTTTTATTATTAAGTCCAGGTATGTTTAAAAAATATGTAATTAATATATATTTGTAATAATTGATTCATATTTAAAATGATATAGTCATATGCAGAATTTTAAATTTAATTATTATTGCGAATTGTTAATTGGTTAATTTTATAAATCATATTATAATAAAATAAGGTTAGGTAACGTTCGTTTTAAAGAGAAACAATATCATCACTAAATTAAATCGTATACAAACAACCGAGATTTTAAAATGATCTAATAATTTAGCAGTAACCAAAATATTAATAAAATTAAATAAATTACAAATAGCTATTAATTAAAAATATTAAACGTATGGAATTAAAATATTAAAATATTTTTTAAATGATAATAGTAAGTTTGTGAATTATTTAAATTAATAAATATAGGACATACACATACATAACCATAGATGCCAACATCTCTTAATTATTCTGGAGTCTGATCTAAAACAAGCATGTTTTAAACTGGAAAAATATATATAAGGAATTGCGTCTTTTTTCGATAAGGTACATTTTAGATTTCAGTTTGAAATTTTTGATTAAATGAAATTTCCTGTTTAAAATACAGAAGACGCTCGATTTTACGAACTCGATGGGACTCATAAAATGTGTTCGAAAAATCGAAAGTTCGTAAATGGGAGTGACATTAGTTCAATGGTATGCTAGTTGCGACCAGTACATCACTTCGTAAAAACGAGTAATTCGTAAAAAAGAGGTTCGTAAAATCGAACGTCTACTGTATTTTCGTCTTGTAACAGACTCCGGATAAGTGTTGTTGGCATCTATGCATAACGCAAAAACATTTGCGAAATCTCAAATTTTCGTTCTTTTTTTCTATATATTAAAAAATTGAACAGAATATGATATTTAAATCTATGTAATGTCTTCAATTTAAAGAAAAATATGTGAAATGAGCTGTATCCTACAGTAGAGGTCTGCACGGGCCCGGGCTTGGCTGGAAGCCTGTACTAGGCCGGGACGGCGAAATGAAGGCGAAGATTCAAACGGGCCGGGCCGGCAAAATTTGAACGTGCCTGCCTGGCTGGACCGGGCCAATAAAAGAAATTAAGCGGGTCTGTCGGCCCGATATAAATATTTAAACGCAGACGAGAAAATATGAATAATTTTCGATGAATATGAGTTTTACGAGAGTAAGTATAAATGTGCGTTACGAGCCGATACTAGTTTGCCAGCATCAATATCGAAATATAACATTTTCCAGCTTAGAGATCGGCATCGGACAGTTACATGGCGTTTGAGCCCGGGCTTAATTCTTTCAGCAGCTCGTGCCGGACCGAGATCAGGCTTGCATTTTTTTTTCAACATAGCCAGAAATGGACTTAATTGTTCTCAGGATGTTTAGGGCAGGCAATGTGTTTTGTAAAAATATTAATAGCAATAATGAACTTCTGAACGGAATTTTTGGAAATATATTTGAAGGTGATTCTCAAATTCACTGCTCAAAAACGAAAAACTTTCTGACACATTTTTAACTTTAAAGGCATAAAATTGACAAGCCTGTCTATTGAAGGGATTTGGAATTGAATAGCGTTTCCCCTTTTTAATAAATAAATTACTTATAGAGATATAAGATATTCTTGTCACGTGACTGCATGTTTTTCTCCTTTTCCGTGCTATCGTCTCTGGAAATTCGATTCAAAACGCTAACTTGGACAGTATTTTCTCAAAAATATATTGACGTTTTTGAAAAGAAATGAATTCAGAAATGTGTCAGAAAGTAGCTTCTTTGGATTTGAGAAAAGCCTTAAGAAATAACAGAAATATTTTCGCAAATCTACTTTTTATAATATAGCCTCAAAAATTATCATAATGTTTTTAACCTTCCCGTTTTTCTTTCATTCTAAACAATATGAATTTCTTAATCCTTATTTGAATCCTTATTTGAATCCTTATTATCCTTATTTATTATAATCCTTTCTGAATCCTTATTTGAATGTTGAAACGTCTAAGACTCTAAGTAAATCATTAATGTTGCTATTGTGTATTTTCTGTCTTGCGAACACATCGTAAATTTAAAATATGCTGTAAAATTATCCCATAAATATGTATGCAGTATTCTTTAAAAGAATCTTAATTGTATGTTAAGAAAAATCTGAATTTTTTGTTGAAATTGAGTCGGTTCGGATCGAGCTTGATTTAATTGATTTTTCCACCGGCCGAGTCTGTTTTCACTGATATTTGTACGGCGGTGAACTGTGAAAATATGAACGAGCCGGCTCAAGATAGCTTTCGTTCGGGCCGGGCCCGCGCCTGGAAATTCCGGCCCGTGCAGACCTCTATACCAACGGATTCCTTTTTCTCAATTTTTTCAAAACGCATCTTTAAAAAAATTGTCATGCTGGGCGGTTGAAGATTTTGATGTTTGTTGCATGAATCGGTGTTTTTGTAAATAAAGATGTACTTTTCTGTCAGAATGCTAGCATGATAAATTACACTAATTTATTCAACAGAAAGACTGATTTGATTAATCAGCGTTTCAAATATGCATATATATAATCAATGTTCAATAGAGTAGAGCGCTGATAATCCGGACCAATCGGGGCCAATGCCGATTCGGTTAATGAAAAATCCGGATAATTGGACAAATTTAAAAAACGGCAATGGCAGTGTTTTTCAGGTAACTTCCCTTCACATTTTTTCCAGGCTTAGGACAGGCAATTGTAGTGGTGCACATTTTAGCATATTACAAATGGCCTGTTTATAAGTTATTTTTTTAACTTTTTTAAAATTTAATTTTCCACAAAATTGGTACAAAGTTATACATAGAAGCACACATAGAAGTTATTGCGTGTATATATACACACACTGTACGAACAAACGCGAGCGGAGAGAGGGGGGGGGGGGTCCTTTTTCCGAAGACACCAAGGGACGAAAGAAGCAATATGCTTAATAATGCAAGAATTGCAATGGGAATAGAATACAGTGTACAATCCATTAGTTTCCCTTATTAAAATTTAAATAAAGTCATTTTTTTTATGAGGTATCGGATGCTATCTATTTTTGCCCATTAAATACAATAAGACTTAAGACTAAATCACACGGGATGGAGAAAAGTTCTATTTTAGGTAGGTTTTCTTAAGAGGTACACCGCTCCTAATTGTTTTATATTCATTTTCCGATTACCATGAAGTATTTTCCGTTTAAGAATTTCATTATAGAAAGTTCCGTTATAGAGAGATTACGCTTTAGAAGGGTTCCTTTATAGACAGGTACATTTTTGTCAGTTTTACTATATATAGTTTGCTTAAGATATGGATTGTTAAAAGATGTTAGCCCCACCAAAAAAGTTCAGGGCCCCCTCTGACTGGACTCGCTGGTTACGGCCCTGAGTCTGAGCGATATTGCTGAGAACTTAGATTTAATAATAACATGTGGAAGCAAAGAAAATGAGATATTATCTTTAATGTCCATATACTGCGATAAATTGAAATGATGAAAATAAACGAATCGTAGGATTACAAAATCTTACATATAAATTCGTATATACTGTATAAAAAATGGGAAAGTAAACCATGCAAGATAGCCATGCATGGATATAAAATTGAAAGAATGCAATATATTAAAAGTAAAATAGAAAATGAAACCCTAAATTATCTTATATCGAAATTTTAACTGTATAAAATGATGTCAAGAGCATAATCAGACGCTCCGCACCAATTTGAGTAACTTTAAATGACAAATATATGATGTTTAAAAATAATGGACTATACTTTATATGGTGTGTGCTCCCCCGGAATAGTTAATATTCTACAATATCTGTTTTCCACGGATGCAATGAGGTTGTCGGTAAGTGATAAGTTCTCTCTTCAAAATCTGATATAGTACCAAAGTACCGAACACATCAACAGTGGCATGCAATGCGTCGTTAGAGTGTGTTTTAGATATGCTCGATCGGATTTAAATGATGAGTGTATGCTGGCCACTACATACGCTGCATTGTTTTGTTTTCAAACATATTCTGCACAAGTTGAGCTGTATTTAGCATGTATTAAATAAAAGAAATCGGCAATGATTGCAACATAAAGCATTACACAAGGTATGAATATATCGTCTGCATAACCTTTGAGCTGTCAAAGTGTCTTTTGAAATAATTTACAAATCCATACATATTTTTTCAGCAAATCATACAGCTAAAATACGCCAATATGAATCCAATTATGAAATTTCACCAGAATAAGTTAATATATTAAAAATCTATGAATGACAATTAAGAATATGACCTTATGATAAAATGTCTAGAAAAATGAATCAGAAAAAAAAATTCATATCACATTTAAAACGGCACTTCCCTCTGTTAGCGCCCTTGGCGAGAGAGAGAAAAGCCTAAAGAAGGAACACTTTAACAAGTACTTTCGGGCAACCTATTCACTGTTTCATACAGGTCTTTATTAAGTATTTACACAATTTATTTAATGCTAAATGGGTATCTATCAGTTTTGTTGCATTTAAATTGCACGTTTTGTGGAGAAAATGCAGCATTATGAAATATTTAAAGTTGCTATATCTAATAATTCCAAATTAATGGTAATTGAGATCGCTTTCCGTTCTTCATTTTTTTAAATTTTAAATTTTTTAGAAACCATTCATAGAGACAATTTTATATTTTAAAACTAACCCGAAGCAAAATTTCAAGTTTTCGGGCTCAGCAGTAACACAGACATAGAAAATTTTGTAAGTTTTTTGTTTCTGCAGTGTTTTATATGGCGACATTTTTAGAAATTGTTCTATTGCGAGAATTTACGTCATGCTAAATACAGCCATGTCGATTTTTATGCTTATATTTCTAACAATTCCATGTACTTCGTTACTTAGATCATCTTTAGATCTTTTTCCGCTTTGTTTAGTCTTTCAATTTTTTAGAATTCGTTCTACAACGAGCATTTACATCTTATAAATTACTGCCATGTCAAAGTTCTAGTTTCTAACCCCAACAGTATCCCAGAAATTTCAGTATTCCAAATAAATCATAATTTAGAACCTTTCTAGAAATTTTTACGTTTATCTGTCAAATTGAATTTTCGAACCTTTTAGAGAGCGTTCATAACGAGTATTTACATCTAAAAAGTAACCACCACATCCAATTTAAAGTTTCTAACCCAATCAATATCAAAGAAATCGCAATTTTAGAAATTTTTGCTCCTACAGAGATATAGGTTGTTGCACTGACATAAAATAGTCTTTTTTTTTGGAGCAGAGATGGCCACCAACATTTTTTAAAGTTGGCTATGTAGTTTCGGAGAACACCTCACAAACGTACAAACATTAATAATATTGTACACTTTATAATATTATAACGCTTTATAATATTAGCATTAGATATACAGATACAAAAGCCATTTATCTGTTACAAACTAAAGTGCCCGGCGTTGCCAGAATTTGAAGGATATTTCTTCTGGAAAATCAATTTCAAAATTTAACATACAACATAAAACAAACATTAAAAAAAGCAGTCGAAGTGTTGTAAGCATTAATCAAATGAAAACACAATATAAAAATGTATAAATGTATATAACAGACGCAAAAGAATACAGCTATAAATGAACTTATTTCAATTTATAATTGGAGCAATAATGTTAAAATAAGCCAATATTTCCATAATCGGGTTTTTATCATGCTTCAATAAGTTTTTTCACAATTATATGACGTTATACTATATTCACCACGTCCTTTATATTTCCAATATAACGTTATGTTTTCCTTTTTCATGTGGAAACCTTGAAATAGAAAAGTTATGAAGTTATATTCACTTTCATTTAAATTCGTCAAACTATTTATTTCATTTTCATTTTTCACGTGAATATCTTGCAATAAAAAAGTATGACGTAATATTCACCTTTTTTTAAATTCGGAAAACTATTTATTTAATTTTCATTTTTCAGATGGAAATCTTGCAGGAGAAAATTAATTGTTGTAGTAAGAATTTTATTGTGTATTTTAATTGTTGGCAACTGCTATAACGAAAAATGTTTAAATTTGATAAGCAATTGCTGTTAAATTGGTGTTTTTTTATTAATTAAAAATTAACTATAAATTATTTCGATTCCGGATTAATTTATTCGCCTCGGCCGTGTTTTAATACACATGTACGTATCTTTTCACAATTTTGGCTTCCAAACCGTCGATTTGTACAGAATTACAAACAGACTGATAGACAAAATTTCATTTTTATATATTTTATATACAAAAATAAATAACTTATCTAATACGTGTTAGCAGATGCATTTTTAAATACTAGGGGCTCGGCCCCCTACGAGCTACGCTCGCCAACCCCCGTTCAGACACTGCAGTCTCTAAAAGCACGCTAATTTGATCGGCTTTAAAAAGATTTTGGAAGATTGAATTATAATTAAAAAAAAACAAAAGCGATCTCCCTATAAACGGGTTTCTATTCATTTCTCTTTGATTGGGGAATTTTACGGAAAAATCAGCTGCTGTTAAAAGGTACAATGGCATTTCAAAATCATCTAATATAAAATGAATTAAGTAAACAGAGTCTTTGTCTCCCGGTATTTTTTAACAAAGCGAAAAGAAAGTCCTTTTAAATAAGACATTTTAAATATATCGTTTTTAATCTGACGTAATTTTCACCAAACTTTTCTTTCCCTTTTTAATATTCACGTGAAAATGCTTTTATTAGAAATGAAATATTATTTGCGCTGTCCAAAAAAAAAAAAAAAAAAAAAAAATAGTTGAAAAGTTCATCTCAAAATATCAAGTAAATGTCTCGCGCTATTTTTAAATTTATACTGTTTTGCAATATTATTTTGCGTTCATTTTATGTAATAACTGTAATGTGACGTAAATGTGATGTAATTTCTCCTATTTAAGACTTCTAACCCATGTTAATAAATTTATTGTTTTACAATATCCTTTCTTTGTTAAAATTCATGTGTAATTATAGATGAAGTAATTTTCAATAAGTTCCTGCTTTTTATACGTAATTATTTAATTCTAATTTGAAAGTTTTTTTTTCTGTTTATAATAGTCACGTGTAAATAAATTTTTAATTTGAAGCAAACATTATTGTTTCCGTTGTTTATACAGTTGGCAACAGGTTAAATTAGTACAATTTTCTGAAATAAGTAAAAAATATCTCTCGGAATGCTGAAATTTGAATTTAAAATAGAAATGAAACCTCGAAAAATGAGTCAAATTAAAAAAATAAATTAATTCTGCACATCGGGAAATTATAACGTATAAAATGATCTAAAAATTATTAAATTCCGATGTATAGTTTTTGCTCCTATAAAACTTTTTTAGTGAAACGATTTTGTCCAACTTTAGCATTAAATATCTCTTAAAATAATTCTTCGATTTGAAAACTGTCTGCATCAGCGTGTTTATCAAACATTTTTGTATAATACTACCGATTTTCATATTTTTGTATGCATTATTTTTCTTAATATTAACGAAGACCTCCGGTCACAAAAAATTCAAAACCGGCGGCGGTGACAGCGGTAGTTACTTTTTTTTAGAATAGCGAGAAGAGATATATATATAAACCCGTATAATACTTATTCCGTTTTATTTTCATAGTCATTTGGCAAAAAATCTCACTTTCTTAACCCCGAATTGCGAGCTTTTTAGAAAAACGCCAAAGTCTATATAACAGCGAAGTACCATGAAAAGCATTAAATGCATGGTAATTAATAAGGCACTTAGAATGCGACATTTACGATCAACCATTATTGGCATTCATTCTTATAGTTTGGCGATATTTTTGGTCGACGGGATAACTAAGCAGTACCAAATACTGTACTGCAATTTAACTTCAATTTAACTTAAACTTGTCTATTCTACTATTTTAAGATTTTTAACTTCTAAACATCGCACGTTTTCAACTTTTATACCGTCGTATTGGGAAGAAAACGCACTTTTAAGTGCAATTTGTTTGAAAACTGCATCTCAATTTATTTTTGAAAGATTATTTTTTTTGTAGTTTTTAGGGCCGTTTGTTTAATTTTGGTAGCTCAAGTACTCCGTTTCTGTAGAAAGTAAGGGGAAAATAGTTGGAAAATAATAATTATTCCTTTTTGTTGCATTTTTCCCTTAACAACTTTAAAAAATTTAATTAAAATACGTGCTATTTTGAAAAAATATAAATGAATGATTTCTTTTTCAAAATTTAATTTTAAGTATCTATATTAATATTACAAACAAATGAGGGCATTTGAATCATGAGATAGCCGATTTTTTTTTTTTTTTTTTTTTTTTTTTTTTTTTTGTAGAGTTTCTTGAGTGACTAAATCTTTTTTTTTTTTTTTGGATTTGTGTATTATTCAGGGATAGTGACGTCCTATGCGTACGTTACGAGGCTAACGAGAAAGACAGGCTACCGCGGTGGGTCCGATTCGTCTTTTTTTACGGACCGCTGGAGTCACGTGATGCTCTGTTCGCACACCTTCATTGGTGCATTCGAGCATCACGTGACTCCAGCGGTCTGTAAAAAAAGAAGAATCGGACCCACCGCGGTAGCCTGTCTTTTTCGTTAGCCTCGGTACGTTACTGTAGAAGTTGTTTAATACTTTATCGTAAATGAAGAATTCTTCAGCGGATGCGGATGACGTCATTCTGTACAAAATAAAAGCGTGTGTTTTAAGTCTTAAAATTGAAATATATTTTGACTATCCATATTTATATATTTTATTTTCATCGAGGGTGACACTTAATTCTGAAAAAAACAGAGTTCCCGTTTTCTAGTTTTTTCAATCTTTGTGTAGTTTCGCCTCAAAAAGTGAGATTTGTTGCAAAAAGATATAAATAGCTATGAAAACAAACCTGGTGAACGTTTATGTTTATTTTTACAAGTAAATATGGCACAGATGTCATATACGCACCGAGGTACCTAATTGGAGCCAAAGTGGCGTTATTTTGCCTGACATGGTAACCAATGGCGGGTCGTGACTGTCATATTTTGGGGCACTAAATGCATGGCGGACATTATTATTCTTTTCTTACCATTATTTTTTGAAAGAAAAAGATTACCTTGTTTAATGGTCGAATATTCTGCCAACAAATATCGCAAAGATTTCTTTTAAAGGAATAGTGGGAAGAGAAGAATAAATTTGGCAGCTATGGATTTAGTGCCCCCCAAAATGCAAGTCACGAGGCACCACTAATGTAACCATATATAACGCTATTATAAATTGTTTTGTTCTATAATTAAATCATTTATTGATTGTTATTTCCTTTTAAAAATAATAGAAAAAGTTTTGTTTATCACTTTATTTTGTTTTCATATTGAAGTAAAAAATAGCGTACTATTATAGCACGTTATATGTAACTGGTATTCGAAAACGACGTTTTCGCCAAATTGGCATAAAAAAATCACGCCAAACCCGGTGCGTTTATGCCATCTGTGCCATAAATATAAACATTTTATTTATATATATAATATCATTGCTTTTCATATGCAATTTACTTTTGTTTGTATATAAAAACTGATAAGTGGCTTGTTAACACAAAATAAATCGCATAAATCTTTAAAAAATTACTTGAGTATATGAAACAATGAATAAGTTGCACGAAAATACGCATAAAAAGCTTACTTGTCTCGCCAAACCCATTTTCTCTACCTCGCTAAGGCCCTTATACAGGAAAAGTACCAAATTCATTTTTAAAGACTAAAAAGAAATTAATAAATATGGAAATTGTTTTTTTGAAAATCATGCTTTTGAAGTGTCTGCTACGCGTCACTTCCACGTTTTAGGGAATCTAACTCCATCAGCTTACTAAATAGCTCGATGTACTTCAATTCAATAAAGATGCGTTTAGTAGTAACTAAATTATATTTTAACAACTATATTTACAAATTAAATTACAGATTACATTATTAAAACATTGATTGAAGTGCGTCTACAAACGCTTCGCGAGACAGTCTTTTTACGTCCATACTAGACGACAGCAGGCAATCAACTGAGTCCACACGAGAGTTCTAGGAGAGTCTGGAGAGAGAATCAGTGCGCTGATGTGTGCTGCCATCTATCGTTTCAGTTTGAACTTAATGTTCATTAAATTAAAGAAAACTGCGAATTTCCAATAACTCTTGCAGATGCTGCAGTACCCCCCTCCTAGCAATGTGCTAAGAAAAACGAACGGGGCGACGAATGGAACGTCCAGACCTGGAGACAGGAGCCTGATGTGTAGGTTCGGCTATTGGAATGTCAACCTCTTTTTGGACATCTGTAGATGTGGCTGGTGCATCCTCTATTAATGTGAAGGTAGGCTTTAGCCTATCAACTGAGACTACAGTCTCTTTTCCATCTTTTTGGACTCTGAAAAATTTATCTGTTCTGTCGATGACCAAAAACGGCCCATCATATGGTGGTCGCAGAGGTGCCCACACAGCGTCGTGGCGGAGGAAAACATGGGTGCATTTCATCAAGTCCATTGGCAGGAAGAAGCGAGTCTGCTTTTGCACTCGAGTTGGTGTTGGACGTAGCTGCATCTTAAACTGCTTGAGTGATTTAACAAAGTCTGGAGTATGAATATTTTCGGCAGAAAATGAAAAAAATTCCCCTGGTAGCCGAATCGTTTGTCCATACACCAGATCTGAAGGTGTGCATTTTAAGTCTTGGCGGAATGTGGCTCTTAACCCCAACAAAACTGTTGGGAGTATCTCCGTCCACCGATCTGTCAGGTATGCTTTAACCACTTCACCGGCTGCCCCGAGATAAGTCGGGGGTAAAAGCATTGTTTCCCCATACCTGTCGCCGGTGAAGTGGTTAAGTGCGGATTTTAAAGTACGATGCCAATTTTCAATCATACCGTTAGGCTCAGGGTGGAAAGAACATGTATGAATATGCTTGGAACCAAGTAAGTTGGCCAGGGAACGAAAAAGACGTGATTCAAATTGACGGCCCTGGTCAGTTGTTATGATTTTGGGTACGCCAAAACGTGCAATCCAAACTTTATAAAATGCACTAGCAACGGTCTCCGCTTCGATATTTTTAAGAGGCTCTGCCTCCACCCAACGAGTAAATCTATCAATAATTGTGAGACAATACATGAAATTTTGAGATATTGGAAGAGGGCCGATTAAATCCAAATGGATATGAGAAAAACGCTGATTTTCGACAGGAATATTACTGATCGGGGCTTTAGTGTGAGTCCGAATTTTAACTCGCTGGCATGGAATGCACGTCTTGGCCCACTTATCACAATCAGCTTTAATATTAGGCCAAACAAAACGGTCAGTGATGAGTCTAATGGAAGATTTACGACCAGGATGAGAAATGTTATGCAGAGCATCGAAAACTGTCTTTCATTGAGTTAATGGGATAAAAGGTCTGATTTTTCCAGTAGATGTGTCACAATAAAGTTCCACAGAGCTGCCGGGCATGACAAATTTACTGAGCTTAAGCGATGATGAATTATCTGATAAGCAAGTTCATAAATCATTATCAGTGGTCTGATCCTCAGCTATTTGCTCATAGTTAATTGGAGTAGGGCAAGTTATGGCTTTGGTTCGCGAAAGTGCATCGGCTGGTATGTTACCTACCCCCTTAACGTGTCTAATATCGGTGGTGAACTGGCTGATGAAATCCAGTAGCCTCAATTGACGTGGGGAACACTTGTCACTTTTTTGGGAAAAAGCATAAGTAAGTGGTTTTTGATCAGTATATAGGGTGAAATTACGACCTTCCAGCATAAAACGAAAATGTTTAATAGCAGAATAAGCTGCCAACAACTCTCTATCATACGCGGAATACTTTTTTCCAGTATCGGACAATTTGCGCGAAAAGAAACCTAACGGCTGAAGGTCCTGCCCTCCACATGATACAATGCCGCGCCTATAGCGAAATCGCTAGCATCTACAAATAAGGCAAGTTGAGCATTTGGCGAAGGGTGAAAAAGCAAAGCTGCATTTGCGAGCTGACGTTTTGAATCTTCAAATGCTTTACTGCTCTCCTCGTTCCACACAATCTCACTTTTGTCTGACTTTCGGGAACCTTTTAAATAATCACTTAAAACTGATTGGACATGAGCAGCCTGTGGGATATTACGCCGATAATAATTAAGTAACCCAAGATATCGCCTCAGATCATCAACAGTTTTCGGCTTATCGTAATTCAAGATAGGTGTTACTCGCTCAGGCATTGGCCTTATACCCTGCTCGTTAATGAGGTAGCCCAAGAAAGTCAATTCCTGAACACCCAGAACACATTTATCTACGTTAATTCGAATGCCATATTCAGAAAGGCGACTGAAAACCATATCTAAGTGCTTAGCATGCTCCTGTTCAGATGAGCTACTAATTAATATGTCATCGATGTAGTCAAAAGCAAAATCAAAACCGTGTAGCACTTCGTTCATAAAACGTTGGAATGTTTGGGCTGCGCACTTTAAACCGAATGGCATAAATACAAATTCAAAAAGTCCAAACGGTGTGGTAACTGCCGTTTTTGGCACATCATCGGGATGCAACGGAATTTGGTGATATGCTCTTGTAAGATCAATTTTCGAAAAATATTTTTTTTATGCAAATTTTGTGCAAAATCATGCAGGTGTGGTAAAGGATACCTATCCATCTGAGTTTGTTTATTTAGGTCGCGATAATCACCGGTGGGGCGAAATTCACCATTAGCTTTCTTAACCATATGCAGGGGATTTGACCAATTCGATTTGCTAGGCCTACAGATACCCTGTTTCATCATGGTCTGAAATTCCTGTTTTGCGATTGCCAATTGCTTTGGATTCAACCGCCGCGGACGACTGAAGACTGGCTGTCCATTTGTAATTATTCTATGCACGGTATTGTGCTTTGGCTGGGGCGATGCAGGGTAGGGGCAAATGATATCCTTGTATTTATTTAAAATGTCATGAAATTTTTCACTACTAGAAACAAGTGTAACACTTTTGTAGTGGCAGTTAATGGTAGTGCCTTTGGAAGAAAACTTTGTGAGTGGATCGTGTAAACAAGAGTTTTTCAAATCAATTAATAATCCATAATGTTTTAAAAAATCGGCGCCGATAATTGGTTTACTAACATTAGCGATTATAAATGGCCATTTTAATTCGCGGCGTAAATTTAAGCTTAGTGTCACCGTTTTTGTACCATATGTTTTGATTGGAGAATTGCTGGCTGAATACAGTGTTAAATTAGATGGGGCAACAAAAGACATCTTGGCCGTATATGGCAAAACACAAACATCGCTACCGCTATCGATTAAATAATGGCGTCGGGAGGTAGGATCATGAATGAAAAGGCGACTGGATGTGTTGACATTGAAATCACATTGCGCCACATGCGATTTCATCTCTAGTTTTCCGATTTTGTATAATTACATGGGGGACGGCATTGTCTTGCTTTGTCGGCGAAAGTTGCGTGATACCAACATAAGCCTTCTTTCATGCGCTTAGGAGTCTGTGATCTATGCCTTCTATGTGTAGAACGGTCCCGAGATCTATTTTCCCGCCGCTGGCTAAAGCGTGATAAATGCTTCACTTGTTCCGTCAACTCCGCGATCTGCGCCTGCAACTCTGAAACCGACGCGTTTCCTTGACCTGTGGGATTGACACCTCAATAATTTTGTCAGCCATTTGCGCAAGTTTATCTAAATTGCCCTCCGAAACAAATAAAATGGCTTGCGTTTCTTTCGGTAAACGTTGAATCCATAGCGTTTTTAAAAATTCTTCGCCAACTGTTTCCTGGGCGAGCTGCCGCATTTTCCGTAAAAGGTGTGATGGCTTTTCATCCCCCAAAACCGTATGCATTAGCAGATCTTTCACTCGCTTTTGCTCAGAATCCGCAAACTCAGGGATCAAGCGATTTTTAAGGGTTAAATACAAATCAGCATTCGGGGGGTTTTGCACAATATCGCTCACATAAGAAAGTACTTCAGAATTGAGGGCCGAAACCACGGAGTAATACTTCGTAGTATCCTGGGTAATATTATTTAAAATAAACTGCGCTTCAATATTTATAAACCATAAGTCAGCTTCTTTGTCCCAAAAAGGGGGAAATTTAACTGCAACTTTCTCAATCTGTTGCGGGGGATCGGTTGGCGGCATCGTAAATACAAAAAATAAAACAATGAGCACACCTGACAAAAAACGTGAACGGAAATAAATTAGCCACTTACCTTCAGTAATGTCACATGTCACATGGGGATGCGGAAACCTCCATCTGTAACCAGAACTGGAACAAAGCAATAATTAGTCCCCAATTAAATCTGGGAAAACGGAATGCTGAAGAATTTAAGCAACGGTGTTGTTTGCGTATCCATTAGTCCTTAATGCAAGGTCACCACTTGAAGTGTCTGCTGCGCGTCACTTCCACGTTTTAGGGAATCTAACTCCATCAGCTTACTAAATAGCTCGATGTACTTCAATTCAATAAAGATGCGTTTAGTAGTAACTAAATTATATTTTAACAACTATATTTACAAATTAAATTACAGATTACATTATTAAAACATTGATTGAAGTGCGTCTACAAACGCTTCGCGAGACAGTCTTTTTACGTCCATACTAGACGACAGCAGGCAATCAACTGAGTCCACACGAGAGTTCTGAGAGAGTCTGGAGAGAGAATCAGTGCGCTGATGTGTGCTGCCATCTATCGTTTCAGTTTGAACTTAATGTTCATTAAATAACAGAAAACTGCGAATTTCCAATAACTCTTGCAGATGCTGCACTTTCATTAAAATTCACAAAAATTTAGAAAATATATGTTTTTTAAATGCACTAAATATTAGAAAAGTCTTGAAAAAACCTTAAATGCACGGAGTTTAAATTAAATTCGGCGAGTTCAATTATAGAAGATAAATGGATTTAAATGGAAATTATGCCAAGTTAGCCAGCTATCTCCAAGTTGGCTTCAAATATATAAACTTTTTTGTCGCCAAATTTGGCAAAATTTCGTCATGTTGGCCAAAGTTTGGCGATATCGTGGTAACCCTGTCATTAGTACTTTTCAACAAATACTCATTGTTGAAGCTAATGCTGATTTCTCTATAGAAAATAAAACGTAACCATTAAGTAATTCCCCCCCCCCACACACACACACACCGTTGCTCCTTTTGGGGATCGAATTTTAAAAAATCAATGTCCAATTCATATATTGCCCTCAGGAATACATATATATTCCAAATTTCAAAACTCTATGTCAACAGGAAGTGGGTGAAAAATGAATCACAAGATTTGAGTGCCACAGACAAATATAATTGTAAGTTAAAAGAAAGCATGTAAAAAAAATAAAGAAAATAAGAAGAAATAGAAAAACAAACAGATTTATTTTCCTGTTTGATTAAATTTAAATATGTTTTATGGCACTTCAATATTACTGCGTGCGTATTGTTTTTATTTGCTCCATGTATTCAAACCAGTTGCCTACGAAAACATCAATCGGTGAAAGTGACGCACACCAAATTTCTGTGACGTATGCAGATAAATTGTGCTTTTTTTTTTATCAGTTTTTTCTATATAATTTTTAAACGGTTTGGAACTTATTTTTCATAGTAGGTGCATTCAGTAGGCGACCCTCATAGGTACATTCTGGTGCAATCAGAAACGAAATCCGACAAGTATTTTTTGAGTTATGCTTGACGAAAGGTTTTTATTAGGCTTTTTATTTAGTAGGACATGGCGTTAATATCCATCGTAGCTGTATGTGTCGCTTCGCTCAGACAATTAATAGTCTAGAAGTACTACCCCCCTCCACGGAACTCCAAAGTGTCCCTTCCAGAGCTGCAGAACCCCCCCCCCCCCCAGACACACACACTGAAAAAAATGTCTGGATTCAACATTACCTTTGACCCCAATTTCTACTCGTGAACGCCCAGTTTAACATTGCTTCAAGAAATTTCATAGTGGCAATAAGAGTTCCTCTGTGTATGGAGAAAATCTTGGGTGACATTTTGTCTTTAACAATGAGAAATCGAAAGCATAAATTATTAAAGTTAATCAACGTATCAAAGTCCGGAGCTTACTGGAGAACTTGGAGAATGCTCTGAAACTGTTTTGAACCGTTTAAAATAAATTGGTTGAGAAGTACGATAACAGAAACACACACCTGCACATCCTTAATACTTCCAAAAAAGTGCTAATCCCTCTATATATAAAAAAAAGTTTTGATTTGGAAATGGACCAATGAAACTCTGCGTAGATATTCCGGGTAGATTGGCATCCAATTTGAATGCTTAAGCATGGCCTTTCATCGTTAATATTAAAAAAACTGTTGCATACAAAAATATGAAAATCGGTGGTATTATAGAGAAATGTTTGATAAACACGCTGATGCAGACAGTTTTCAAATCAAAGAATTATTTTAACCCCTTGGGGACGAGCGGCACGTATACGTGCCGCATGAATCTCTCAGAATCCTTGTTTTTCCTCACCAGTAAAATTTTACTGTAAAATTTGCCTTATTTAATCAGCGCATTTTCTCGATTCAAGAACACACAAATTTCTGTTTTTAAAAAACGGTGACAAAAGATTAAAAATTTCATAAAAGGCTCCCGTCCCGAAGGGGTTAAGAGATATTTAATGCTAAACTTGGGCAAAATCGTTCCATTAAAAAAGTTGTATTGCAGCAAAAACTATACATGAGAATTTAATCATTTTTCGATCATTTTATACGTTATAAGTTCCCGGTGTGCAGATTGCATTTATTTTTCTTATTTGACTCATTTTTTGAGGTTTTATTTCTATTTCAAATTCAAATGTTCAGCATTTCGAGAGATATTTTTTACAAATTTTAGAAAATGTTATTAATTTAAACTGTTGCCAATTGTATAAACAGCACAAACAATAATGTTTACTTCAAATTAAAAATTTATTTACAGGTGACTATTACAAACAGAAAAAAAAAATTAAAATTAGAATTAAATCATTACATGTTAAAAGCAGGAAAATTACGTCATAAGAACCATATTCACACTTCAATTTTAAAAGAGAAACAAACTGTTAAACTAAAAAAATTATTATGCGTTAAAACTTGTAAATGGAGGAAATTACGTCATATTTAAAATGACGGAAAAATATGGCAAAACAATTTAAATTGAAAATATATTTACGCGAGATATTTTGAGATAATCTTTTCAACTATTATCGTGAATTCGAAGACAGCGCAAATAATATTTACTTCTAACAACAAAAGTATTTTCACATGAATATTAATAAGAGAAATAAAACTTTGGTGTAAATTACGTCAGATTTGAAACCGATACATTTAAAATGAATTATTTAAAAGAACTATCTTATAGCGCTGTTAAAAAATACCGGGAGACAATGACACTGTTTACTTAATTCATTTTACATTAGCTTATTTTCAAATGTTTAACTAATTTTTTTAATTAAATACGAAAACAGCCATTGTATCTCTTAACAGCAGCAGATTTGGTCTTAAAAATCCCCAATCCAAGGAAAACGAATGGAAACCCGATTACAGAGAGGTAGCTACTGTTTTTTTTTTAATTTTAATTCAGTATTTTTAAAATCGATCAAATTAGCGTGCTTTTTGCATTTTGGTGTGCCTGAACGGGGGTTGGCGAGCGTAGCTCGTAGAGGGCAGAGCCCCCTAGTCCATTACAAATAAATTTGTTACGAAAATGTAACTTCCTTAAAGACGACCAGATATTGGAAGCAACTATTAGATCGAATATGGTATAAAAAATGGCGAGACATGAAATATAGAAACCCAAAAGAACTATGGCTGTTTTAGACAATTGTAACAAAACTATTTTTTCCAGCATGAACTATATTTGATGCGTACGTTTTTTTACATTACTAGTTTCTGTAGCTGAAATTGCAAGATCTTTTTCTTAAAGATTAAAACCTTATCTCAAAAACTCCCATGGGGAATTAAAGACTCACGCGATTGACACATGTGAAATCATTATCCAATATCTGTTACAATTCAATGGCAAGAAAGGAAACTTGGAAATTGCTGTTTTAAACTTAACCACTGGATCCTAACTTTATTGTAGCAAATATTATGTAACTAGCCGCCTCTGGCGACCAGTTTGGTCTCACTTATAAATGTATGTTAAGCATTGCATTATGTTACTTTCATTCTTAAACTAATTCACTTGCTCAATCCTTCCCCGCGAGTCCAAAGAGAAATCAAGAATTCTAAGCGCACTTGATAACATTTCATACATTTTTTGTTATTATGCTTATTTCGTCTTTTTTGACGAATACCTCTTAATTTTCGTTGCTGTAAAAATGAGTGAAATTTCAAGTGTCTGAACTGAGATTTGTTCATAAATTATCTAAATTAAACTTATTTTACTTAAACATTTACTTACTTTATTATTTTACTTACTTCAATGTTATTTTTTAGTATTAATAAATTTATTTAAATTTTGAAAATCATGCATTTATAAATTTTTTTTTCACTACTTAATAACTAAATAAGGAATATATATACTTTTGTTCTTAATGATTTGATTTCTGAGTTCATAAATATGACATTAAAGTAACGTAACTAAGAGAAATAGCAAAATAAAACCCTCGTGAATGCAAGCCGTTAACAAACGTTAGTGTCTACAATTTACATACTATGACGTCATAAGAATATTGTCCATTCATTGTTGGAGAACCTGCTTTGCGAATGATTACCTCCATGGCCTAATATTTTCTACCGCTTATAATGAATGAATCTCTTGTGTTTGTTTACTTTATGAAGTGAAATAGAAAGTTGTCAACTAATTTCAATTGAAATTATCTTGGAATATATATCTATTTGAATGTAAATTAGAAACAATACTTTGATGTTGAAATGAAATATTTTAGTTTATGTTATTATTATTGCGATTAATTGCTTATTTAGGTACTTTTCTATTACAGGGGCCTTGGCTTCTCATTTTAAGCTTGGTGCAATTCGGGCTACAGAACGTAAAATGTGTTGATAAAATATATGAATAGCTATGAAAATAAAACTGGTGAACTTTTATTTTCATTTATATGTATTTATTTGCATATAAGCATTTTATTTACACATATATACATACAATATTTGTTTAGATACAAATTACTTCTATTTTTATATAAAAATAGATTATTGGCTTCTTTAGATTAAATAAATTGTATACATTTGGAAAAAATTGCTTATGTATATGAAATAGGATTTAGATTGCCGGAAAATACGATGCCAATTTTTTTTCTCGCCAAGAACCTATGCTGGAAAAGTATCTATTTATTTATTTATTGTATTTTAAGTGTGGTAAATGAAAGATGTGTATTTTAAATGAAAGTTATGTACTTTAAATGAAATGAGTGATATATTTATATTTTAATGAAATGATGGCGATGGAAGAATATTTGGCGATTTATCAATTGCGCCCGACTAATGGCCGTTTGGTATATAAAAAGTGAAGCGGTCAGCCCGGAACTATTGATGACAGTCACATGACTTCGGCTTTTATTATATAGATTTATATGACACTTGATTTAAAAAATTTAACTCTTCAGCATGCGCTCAGTTTTTTACATCATAATGTTTGTAAAATCCTTTTCACTGGCAAATATTAATGTAACTTCAATGTATTATTAGCTGCAGTCATAGAGACTGATCTTACTTTTTTATACCCATGCTTTTTATTTATTAAGAAATTAAATAAGGATATACCTCAATTCTTAAAGTTACTTGAAATACTTCTATTATACACACACAGTAAATTCTGTCAAGACGTGATAGCAAGGGACTGGAAATTTTTTTTTTCCATTTTAGACAGGCTTCCGTTTAAAGAAGTGTAATTTGACATACTTCTAAGATATACTACCTCAATAAGATGTATTGTTCGTTTCGTCGGGATCCTGAAACTCTTCCGTTTTAGACAGCATTCCGTTATAGAAACATTCCGCTTTCACAGGTTTTACTGAGTTTCACTAAAGCGCGGTGAAAATCCCCTTTCAGACAGGTTTTCAGCAAATTTAATTGTCTGGCAATTCATATTAAGATCATTTAACGCTTCCGTTTAAGGCAGGATTCTGTTATAAATAATTACTATTTTGACAGATTTTACTATTCATATAACATAAATAAGTATATTTATATAAATACACAAAACTTGTAAAAATGAAACCTGCCTATAACGGAATTCTGTCTTAAATGGAAAAGTTCCATAATGCTATCTAAAATAATGCTATACAATTACACCTGCTAACACAAAACCTGTGTAAAAAGGAATTTTTTTACCAACATTTGCGATTTCATCTTGACAGGCTTTACTACATATATAACCTGAAGCAAAAATTCTGGCCCTCTCCCGAAGCGAAATCCTGGCTACGCCACTGGTTGGTCTAAACGTATTTTGGGGATTTCGCGTTTGATTTGATTGAAAAGGTCGAACTGGGGGTGTTTGATATGAAATTCTGTAGTTCCCCTGTCTATTAAAATTCTGCCCATTATCATATGGGGGTCGGAAGGGTCGCCATTGTCTACACTGTTTGGGGTTTTGAGGATTCTCTTCAACTTTGCTCTCATTTCCCTTTCTGTCCAGTTGCAGTTTGCAAAGTCTGAACACTAATTCACGTCATTAATGTATAGTTGAGGGGTTGCTTGCAATAACTAACCTCTGCATTTCTAGTGGCAAGCCATCCGTTAACCCTTCCAAAATGAGTTTATGTTCTAAACCTGAGGTTCGCCCTACTTTAGTCTTTTTTTGGTAATACTCGTTTAAGTCCTCTCCAAATTTGTATCTAATCCGCGAAAAATCGGTTGGAGACAGAGTGTCAGGAATTTCATAGTGTTCGTTGAACAAAGCGACAAATTCGTTCCAATGAAGTACAGTTAGACAATTATTAATATACAAAGTAAGTACACTGTCTTTTAAGTACTTCTGTATATGCCTAATTTTCCAGCAATTGTCTTTTCCCTGCTCTATGTAGACACTCTCGAAATATGCTAACCACGGGTGCCATACATTCCAGATTCCGGAGAAAACGCAACGATATCTGGCTCTTTTGACATTTTTAGTCCGGCGGTTACCGAAGTGTGACCAGAACCAGCTTGAGCTGACAGGATTTGTTCATCTAACGTTGTTACACTACGTATCTGTGGCGCACCTCCAGATTACTGACTAGAACTCTGACCATCTTTCTCCTTTTCAGTATTGTAAACTGGATTACCTTCGTTATTCGGAATCTGATTTTTTTTCTTTTTCAGGGTCACCTGATTCGCCTCCTGAGGCATTCACTTCTTCAGGAGGGGGATACTCATGGTGGATATAAATACAAAATATCATCGTATTACCAATATAATGCAAAAATTAAAACATATAACAATAAAAATGGAAAATATAAAAAAAACCACTTAAACAAATGGAAAAAACTGTCTTTGTAAAAATATTATAAAATCATCACTTCAAATTTAATATCTCATTTTTTTTTATTTCAAATTGAGACAAAAAACGAACTTTAAAATAAAAGTTTCAAAATTCAAACGGTTCACATAATGTCCAATTTTTTAGCAAACTATTCTTTTTTATAACTAAAATATAAAATAAGCCTTAAATAACACATTTTCCTACTCTATTTTTACTATTACAATAACCCAACAAATAAAAATATTCAATTTTTAAAACTCAAGAAAAACTCTTCTTTTTTTCTTCTTTAATTAATAAAAATAAAGAAAGAGCTTACCTTTTTAGAGGTATATCCTAATTTTTTCCAATAAATGTTTAAAAAAAAATAATAATCGTACCATAAAATCCCTTACATAACAAAAAGTAAACACCGTGTGTGACGTTCGTGCACGCCCTCTCTCCTTTAGAAGCACCCTCTTTTGTAAAAAGAGGAGAAACAGAGCAGAACCTGAGATAGCTTCACCTAAGAAGGTGATCTAAAATAAGCTGTGAACGACCGTGGCCACTCCCGGTTGTAAAGAAAGAAAACGAAACCCATATAAGAAATGTAATAATTATAAGTGTTATTCTGTGTGCTAGTATATGTCAATCGTGATGTCCTCCGTGTTTTAATAAACATGTCATGTTCAAGAAATTGGCCACTTTTTGGATTAAGCCCACACGAATGACCATCCGGTCCTCTTACAATGGTGCCAGAAAAAAATGTGGGATTTGGCCAATAAGTGAAATTAACGTACGTTGTGGATACCTTATCGGATTATCTTTTTCCGGAGGTAAGGAAATTTGTATTATTTGAAATATGGCTGACAAAAATCTCTAAATTAAAAAAAGCTCGAGGCGTGACCAAAAGCTCTATAACATCTATAATTAAAAAAATTGAAGATAATTATGTGTCCGACGCGCCAAACTTAGAAGAATTCTAACATCTCGAAGAAAACTTAGAGATGTTAGAACAAAAAGCAAGAGGTTGATTTAAAACAAGAGGACAGCGAAATTTTATCATTAATCGATGATTTATCGGAAGTGGAAAAGGATGCGAAAGCATCATCTGAGTATCATGAAAAAATAACACTCTGGAAGTTCAGAGTAAATAAGAAACTAAAACAGAAGGATAAAAAAGAAACCCCCTTGTATGTCCCGCACAGGGGCGGATCCAGGGAATCGTTTTCGGGGGGAGCGATACAGAGTGACATATAATCAACGTAGTCATAACTTCTGTTGCTCAAATCATTCCTTGCAGTTAATTATTAAATGAAAATGAAATAATTAATGCGATTTGAAAATATTATAAACTCTCGATTATCCGACATCCGATTAACCGGAACACTCGGCTATCCAACACTCTTATTATATAATCCCGCCCTCTCCTCAAAATACGATTTATTGTTACTTATTAGATCGTAAAATTAAAAACGTTATAACAGAATATATTTATTAAATACAAACTCAAATACAGGAAATATACAAGTGCATGAGAACAAATAAATTACAACATACCTGGTTGTTGAAAATATGGAAGACTAACTTTATTCTGTTTGGATCACATACATATAACATACAGATATAGCAGGTAGCGCCATCTGTTGGCACACAATGGATTTAAAACTAATAACTTTTACACTCCCACTTTAGTTTTAAATTATGCAGAAGATTAAATACAGATGGGCAAAACAAAAATAATTAATTAATGTTCAAATTTGGAGTCTATAAATTCAAAGAAAAAACTTTCTGGAACTTAAAATCTTAAGCCCATTACTTGGGCACAGATCTCATGTTTGGTACGCTGGACAGTTTTGGTTAAAAAGTCCGCTAACATCTCTGCCAGTTGGTATACTTTTCACGGTAATTTGTCCACTCTTGACAGTTTCTCGTACAAAGTGGTGCTTCACATCAATGTGTTTGCTCCTTGCATGGTACATATTATTTTTTGTAAGTTTAATTGCACCATTATTATCGCAATATAGTGGAATCGTTTTTATGTGTAAAAGTCCAAGGTCCGTAACAATTTTATTTAGCCAAATGGCTTCTTTGGACGCAACAGAAAGAGCCATGTATTCGGCTTCTGTTGTACTTGTTGCTACTGTTGGTTGTCTCTTACTACACCATGACACAGCTCCACCACCTATCACAAATACATATCCCGTAGTTGATCTGCGATCTGCAATGTCACTACCATAATTGGCATCACAATAATCTATAATTTTATCACCATGATTTCTGGAGTAAGTTAGTGTTGTTTCTGTTGTACCTCTAAGGTAACGCATAATGCGCTTTACAGCAAGTCCAGTGAGTTTTATTTGGACTTTGACAAAACTTGCACAGTAAACTAACACCATATCCAATGTCTGGTCGAGTTGCCTGAGCTGCATAAAGCAGGCTTCCAACGGCTGCTTGATATGGAATTCTTTTTAAGTCTTCCGTGTGTTCATTACTCATTAAATTTGTTTTTAACAAACTTTTATTAATATCAAGAGGTGTTGTGACAGGATGGGAATCCTGCATATTGTATTTGCGAAGCATATTTTCCACATAAGGTCTGATTAAGGCTAATGAACCCATTTTTCCTATCACGTTCAATTTTGATACCTAAACAATAACTTGCCTCTCCTAAATCTTTCATTTCAAATCTGTTCTTCAGTTGTTCTTTAACCCAATTTTTAAGGCTTACAGAATTACTGAATATGAGCAAATCATCAACATAAATAGCTACAATGACTAAATCTTTATTTTGATTACCTTTAATGTATGCACAATTATCGAAAGAACTTTGTTTTAATCCCATTTCAACTAAACCATTTTCAAGCATTTGATACCAGAGCCTGCCACTTTGTTTTAAACCATCTAAAGCTTTATTAAGTTCAAGAACCTTCCCTTTTAATTTTTCTTGGTAGTATTCATTAAAGCCCTCTGGTATTTTCATGTAAATTTCCTCATCGAGTGTTCCCTGTACAAAAGCCATAACAGCATCCATTTGATCAATTTCCCAGTCATATATAGCTGCATACGCTAACAAAACTATTAATGTAACATATCGAACAACTGGTGAAAATGTTTCATTATAGTCTATTCCTTCAATTTGTGAAAAACCCTTAGCTACTAATCGAGTTTTGCACTTTTCAATCTCACCCTTAGAATTATGCTTAACTTTAAACACCCATTTACAATTTACAATATTTTTATCTTTGGGTTCATCTACAATTTCTCATGTTTTATTTTTAATGTGACCAGATATAGTTTCAGATATAGAATTTTCCCAATGATTTGCATTGGTAACGTTTAATGCTTCATCAATTGTTTTTGGCTCAAAGCAACAATCAATTTCCATTGCAGTTAAAGCTTTTACAAAACACATACGATTTAAATTTGGCATTTGCAAATCTGGCATACCTTTCATGTCAAAATTCTCATAACGGCATGGGAGTCTAGTTTCTCTGTATGGACCAGTCAATACAGGCGGATGCGAATTATCAACTGCATTGTCCATATTTACATTATCGTTAACAGGATTGTTAATAGTAGCAATATTTTCTAAAGAATCATTTTCAGAGTTATCATTCACTACTGCTTCTGTTTCGTTATTTGATTCATCATACTCATTATCTGAACACCTAATTTTACTCCCACTGAATAAAGAGTCAGTATAAAATTCAGATTTATTACTAGTTTGATGATACATTTGATTTTCCAAAAAATGTACGTCTCGTGCATTTATTACTTCATAAGTTACAGGATCTATTAAGCGATATCCTTTCCTATCCTGATAATACCCAATGAACATCATTTCTTTTGCTTTTGCATCCCATTTTGTACGTTTCTGTTTCGGAATGTGAAAAATGCACGGCACCCAAACACCCTTAAGTAGTCTAAGTTTGGTTTTTCTCCACTCCATTTTTCATAAGGAGTCATACCTGCATCTGCTACTGTAGGAGAAATATTCTTACAGTGATTTGCTGTTTGTACAGCTTCTGCCCAGTACTTTCTATCAAGATGAGCATCAGCTAACATTGATCTTGCCCGTTCCACAAGAGTTCGGTTATGACGTTCTGCTATCCCCATTTGCTCGAGTGTATACGGAATGGATTTTTGATGCTGAATCCCTACTGATATTTGATTATCTCATTATTTACATATTAATTTACATTATCATAACGTAATATTTTGATTGGTTTGCCAGTTTGCCTTTCAACATATATTTGAAATACTTTGAATTTCTCAAAGACTTCAGATTTATGTTTTAAAAAATAAATAAAAGTCATTCGTGACAAATCATCAATGAAAGAAATAAAATAACGAGAACCACCAATTGGTGAAACAGCCATTGGTCCACATAAGTCACTATGTACAATACCCAACATTTCCTTAGCATGTTTAGCTTTACCCTTTGGAAACGGCTGCCTATGCATTTTGCCCTTAATACATGATGTACAATGTGACAATTTTCCATTAAATGTGAAAACCTCAACCATATCCTTTAACCTCATCATTCCTCCTTCACTTAGGTGACCTACCCTTTTATGCAATAAATCATTTGAAATATCTTGAGGAGTAATTAATGCCCATTCATTACATATATCAAGTGAATACAAATTGTCACTAATACCCGTTCCACTAGCAACTAAATATTTATTTTTGTATACAAAACATCTTTCTCCGTTAAATGTACTAACCATTCCAAAAGTTTTATTCAAGTACTTAATGGAAAGCAAATTTGCTATTAACTTTGGTACATGTAAAACATTACTAAAAGTGACATTCACTTTTTCACCATTTCTAGACAAAAGGAATGTTACATTGCCTTCACCCCCAACTTCTATCACTGAACTACCTGTTTTAATTTGTTTAACATTAGGTTTTATGTAATTTTCAATTAATTCTTTATGTGGAGTCATGTGATAAGAAGCACAAGAATCCATAAACCAAATATTAGGATCTGGATTAGAATTAGCAACATATACATCTGCTACATAAGCTTCCTCCTTTTTAGGTTGTTTTGGCTTGAAACCATTCCTTTTACTAAATTTATTTTCATTATTCCTAACAGTTGAATGAGGAGATTTTCGACAATCTGAACTTTTATGCCCATAAAAATTGCATTTGAAACATTTTCCTTTAAAAGGTCTTTTAGCCTTAAACTTTTTATTGACAAGAGCATGTTCCATATTATCATTTGTTTGGGGTTTTATATCTTCAGCTAATAAACGATTTCTAACATTGTCAACTGTAATTTCCTCACCACAATTTTTTAATGCCATTATAAGGGGTTCAAATCGATCGGGTAAATTTGCTAAAATTATCCCTGCAATTAATTCCTCATAAGGTTTAATTTAACACCTGTAGTTTTTAACTGTTGATATGCCGAAATTGCCCTGTGCAAATAATCAGTCATATCTTTACAATCTGTATAACGAGTGTTAACTATTTCCTTTATAATTGAAACCTTTCTTGTTATTCCTTTATCCTCATAGGTTTCAGCTAACACTTTCCAAGCTTCTTTCCCACTTGATAAATCCCTTAAATCATTAAAAATTGTTTCACTGACCCCCTCAACAATATAAGACAAGGCTTTGGTATCTTTTGCTTGGTCTTCCTTACTACCATCAACAAATTCCCACAGATCCTTTTTAATAAGGTGCATCTTCATGGCAAATTTCCAATCCATATAATTAGCCCTACCAATTAACTGTTTATGATTAAATGAACCTTCTCCTCCAGGCATGTTTATTCTTACTTTTAACCCTAACCAAGTAAACTAAACAAAAAATAATTTTGAGAGCAATTCTAATAAATTTCCTATTAAAATTAATTTATTCTCAACAATTATCTAATTATTTATTAAAATAAAATACAAGATTAAGAGTTAAAATAATAATATCTTCATTACAAGACTCATTAGAGCCCCTTACTAGTTAAGCCTAACAAACCATGTGGTTAACATTACACATTTTAATTCCAAAAAAATTTTTTTATAGAATTAAATTAAATAATATATCTTAACTAATTTACTATTCATTCTCATTCTCTGGCCTGGGCCCATAACCTGATATACAAACTCAAATACAGGAAATATACAAGTGCATGAGAACAAATAAATTACAACATACCTGGTTGTTGAAAACATGGAAGACTAACTTTATACTACTTACTACTTCTGACGGTTTGACGAGGAGCCCGGGACATCAGCCCCACATCCCCGTGCCATAGCAACTGAAGACTACTCTGCATCAGAGTACTTAGGGTGAAGTGAGAAGTAGAACTCGGTTGGGATCCATAGATGCCAGGACGGCTGATTCTGTTTGGATCACATATATATAACATACAGATATAGCAGGTAGCGCCATCTGTTGGCACAAAATGGATTTAAAACTAATAACTTTTACAAATGTCTTATTATTTTTCTTTTTACTCTTGTACTATGGTAATTATGTATCTTATTTTTTGTTCTTTTAGTTATAGTGAACAACGTTAATAACACAAGCCTGCGATGATTGTGTTTTTAACTTTTGATAATTGATTTTGATGTATTTTTTAGCACTGAATCCGAAAATGACCTTCATTTTTAACCGTCACGTCACGATTTTCGGAAATCGTAAATTTCACAGTTAAAAAGTAAAAAATAGTGAAAATCTCACAAAGCAATTTGTTAAAAATGCCTTAACAAAAGAAGGTAAATGTTTTAAATGCATCTGCGACAAATTTCCCAGCCTTATCATATCAACCGCCAAAATAAAAGAGGAAACCGAGATGAACCCCATAGAGAAGATTAAAAGAAAAGCAGGAAACAGAGCATGAGCGGTTCAAAAAAAACTTCCACGCATGGAAAAAAATTATAAAGATTTTAAATACACAATATTTTACATGTTTAACTGTAAAAATCCATAGTATAAGCAAAAAAATGAATAAATTATTATGAAAAAAAGTTACGTGTATTTTATAGTAGCAGATTTTCGCAAAATTTCGACTTTTTAAAAATTTAAAAATTTGCGATTTGCGAAGTGATGGTATGGTAAAAAATGAAGGTCATCTTTGGATTCAGCACTAAAAAATACATAAGAACCAATTATCGAAAGCTGAAAAACATAACCATCACATCCATTTTTTTAATGTCAGATTTCTGAAAGAGGATAATCTCTGAAAAAGGATCCCCTTCAGAAATCTGAAGGGTCTTAACATCCTTGAAAGTCAAAATGTGTCATCTAAGTGGTGTGTATACCTCTTCACAGGCGCGGATCCAAGGCAAGGGCGGATCTGGAGAGTCCTCAAGGGGGGGGGGGCGATTTTAAAAATTTGGAGATTCCAATCTGATGCGCGAGTCGGGGCTAATTTTTTGCACTGTGGGTCGTGTTACTTCTACTTTTTGCTGCGGGTCGGGTTTGGGTCCGGTTGACTTCTAATTTTTGCTACTGGTCCGGTTAACTTATAATTTTTGCTGTGGATCGCGTTTGGGTCCGGTTTGAATTGAATTTTTTTGCTGCGGGTCGGGTTTGGGTCCGGTTGACTTCTAATTTTTGCTACTGGTCTGGTTAACTTATAATTTTTGCTGTGGATCGCGTTTGGGTCCGGTTGACGTCTACTTTTCGCTGCGGGTCGGGTTAACTTCTACTTTTATGCTGCGGGTCGGGTTTGGGTCCAGCTGACTTCTAATTGTCTGCTGCGGGTCAGGTTGACTTCTACTTTATAGCTGCACCTAGCGCTTTGGGTTTGGGGCAGATTGATATACATTATTTCGAGTTTGGGTCAGTTTGGGGAGAGGGTTTTCACTCTTGGGAGAAAGGACCCGATTTTTGAAAAGAAAGTCTAAATATTTTTTAAGATAAAAACTATATACAGTAAAAGCTCCATAACGGACACGCCCAAATAATTATTTAGGAATACTTTTTAATCTTCTGGATTATGTAAAAAATACTAATTTGCGTATAAGACTGCTTGTCTCTTTATATCTAAGATCAGTTGCAATTCAGTAAAGAATGCTTTGGAACTTATTAAAAAACACACCGGATGTCCTAAAATAGACTCACGGAGTTTAAAATTCTTTAATTTACAAATGGTGACAGCAATTTAAACAAGTCCTGTTAGAGCGTTATGTAAATTGTCAGGATATTTTTTACTGCGATTCTAGATTTTACTTTACAATAGCAGCGATAGTGGCGCTCCACATAGTAGTCGTTAAATTGAGGCCCGATTTCTGTCATTCCTCCTCTGGAAACTAATTTAGCGCCTATTGCTTGCAGCGCTATCTATCGCCGCTTTTTTTAACTAAAATCAAGAATCGCAGTTTTAAAAAAAAAATCCTGATCAAGGGTGATTCTGAGAAAAAAAAAATCTGAAATTCAAAGCAAATTTTCTGAAAGGTTACAATAGAGGGAGCGGGATTCCCTCCTGCCACTAATTATTTTTGTTGCAGGTCGGGTTAGCTGTTTTCGATTCGGGTCGGTTTCAGGCTGAGTGTAGATTCCTACAAGCTGGGTTTGGGTAACTACGTTTTCTTCAAAAGTTAGTTCAGTATATTATTTCAGATTAAAAACTATACCTATAATAATAAACATAGTATGTGTGCTGTTTTCTAAAGAGATCACTGTATTTTCTCTACGACTCCGTGATGAAATTCTTATTTCTTCCACGACTCTTTGACGAAATTCGCGTTTTTTCCGCAACTCTTTGACGAAATTATCCTGTTTTCGCAGCCCTTTGATAAAACTCGCGTTTTTCCGCAGCCGTTTGAGGAAATTTGCATTTCTTGTACGATCCTTTGTTGAAATATGAATTTCTTCAGCAACCCTTTGACGAAATTAATGCAATTTTCTAGCCCTTTGATAAATTCCCCTCTTTTTCCGCGATCCTTTGGCGAATTTGAAGTTATTTCTTGCGAACAATTGACGAAATAGAGATTTTTTATGGCGACCATTTGTCAAAATTCGCAATTATTTTTATGTCCGAATTTTCGGATCGATGAATTTTTTCAATTTTCGGAATCGAATACCTTAACCCTCTCGCTGCGTAATTCTTTTTTAAAAAAATCAAAATAGGTTCAAAAATTGCGCATTTATTTTATTACATATTTCAAATCTGCATATATTTTACAGGTAAAATATATCCAAAATCTTTGTGAAAGAGTTTAAAAAAAAAATAAATTTGATCTTAAAAAAAAAAAAAAAAAAAAAAAAAAAAAAATGCTGCAGAAATTGCGGGTTGCGCAAATTTTGCTACTTTTACGTTGGCCGTGGAAATCGCAAAATGCGCAACAAGAGAATTAAATTTTCAAATTTTTGGAAAATTCGAAATAGAATCACCCCTGCTCCTGACATCTTACATAAACCTCCTGCAAATATATATATTCTTTTAATAGCTGCATTTGCAAGTTATTTTATTTTAAAATCAGTAAGAACATTTTAGGACATCCGGTATATTCAAGAGCTATGGGATGATGGCTGAAAGCAGCATAAAAAAAAAAAAAATAAATAAATAAAAAAAATAAAACTGGCTTCGATATGTCAGTTAGAGGTTTACCCGGGCTGAAATTTCCAGTTTCAAGCTCAGGTCTAACCCACACAAAAAAATTATTGGCCCGACCCGGTAGAAAAGCTAAAAAATCGACTGCAGCCCAGCCTGCATTTTGCAATTAAAATTATTCATAAAGCGCACTTACTTATGCTTCTATTTTATTTTCAGATTACGTTCGAATTTCATGACAACAGCAATACAATAACATTAATGACTATTTAGGCAATTATGTACATAAACACTACGTAAAAATATGACTTAGAAAATGACATTCAAATGAAAATCCAGTAAGAAAATCAGTTTAGAATGAAAGAAACGGGTGATAAATGAACATGAACATATTATAATTTTAAAGCTCTAGGAAGAAAAAAAAGTAGATTTTTAAAAATGTGTGTCTGTAACTTATCAAATCAAATTAAATTTCTAACGATTCCGCTAAACAAATGTACAACATAAATATAATTTTTACGAATAACAAATAAGTAAGACGCCAGACCAACTTGGCCTCGGGGGGAAGAATTTAGAGGAGTGCACGGGTCGCGGTCGGGCCAATAATGCTTATCACACGGCAGTGGCGTACCCAGGATTTTATTTCGGTGGGGGGGGGGGGGGGGCTGACTTAAATTTTCATAATGTTCTAATTGTTACGAAACATGTTGAATTGTGTTGTAAACAGAAATAATTTTTGACAATAAGGCCGTAGCCAAAGGGGGGTGGGGGGAGAAGGGCAGGGGTGATTTTGTTCCGGTTTTTTCGAAAATTTAAGGCATGAGGTTCCGAAAATTTCGGACTTAAAAAAATATCGCGATTTTTGACAAATGATCGCCGAAAAAAATCAATTTCGTTAAAGGACCGAGGAAAAAACCCGAATTTTGTCAAAGGATCGAGGACAAAATGCGAATTTCGCCAAAGGAACGTGAAAAAAGTCAAATTTCGTCAAATGATCGCGGAGAAAACGTGAATCACGTCAAATGATTGTATAGGAAACGCGAGTTTCGTCAAATAATCGCGGAGCAAAAGCGAATTTCATCAAATGATCCCGGAGGAAACTCGAATTTTGTCAAATGAGCACAGAAAAAACCCGAATTGCGTCAAAGCGCCATAGAAAAAAGGCGAATTTCATCAAAAATCCGCAACAAAACTCAAATTTCAACAAAGGATAGCAAACAAACGCGTATTACGTCAAAGGACCGCGGAAAAACGCGAATTTCGTCAAAGGATCACAAAAAACGCAAATTTCGTGAAAGGGCCTCAGAGAAAACGCGAATTTTGTCAAACGGCCTTAGAAAAAACGCTAATTTCATCAAAGATCCACGGAAAAAACGCAAATTTCGTCAAAGGGCCGCATAAAAAAGCGAATTGCGTCAAAAGATCACGGTGAAAATGCGAATTTCGTCAAAACGTCTTGATAAAAACATGGATTTCATCAAAGGATCGCGGAAAAACGCATGCAAACATCTATGTTTATTATTATAGGTATAGTTTTTAAACTGAAATAATATGCTGAACTAACTTTTTAAAAATCTGGTTAACCCGAGCCCAACTTGCAGGAATCTACACTCAGCCTGATATTGACCTGAAATGTAAACAGAGTTAACCAAACCTGCAACAAAAATAATGAACGCCGGGAAGGGATTTCCTCCCCCCCCCCACCTCTGCTGTAACCTTTCAGAAAATTTGCTGTGAATTTCAATTTTTTTTTTTTTACTCAGAATCAACCATGGGGGAGGGGGGGGGGGCAAGAAAGCACGTGTCCGATCCTCAGGCCGTCCCACGTTGAAATAAGTTGAAAAGTGTTACTGTTTTTTTATATATACTTTCATTTAAAAGAATGCCATTGTGTCTTAAAATCTATGAAATTGTTCTTCCTACCCCCGAAACTAAATTCTGGCTACGGTTCTTGTTTAACTATCATTTAATATTGTAACAAACAAAATATTATTTGTATACACAAAATATTTTTATACACATATATAAAATAACGACTGTTTATTATTTGTGCATTGCACAAGTAATAATAATGACCCCTTCGGGATCGGCGGCTTTTACACAAATTTTATTCGGTTGGCACCGCTTTAAAAAAAATGTTACCCTACTTAAATAATCACGAAAATGCCCTAATTAAAGAAAGCAAATATTGCTTTTCTTTTTTACAGGTGCCATAAACAAATTCTGCACGCTCTTTTTGAAGGTGCATATATGCATCCATGGTCCCGAAAGCTTTAAACTGTTCCAGATAAAATATGGTGGCTGCAAAGTTAAGATGGAATAGGAAGATAAGTGGGGGGTGGGGCATTTTTGCGGTCCTTTGACGAAATTCGCATTTTTCGGCGATCATTTGATGAAATTCACGGTCCTTTGTCGAAGTTTGCGTTTTTTTCGCAGCCCTTTGATGAAATTATCGTATTTTTCGCGACCTTTTGTTGAAATTCTCGTTTTTTTTCCGCGACCCTTTAAAGAAATTTGTGCTTTTTTTGCGATCCTTTGACAAAATTTGTGTTTTGTTCGCAGTTATTTGACGAAATTCGCAGGGTTTTTTTTACGAAATACGCCTTTTTTCGCGGCCTTTTAGTAAAATTCGCGTTTTTCCCGCGATCCTTTAACGAAATTTGAGTTTTTCGCGATCCTTTAAAGAAATTGGCGTTTTTTTCAGCTACCCTTTGAAAAATTAGTGTTTTTCCGAGGCCCTTTGACAAAATTCGCATTTTTTTTTTCGTGGCCCTTCCACGAAACTCACGTTTTTTTCCACAATCACCAAATTCGCATTTTTTCTACGCTACTTTGGCGAAATTGGAAATTTTTTCTGCGAACGCGTGACGAAATTGATTTTTTACTGCGACCATTTGTCAAAATTAGCGACTTTTTTGTGTCCGAATTTTTGGACTGATGAAGTTTTTGAATTTTTGAAACCAAATGCCTTAAATTTTTGGAAAAAATCAGCTTTTTTTTTCATTTCATTTTTGATTATTTCGAAAGGGAACCTGTAACTCCATCAGCCCCCTTCCCCTCGTTGGGTATACTGTGGTGTTGTAACTGTGCGCTGATATGAGACTAACCAGAATGGCTAGTTCGTTGTATTGCAGAAAACAAAGCTGTAAATTTATCTCAAACAAAAAGGAAAACACTCAGCATTTTTTTTTTTTTTCATTTCGACTAATTTGGGAGGGGCTGTAACCCCATTAGCCCTTTTCCACTTTTTGGGGTATAATGTGGTGTCACTCTGCACTAAAATGGAATTAAAGAGAAGAGGGCGGCTAGTCTGTTCAATGACAGGAGAAAGAAATACAAATTTATTTCAAAGAAAAAGAAAAAAAAGCAATATTTTTCATTTCATTTTCGACTATTTCGTGAGGAGGAGGGCACCCAATCCCACCAGCCTCCTCGCGTTCTTGCGGTATGTTGTGATGTCAATGTAGACTAATATGGGGTTAACTAGAATGGCTATTTTACGGTATTGCAGAAGAAAAATTAGAGATTTATCTAAAAAAAAAATATGGATTGCAGAAAACAAAATTACAAATTTAGCTCAAACAAGAAGAAAAAAAACAGCATTTTTTTCATTTCATTTTCGACTATTTTGGGAGGAAGTTCCCATTTGGGTATAATATGGTACCACCGTGCACTAGTATGTAACTAAAGAGAAGAGAGCGGCTAGTCTCTTCAATGATAGGGAAAAAATATAAATTTGTCTGAAACAAAAATAGAAAAAAACAGCACTTATTCCTTTCATTTTCGACAATTTTTAGAGGAGAGGGCTATAATTCCAACAGCCCCCTTCCCATCTTTAGGTATGCTGTGATGTCAATGTGGACTAATATGGAGTTAACGAGAATGGCTATTTTGCGGTATGACAGAAGAGAAAATTACAGATTTATCTAAAAAAGAAAGGAAAAAACACCTTTTTCATTTAATTTTTCGACTGTTTTGGGAACAGGGGGTGGGGGCTGTAACCCTATCAGCCCCCTTTTTCTTCTTTGGTGTCAATGTGGACCAATATGGAATTAAGGCGAAGGGAGCAGCTAGTCTGTTGAATGATAGGGGAAATATCGAAAATTATTTCTCAAACAGAAAGAAAAAAATCAGCACTATTTTTTAAATTCATTTTCGACTATTTCGAGAGGAATTTAATTGAGGCTGCAATTCCATCAGCCCCCTCCCCATCTTTGGGTATGGTATCATGTCAATGTGGACTAATATTTTGTTAACGAGAATGGCTATTTTGCTTTATGACAGAAGAAAAAATTACAGATTTATCTGAAAAAACTAGGGAAAAACACTTTTTTCATTTAATTTTTCGAGTATTTAGGGAGGAGGGGGGGGGGCTGTAACCCCATCAGCCCCCTTTCTCTTCTTTGATGTCAATGTGGACTAATATGGGACTAATGAGAATGGCTAGTCCGCTGTATGATTGAAAAAAATTCCAAAAAAGAAAGAAAGAAATTCAGCATTTTTTCATATCACTTTCGAAAATTTCGGGGAGGGGGGGGGGACTGTAGCCCAATCCCCACCCCCCTTGGGTACACCCATGTCACACGGGCTGACACGGAGCGAACATTTAGATTTTATTCTGGGCCGATCCCCGACTTGGAAATTTTGGCCAGTGCAGACATCTAAGAAGAATGAAGTCCACACCACGCTCGACCTGGAAGAAAAAGAAATCTGGCCCTACCCAAATCTGCAGAAAATGTAAGATCAGGGCACGGCCCAGCTCTAAAAGAGAGAAGACCTGACCCAGCCCGTGTCTCATGAATTTAAACTGGCGCGACCCGGGTCGGGTCGCACCGGGCTCGAGCTTCGCCCCAAGTCATTTCCCGTGAGGATGCATAAAGTCGTTTTGCAAACCCTTTATTCGCACAAGGGGGGGGGGGGCGATCGCCCCCCCCTTAGATCCGCCATTGGTAGTGACTGTGACTGAGATGCTATATGGGCTACCTGTGCTGTAGGGATAATAATTATTTGAATTATATTATTTCCTTTTGAGTATTCGCTTACTTAAAAATTAGCATTTTGTGACTGGTCCTTAATTTTGGACACCAGTGTAGTACAAAACATATAGACCGGGACAGCCGGCACACAGGCAATCACATCCTCGAATTCATGGATGAAATTCTAGGATTAGTTAAATATTGATTCGCATATTAAAATGCAATCGGTCTGCTAAGTCATATCTTGGTGGAAAACATGATTTTAGCGGCTGACTCATAGGTTTACCATTGTGTTTTCTTGCACCAAAAGGTATGAAAACATGGAGGACTGGGAGCAGGAAAACACAAAGGTAAACCTACGCATCAGCCGCTAAAATCGGGTGTTTTCCACCAAGATATGACTTGGCAGACCGATTGCATTTTAATATGCGAATCAAGATTTAACTAATCCTAGAATTTCATCCGTGAACTCGATGAGGTGATTGTCTGTGCTGCCGGCTCCCGTTCTAATATTTCAATTTTAAGATTTAAAGCACACGCTTTTATTTTATGTAAAATGACGTTATTCGCATCCGCTTAAGAATTCCGCATTTACGATCCACTATTAAACATCTACAGTAAAGCATGCATAGAACGTCACTATCACGAAATAATACACAAATGAAGCAAAAAGATGCCATCATTAAAGAAACTCGACAAAAAACGGCTATCTAATGATTCATAGGCCTTCATTTGTTTGTCACATTTATATACAGGGTGTTTCAGTTAAACGTTTCAGATCTTCTAAGAGGGGTAGGGTACATCCAGACGAACCAAAATCATATACAATGGGCAGTCAGAAATGCTTTCCTGACGCAGTAGATGGCGTTGTGCGAAAGTTCGAGCTTTCGTGCAGGGAATCTTCATTTCGCACAAGAACGCCAAGTTAGTAGGATGGATGATTACACGAACGCAGAATTAGCCGATATGCATTTGGTGTACGGAGCTGCAAATTGTAGTGGGCCAGCCGCACATCGTTTGTACGCGGAACGATATCCGACGAGGCATATTCCCAGTCATAATTTATTTGCAAGACTGCACCAGAGGTTAGCTGAGACAGGTTCATTTGAAAGAGCTGACAGGGTCAGGGTAAGAACAGCATGGATTCCAGCCGTCGAATAGAATGTGCTGCAGCATGTACAGTGGAATTCAAGAACGAGTACACGAAGTCTAGCAAACGTAGTCGGGGTTTCTCCTTGCAGCGTCTGGAGGATTCTCCGAGAACAAGACATGCATCCGTTTCACGTGCAGCGTGTCCAGGCACAGCAACTGGAGGATTATGTACGTTGTATTGCTTTCGCACAGTGGTACCTTGGAAAATGTGCTACAAATCCCACTTTTCCTGCTGAAGTGTTGTTTTCTGATGAGGCATCCTTCACAAGGGAAGGAATTTTCAGCTCGCATAACGACCATATCTGGGCGGTCAAGAAACCGCATGCAATACGACGTCGTGCAGCACAGATTCGATTTTCGGTCAATGTATGGGCCGGTATTATGGGAGATCACCTCATCGGACCTTACCTGTTACCGTGTCGTCTAACCGGAGATAACTACTTGCTCTTTCTGCAGCAAGTATTGCCACAACTTTTGAGAGATGAACAGATTTCTGCATCAACGCAACAGACAATGTGGTTCCAATACGATGGAGCCCCTGCCCATTATAGCGAAGCTGTTCGTAACTACCTGGATGTCACATTTGGTCAACAGTGGATCAGACGTGGTGGTCCCGTGCATTGGACTGCTCGGTCACCCGACCTATCATGTCTTGATTTTTATTTCTGGGGTCATATGAAATCGCTACTTTATGACACCCCTGTTGACAATGCTGAGGAGCTGGTTGCAAGAATCGCAGTAGCTGCTGGAGAAATTCGAAAGGAGTATTCCAGAATGTTCGGATGTCTATGCATCAGAGATGTGAGGCATGCATTGTAGCCTGTGGAAGCAACTTCAAACACTTACTTTAATCCATGTACCTTTTGCTTCTTTTCATGTATTATTAAAACGATTTCTCACTTACGGTCTCTTTTCTTTATGGTGCTTCTGTGTACAACACCGCTTCAGGAAAGCATTTCCGACCCCACATTGCTATATGATTTCGAGTTGTCAGGATGTACCCTACCCCTCTTAGAAGTTCTGAAACGTTTAACTGAAACACCCTGTAGATACTTAAAATTAAATATAGTTGATAATAGCTCAATGTTTTAACAGAAATTATTCGTTTATATTTTTTCAAAATTGTACATATCTTAATTACATTTTCTTTTGGCTGTTATGAGAAAATGGCAACAAAAATATATAATTACTATTTCCAGCTATTTTTTTCTTTACTTTCTACAGAAATGGAGTACTTCCGTTGCCAATATTAAGCAATAAGAAGCCAATATTAAGCAATATAAACAGAAGGTATGTTCTCTATATTTCTGTTTTCGATTAATGTCTCCAGTGAAATCCAATGAAGTTCTATGAGCATAGTGAATTACTAATGTTTGACTGGTAACATGGAATAGGGGACGATATAGGCAGGAGGATCAGGGAGTTGTATTCATAGTACCCTACTTAGGGTTACTTTAGCGATCTATTCCACATATGCAGATAAACAGTTCCATACTGTGAAAGAGAAAAATAGGTTCTGCTTTTCTGAAAATAAAGAACTGGGGAAATTTACTTGAACTTTGACTACACCATTAAATATTTTGTTCATATAAGATAGAAATTTGATGCTATGAACATGAAGACGTTAATTCTGGGTGATTTTGAATTACCCAATATTTATTCTTGTTCACACACAAGATAGCACACAAATAGTTAAACAAAAAATTAAAATATAACACTGGGCCTCCATTAAACAATACAAAAAAACTGGAGGGGCAAAAGTTAACTTTTGCCCCTGATCCTGGAAAACTGCAGGGGCATAAGCCCCTCTCGCCCCCGCCAGATTACGCCCATGTTGATTATAATTCATTTCTTAAGTTTTAAAGCAGAAATTAAACACAAATTAAAAATAATGTTTTATCATTTTTATAGTTAAAAACTTTAACAACATGATGTATTTTTTGCAATATTTCAAACACATTGATACTTAAAACAACATGATTTTTATTAAATCTAAATAACACTCACAGCATAATTTTATCTGTAGATTAATGTAATTTATGTACATTTTTGCTAAAATAGAATTCATTATAACCACTGTTATATATACTTTTAAAATTTATACACTTAGATATATGAAACTGATTTTCTGTAAGCAGGATGGCAAATTATTTCCATTAAAATTCGTATAAAGAATATTTTTCATTTCTACTCTACAGCGATACTTTTATCGTTTCTTGCATTCAAAATCAATGAGCCTGTCATTGACTGCTTACTCTTCCCTAAAATTAATGAGACACTTTCTTTGTCAAGTAAATTTTACTGAGTGTTAAAATACACTAATACAAGAATACTTGCTTTTCAAGAACTTTTTTAAGTTAAGAAGATTTTTATTTGTTTTATTTAAAAACTTGATAGTGATCAATAGTTCACAATTTTACACATATTAACCCCCTCACTGCCGCAAATTGATGTATCCGTTCATTAAGCGTTTGGTCCTGTCCGTTTCACTGCAACAGAAGCATTATTTAAATGAATATAATTCTACAGATAAAACTCACATTTGAAAAATTAAGTTATGATTAATACTCTCAAGGTTTATATGCCTATATGTACTAACAAGGAAGGTCTCCTTACTGGGCATACTCAGAATATTTTGAAAAAAATACCAAGTAAACTACTTACGTATGTAATAAAGGATCCGTCAAAGCTAGCGGCGTAATTACAGTAGAAAGACTGCAAAAAAAAATAAAATACTTTCGAGTATTTGGCACGAAAAGACGAAAGCGTTATGCGAATGCGATTTGGCGAGATGTACTTTTCCTCGCGAAAAGCAAATGATTTTAATGCACCTGAAATTTATTTGTTAATTGATTTTTAGAACGCGTTTAAAAAGTATTTAATGAATTTAAACATAAACAATGAGAGAGTTTAATAAATATATTTTTTCGTATTACATATTTATGTGCTTGTTATTTAATTTTATTACTTTAAAAACAATTTCATATATAAAAAATACTTTCATATATTTAAGCGTATTCCAAAATAAAGGCAAGATTCATTTACCAGTTATTAATTTCAATATTAAAGAATTTGACGTTTCCATAGCAACAAAATTGAATTGACTCGACAGTCTTCAATTGGACTTAATTTTGAGATATTAAAACGATTTTAATTTATTTTAATTTTGTTTTAATTCATAAAATTTGATATTTAACTTTCATTATAAATATATAAATACAGTCGGACCTCATTATCCCGACACCTGGTTTTCACGTCACTCCGCTTATCACGTCAGTTTTTTCAAGTCCCGATTTTCCGTATATGATTTTAATGTAAATAAACTCCGTATTTTATGTCGTTGAGTAATTTTCAACTCCGGATATCCTGACAGTTTAGGAAAATTGCCCATGTTTCATAATTCATCTTATAAGCACGGAAATTAAGTAGTAAGAAATGTTTTAGCCAAACTTTCACAAAATCGCCTAAAGTACACATTGAGATAAATGAGAAATTTTACTTCAATCCTTTATCTTAATAAATATAACGACGCACTAAGAATGACCCACTTAAGCTTCAAATAGACAAATCAGTCTACACGCGGTCTTTTTGTTTTGGTTAAGCAGCTCTTCCTTGTGGTTACATGACGTTTTTCATCCGACTAAAACAAGCATTGCATGGCATTGAAACGACCAGAAATTATCTAACATCCATTTCTAAAAGAACGAATATTAATTGCAATTCATTGTATACTAATATTGAAAAAATAATTGTAGGAAGCACATCTAGGAATAAGCAAATATTAATTCATTAAGGGTGTATTCGAAAAAGTATTTTTCCACCCTCAACAGCTCGAAAATTTCTGAGACATTTTCAGACTCATTTTTTAAATTAAAAACGTGAAACTTTCTGAGGTGATTTCTGAAGAGATGTATAAGAGGCCGTGTAATTTCCTTTTTCGCTCAATTAATTAGAATTTAATTTATAAACAATTATTTTCTCAGAACGACCATATTTTTCATCCCCAGATTTCCCGCTTCGGAAAATCCGGTTCAAAACACCAACTTTGACAGCATATTTTACAATATTTTCTGCATTTATCAAAAAATCGACGAGCACGGCACATTATGTACTTTCTAAATAAGAGAATTTGGCAGTTTGATGCGTTTAAGAGCAAAAGTGAATTTAAAAATAAATCGCAAAATAAGCAGTTTGGATTGGAATACACCCTTAATATTTCATGTAACAATAAAAAAACAAGTAACATAATTCTTATTTTTATTTATTTTTTTTCAATTTTGTTTTTGAGTTTATTTTGTTTAATAATAATGTTTTATTGCTTAAAACTGCGAGAACAGTTATGAATTTAAAATGGTCTTATATTAATTTAAAATATAGATTTTACATACATATTTTTCTCCAACTCCGGTTATCGCGACACTCCGCTTATGACGACACTATTTCCTGGTCATTAGAGTGTCGGGATAACGAGGTTCGACTGTATATACATGACAAAACTATAGTTAAATCAAACTAAAACTGACAAAACTAATGTTATTTACATTAAATTTATTTTAACAAGTTCAATATGAAACATTTTTATCTTAAAGAGTATTCGACATAAAAAAGCATTTTTCGAAATTTCATTTCATCGCCAACCGATGATAAATCACCAAATAAACGAAATTTTCATTATTTTTTTACGAACGTTCTATCGAGGTTCCACAAAAATTTTTTCAATAAACATATATATCCACGTGAGAAGAAAATTCTGTAATTTTTTCAGATTTTTCTGAATATGCCCGTATGGAGACCTTCCTTGTAAAAAAAATTATATTGTGTTGGAAAAAACATCTTTTTTAACAATTTTTAATAAACTATAGAGAAAAAAACATTACAATTTTGCCCTTTTGTTCAGCGGTCAGGGGATTAAATAGTTAAAGATAATGTTGCTATAGAACCAATATATTACAGGATGTTATTGGATTTTAACAATAGAACCCAATACAGTTTTGAAATTCAGGTGATGTTGCGATCTTAAGGATAAAACCTACAGTTAAAAAGAGGCTTTAAAAAGAAGGAAAAAATTCATAATTGTCACTCATTCTCTATTTCCATTGTGTTTTTAGTAGTTTTAAGCATATGAGAGTAGCAATAATGGTTACAACAATAAAAATAAATTTGTGAGAAACCTTCAAAAGCTCATAAAGGAAACCTGATTATGGAAAAATCAGCAGCTCCATAGAATTTCAAACTGTTATATCTCTCACATTTTTTAAGATAGAGGCAAAACAAAAAATACTCTGGAATCGTTGTATTGAGACTGAGCATTTAAGGATAAAAACTTTTTGGATTTATAATTTTGGCACAATCCCTGAACAGGCGAGACACCCCATTTGGCAACTTTTCTGACACGCGCCAACTACCTCACATACGCCAACCTGAAAACTGACGTGATTGGTCCACTTTCTTGACTGCCACCAGACTATTTTCTACTATGTCATCATCTTGGAATCATGGGAAATACAACATTTACAAATAAGGAAAACACAGGAAAGCTAATTTTTATGAGATTCTAAATAAAACACATGATTTCAACATAAATTTATTGAAAAATGGGAATTTTTAAAACTACCTTTCTAAATCAGAATGATGATTTAAAAATTAAAATTTTTCATTTCTCAACAACTTTCAGAAAAAATCATTGTGTCATTTCAATCTTTTAAATACTCTTATTCCAATCTTTTTCTACCTATATCAGAGTAAACATTGAACAAATCATTTCTAATTTATGGAAGTATGGACGCTTCATGTTCATGGGAAAAAAAAAAAAAAATATATATATCACTGAATACAGCAACCCAGATAAGCAGGAAACTCCTTAAAGCGGCAGTTAGTAAACACAAGTATGAATGCTATGTGTTCATTAACCGAAAAAAAAAAAAAAAAAACATCACTGGATTCAGCAAACTAGTTGTACAGCAATCTCAAAAATTCATGAAGTCAATAAATGCATGTGAAAAAAAACAAACCCCAACATCACTGTATTCAGCAAACTGTTTGTTTTCGAAAGCCACGCCTAGCACTCTGAGACAATTCTACTACCCAAAGGGGTGCTAATGCTGAGATGGGTATTTTCCGAAGTTCCACTTGTACGTTGCCACTAAGATTGGCACTCAGCCAAATGCAGCTAAACAGCCTCCGATCATCCCCATTTTGATAAAATCAAAACAGACCTGACGCATGCTCAAAAGTGCAGAGGGTTTCGCTTTTCAAAAACAAACGGTACACATGACCAGTCTCACCCAATTCGGTTCATAAATATTAGGGATGCATCGAATATTTGATATTCGGTCATGGTACTGAATATTCGGCTTGGCTGAATATCAAATTATTCAGCCTGCCGAATATCAAAGTAACCGGCCGAACCGAATACATAAAAAAACCTTTTGAAACACATTTTTAAAAACTTTTCACAATTTCTACTGTCAACTTATAAATATATTTAAAATAATTAGAAACAAAATCATATTTAAATAAAATAAAATGTTTTTGGGTTACTTATTCGCTGTTTGTAAAATATAACTTAAGAAAATTAACCATGGGAAGCATTAAAACAATGATTAATTAGGATTTTCGTTGGAATTAACGATGTACAAATGCAAGTTCCGAAAATTTGTTTAGTAAATTTTCTGTTTCTTGCTTCACAACCAGGGCTTACATTGTGCTGGAGCCCGGCTCCGGCACTTCTCTGTATTTAGTAAATATTTAAATATTGGTCAGAATTTTCACCGGAGCTCATAAATACAGGGCTCCGGAGCCTAGTGCAATAGAGCTTCCGAAAAACCGAAGCGCTCAAACTCAATCTGTCTGTAAATTACAAATTTCATTTACTCAGGTAGAAAAAATAACTCTTCCCCCGTTTTAATGATATTTTGGTCAGAACAGGTGAAACAGAAATCTCGTTTTGTTTATCCTACTGATATTTACAGATTTATGTCTGGTATTGATTTTCGCGACATGTATATTGGTGCCATTCAAGAGCATGAACAATGAATTTGCTTTCAGTTTGATTTTTATTTTGATACTAGGATATTTTTAAATTGGATCATTTTTTAAAAAAATTTAGATATCTAACCGGAAAAGAATATTTTCGTTTTTTAGTCAACAAGTATCAGTTTGAGGTTGTGGCGACATCATCTTGCATGGTCAGTAAAACGAGTATCTCGCAGGAAGCGATCGAGCTACCCTTTTGCTCGACACGTAAGATCTCGCTTTCTGACCGTGGATTCTCCGGTTCGATCCTTCTCGGCGCACACATCTCCTGCATTGGTGACCTTGGACAAACGAACACACACCTTCACAAACAGCATCATTTCCTTTCGAGACCAACAAATGGCAGCATTGAAAACACCCCCAGCAGCAAAGCCTATGAAACGCTCACAGCACGCAAAAGCCTATGACAACTCTCATAGCACAAACTTTGGGGGCACACACATGCGCATGGCAGCATCACTCTGGCAACCGCCACCACAACACGAGTGCACATCGCTCGTACAACATCAACTAGATGTCTTTCTCACTGGGGGTGGAGTACTGTGGCGACGTCATCTTGCGCGGTTAGTAAAACGAGTATCTCGCAGGAAGCAATCGAGCTAGCTTTTTGCTCGGCACGTAAGATCTCGCTTTCTGACCGTGGGTTCTCCGGTTCGATCCTTACTGCCGCTCATCTCCTGCAAGGTTTTTAGTCTTCATTGCGTACAAGTACGAAATTAACATTAGTGATTTTTCTACGGTATTTTTCATCATGAATGCAGCTCTGCTCTGCAGATTTACAAAGTTGTAAGTAGTAGTCATTTGTAAGTAGATATAATTGTCATGCATTATTATTTTTATATTAAGCACTGGAGCAGCATTTCCCTTTGTCTATAAAAGCATCGAATTTTTCCAATCACAGTGTCAAATGTTCAATTTAATCCGATTTTCAGGGACTCATCACGAAAGATTGTTCTACGGAAGGAATCGATTATAGTTTAAGATATGCAGCAAAATGGTGGTGACCGTGGTGAGTTCCTCGCGAAGCACGTGGGGGCATTTACCGGTTAGCGGCACAGCGTGTTGTGCGGTGACATTTTAGTGTTGTGTTTTTTAAGTGGTTCTTGTATCTGTGCTATCTTTATAGTTAACCTTTTTGAAGTGTTTGTGCTTCCGTGTACGATTTATTAGATTCTGTGTGTTGTAATTATGTCAGGTCAAGCTGCGGAGGTCAGCATGGCGAATTCTGTGATTAATATAGTGGATGATAAAGTATCTCAGCAACCTCCGGTGGTAACTGTGGTGTCAATGGAAGGGATGGAAAACAATCTGGCTAATGATGAAAATAATAATAATGTGGTTCGTTCGTCGGTGGCGTTAGATTTACTTCTTCAGTGGGAGCGGCAAATGGAGGTAAGGCGTTTAATATTTTTTTACAAAGTACTGACTCAAAAGCAATACCACAATGTGACCCAAGAGCGGTGCAAGCAGAGTTCAAAAACAAACTTACTCAGATGGAGGACATTGATAATGCCCGTTCCACGAGGAATGGGTGTATAATAGTCAGTACAAGAAAAGTGGACTGTGCGTCTGAAATAGTAAACTGGTCAGAGTTTTTGGGGATAACTATTAGAATTCAGGTGGTGTGGGAAAACTTAACAAACAAATTTTTAATTTTCAACGTTCCTGTTGACATTCCTCTGGCCGAGTTAGGGCAGGAAATTGAGGAAGTCAACTCAGTAAAGATTTTTGAACTTAGAAGATTCATACGGGAGGACTCTTTGAACAAGGTGTCACCGGTTTTGATGACGTCATTAGGTACGAATTTGCCAGCAGAGATAAAAATCTGGAGCTCTTTACATCCCATACGACAGTTTATAGATAGGCTGCGCCAGTGCGGCAAATTTAATCATACAACTGGTAAGTGCACTTAGGACCAGATTTGTGTCACATGTGGCACGGTTCATACGGGTCCTTGCACTTTGCCGGTTAAATGTTCAAACTGTGAGGACGAGAGCAGATTATTTGCAATGCCCATCCCAATTGAAAGAAGTTGAATTTTTGAATTTCAAAAGCAAGAATTTTTTATCGTTTGTGGAGGCCCGGAGAAGATTCTCTCAGAGGTCGAGCACCAGATCGTATGCCAAGGTTGCCAGTATAAAAAAATCAGATTATGAGGAAATACAAAAAATAATTGAAACTAGGACGAACAACCTGGTTCGTGTATTGGTGGAAATGACTGCCAAACACTCGGAAAAGGTACTGGACTCGATTAATGCACTTAGTAATGTCATAATGAAATTTATGGCAGAGGTCAGCGATTTGCAGCCTGGGCGGAAACGTCTTAACAGAAAGGAGGACAGAGGGTAAAAAAAAGAAGTTTTATTCATGTTTTTAGTTGATTGTTTTCCCCTTCTCTTTTTTGTTGGCCACATAGTATGGGCTGTTTTTTCTTCTTGTTTTGCGGGCTGGCATCTGCGAACTGTGTTTGCCTGGGCAGTGTATCTGTCGTGTTTCCTTTTGCTTCTGCTTTATGGTTTACTAGTTTTCTGCTTTATTTATGGGAAAAAAAAGTGTGTGGTTTTTGTGGGTTGGCATTTGCGAACAGCATTTTGCCTGGGTAGTTTATCTGACGGGTTTAGTCTTGCTTTTGTTTTTTGGTTTACTGGTTATTTGTTTTATTTATGGGCATTAGTATAATTCAATGGAACTGCCGTAGTTTGATGAATAAACTCTCCTGGCTTAGTCACCCCCCACCTTTTCAAGTGCTGATATTCCAGTTTTTCAAAAGACTTTCCTGTCTCCGGACAAGATGGTCTCCCTTCCTGGAAAAATTTTCTATAGGTTCAATAGGCTGGGTCGCCCAGGCGGCGGGCTGGCTATTGCTGTTAATAACAAGTGGTCCTCAGTTAGCATCAACCTCCTTGATTTGGGTTCCGCGAATGAGTTTATGGGTGTCCATTGTCTTTTTGGCTCTGTATACTTGAATGTTATTAATGTCTATTCTGGTTCCAGCCGTATGGTCCCGGATTTGGTTAAGCTTTGTCGTGGTATGAATGGCCTGATTTTAATTCTGGGAGACTTCAATCTTCAGGCAGGGTTGTTATGATTTTGCCCGACCCAAAAAACCCGGGAAAAAATCCAAGAGGGTTTTTTCAAAATTTCAACTTTAAATTGCATATAATATATTTATATTACATATATATTGTAATATATTTCTTAATATCAGTACACCACTCATAAAGTTTATCACCATCACCCCCATACCACAAGGAAAATAATGTCCCAATTATACCCATGACAATTTTTAAAAGAAATAATTGTTACTTAATTTTCTGTAAGTATGTGTGGTGACTATCACAAACATAAACAAAGTTTTTTAGATTAAAAAAATACTTTGATATATAATCCATTTTATGTTATACAATGGAAACTCATAACAAAATACCATATATGCTGAGAATCCTAATTATGTAGACATGTAGAATTACTTGGTTTATTCTATTAATTAGTAATAATAAAAAATACTTACTTTACAAAAAATATTTTTTCCCAGTACAATGAATTTTGTTATATCGAGTTTCAATTGTATAAAACTTTGCTTAGCTTAATTAAATATAAACTACCACAGCAACTTAATTTAATAACAACACAAACTGATCAAATAATCATTAATTTATTCACATTCATTCAATAAAAAACAATTTCATTTATCTCAATCACCATTCTGTCTCACCACCTTTTGACTTTAAATATTTATACACTTTTACTAATTTTTTTGCTTTTTCGCAACCAAGTTTATTTCTGAGTTTGGACCACACCAGACCAAAAGTAGAAAAAATTCTTTCGATTGATGCTGATGTAGATGTAGTAGTGTGGAGGTCTTCTAAAAATTTGCAAAAATCTGTATTTAGAAGCTTATTTTTTTCAGATTTACAACCCATCAATTTCCACCACTTTTTGGCTTCAATGGATTCAATGACACTTTGAGAAAACATAGATTCTGAATAATAATCAGTATCTTTTATTTGGAACATCTTGAAAGAGACATCAAAAGCAGGATTCAATTTTTCTATAAGCTGTTCAGCTAAATTTTCTTGCTGCCGTGTCAATCTTTTTCCTCGTAAGGCAGGATCTGTAATATTCGCAATAAAGTGAAATGGAGTCAGAGCTTCTTCAAATCGATGTTTTATGCAATCTTTATATGAAGACAGTTCTTTACTTTCCATTACATCAAGCCAAATTTTTACTGTTTGCCCAAGAGTACAACTATCAGTTTGCAACTTATCAAGTGCTTTAACAATAACAGATAACTGTCTGAAGGTTTACACACTCTCGATATAACCCTTTGTTATCCAAAAAAGTTAAAATATTTGTATCTATATCATCTTTATGTTCAATTGATATTTCTATATATTTCTGATAGTTGAATATGAACGATGAAAGGCAAGCTTCTTCAGAATTCCATCTTGTTTCATTGGGCAGTTGCGGTTTGTGCCCTTTTTTCTCAATCAACCATCCACGTGGTCTATTGTGGTTCCTGAAAAATTTTTGAATTTCAACTACATATTTCATCAAACTTTTAGGAGTGATTTCTTTGGCAACAAGGTTCATATAATGTGCCAAGCAACCAAAGGCTAGAATATGCGGATGTTTTTTAGTTATCATATCTCGAAATTTCTTCATTTTATTTTCATTATCGCAGCATACAGCAAATATATTTTTATCATACTTTTGTTTAAATTCACTAATAACCTTTTCAGCTATTTCTGCACAAAATTTAGCAGTTTTCTTTTCGGATCTACAATCTATAGCATCCAACAAATGTGTACTTTTGCCAGTATGAATACTTACTGCAATAATGGAATCATTACTTGTGTTGGACCACCCATCCAACATTAAAGTAATAACGGCATTTGTTAATTTATCTTCCATTAGCAAATCAACTGACTTGTCAGCCTCATCCAATAATTGTCCAGCTAACCTTTGTCTGTTAGGAGGAACATACCCCGGACGCAAAGCACTAATCATTTCTTTAAATGCATAACTATCAGCCACATTAAAAGCTATATTATTAGCATAAAAAAATTCTGATATTTTCTGATCAAGAATTTTCTTTTGATGATCTGATGTTTTAATTGCATACTCGCCCATTGATCTTTGGCGCTTTGGTTTTGATGGCTGAAGAATATCAACATCTAGACCATCAGAATCAGTGGCCTTAAGAATGCTATCTTCAGATTTCCTTTTCCTTGAAATAAATGTATCAGCAATTAATGAAAGTTCATCATTATCACTATTACACAGATGAGAGGAATTGGCTTCAAATTTCTTGCACTTACTCATATGAGAACGAATTCTTTCAATTTTTGCGCTTATTATACTATCACAGTTTTTACAAGTCACTTTGTATATGTTTGTTGTCTTATTTACCATTGTCCACTCAACAGATTGTTTTCTTCCACTTCCTTCTGCTTTTCCCATGGTTAAATATATATACTTATACCTATATAAATTATATAGAAGTTTGATATTTAAAACACACACAAAAAAAATCTGAATTTATTCAAAATATATTTGTAACAAACAAAGTAGCCAAATGAAACTGTCACTGTAACAAGACTTGGGAGATATTTTTTAGTCAACTGAAAGTGCAAGTAAATTCAGACCAGTTTCAGAGAGAGATTGAAATGCAATAGAAACCTTTCAAACTAGTTACTCCAGTTTCAAAAGAAAAGGGATTATGGAAGGGGAGTTGGAGATGTATGATACTGTTCTGTTCTTGGAAATTCCTCCTCATTGTCCTGAAGTATAAGAAGGAGAGGGCCAGTACAACTCAAAGGGGAGGGAGGGAAGTTTATATTGTTATGTTCTTGAAAATTCTTCCTTGTTGTCCTTTCAGTTTTTCAGTAAGTGGGGAGAAGAATGCTTTGAAAAGAGAAAATGGAAAATTCCTATTTACCCCAGGCTAAGGGAATGTTACTATGCCTAAGAAAGAGTATAGCAACACATTTTGGAAGGCAAACATTTCAAAAGAAAAAACAATCTTGCAATCTATCAGTAATCAATGTGTTTCAAAATTCAATTTTGAACAAAAATTAACTTTTTCTAGAGAAAATATTTATTATATATAGGCAATCACTTCAATTAAAATAAATAAAAATACTTTATCCTTAACAAAATATTAGTTTAAAAGTTCTGATTCAGCACTAGTTTTAGTACAGTACTTTAATGATAGTTTTATTGTTAAAATTATTACTAATAATCAATTTATCTAAAAGCAAAGCATAATTTTGATTATTGCCATTAATTATATACAGAGTCATTCATAATTCCCTCCGGGGTTTCGAAACGTTATAGTAAAAAAACGAAGACGAATATGAAAAAAAGAAACATATGAAATTATTCAGAAACTATTCAAGTTTTAATTTAATTAGTTTCCGGTAGATGGCAGTAACATCTGTATTGAAGTCAGTTGTAGTAAAGAAAAATGGCGTTTACAGGCAAAGAGAAAGCTTTTTGTGTGTTGGAGTTTGCAAAATCTGAATCAGTGGTGTCAGTTCAATAGGGCCTTTCGTAATAAATATCGAAAACAGGGACCAACTGACAAAACAATTCATGTGTGTTACCGGAAATTTAAAGAAACGGGATGCCTATGTGACAGGAAACGAAGTGGTCGGCCTGGTCCATCTGCGGACACCGTAGATCGTGTACGGGAAACGTTTTTAAGAAGCCTGACGGAATCAACTGCTAGCGGAAGCCGAGAATTGGGGATCTCTCAACCAACAGCGTGGTGAATTCTGCGAAAACGTCTTTGTTTGAAGCCGTACAGATTGGGACTGGTGCAAGCGTTGACTCCAGCAGATTGCATTTCTCATTTTACGTTTTGCATCGATGTCCATGAACGTGAAACACTAATGTCGAAATTCATTTTTAGTGATGAAAGCACATTTCACATGTGTGGCACTGTCAACTGCCACAACGTACGCATTTGGGGCACTGGAAATCCCCATTCTGTAGTAGAACACTATCGGGATTCCCCAAAAGTTAACGTGTTTTGCGCTATGTCTTCTTCACATGATTATGGGCCATTCTTTTTTACAGAGAAGACCATTACTGGTGTAGTGTACCTGGATATGTTGCAGCTGTGGCTAATGCCGCAGTTACAGGAACATGAGGATGATTTCGTATTTCAACAAGACGGTACTCCTCCCCATTTTTTGTGTGATGCGCGTGAATACCTGAACACACACTTACCTCATCCATGGATTGGACGAGCTTCTGAAGATGACGTACCTCTTCTAAAGTGGCCTCCACGGTCACCGGATTTAACACCGTGTGACTTTTTCTTGTAGGGGTATGTGAAAGACCAGGTTTTTGTACAACCTATGCCATGTGATTTAGCTGACCTGCGTGAAAGGATAACACAGTACCATGTTGAGTAGAGTATGGCAGGAACTGGACTATCGCATTGATGTATGCCGTGTGACCAAGGGTTCACACATAGAACACCTGTAATGTATGTAAGTAAATGGTTGTATTTATGACGGCCAATTATCTGCACGAGGGATATAGGCCGTATGTAAGTAAAACTTGAATAGTTTCGGAATAATTTCATACGTTTCTTTTTTTTCATATTCGTCTTCGTTTTTTTACTATAACGTTTCGAAACACTGGAGGGAATTATGAATGACCCTGTATATTTGTAATCAATTAGCTACTATAAATTTAGTAGTAAGTACTTTTTTTTTTCAAACATTCTGAACCACCTCCTATAACACTAAAAAACCTGAAAAAAACCCCAAAAACCCTGAAAAAACCCAGGCTTTTAACAACCCTGATCTCAAGTGTCGTCACAGAACGCTGAGGCCTTCGTGGAGTGGCTGTGTGACAGCTCTTTTTGTCTGATGAATTCTTCTGATCCAACCCATATTGCCCTAAACGGTGTGTGTTCATTAAACGATTTGTCTCTTTGCTCGTCGGATTTGTTGGTGGGCTCTACTGTTCATGTCGAAGAGAACACATATGAAAGCGACCATTTTCCAATAATCATTAATGTTGAAATCAGGACACCCCTGCAGCCAGGTTCTATTCTTTATAAATGGCCTCGAATTTGCCAGGTGGTAAATGATTTTTTGGAGCTCTCTCCCATTGCACATTATAATTCTTTTCTTGATCATGTTCGCGGTGCCATGCACCAGCATAGTTTTTCAAGGAGGCACCCTGCTAAAGGCCTCCCGGTGTGGTGGTCAACTAAATGTAGTGGTTTGCTGAGGCAGAAGAGTACCTTAAGAAAGCCCACCAGCTGGTGTCTACGGAGTTCTGGGTAAAATTCAAGCAGGCTTCTGCTAGACTTCGTCAGACAATACGGGATTCTAAACGATGATACTGGGATTCTGTGTGCTGCGATGCAAAAGATCCGGGTATCCTGTACAAAGTTTTTCGCAAGTTTAAGAATTGGCAGTCCTTGTCTCCTGATTCCCATCTCTGCCTGAGGCACGTTGACACCCTTAGTTCAAAGGCGAGCACTCAATCAGAACTCTTTGCAGATCACTTCAGTGAGGCTGCGTGTCATGATCCGATTCCCTTATCTTTGGGACTGACGGACCCGAAAAGCTGAATCGTAATTTCACAATGACGGAACTGAAGGAGGCCATTCGTAGGATAAAAATAAGAGCTCCTGGTGAAGATAAAATTAGTGCTGACCTCTTTAAGGGACTCTCGGAACACTCCTTGGAGTGCCTTCTCAGCATCTACAACAATATCTGGTCCACGGGCGACATTCCTTTGGGATGGACCTCTTCCCTGATTATTCCTATTCTTAAACCAGGTAAACCCAAATCTGACACTGCTTCCTATCGACCTATTGCGCTTACCTCGGTCATGTGCAAAATTTGTGAAAGAATGGTTGCCAACAGAATCACCAGAGACTTCTCGAGAATAAAACTCTTGACCCCAGACACCTTGGATTTCAACCGTTCCGTGACAGCCAAACCGCAATCACAGCACTCCACCTTGACATCAAGCAGGCCAAACTGGAGAAGAAGTTTATCCTGGGTATTTCGCTTGATACCCAAGCTGCGTATGATTTGGTGTATATTGATGGTCTAATACTTAAGTGTGCTAAGACAGGAATTGTTGGCCCGATCCTTCTATGGCTTCATCGGTTCCTTTCCAGTTGGAGCATCAAGGTGCTGTGGAGGGGTATCATGTCGTCTTTCCGTACTACTGGGCGAGGTGTTTCGCAGGGTGCAGTATTAAGCCCGATCCTCTTTATTATCTTCTTGTATGATTTTTTCGAGGTGCTGGGTATCAAGTTTCTGTTTATGCTGATGATATTTTTCTGTACTGCATTAATTCTACCCTAGCTATCTGCCATGCAAAGCTACAAGAAGCCTTGTGCCTCATCACCCAGTGGTGTAACTACTGGAAGCTGACCATTCGTCCTGATAAAAGTCATGCAGTTAACCTTTCTCGCAGACGTGCAGAATGTGATTTTGACTTCAGCATCAATGGAGCCCTGATTGAATGGAGCGAAGATATCAAATTCCTAGGATTCCATGTGGCTCGTCGCGGAGGGTTCAGTAGCCATGCTAACTACCTGTGAAGGAAGGTGTTCTGTCATATTAACATGCTTAAATCCCTGGCCTGCAAGAGTTATGGTGCGAGATCTAGGCACTTGCTGACGCTGGCGTCTGTTTCAGTATATAGTTGTATGAAATATGAGGCTGTGTTTCTTAATATGGCAAGCATCTCAATGTTAAACAAGCTTGAAGTCTTGCAAACTAGTGCTATTAGGGTGGCTTTGGGGCTCCCGAAGTGGACCCCGAATGTCATCCTCCGGAAACATGCTGGTGTTGTCCCGGTGTGTGATAGGATCAAAGGTCTTGCTTGTGGCTTTTGGATCAAACACTTGGCTTTAAGAAATTGGTCCCCTCTCTGGGAAAATAAGCAGCAAGCTGTTGCCAGTAACATCCCGAGTGTTTTGGAGGCTTTTGATGTTTCATCTTGCATGCCAGAGTGCTGCCATGACGGGAATCTCTTCAGCTTTGTTGAGACCATTCCCAGCATCGTGGATCTCCTAGATCAGATGCATTGAGCATTTGATTCCTTTCCAGTTGTCTATTCCTTGTAACCGGGAAATAGTTCAATTCCATCTCGACGACCTCCCCTTTCAACACAAGGATCTGGATGGCAGTATTATTGCCCCTCTTTTCATGGATTTTCTACAAAACTTTACTGATGATTGGCAGATAACATCCACTGCCTCTATTGCTGGGTGCTCCGTGGGTTCTCAGTTCGGCTACAGAATCCACATGGTGAATTCCATTTTTACAGCGGAAGCTTTAGCCATCAGGATAACGTTAGATGAACTGGTTTCTTTGGGTCGTTCCACTCTGCTGCTCTCTGATAGCCGTTCTGTCCTCACTTCGCTCCAAGCTGTCTCCATTAAGTCTCCTAGAGTCACTCTGTGGCTCTCAAATAAACTTCAACGGATTGCCTCTCATTCCCCAAGTATCTGGATTTGCTGGGTACCGGGTCATCGTGATATTCCTCTTAATGAAAAAGCCGACAGTCTCGCCAGAAGTGTCTGTGATTCTGACGTCCTTCTGAGCTGGACTTCTCCTGAAGATCTCGTTCAGCATCAGAAATGGAATACTTTTCTTCAACTTCAACAACAGTAGGGGAGGCTTGGGAGAGTCGATCCCTAGGTCTAAAACCAGAGAAAAAATGCAATTAAGTTTCTGAACCTGGAAACATTAATAAAGTGATTCCTTATCAATAGATTTAGCAACATAATTTCATTCATCCATTTTTATTTTTGTTGTAAGAAAGGAATCTCTGTTTTCTTACCATCAAACTTCTTTTTGAGTAGGTAGTTTGTGTTTCATATTTTTTGCTAAATATAGCTAAATTACTTAATTTTATTGATATAATATACTAACATTCCTTACTGCTTAAATGCTGTTATTTAAATCCAATACAGCTTCTTTATTTTTTATTTAGCAATTTTCCCCCCCAAACATGCACATTAGGGACACTTGATCCCTGTTGTATGGGGAGACTTGATCCTGGGGATCAAGTGTCCCCAAATCAAAGTTAAGCTAAATTAATGTTAAATTTTATTAACCCCCTATTTCTCATTGTGACATTTCAATATTATCTGTATTAGTTAGAATACGGTTGCCTTGATTTTAGACGGTTGACAAAGATAGAAAGTTAATATGTGGCTGCATATGATGGTTAGCAAGCCCATGGTGGATGAATGCACATGTGAGACATACGTCTAACTTTGCAAAATTTTTACAGCACTTCGTAAAGAATGTAAGATATTATAATCAAAACAGTAAAGTGTTAATCATAATGAATAATCATGATAACCATATAAGCATTGAAAGTTTGAATTATGCCAAAGAAAATGGAAAAAATATCACTGCACACTTCTCACAAATTACAGCCTCTGGATCGTACTGTATATGGACCACTTAAAAGATATTTTAATGTGGCTGCTCAAGACTGGATGACTAATCATCCTGCTTAAATGACGATTTATCAAATTGCAGAACTGATCGGAACTGCCTATCCTAAAGCAATGGTGACAACTAACATAATAAATGGGTTTAAAATCACTGGAACATATCCCTTAAATAGGAATTTCTAAAGATTATTCTTTATCATTTTTTGTCTCAAATTAACCATTAACTCCAAACAAGCAGTAAAAAAATTACAGTTGAACCAAACATAGTCACACCAGAAGACATACAAGCTTTCCCTAAAGTTTCATTTGGCCAAAAATGGGAAAATCTAAAGAAATGAAAAAAGGGTCTTCAAAAATTTTGAGAAGCACACCAACTTTAAAACACAGAATGAAGAAGAAATACAAGATTGTCAACTAAGAAACAAAAATCGGGAAAAACTCAAGTTGACTAGAACTATTATCATTTCATCTCAAGAAAAAAAGTAAAAGCACTAAAAAGAAAATTAGTCATTTCATTGGAAAAATTTAAAAGATTTTATCATCTGAATTTGAAATAATTTTCTAAGAAAACGAGGGCTTAATTTCGACCAATTTATTTATCCAGAAAATGTTGACAATAGTGTTGTGGTCAATGATGACATTGTCAAAAAACTACCCAACTTTATGGAATTCTTCAAACTGCAATAATTTCAATATTTGCAATTGATTTTTCAAACTTTGAAAATGTTTTTTGATCATTAATCGTGTCCCTCCCCCCTTTTTACATGTTAATCAACAATAAATTTAATTTCTACTACTTAATTTGAATCATTTCAATGCATCTGTTTCAGGGATCAAGTCTCCCTGCAACTGGGAAGACTTGATCCTTTTTTTATTTTTTGGAAAATAATTTATTTTTATTTTAAAAATGGTTTTTCAAAAATAAAAAAAATACTACAACTAGAAAGACACATGAGCATTTAATAATAACTGGAAACATTTTTTAAAAGTTTTGTTTTTTCCAAAATAAAAATTAAAAACTGAAAAAGGGATCAAGTCTCCCCTACAGTTCAAGCAAATATTCGACCTCACATGGTGAAATCCTCAGTATTAAGTTGACGTACTCCTGGTCTTCGAATAGAAGAGAGGATGTTCTTATCTCACGACTTTTATGCAAGATGCTGCACGCCGGCTCTCCTTTCCCGTTTTGGTCTTGTAGATGATAACAGATGTTGCGTCTGCCTCGTTTCTGACTCTTTGGAGCACATTTTATTCTTTTGTCACAAGTATCGTTCTCAACGTAGCTTGTATTGGGACAGTTCGGTGCTACATGGTCCATGTTTTCGTTCCTTCTTTGAGTTCTCGCAGGAATTCTGCAAGTCTTCGGTATTTTGGTCCTCGACTCTTAAGTTTTTGCATAGCATAAAGCGTTTCAAACTCTCGTCACTCTGCCTTCTGTGTTTCGCCTTTCTGGATCTTTCATGTTATCAGCCTTGCTGTTTAGTGGGTTCTACTCCCCTCACTAGGGTTGTAAAAAACCAGAGTTTTTTTTATAAAAAACCCAGCCCGGGTGGGTACCTGGGCAGCTAACCACTACAACCCTTATAGTTGTAAAAAACCCGGGTTTTTTATAAAAAACCCAGCCCGGGTGGGTACCCGGGCAGCTACCCACTACAACTTTGCCCCTCACCAATCTGATAATTAGCGCAAGTTTTCTCGAACTTCAACTATGGCTTTCTTACATTGTACTATTTGTTTTTAACGATGTCTTTTCATGGGTGTGTTCGGTTTGATGGATCATTTGAGACGACAGCCATGCCGCTATAGGTCTCAAAGCACTCCCCTTCAAAGTTCAAAGATATGCAGCTTTTATAGGAAATTTAAAAACGTTGTTTATTCTTTAGCATATCAGTATTAATTTCTGTAAATTTCCTTCATTTTTTCATAAAAATGTATAGCTGCGAACTGTCCCTTTTTTGTTTTAACACTATTTTCAAATCATAATCCTTATTTTATTTACGCATTAATTAATCCTGCGATTAATTAACATTATAATTATACAAAGATTTCTATTCGGAAGGAGTGATAACTAAAAAGTGGAATAATTGACAGCTAAGTATGCAGAAATATTTAAAAAATTTATTTTGCTAAAGAAAAAAAAAGTTTAAAATTTTCAAATAATGTATCAAATATAAATATGCGGATTAGAGTGACTGTGGAGAAGGGAGTGGGGACGCTACGGTTATTAGTATTAGGGCAAAATATTAGGGCTCTGGTACTTTTTTTGTTAGAAATTAAGCCCTGTTCACAACTAAGAGTTTTTAAACAAATTGGGAAAACTTTTAAGGTTGATAATAGGTATCAAGACAGTCAATTTTTATTCTGGAAACCATAATCGTAATCGACTTACTGAGTCATAAATACATTGTATCTCATCTCACTAGAGATCGAACTTGGATTTTCGTTTGTTACTTCAACAATAATGAAGATATCATAACTATATTTGGTACTTCTTAGTTATCCCATCGACCAATTTCACCAAATTATATAAATCGCTAAACTACTCGCCAAATTATACACATTGACATAATTTTTATTTTAAATAACGAAAGAACAAATAAATTAGTAAAACATTAATAAAAATACAAAAAAAAACTCGTCGAATTAATGGTTTTATTGGCATTTAATCTTACAATTAATTAATTAATGGAAAACCATTATTGGCATTTAATCTTATAATTTGGTCGACAGGATAATTAAGAAGTACCCTATATTTTCAACTGACTTGCTTTGATTTCTGTGAAATATGATAAGTGCTGGAAAATGCCACCATTCATGCTAAAGAACTATGGGCCAGACATTCCTTTATTCACAATCCAGTTGATAGTACAGTAGAACCTCTTTTATCCGAAACTCTCGGTTAACCGAAATTCATTTTTAAAGGTTTTTTTTTTTATTATTATTATCACATTCCTTCTGGGCGATGTAGAAATTTCTTAAATCGATTTATCATCCATCTAACATCGCGATTTAGTGCTAAATCGCGATTTAACACCGATTTTACATTTTAGAATCTGGAAGCCTATTTTTTTATTTTTAGTAACAAAATACGGTCTTTATGTGACCACCGCCCCCTTCCTGTATTATTTAGTATACTTAGCTTTTAATTTTTTAAATAATTTTGAAAAGAGGTATATTTTACACATAAAAAAATGCCCCAAAACACTAGTTTTTTTTTTCCATTTTAAAAATTAGTGACCTATTGTAGTACATTTTATAAACTCATTCTAGAAGAAGTAATATAAAAGAAAATGATTTTTTTTTGTCTGATTTGTTATGCCTGCTACAATCTAAATTCCTTAAAGGGGGGGGGGGACTTCCCCTAGCCCACCCAAATAGCACTTCATTGCTAACAGCCTACATACACTTTTTTTTTTACAGACACAGATTTAAAAAGTTATTGAGGTAAAACAGAATTCAATGATGAATTTAGCTATTCATTTACCATGATGAGAAAAGTAGTAAAAAAATGGGGGGGGGGGGGGTGAGATATGAGAAATAAGGTGCAATTTTATATCTTTTTAACTTTTAGACTATAATAAGATTTGTTTAACATAAATGCTGACATTTATATAGCGGATGGAGAAGGATTGAAAGTGTGAGCCTTGGAGCACATTACTGAAATTGCTGATTTTTTTCGCGGCCATTGCCATACTTTAAGATTAGTAATAAAATATAATCTTAAAATATATCTCTTTTTAATGATAACAAAATGTCAAAAAAGCAGAAAATCGCAGATCTGCAGAAAAATCTAATGAATGCCTCCTCCAGCCCTCCCTCATTCTGCTGTAAAATTAAAGTTACTTGACTCATTACAGAACTTTATTAAAGTATTTTTAATTAATTACAAAATAATAATAAATTAAAACTAAAATGTTCCCATAATACCCAAACATATGAAAATTAATTTTTCATGAAAATAATGCATAAAAATATAAACTAAAAATGGATGAATTTGGATATAAATAGTGAATCAATTTCAGCCAAGAATCAAGATACTCAATCCATGTGACTGGCATTGAAATCGAATGTCAAACCTGATGCATGACTATTTTAAAATATTTTAATTAATTACAGAATAATAGAAAATAAAGAATATGTATTAAAATATTACCCAAACATGTGAAAAATGAATGTTTCATTAAAAGAATGCATAAAAATAAAAACTGAAATTCGATGAATTTGGATTTTAAATATGAAACTTTATTCTTTTTTTTTCCAACCATAAATACTCAATCAATTTCAGGAAAAAAAAAATAGTAGTAAAAGAAAAATATTTCATGTGGATCACGGCCAAATAGTGATACACAAAACAATGCATGACTATACTTTAAAATAATTTCATTAATTACAAAATAATAGAAAATAAAAAATAAATGTTAAAATAGTATTAAAACATGTAAAAAATGAATTTTTCATTATAAGAATGCATAAAAGTATAAACTGCAAGTCGATGAGTTTGGATTTTAAATATAAAACTTTATTATTATTATTTTTAATCATATAAACGCTGAATGAATTTCAGGAAAACAATCTTTTGAAACAATGCACGATTCTACTTTAAAACATTTTAATTAATTACAGAATATTGGAAAATAAAAAATACATATTGCAATATTACTCAAATATGTGAAAACTTAATTTATCATCAAAAGATTGTATTAGCATATAAATTGAAATTTGATGAATTTGGATTTTAAGATTTAAAAATTACTTTTTCCTTTCAACTTTCCACTATATAAATTCTTAATTTCTGAAAAATACACATTCCAATCTCGTAAACTCTGAATTTTGTTTACAAAATAAATAAATAAATATTAATTCTTACTTAAATCATCGTTTTCTTAAATCGGAGAGGATTGAGGCTCGATGTTTTTTAATATTGGATCCTGCTAAATCGATTTAACACCAGCTTGCCTTGTTTTCCCTTAATCGGCAAGCATGGAGGCTTGCGATGTTTGCTTAAATCGGATCGTCCTAAATCGATTTAACACCAGCTTGCCTTGTTTTTCTTAAATCGGTAAGCATTGAGGCTTGTGATGTTTGCTTAAATCGGATCCTCCTAAATCGATTTAACACTAGCTTGCCATGTAAGTGGTAGATACATCAAAGTAGATAAATCGTTTTTCCGATGTTAGTTCTGAATCAGTATTTTGTTTTAAATCGATTTAAAGCCAATGGCTAAATCGCGATTTAAGACAATGGCTAAATCGCGATTTAAGAAAATGGCTAAATCGCGATTTAAGACATTGGCTAAATCGCGATTTGACATTAGCTAAATTGTGATTTTCGATTTTAGCTTAAATCGATTTAAGACCAATGGCTAAATCAGGTTTCTGATGTAAGCTTTAAATCGATTTAAGGCCCAGGCCTACTTGTGTACAAAATCCATTTTGAAAGCTTTTTTTTTAACTATCATATTCCTTGTATGCAAGCGGGTCTTTCCGAATTACGAGTACATATAAATATTTTCGATCCCCTTTCAGTTCCTTTGAATCTAACTTGAGCTCCCATAAGCTGCGGAGTGGAACGAAGAAAACGAACAAATTAGCAATTCTAAAGCTTTTGAATGTTTTGCAAAAGGTTTGGCATGGCTGGAGCAGAAAGACTGTGATACACCTGGTGAACTAATAATGTTTAAAACCTCCGTGATAGAGCTTCAAAGCAAAGGCAATCGAAACTGCGACAAACAAAACATTTTTTCAAACCCTTGTGATACATGTAAAAGGTACTTAATTTCAAAATTAAAATTCAGGTAATTTATTCTTGTTTCTATTTTGCTATTGCTTTATTTTAATTAAGCACTTGTAATCATAATAAGAAATATTGCATATATTTCTCCTTAATCTTAAAATGGAAGCATTCTCGATTATCTGAAAGAGGGTCGAACCCAATTACTTCAGATAATCAAGGTTCTACTGTATTTATACTGTTTCACTGATCCAAATTCTGTCATTTTCAATGACATCATCACATTTAATACAAATAAAATTAATATGAAACAAATCTCGCAGAAATATCTTCATTATTAATAAAGTTGTGAATAAAAATTCAGTTTCAGCTTGTTTTGCACACAGTATATTTGATTGGATGTATTGTAATTTCAAAAATTTTTAGGGGGGCTGAGCCTCCCCTGGCACCTACCTCCCTAGCTCAGTGTTGAATTCAGACACTTTTCTCCATAAGGGATTTGTGTGGCTCCGGGCAGGGACATAGTAGAGTTCCGGGGGAGGGGGGGGGGGGGGATTGTGCTTTTTACCATCGAAAACACAAAATTTGAAATCTTCCTTGAAATGTCCCCCCCCCCCCCCCCTGAAATCAACGCTGCCCTAGCTACAGCCCTGCTGTTGGCCGAATATTCGGTCAAAATCACTATTTGGTGCATCCCTAATAAATATGAATGTTACAGCATGATAAAAATCAGATGCATTACGTATCAACATTTGAATAAGGTGTGGTTTTGAGGGTCATAATCGGTGAAAATTGAAAATATACAAATTTTTCTGGAATTGCTTTCTTCTGGGTAACTGCAATAGGTAGCTTTATAATTTTTCTAATGGAAGCTACTTAAAACCAGAGTGAAATACTTCCTAAAAATAGTAGTACTTTATAAAATATTTCAGTGAAGTATTTTTTTTTAATTTTGTTTTGTTTCTATACACCACTTATAATAATAAAAATATTTTAAAATATCTAATGGGTATTTATTTAGTTTCAAAAGAATTCAAGCTAATAATACAAAATTCAGGCAAAAATTTCATCTTTATAATACAACATGTTAGAATGATGTACATCAATATTTAAATGTTTTCATACTAAACCATTAATATGTGAATAAAATTCCTTATTTTCAGCTGATTACATCATGTGTTGACTCAGCTAAAAACCTCTAAAAAAAAAATGGCTGGAATAATAAAAAGTCCCACATAAAAAAAAAAACCCAATAAAATATAGAACATTATATTTTTAAAAATATTCATTCTCAAGGAACATAATTCAATTATGGAAATTTAATGTGTACTTCAATAATCAGATTTTAATGTTCAGTGTCATACAAAAAAGAAAAAAAAAAAAAAAAAAAAAACACTTTCAAAAATAAAACTTGTCCACATTTCATATACACATACAAATACCATTCACTGGTAGCAACTTTTTTGCTGGCACTGTTCAAATATTAAACCAAACCTTAGAGTGAATCCTATTGTAGAAAATAAATTGTAAATATTTAAAAAGTTAAATGTAAGCCTTTCCGGCAATTAATAGTGACTCATAAAAACATTAGGAGGGAAGAAATGTAGTCTTCCATAATAAAATTTTGTGCTCATTTCAACATGTATGAATTCCAGCATGACAAAATATAAGATATTATGGGGAAAAAAAAGATAAATTAAGCTGTTTGTTAAATAATACAGTCAGACTGCTGTAATAAGATAGTCACGAGTTTATTGTAATTCATATGATGAGGACTTAAGGCAAAAAAAAAAAAAAAAAAAAAACTTAATTATTTTTCGCATAAATAATTGTCCATTCTCGGGCAATTTCAATAGCGTCCTGTTCATTGTACTTCCACTGTTCAGCAACATCGTTGGCCAATGGATCGTCAGGATTAGGAGCACTAAGTAATGCTTGAATAGAAAGAAGCACAGTTCTAATTTGTAAAGCAGGACTCCAGTTATCTTTTAAGATATCCAAACATATGCGGCCCAGTTTATCAATATTAGGATGGTAAATCTTCGTGATGAAACGGACTTTCGGTGGCATCATTGGATATTCCTCTGGCAGAAAAAGTTCCAGCTTAAAAATACCTCCTTCGAAAGGTGATCCTTCTGGCCCAGCCACGAGCACATGGAAATACCTAGCATTATTTTCATCAGGAACTGCACTGATACCAGGTACAGGATCCGATAAAAGACGTTGAGTTTCTTTCATTATACGACTCGTTATACTAGACATTTTGATTAGAATCTTTCTAAATAGACAATTTTAAAAGATAATCAGCATCACACGAATGAAACTATTTTAGAGTTAAAATAATTATCTTTTTTTAAAAAAGAATAATATCGTATGCAAATTTAGAATACCAAACAATATGATTTTCTAAATGACAACTGCATAGAATTTTCATAAAATTTCTCGATCAGACTTCCAAACAGCTCTAGTCGAAATAAAAATAAACAATATCAAGAAACCATTGAGCTACAGCGTCAGTGGGTGCGTTCACGAATCTGTGGTTCACCTAGCTTCACCTAAAACCTAAAACAGATCATGTGATGCTTTTTGTATCCAAATTTTTTTAGTCCATTTATCTAAAAATCCAATTTTTTAAGGGAATAAAGATATGTAGTCGATGGCTTCACCTCAGAAGTCTGAGAAACAAAACTAAAATTAAAACTAATACAAAACAGAACTAAACTATTTCCTATTTTCATGCTCAATTGCTACACTCCATATGTATAACCTCCGTGTACGCGAGAGCCCTGATTGAGGTATTATACAACAGAGTTCTGCCCTTAGCTAATGATGTTTTCTTCAACTCGGTGCTCCCATTTTCATGTTAGTAACCATGGAAACTGGAAACAAAGGAATCCTGTTAAGTTTGAAAAATGGTCAGCATGTTGGAATGGAATAAATGTTTTATTCGAAACGAGAAAAAAAAAAGGTTATACTTATTTAAAGACTTGACTTTCAAAACAGTTTTTATTGCGTTTTAAAATGGAAGAGCCAGATTTGGGAGTCATCAGTAAGAGCATTTTTGAAATTTTATTATTCAAAACATAAATAGGGTTTGAATCTTTCAATTTTTTTAGTCATTATTTCCTTGGTTTTTTACTTTCTTCTATCTTTACAAGAAGAAAGTATTGGATTCATGAAAATTTTCGAATTCCGGTTTTCGACGGATTTACACGTTTTAGGGGTCGGAGAACGTGAAAAACATGTTTTTACAAAATGTCTGTCTGTGAGTCAGTCTGACTGTGTGTGACAGAAATTTTGTGGACGCTCTATCTCGAGAACTAATGAACGGAATTTAATAAAACTTTATATTCAGCTAGTCCCTGATATAAACTGGTGCTGATTACTTTTTGGTGTAAATTGCCCAACAGGTGGCGCTACTATGCTGCATTTTTCGCGATTTTTAAAATATCTATATCTCAAGAACTAATGCACGGATTTTTATAAAACTTCTGATTCCGTTAGTCCTTGATATAATTTGGTGCTGATTAATTTTTAGTGTAAATCGCCCAACAGGTGCCGCTGCTATGCGGTATTATTCATGATTATCGCAATAGCTCTATCTCAAGAACTAATGCACAAATTTTCACCAAACTTCAGATTCATTTAGTCCCTAATATAAATTAGTGCTGTTTAGTTTTAGTGAAAATCTCCCATCAGGTGGTGCTGCTAGGCTGCATTTATCATGTTCTTCACCAAAACTGTACCTCAAGGACTAATGCATTAATTTTTATCAAACTTCAGATTCAGTTAATCCCTGATAGAAATTAGTCCTGATTAGTTTTTGGGGAACAGATGTTATATATTCCTGCAGTCGTCATCTTGGATTTTTTCTTGGCGTGAAAACCCCTTTTGCGCCAAGTAGTAAATGTCGCCAAGCAGCTATTTATGCCCATGTTTAGCTTCAGGGGGTTGCCAGAACACGTCACGTTGCCTAATCGATAAACGCCATAAAAAAAATCGCCAAGAAATCCAAGATGGCGACCGCAGGAATATATAACAACTAATCCATTTTTGGAGTAAATTGACCAACAGGTGGCGCTGCTATATAGATTTTTTTTACGTTTTCTGCAATAGTTCTACCTCAAAAACTAATGCAAGGATTTTCATCCAACTTCAGATATAGCTTCAACTTGACATAAGTTTTTGCTGATTAGATTTTGGGAACAAATGTTATATATTCCCGTTGCCGTCATCTTGGATTTTTTCTTGCGCGAAAACCCTTTTCCACCAAGTAGCAAATGTGATGTTCGCCAAGCAGCGATTTTTGCCAGAACATGTCACTCATCAGGGTTGCTTTATCGATGAACGCCAACAAAAAATTACCAAGACATCCAAAATGGCAACCGCGGGAATATATAACATCTTAGCGAGATTTTGGTGTAAATCACCTAACCGGTAATGCTGCATTTTTCAGGAAGTTTTAACATGTATGAAATAGAAGAAAGTTTTGGGATTGCCACATCCAACTAGTTGAGATATTGGGAAGAGTCCCATAACCTGTGCCGGAAGATTTGGCGATTTTTTTGGCACGCTTTGTTTGGCGATAAATGTTTGGATCTGGTTTAAGTTTATTCGTCAGATTTCTGATCGTTGGAACGGCTTTAGGGTTGCTTTTTTTCGGAAATGCCTTTTTAAAACCGGACAACTGGTTGACGTGAGATCTTGAAGCTTATTGGTTTACTAGTATCACGGAACTGTTAGTCAGCAAATTTTGAATTCGGTTAGATAAGAATTTGCTCTGACACTCGCATTCGGATTACTCTCTGTGCTGGTCGATGTAAGTAAAGTCTCGTTAATTTTTCCAAGATTGCAGAAAAACATCATTTTTAAATCTTTATATTATTTATAAATAAATGATTTTACACCATTTTTAAAAAGAGAAAATGATGTAAAAACATGGATTTATAAATTACATAAAGATTTAAAAACGAAGTTTTTGCGCCACTTTGAAAATTTCTTCCGATGCAATTGCTCCAATTTTAGCAGCATTCTAAATAAATCTAAACATGTGCTTTTTCAGATGAATAGTTGGTACCCTGTTTCAGACCCTAAATGGGATCATTTTATAAACATTAAATTCTTACTGTTTTGTTTATTTTTTTGTGTGTAAGCATTTTTAAATTATTTTTATACGTTTTTTCTATGTTCCACCTTTTCTATTATTTCTTTAAATTATTTTTATACATTTTTTCTATTTTTATACATCTTTTTTATACTTTTTTTCTTTTTGGTAGTTGTGAGCGGGATTTTACCTGCATTAAAAATAATAGTTTTTGAAATATTGCTGAAATTTATAAAAAGTTTCTGGCCAGTTTTTTTCTCTTTTTTTATTGTTGAAAATGTTTTAAGAACGGTATTAATCTCAAAAAGGACATTTATTTAGAATGCTGCTAAAATTTGTGTAATTGTATCGGGAAAAAATTTCCAAGATGGGCACAAAAACTTCGTTTTTAAATCTTTGTGTAATTTATAAATCCATGTTTTTATATCATTTTCTATCTTTAAAAATGGTGCAAAATCATTGATTTATAATTAATATAAAGATTTAAAAATGATGTTTTTCTGCAATCTTGGAAAAATTTTCATGTTGCCAAAACGGCATTTTGGCGAGATTTTTTTTCGCCAAAAATCTTCCGGCACAGGATATGGAACTCATCCCGAGATATTTCAATGGTTGCTTTAAAATTCGTATCATTAAAAACTTAATAAAATATTTGGGCACAGATGTCATATATGCCCCATATTGGCGCAATTTTTTTCTGACGCCATGTCATATACGCAACGGCTATTTAACTGCCGCCAAAATGACATTATTTTGCTTGATAAGGTAACCCGGATGTTGTTGTTTATGCTGTTGATATTTTCGCCAAATATGATATCTGGCCAATATTTGCTCTAGTATTACTTTTAATTTCTAAAAGGTGCAAGATGAAAACTTTAAAAACAGTAAAAATAGTTTTATTAGGCTGTTTGTATATTTTGCCCATTTTCAAAACAAATAAATGAGAACATTCTAAAATTGCACGATCTGTGATGTAATGATCTGCTTCATTCAATTTTTCACACACTCTTTCAAATCATGCACATTATTTGTTATTTTACCTTGGATGTTTATTTCCATATTCATATCGTAATCATGGAGTAACTCGAGCATAATTTTGGTAAGTTAAATGGGAACAGATGTCATATTCGCCCCATATTGGCGCGATTTTTTTCTGTCGCCAATATCATATAGGCAACAGGTACTTAACTTGCGTCAAAGTGTCGTTATTTTGTTTGATGTGGTAACCCGGATTATGTTGTTTATGCTGTTGATGTTTTCGCCAAATTGGCAACCGAAAAAAATCGCGCCAATATGGGGCGAATATGACATCTGTACCGTTAAATGATGCTGTATCATTAAATATTGAACTTTTATGTTTTACAATCTCTATGGTTAGTTTTATAATGGATGGATAGCAGTTTAGATTAGAGGGAAAAATTAGTATCTTACTTTCATTGTAATGTATTTGGATGGTTTGTTCTTGATATAATCTTGCCAAGGCTGTGGTTTTTTTTTTTTTTTAATTAGGTAGATTTCGTATGAAATACTACCTATTGGCATTGTTCCTATGTTGGAATTGTATGGATAAAATTGGTATGAAACATATAGTAATGGATTATTTTCAATGATTGCATTAAAAATGATTTATTTTTCTTTCATTTCAGGTTCGATTCAGTCGGGTTCCAAATTGAAGTATTTCGACTTCGGAACAGGTGCGGCTTGAAATATGTGGGGTTGCGAGCGTCGAAATTTTTTTTCTCAGGTTGCAAGTCAAGAAATTTTATTGGATTCGGGTGGGGTTGATGGTAGACTTGTCTTCAAATGAAATGTTTGGGTTCGGTTCGTGTGCAACCCGACCTGCTCAGAACGCTACTTAGCCTCCTGTTTAAGATAAATATTAAACGTATAAACATAAAAAGAGAAACATAATTAAAAAATTGTTTCCCACAGGGTGTTGAGGGCGCAAATTTCTCATTCTTGGTTTTCTAAGTGTTTAATTTTTTTTGCGTCATTTACGACGAGTAAATTTTACTATAATTTTTAATTCATCAGAGATAGTCCTGAAAATTTATTTGGAGTCAAGCCGATCCGAACACGAGAAAAAAAAAAATAAGCTAGATCTGCAACCCGACTTGAATGCACCAAAATAATTTTCGGCGATCAGCAACCCGAATCGAACCCGAAATGAAAGGAAAGTAAATTATGTTTTAATGCAATTGTGAAAATTAATCTATAATTATACCTCCACTGCCAATCTTTTGTTTTTGTTTTTTTTTGTTATATAGAAAAGAGTACAAATATTTAATATTCAAATATTCATAAAATTCATTCTTTAAACATTCAAATATATTAAAACTTCTGAATAGTAGAGATGGTGGGATCATTAAATAGATTCCTACGTCAGATCAGGTTGTCCATAAATTTCTGTTTCTGGCCTTAATGATATTAATTTTTGTTTTTCCGAATTGGGTTAGCCTAGAATAATTCTTGCAGGGTCTAGTTTTTTTTTTTTTTTTTTTTTTTTTTTTTCAAATCGGATTGTTTGGATGCTCACAAAATGTTTCAGCAAAACTATGTTTCAGATGAAAATAAATACATTTTTAAACTTGAAGATATATTCAAATTACTGCATTAGAAATAAAATGTATAAGAAATGTGATCATAGATTATTCTTTCTTTACGGTACAGTTAAGAACCATTTTTTCTTCTCTTGGAATACGAAAAATGGGATCAACAATTCGTTTTTACACACACAAAACACATATATAGTGTTTGTGATAGTCTTTGGACATACACGTTATATGTATGTAGATTGGAAGGGGCCCATATTCAGCGATATAAGTGTATAAATATATTAAGAATTGAAAAAGTATTCGCTGAATAGATGTGTACTTTTCGGTTATATCCATCATGAAGATCTTATTGTTTATTGATTTTTAATATTAAAAAAAATATTTTCAGCATTCTTTTGAAATGTTGGGTCAAACCGAACCTGACCCGCAGTAGTCTAAACCAATGTCTAAACAATGAAGGTTGCCGAACCCGCAGCAAAAAAGTAGAATTCAACCCGACCTGCAATGAAAAAGTATATTACACACCCGACTCGCAGTTGTGTTTGGATAAAAGCGGATAACCCGAGCCGATGCAGGGCTCTACTAAATTACAGGAAGGGCCCCCACCAGTGGCCGAGAGGTTTTGCTCTCGAAGCTGGTAGACGAGAGGTTCTGGATTCGAAACCAGTTGCGCTCGTTGGCCTAATCGTTCGGAGTTTTCGTGGTTTTCTTTAAACCGTGGATTTTCATGCGTAAATACGGTTTTGGTTCCCTTAGAAAGACCCCCACGGAGGGCACTCTCCCCTTTGGGCATATATCCCTCGTGTTGATAATTGGCCGTCATAAACACAACCAACCAACCACAGGAAGGAGTGGGGAGTTGATGGGACAGAAACGAATCTTCCTAAATCAAAATCACATCTATATTAATCCAGTAATCGAAAAATAACAATAATATTTTTTTAATAATCTAGTCTGTGTTCTGTTTGTTTTAACTTTATTAAACTTTGAATTTTTAATCTTAACAGAAAAAGTCTATTTACTAGATTCTTTTGTTTAAATATAAATAAATTATTTTTTGTTAAGTTATTTTTTCAAGCGTCTACACAATTTCATGTTTTATCAATTTCATTGTTTACTATTCATGGTTTATCTGGTGTGTGTTATTTAATATGAAAAACTCTACAAAGAAGAATATTAAACTGTTCAAACTAAAATTAGGGTCATTCCATGTGAAATCAACCAATTTAAAGAAAAAGTGTTGCACCATAGTCATAGATTATTTTTAAATTTTTATCATAGAAAGACACAGTAATGAAACCCTCAAACCTGAAATTTAAAAATAATTTTCGCAATATTGGCTGAGATATAGCCATTTGAAAATTGGTGATTTTTACCAAATGGCGGCCATCTTGGAATCTTATCAATGTCTGTAAATGGCCATAACTTGACAACTAATGGCTCAAATTCTATGTTTCTGATACCAATTTGAAGCTATTTGTACAAAGAATGCATATTTCACATCAAAATAATAGTAAATTTTCATTTCTTTACTTTTTATTATGTGCAAACTGAAAATATCACCCAAAAAAAGATCTGACTATAATGGTCCATAAAAAAAATGAATCATCATGAATTTTTTTGAAACTTGGTAGAAACATTACTCCATCTGTGTGCTTTAAATAAAAAAAAATTGGAGAGGTAAAATTTGTTGGGTACTTTTCGGTTAGCCAGGCGCCAGTGTTATATATGCATATATATTTACATACTTATATGTATATATGCATATGTATATATATATATATATGTATACGTGTGTAGTGTATATATACAACAAATGTATATATATATAATAGTATGTAAATATATGTGCATATATAACACTGGCGCCCGGCTAACCGAAAAGTACCATTTGTTGTTTTAAAATAAATGTTTTTTTTACACATAGGGTGTGTCTTAACCAAATAGTGATCATTTTAGAATCTGTAAGTATTCCTAATTTCAGAAATAATGGTTAAAATAAAATTTTCTAACATCTGAATTAATGTACTGTGTGTATATTATATAATTAAATAAAGAAATATCAATTTGTAGTTATTTATACTAAATATTCATACATTGTATTAAAATACTAGTAAATTTTCATTTCTACAGTACTTTTTATTTCATTTAAAACATGAGAATAAAATTCTCAAAAAATGTTTACACAAATATTAAATCCCTTAATATAATTGACTACATAAAAAAAAAAGCCATATAATATTTTCCCCTGAAATGTTGGAGAAATACTAGCTGTAAATTACAGTTGAATTTATTCAATTGTGTAATTTAAATAAAATAAAATAAAAAAATATATAAATGAGTTAATTGAGTTAACATTTGATGTGTTTAGTTCACACTGAGTTCAAATTTATATGAACAAAAATCTAGATACAGTGAGACAAAAAAAAAAATTAATATAATACAAATCCAGGGCAAAACATTGAATGTGATGAGAAATAAGCCTAAGTTTAAACTTACACATGAAACAAATCTAGACAAAATAAGAACAAAATATTTACTTACATGCATATAACTTTATAATATAATACCTAGTTTTTTTCTTCAGATTTAAACTACCAAGGTTTTTTATCAATTTTATAAGTTCAGTTATACTAAATACACTGAAATAAAAATTGCATAAACTGACATAATTACATCTGAACATTTAATGCAATCTGAATGATTTAAATAAATATATATATATATATGCAGTAGAAGTTTTCTACTGTAAAGCATCACACACTAATATTAAACTTTATAAGTAGAAAATCTGTAAAGTGAGGAGTAAAAATTTACCCATATAAATTTAATTTTTTAAGTGGGAAAAGGTTTTAAATAGGTTCTATGCATAGGGGAGAGTGGGGAGGAATGGGACACTTTTTACAAAAGTGAGAAAATCATTTTTGTTCAACACAAAAATAAAAATTTCAATTTTTAGAATACAAAATGGAACACTTTCTAATGTCCTTGAACAATATAGAAACATAATTTTCAGAAACAATTTTATAATTAAAGAAATTGTAAATTTCAAAATGTGTCCCATATCCCCCCCCCCCCCCCCACACACACACACACTAACAGGGAGGTATGGAACAACTATAAAATTATTAGATTGTATATTATACATTATATTAAAATTATAATGTATTATAAGAAGCAAATAGTCTAGTATCAGCTATATTTACAATATAACAAAGATTGTAGGTTCATAATGTCTGTGCTACAATATCAAATTCCAGTATCTTCATCACTGGAAGGATAATTCAGGATTGTTAATCAGAAATGATATTAAGAAATCATCTGTTCATTTTATTTATATTTTGAAGTAAATGAATATATTTTCAATGTTATAATTAATATGCTAATCCTTTAAAAATATTTGCATATTAGCAATTTATGCTCATCTTATTAAAAAGTAAGAATTAGACTTAGTCCCATTCACCCATTTGCTGGCATGTCCCATTTTTCTCTCTACCTTCTTTTATATTAAACTTCTTGTATAAACAGAAATACTGCTTTTAGGCATAGTTTAAATTATGGATTATATACAGTATAACGTTCCATAAATAGAGAAACTCTTAAATTAGGAATACTTTCAGATTCTAAAATGATCATTATTTGGTTAATGACACCCTATGTGTAAAAAAGCATTAATTTTAAAACAACAAATTTTACCTCTCCAACTTTTTTTTTAATTTGAAGCACACAGATGGAGCAATGTTTCTACCAAGTTTTAGAAAAATTCATAATGATTAATTTTTTTATGGGCCATTATAGTCAGCCCTTTTTTGGGGTGATATTTTCAGTTTGCACATAATAAAAAGTAAAGAAACAAAAATTTACTATTGTTTTGATGTGAAATATATATTCTTTGTACAAATAGCTTCAAATTGGTACCAGAAACGTAGAATTTAAGCCATTATTTGTCAAGTTATAGCCATTTATAGACATTGATAAGATTCCAAGATGGCCGCCATTAGGTAAAAATGACCAATTTTCAAATGGCTATATCTCAGCCAATATTGCAAAAAGTAATTTTAAATTTCAGATTTGTGGGTTTCACTACTATGTCTGTCTATGATAAAAATTTTAAAAAAATCTGTGACTATGGTGCAACACCCATTGGTTGAATTCATGTGGAATGACCCATTAGGTAAAGTCTTCAGGTAAAAAAATTCTTTTAATTTCGTTTAAAATACCATTGATATAAAATCTCATAGGTTTTTGCAAAAGGATGTCTTAAAATTGAGGAAAATATATTTATCTCAATTTATTTAACTGTAAGGGTCATTTTTGTTTTAAGGAGCATTTTGTGTTTTACTTTCTGTCATGGTTAAATTTTGACAGATAATTTCTTTATATATTTATATATATACGTTTCTTAATCCCCAAATTTCACAATGTCACAACAAAACGGAGGAGACAGCTTTTCTATTATAGAAATCTTCATGTTATTGGCTTTCAAACTACAAAACAGAACATTACATGTTATTTCATTGTGGGAAGGGACGGAAAAATGTTTACATTCATTCTCATTATTTTCGGTGAATTCTTCCCAAAACTCAGGCGGCGAGGTACATGATCTTGGGGGCCTTTGATTGTTCGTAACTTTATCTGTTTTCTTCGATACATGGGTATTATAAAACTTAGAAAGAACCCTGGCACCGTGACGATTTTCGAACTGCGGGAGGTCATAGACAGCTTTTGTGATGGAACTATCCCTCCAATTCTGTTTACCTCTTATTTAAACAATAAAAGCAAAGAGATTCAGAATTGGCTTATACTCTCATGGATTTTACAGTAACAAGACTATCTTTAAAATAAATCACTCAAATCGATATATGGAATTTGATTTAAAAAGCTGCATTAATTTTAACTAATATAAAAGAAAGAAAAGAAAAAGAAAATATAGCGTCTTTTCAAAGAATCTTTTCTTTTTCCTTTCGTTTTTTTTCTTTTCTTTCTTTTCTATTCATTTTCACAATTTCTAACACAGTGATTTAAGAAATTAAAGGTATAAATTGAAAGATAAATAAAAGTGAGTGAATTACTGCCTCAAATGTCTCTCAGTCATAAAAATAACAAAATAGAAATAAATGCATTTTATGAAGAATTCAGTTGAGATTTATTTTTATCCCATTTAATTATAGAAAGCAATGCCCCGAAATCTGGCCCATAGATTGTAACATATTACCAATTGTGTAAAATTTATAAACCTCAGAACATCTCATTTATTTTAAATTAATAAAAGCTGTAAAAAAACTTGAAACATGCTAAAGTTTTTCCTGATATATATATGTATATGCGTATTTCAGTAATAAAATTTCGATTGTTTGTAAGCAAAAAAAGAAAAAAGAGAAATCATTTAAGAAAATTACCCAGAAAAAAAAAAGAGTTAAAGATATTAATTTTCTGGGGAAATATTTTTTTTTTTAATGCATTCCATGTCAATAGATTTAACATTAATGAAGAGAATTTAAGATCTCACTCACAAATACCCTTAAACAAATAAGCATAAGAGTTATAATAGTTTTTTTATAAACACTTTTTTATAAGGATTTAATGCTCATCTTGAAAGTTAAGCTTTATCTTTTGACAGCAATTCATGTTCTTTCTTAAAAATTTCGGTTATAATACATTAATTTGGCGTGGGCACCAAACTCAATTATGAAAAATTCACGCTTATTTTACGTGCTTGGAGGAAAGCGCAAGCAAGTGAATTTATTGAAAAATATATAATTTTTCTTGTGATTTTTAAGGCTGTTTTCCAAAGAGTTACTTTCTGTGACATGTCTTAATTCCTTTTTTTTTTCGTAAATGCATGAAATTGGCTAGTGTTCTTGCTCAGAAATTATGTAAGGGAATGACATTTTTCATTTTTTGGTAAAGCCAGAATATCTTCCAGAAAATACTGTCAAAGTGGGAGTTTTGAATCGTATTCCCGACACAGCAACGAATGAAAGGGAAAGAACTTGTCGTCACGTGATAAGAATCACTTATAACCCATTTATGAAAAAAATGAAAAATGCTATTCGATTCGAAATCGCTTCAGTAGTCAAACTTGCCAATTTTATGCTTTTACTTTTAAAAATTAGTAACAGAATGTGTCAGAAAGTTTCGTGCTGTTGAAATGGGAATTTGGGAATGAGATAAAATAGAACAATAAGAAATAAACAAAATAAACATTATTTAAACTATCTTTTTAGGATCTCTAAATTGATTTCTCAATGTGAAATCGTAAATTAAATAATGGTAAACTGTGATTATTAATAAAAGGGTAATAATAATATTATTAAATCACACACTTCATTTTTTTATTTATAATAATTTTTGTTACTTTTAAACCTTTAAAATGTTTCATTGTTGCAAATTGACAGTCATTCGGTATAATTCGACTTTTATTGGCGCAAAACTAAATTTATTATTGTTTCAACTCATATAGAGTAGATCCGTAGACAATTTTTCTTTTGCCCAGGTAAAAAAGTTCAAAGTTTGGCCAAAACTGCTCCGAGCACAACTCGACCCGTTCCAAAAAAATATTGATCAAGCACGGTATAAAAACTAAAACTTCGGTCCAGCCTGCACAAAATATTAATTGGCTCGGCTAGGCCCACATCCAGGGCCCGCTTAACACTTAGGAATAGGAGAAGCCTGACGTCACACAGGAACCCCCCCCCTCCCCATTACTCTACAAATTGCTTTTTTATTTACTAAATCTCTTTTTCGTATGATTAAATAATTTGAAATTTTACCATCAAAGTTTAGAGTAAATAAAATTTTTAATATTAAACTAAAACTACCTATGTAAAAGTATTTTATTATATGTTTAATTGTAAATAATCAATTTATTTTGTAAATGGCAAATATAGAACTATAGTTGAGAATATGTGAACGTCAAAATATTTTTTGTGATTTACAAATTGCCATATAGTAAGGGAAAAAAAAAAGTTTCGCTAGGAAAAAAAATGTATTTTTTACAGTGACTGAGTTTCTTTTTTCTAAAAATTAGTTTTGAAAAGTAAAATTGGGGGCCCTTTTGTATTTCAGTGGGTAAGCACGGGCTTAACGGGCCTATTCCGTAAATAGGCCGTGCCCACGCCTATAAGGTTAAAATTGTTTTGTTCGAGAAGTCCTAACTAAAAATACTTATTTTATATTTTTACATCATGTTCATATTCTTCATTTTAAATAAAGTTTTCTGAGCTGTGGTATTTGTTTTTTTAATGCATCTGATTGTATGTGAATATCACAGTTACCATTAATATCGTTAATCCACATTCTGTGGCCTGGAGATTTAAAATTTTTAAAAAGTCTATACAATAAAATGTTCTAAGACGGAATTGCATAGAAAAGAAGAAAAATACGTTATGTGCTGATTCCCCTATGAGCAAGTTCATTGTCTGTTATAAATGCATTACATTCTTTTCACAAGTACTGTTATTCTCATTTTAAATAGATCAACATTTTTGTTTTATTTCGTTAAACACGGGATTCCATCACAGGCAGTATTTTTTTTCTCAGTTTTACCGTATTTTAATTTTATTGCCTAGAATTGCATCTACCCCACCTTAAAAAATAATAAAAATAAATCTATCAATTTTAATTGTGGAATAATTGCGATTTAAAAATACGTGCATTTAAAAAAAAAAAAAAATGGGCCAGGCCAAATTTTAGTGTTATTTTTACTGGACAGGCCAGAGCCATCCTGGTCCAATGATTTTCATACGAGCTGGGTTGGAACTGGGACTGAAAATTTCTGCCTGTTCAGACCTCAGGATGAATTCAGTACAGCTTCGACTTGGGCTGGAAAATAAACCCAGTCCCGACCATCTCGGTCTGAAGCTCTAGAAAAAAAGTAAATCCTCAAACCCAGCTCGGACACAGTGTCGGGAAAGAAAATTGGGCCGGGCCCATGAAGACACTTACATCGAATAGCCAAAAGATTATTTCATAAAATTTTGTAAATTTGGACAATAAAATTCTAATTTAAAAAAAAAAAAAAAAAAAAAAAAAAACGAGTTTTTAGTGAACTTTGCTCACTTTCATAGATGAGTTTGAGTTGAGCGAGTTCGTTTGAAAAATTTTGAATTTGAACGTGAACTTGATTCATTTTTGAGAAGATGAGTTTGAGTTTGAATTAGTTCGTTTTTTTTGTGAGCATGCCCAACACTGGTTAGGATAAACTAGTTTGGCCTAGGAAAAACTAGTTTATCTGATGCACGTTAGGACAAACTAGTTTGGCCTAAAATCGCGTTTGGCCGGTAACATATATATATATAATGTATGTTTATATATGTAAATATAGATGTATATATAACATTGGTACCCGGCTAATTGAAAAGTACCAAATATTGAATTGAAAAGTATATGCTATTTGGTACTTTATTTTCTGCATAATTTGATTTTTGGAGTCTTATGTGTACTGAAAGCGAGTGAAACCATGACAAAACACTGGCTTTTATTAATTTCATCGAAATTTTCACGCATTTTATTTTATTAAAAGTATTTCTATTCATCTGTATGTTTCAAAATTTTTGTAGGTGATGTAAATCTGGTCTATTGAGAAGCTCCAAAAAGATTGTGTTAAAATACAGACGTTAGTTTAGTTCTTTTGGAACCGAAAAAATATTGTCTCGGTAAGGCATGAAGTGACCTGTTAGTCCAGGCAATAGAGACCGTATAGGGACTCTACCTAGCAAAATTAATAGTAGTACTGGAAATCGACTTTCTAGATGTTTTTTGGGTCGCTGAATCCGAATTTGTAACTTCCCACCAAAATTTCCCCCGGCAACCCCCAAATTTTGGTAAAAAGCTCCCCAAAAAAGGTTTTTATTAAAAAATTCCATTGTTTTATTGTTTTAGGGAAAAAGTATCTAGAAATTCAGAAAGTAGACAAAATTTGTAACAAATTAGATATATGACATTATGACTTAGGATGAAGGGGAAGGGGGGATCTGCCTCGGAACATGCGGCGCAGTGCTGCGTGGACTAAGTTGCGCAATTCCACTTAACCACTCACACATTTACATTAGCCCTCCCATCTTCCCTCCAAACTTGTAACAGAGGTCAGGTAAGAATAAATAAAACTCATAATTAATCACTATCAAGTCAGCTGAAAGTAACTTTATTTGCTTGCCTACTTGACAAGACAAACTAAACTGAACAAAACACAGCATAGTAAAAACATAAGAACCATAATGCTTAACATCTTTCAAATACCAACTACCCAGAGCAGTACAACCATCAAACCCAACAGTCAACCACAGACCACTTCCAAAAACATACTCCAGCCATCCAGTGCAACAACCCTGCCATCTGGAGGACAAACTATCCTGCCATCTGGTGGGAAAAGATATCCTGCCATCTAGTGGACAAAAACAACAAAAAATTTAACCAAAACATATATTTCCCTAACAAAGCTCCCCCATTTTGGTTAAATTGTCTAAAGACAAGAATTTACAAAGAGAAATTAACTTAGAATTGAATCCCGAAATTTCAAAAATGTACTCTTGGGTAATGGCTTTGTAAAGATGTCAGCAACATTAGAATATGAATCTACTCGTAATACAGTCACATGACCTTTCAAAATGTGATCTTTTACAAAATGATATTTAACATCGATATGTTTATTTGCACTATTTTCAATATTGTTCTTTGAATAGTCAATAGCACTTTTTGAGTCACAATATATTACAGGAGTTGGCAAGCTGGCAAAGTCACATTCTCTCAGAATTCTGTCTAACCATATCATCTCACTACACAATTCAGCCATAGCAATATACTCTGCCTCCATGGCAGATTTAGCAACACAACCTTGTTTCTTTGATTTCCATGATACTGGTACACCATTCAAGTAAATAATAAAATCAGTTACACTCTTTCTAGTATCTTTACAATTTGCAAGGTCACTATCGGAATATCCTATCAATCCATTTAAAGTCTCATCATTTTCATATTCGACGACTAAGCCCTTTGTAACAGCCACATATTTCAAAACTTGTAATAAAGCTTTCCAGTGTTTAATACCAGGATTTTGATTAAACTGAGACAATTTACACAATGAATAACTTATGTCTGGTCTAGACCGTGTTGCAATAAACATCAAAGAACCAAGCAAGTTTTTAAAAGGAATTCTTTCCATAACACTTTTGTCCTTTTCAGTTGTTGGACAATCTTTATCTCCTATTTCATAACCAGGGGATAATGGTATGGAAGGTTTGACCAGCAAATTTGGTTTAAAAAGATTTACTACTCTATCAATATAATTTTGTTGAATGCATTCTAATACCATTATCATTCATATCAAATTGTACTCCTAACACCATATTTAATTGACCTAGTTCTTTAACTTCAAACAATGATCCAATTAACGCTTTTACTTTATCTAATACTAATTGGGTCTTGGCAAATATAAACAAATCATCAACATACACTAAAATTATGGCATCATTTCCATAATTATACACACAGTTAGTACTTTTAAACTTAGAAAAACCTACACTTACAAATTTTTCATCCATTTCTAAGAACCACATGCGTCCTGACTGGTGAAGTCCATATACTGCACGTAATAATTTATAAACATGATTTTTCTTCTCTTTATCAATGAAACCAACAGGTTGTCGTACATAAATTTCTTCTTTTAATTTACCATAGAGATAAGCACTATTAACATCAAGTTGAAAAACTAACCATTTATGAATAGCAACTAAATACATAACAAAAGCTCTAATTACAGTGAAACTTACCACTGGACTGAATACATCTTCAAAATCATAACCTGGTCGTTGGTAGTTACTCAAAATCACTAGTCTAGCCTTAAACCTTTTAATCTTACCAGAAGTATCTCTTTTAATATTATAAACCCACTTTGTACCTATTATAATCTTCCCATCTTCAGGGGAAGGAACTAACTTCCACACTTTTCTCTGCTCAAATGATTTGATCTCTTCATTCATTGCCCGATCCCACTCTTTCTTCTGAGGCGAAATTTGTGCATGATAATAGTGCTGAGGAATTTCAATATCATCAGTAAGGAAAACTTGAAAATCACCCATCTCTTTTAAAATATTTATAGAATGTTCCTTCTCTTTCGAACTATCTTCGTTTGAAGAGCCACTATCTTCATCTGAAGCTGCTGAAACTTCAGTATCTCTAACATCTGTTCCTTGACTCGGTCTCCAATTAAAATCTTTTGGATCATAAGTTAATGATTTTTCCTTGCAATATTTTTCCATTTCATTTTTACTCCTAATTTTTGGCTCTCCTGTAGAAGGATAATAATAAACATCAGTTCTTCCTTTGGACATTCCAGATTTACGAATAACTTCTTTCCTAGTAAATGTTATTGGCTTTGATGCATCCAGATTAATTTTTTCAAACATTCTTGCTATTTCTTTCACAGGAGATTTGACCTGTTGTTTCTCAAGATTCTGCAATTCTTCAGGATTCTCCACTCTATGTGATTTGTTTATGGGACAGCTTTTTTCTTCTGAGAAGTTTTCTTCAGATAACACTAATTTCAACCACTCAAACATTTGATTATCTACCTTGTTCACTGATCTTCTATCCATCTCCAGTAGTTTCTCATTGAACTTCACATTTTTAGTTTCTTCAATTTTTCCTTCCTCCGGGTACCAAATACGGTAACCCCTTGTATAGACAGCATATCCTACTAAGACACCAATTTTTGCTTTGGGTTGTAACTTGTGTCTTTTCTGTTTGGGAATATTTACATAAGCAGTACATCCAATTCTTTTAAAATAGCTAACATTCGGTTTTCTACCAAACCATCAAAAGTAAGGGATTTCATTGGTAGTTGAATGCAGCACTCTATTTTTCAAATGATTTACTGTCATTACTAATTCAGCCCACATCTTTGACGGTAGTTTCGCACTATGCAAATAAGCTAAAACACCTTCCATAATCGTTCTATTATAACGTTCCGAAACTCCGTTCATTTCAGGGATAAAAACATTTGTTCTCTCATGCCGTATTCCTTCTTTTTCCAATGCATTTTGAAAGACATTTGATAAGTATTCCAAGCCATTGTCCGTTCTAAGGGCTCTCAACTTTTTCCCTGTTTGGCATTCTGCCATTGCTTTAAATCGCACAAAGGTTTCGTAAACACTCTTTTTATCCTTCAACGGATAGATAAACGCCCTTCTACTAAAATCATCAATAAATGTAAGAAAATATAAAGCATTTCCTATTGACCGTATTTTTGCAGGCCCCCACAAATCAGAGTGAACCAACTGTAAAATTTCAGTTGACCTAACTTTATCCATAGGCAAGTGACTTGCTCTCTTTGATTTTGACAGACTACAGCTTTCACAATCAACAACTTCTTTAAAGTTAGTATTCCTAACACCAGTAACCTTGTTTTCAACAATCTTCTTTCGTAACATTCGGTTACTAAAATGACCAAAACGTTCATGGTTCATATCTAATTGACTATGAGTTTCGTAGATGCCATTGCAGTCCAATGAATTTGCACAATAACCATGAAAAATAAAGAAGTTTTTCTCTTTCTTAGCTGTTATAAATGGTGCTCCATCAGGATAATAAAATTTTATCATTCCATGTCCTCCTCTAAATGTAAAACCAGCCTCATCCATCTTCTTTCCCGATACTAAATTTCTTTGGACTGATGGAACATGAAGAGCATTTTTCAGAATGATAACATGCAACACCTTATTAGAATAAACATTCACAACAGCATCTCCAATTCCTTTAACTTCAGTAGGATGAGGTCCAAACTTAATAAATATTTTCTCTAAAGGCTTATATGATTGGAAAAATTTCTTTGAATTTAGAACATGACAAGTTGCAGCTGAATCCCAAGTGAAAATATCTCTATTCTCTTCAACATTAGCTTCATGAGCAGTTTCCATTTCTGAAACATAAAATAATGACTGTTTTTGAGATTGGGATTTCTCATTCTTCTTATAATTTCCAAACTTTCGCTGCTTTTGCTCATTATTTAAATTAACTTTACAATTTCTAGCAATATGACCAGTATTGTTACATCGATAACAAATTATTTTTGGTTCTCTCTGCTTATTTTGCTTCCTAAGATTAGTTAATTCATTTCTTCTTGTTCCTTGAACCAAAAACGTTTTATCCAGTCGACTAAACTCTTCCAATTTCTTTTTGCTTTCTAAACGTCCATATTCAGTTAATAAGTCTGTTTCCACTTCCGCTGAAGTAAATTTCTTATCTTCTAAAGCATACAGCTTAGTTACTACATTTTCGTAAGTTTCAGGAAGAAAAGCAATTAACTGAAATGCTATTTCAGCATCATCAACAATTTTCCCAGCATCAGCTAAATCTTTGACCACTTTTCTCACTCTAGCAATAAAAACGCCAATATGTTCTCCCTCTTCTGGCTTTAATAAAATAAATTCTCTTCTAAGTTCAGCTATTCTTGCACGAGACTTGGGACAATATGTGTCTCTTATCTTTTGCCAAGCTTTTAAAGGAGACTCTATCCCATCTAAAATAGCAACCTGGCCATATAAGTTTTCATTAGACCTAAAGCTCTGTCCTTTCTAGATTCAAATCTATCTTTATCTGCTTCTGTAGCATCAGCTGATAATACTGGTTCTGGATCAACAATAAATTTCTTACAACCAGTTAATTGTAATAAAGACTCTAATCTATCTTTCCATGAGTGATAATTTGCATTAGAAAGCACAGGAATAGTTTTATGACCTATTTGACCAAGACAATCTTCAGAGTCAGCAGCCATGTTGTCATTAAAAAAAACAAAGTCCCAGAAACGAATAATTTAAAACTTCAAAAGGTAAACAAAAGTTTCTTGAAAACAATTTCCTATATTTAATTTTTATCACATACTAAATAATTGTTGCTGAATTCATGATAAAGCATACTGTCATATCTAATAAACATTACTAAGCCTAATAGCATGCTTTCCTTAAGCCTAACTGAAAAATGTAAACATTTCAATCTTCACTAAATAAGCAACAAACACCCAACCACGCTGCTCTGCTACCATGTAACAGAGGTCAGGTAAGAATAAATAAAACTCATAATTAATCACTATCAAGTCAGCTGAAAGTAACTTTATTTGCTTGCCTACTTGACAAGACAAACTAAACTGAACAAAACACAGCATAGTAAAAACATAAGAACCATAATGCTTAACATCTTTCAAATACCAACTACCCAGAGCAGTACAACCATCAAACCCAACAGTCAACCACAGACCACTTCCAAAAACATACTCCAGCCATCCAGTGCAACAACCCTGCCATCTGGAGGACAAACTATCCTGCCATCTGGTGGGAAAAGATATCCTGCCATCTAGTGGACAAAAACAACAAAAAATTTAACCAAAACATATATTTCCCTAACAAAACTTTCTCTATAAGGTTTACTTTAAGTTTTTTGGGTCGCTGAATCTGAATTTTTAACTTACCCCCAAAATCCTCCCCCCCCCCCCTGAAAACTCCCTCAAATAGTTGTTTTTAACTTAAATTTCTTATTGTTTTAGGGGAAAAGCATTACGAAATTCAGAAACTAGACAAAATTTGCAACAAATAGGATATATGACATTATGACGTAGGATAAACGGGGAGAGAGAGGGCTGCCTCGGAACATTCCCCGCACACTTTTCTCAAAAACCAAATTTTTTCAAAAAATCAATTTTTTGGGGGGTTGCCGGGTGAAATTTTGGTGGTAAGTTACAAATTCGGATTCAGCGACCCAAAAAACATCTAGAAAGCCGATTTCCAGTACTACCATTAATTTTGCCAGATAAAATCCCCTATTGCCTGGACTTCATCATTTAGTGCACGTAGCGCCACAGTGCATGTTCCGAGGCAGCCCTCACCCTCCCCGTTCATCCTAATTCATAATGTCATATATCCTATTTGTTGCAAATTTTGTCTAGTTTCTGAATTTCGTAATGCTTTTCCCCTAAAACAATAAGAAATTTAAGTTAAAAACAACTATTTGGGGGGTTTCAGGGGGGACATTTTTGGGGGAAAGTTAAAAATTCGGATTCAGCGACCCAAAAATCTTAAAGTAAACCTTATAGAGAAAGTTTGGAGGAAAGATGGGAGGGCGAATGTAAACGTGTGAGTGGTTAAGTGGAATTGCGCAACTTAGTTTACGCAGCACCGCGCGCATGTTCCGAGGCAGATCCCCCCTTCCCTTCATCCTAAGTCATAATGTCATATATCTGATTTGTTGGAAATTTTGTCTACTTTCTGAATTTCTAGATACTTTTTCTCTAAAACAATACAAAAATTGATTTTTTTAATAAAAATCTTTTTGGCTGGACTTTTTACCAAAATTTGGGGAGGTTGCTGGGGGAAATTTTGGTGGGAAGTTACAAATTCGGATTCAGTGACCCAAAAAACATCTAGAAAGCCCATTTCCAGTACTACCATTAATTTTGCTAGGTAAAATTCCCTATTGCCTGGACTATGTGTTCACCAGTATATTTGGAAGGGTAAAAAATTATATTTTTAAAAACTAATTGCACCACCGATTAAAAGAAGGTTTCAGCTTTAAGAGCATATTTTTGGTTTATCGGTACATCCAAAATTGCACTCTGGAGGGGAATTGCTATAAAAGGGTAAAATGACCTTTTCCGATTTTTTTTTTTTTTTGAAAGGGTTAGCAGGGATATTTTTTTAAATTGATTGTGTCATTTGATACGTAAGAGTACGATCTTTTAGAATATGTCTTCCATTTTAAACTTTACTAAGCGGTTTGGCTGATGAATGTTAAATAAATAATGACAAAATATCCCTAAAATTCCTTCTTTCTGATCTTCATTTCCCCTCGATGCATAAATAGGTCATTTGTGCATGTGCAAGCACTTTTTCCCCCTCTTGGAAAAATTGAGATGAGTTTTTAATGAGAGTTCTTTGTAATTTTTAATTAATAACTCATCTAATTATTAGAAATTTAAAATTCTGAGTCTCAGTTGAACCAGGACAAACCATACACTATCCCCTCAGAAATTTTCAGCATTGTACATACCGTAGATTTTGTTAGCCATCGTAGACAGACACACATGCAGAGACAGAGTGATACTTTCTTTTATTAGTATACTAGATGCTTCTTCTGCAAGCAGGGATATGTGACTGGGGACTGAACATGGTTAATAAGTACAGTAGACTCCCTTAAATCCACGACCCTAAAATCTGCGAACGCCTAAAATCCGCGTATTTTTTCAGATGTAAACAATGAAATTTACAGTTAACTTGGAGGAACAAAATTCAAGATGGTGCCGAAATCAGCGACTACCGCAATATTTTTTTTTACTAAATTTTTTGTTAATAATTCTCTTTTGGTTATTACAGCTGATTTATTACTAAATAAATTTACATTACTTTTGATTTTGATATAAATTAGCATATCAATATGATGACGTATCGATCTTACAATCGCTTTACCACTAGATGGCAGCATAGGACTTTTGGAATCGAATTGAATCGATTTCATTGTTAATAATTTAATATTTTTCTAAATTTTTATTTTACATAATTATTTTAATAATTACTTACGTTTAAACTAATAAATTATTTTAATATTTTACTTATTTTAATGTTTCACTTTATTGTAAGCATTCATTATAATTTCCCTTGCTTAACTACCAATCAAATTAATGTTTCAAAAATGTAAACAAATCAATGACCAGAAATCCACAAAATTCTAAAATCCGCACAAGCTCTGGTCCCAAGCTGTGCGGATTTGAGGGAGTCTACTGTACTATCAAAAGTTTGAAATATTCAAGTCTATTGATATAAAATAAATATAAATGATTTTAATATTTATTATATAATTATTCTTAAATTTGCTTTATTGTTAGGTTCAATTAGAAGATATTCCTTGGCTGAGCTTGATGTGATTGATTTTTCAACATCTGATGATTTTGCTGTAGTTGTAAGATATTAATTTCTCATTGTATATGAATATAAATTAACTTATATAGCTTATATCAATACAGTACAGTCTCTAAAATACGGAAACCTCCAAAATCCGGACTGCATAAATGTTAATCTACTTTTCGTATTTTTTAATTTTGTTTTCTTATTTTGTCTGTAGATGGCGGCACCAAACAATTCCCTAAATTTTTGTGTTTATATTTTATAGTCTGCTTTTTGCCGATAGATGGCTGTACCAGTCATTTTCTCTTAATTCTTTTAAGACAGAAGTTTATTTTATTTTATTATTGATCGATTAGTTACATTTACTTTAGGCTTAAGATTTTTGAATAGATATTAACCCATTAAAAACTAGCGTTACCATATGGTCGCAGCATAGCTGTCAATCCTTTTGCTGTATGAATACCAGTAATTTAGAACCAAAATTTTCACTTTCTTTAATGACAGAAAGTTTGCTATAGAATAAGATAAATATTACTTTTTCTGAAAAAGTGGTGCATTGTGCAATTTTTGTGTTTTAAAAAGAAAAAATAATTTCGTCTTTAATGGGTTAAATTCATTTCAGTTTATCCTAGTGCATCCAGTTATGTCCGCAATTAGTAGAAAGAAAAAACATATTTCTGTGTCAATAGCAGATAAAACATGTTGCTAAAAGCACATGATCAAGGGACGTCTACCAATAGTATCTGTGAAACATACAGCATTGGAAAATCAACTATGTACAATGTTTTGAAACAGAAGGATAAGATTCGTCCATTTTTTGTGGATAGTGACTCTCCTAGTGACTACAGTAAAAAGCAAAATATTACGAACTAACTGCTAGTAATGCAGATTTGGATAACGTTTTAATTGAGTAGATTTTCCAGAAACGAAGTGAACATGTGCATCTTAGTGGTCGACTGATCATAGAACAAGCCAAAATATTTCATGAAAAGATAAAGGCAAGCTTTCCATGTAATTATTCAACTGGTTGGTTACAAAAATTTAAAAATCGTCATGGAATTCGATATCTTTGAATATGTGGAGAGAAAGTTAGCGCCAATGATGAAGCCAGTAAAACTTTTAATTGATGAGATTGCCAAAATAATATCTGATGAAAAGATACCTTATGATTTGATTTATAATGCTGACTAAACTTATCTGTTTTGGAGATATGTGCATAGAAAGACTAGTCACTGCAAATGAAGCAAATCTTACAGGAATTAAAGATATGAAAGAGAGGCTCACAGTTTTAGCTTGTGCAAATGCAGCTGGAACTTACAAATAAAATTATTCATAATCAGAAAAAGTGCTAATCCCCAATGTTTAAAAGGTATACCTATTCCAGTTATTTACCATACAAACAAACGTACCTGGATGACAAAGGAACTATTCCAGGAATGGTTTAATATGTATTTTGTTCAAGCTGTTCAGCAGACTTGTATAAAATCAAAAACTTTCTGTGCACGTAAATATTGGGTCAAAAACTTTCTGCAAATTAATTTAATGTTTAATAAAATAACGTGTTATATTATTTTAATGATATGAATTAAAAACAGTAGTTTTAAAATAATTATGATTTAAATTAAAAATTAATTTTAATTAAAGAATAATTATTTTGCTTAAAAAAATAAAGCTAAAAATCCATGATAATAAGGAGAATTCTTATCAATTATTTTGTCAATGAATTTAGAAACAGCCCAAACTTTAATATTGTGACGTCTTTGCACAAAATGCCAGTCACTCTGTTCACAGAAATAATGTGACATAAATTCTGAAACAACTGAATCACATTTTTTACCACGGCCTTTTGACGAAATTCACGTTTTTTTCTGCTGCCCTTTCACAAAATTCACATCTTTTTCACGATCATTTGACGAAATTCCGTTTTTTTTTTGCAAACATTTGACGAAATTCCCGTTTTTTCCACGATCCTTTGATGAAATATCCGTTTTTTTTCCTCGATCCTTTGACGAAATTTGCATTTTTTCTGCGATCTTTTGACGAAATTCGCACTTTTTTCGCAGTGCTTTGACCACATTTTTTCTCGATTATTTGACAAAATTAGTTTTTTCCGCGAATCTTTTACGAAATTTGCATTTTTCGGAGATCTTTTGAGAAAATTCGGCCGTTTTCTGCGGTGCCTTTCAGAAATTAGTTTTTTTCTGTGCTCCTTTGACGAAATTCGCGTTCTTTCTGGATCTTTTGATGAAATTTGTATTTTTCCGCAATTCTTTTACGAAATTTGCATTTTTTTTCATGATCCTTTGACAAAATTTGGGCCTTTTTCCATTATGCTTTTACGAAATTCGTTTTTTTTCTGCTCTCCTTTGACGAAATTTGCATTTTTTCTGCGATTCTTTGACGAAAATCTTTTTTTTTTCACGATCCTTTGAAGAAGTTCGCGCTATTTTGGCGCTCCTTTGATGAAATTGGTGATTTTTTCTGCAAATGATTGACAGATTTTTTTTTTTTTTTTGCCGACCATTTGTTAGAATTCGCAATATTTTTCAATGATAATTTTTTATGTCTGAATTTTCGGGCTGATAGCCAATTTTCTTTTTAATTTTCGGAACCGAATGCCTTAAATTTTCAGAAAATTCGGAACAGAATCACCTCTGGCAAACAATAAATAAATCGTACATAAAATTTGGGGGATATTTATAATTTTTCGGTATTTAAAAAAAATTACAAGAACAAAAATTACGTTTTTTTCTTCTAAAGAATTTTCCGCAAACTTTTGAATTTTGCAGAAAATTTTCCGCGCACGGCGTGCATGCGTGCATCTATATTATACAACTCTGCTGTTCAGACACATTGTAAATCTAAAGGGTTCCCAAGTAACTCTAAAATTTTATTGATTTGAGATAATTGTTCTGCGCATCCAAAAGCCGAGATTTTAAATACAGAAAGTATTAAAGTGATATTTCTGCCGCCGAACTGCACTTCTTTGATCTAGCCCATAGATATAGGAGTGTCGCAGGCTTTTAAATGCAAATATAAAAATGATGGATTGAGGAAAATGTTAGCAGACATTAATAATAACCAGAATATTGTAGATTTTGTAAAATCTTTCAATATTAAAAAAAGGAATTTTTTGTGCAGCAAATGCTTGGAATTCTATTGAATCGGAAATTTTGAAAAAGGCTTCACGCCATCTATTGCCATTGCCAGCAATGATATTCAATGGTGACAATGACAATGCTATTGACTTTGAAGGATTTAGTTTCTCAAAAACAATCCAAAATTTCGCAGCTATTAGAGTATGCAAAAAATGGAACTGTAAGTCTGGACAAGTCAGATTTAGATAAAGTTATGGCCATCGATCAAAATGTACCAATTGTCAGTACACGCAGCGAATCCAAAATGATTGACAGTGTGATAAACAAAAGAAAGGCTGATGATGATTCGGATAATGACTCTGATGATTCGGTAAATGAAGAACAAAAAAAAAAAAATCAACAGAAGAACTAATAGGGGGGGACATCTCATTGCTCCGGGGGAATGTCCCCCCCCCCATCCCCCGGGGGCCACCTCTTGAATTCAACACTGAAGGCCAATAACCATAAACTAAGGCAACAAACATTAACAGACATGTTTAAATAAAATCATAAAAATATTCTGTTTATATTTCATTTTATAAGATTCAATTAAGTTTCATTTTGCTTTTAAATACTTTAACAGGTTATTTATGATTTTTTATATTTTTATTATTTTTTGTGGTTATTTATAATTTTTGCTTATAATTTTAAGTTGTTACTACTAGCATATAACTCCATATAAAATGACGGAATGTTGATCTGCGTTTTATTTTCATAAGGCTTCACACAAACAAACAGAATGAAGATTTTATTATTGAAGGATTTTTTATTGTAGAAAAATACATTTTTAAAATGACAAATGATTTCTACAAATACAAATGATGAGGATATTTTTTTACTCAATATTAAATTTCTGAAATAGTTCAACAATTGGGCAAAACAAACAGCAATATTTATTGCAACAATAATAATAATTAGCAAAGTGAAACACAATTTCTGAAGATTTCACAAACCATTAAAATTAAATATTCAATGTGTTAAAGGTTTTTGTTATTAAAAAATATATTATTTTTATAAAATGAATGAATCTTAATAATGAATGGCTCAATAAACCGCTTTTCATTAGGGGTGGATCAAGGCATGGAGTTAAGAGATAGAGATGTTGTATTAGAACTCTCTGGGATCAAGACAGCGGTTTTACTCTAAGTTTCATTTCTAAATATGGATTTGGTGCCATTTATCGTCAATTGATATAAACAAAAAAGCTTTTTGTTATAAATTGTAGTTTTTAAAAAAAATAGAAAATATGCAGGACGCATTGATTTAATTCAAGATAAATTTTTAAAAGCTTCAGCTATATAACTTTAAAATTTCGTTCAGTATAAATAAAACCAACAGTTACCAATTATCATTATTTCTTTCACAAAATTTTAATTTAAATTTATCAATTTTCAAGAACATAGCTTATATCCACTTGAAATTCGCTTGCATTATAAATAAAATTTATATTTCATATCAAATTTAATTAAAATGTAAGGAATATACAATGCTATGTTATGTACTGCATATATTAATTATATTATTGCAGATAAAATTTTGATTTTTAACATAATAACATTTGACCATAACTTTGGAGTGAAAACAAAATGGTAATTTAATAAGTGAAAAAATAATTTTCAGCCATACTAATACAAGCATGATAACATTTTATATTTCAATTACATCTAGGGAGGCGGGGGGGGGGGGGCAGGGTTGTAATTTTAACCGGTCAAAATTGATTTCGACCAGGACACTAGATAAAAGTGGTTTTAACCGTCCAAAATTGGTCAAAAGTGGTCAGAAATGGTCAAAACTGTTAAAAATGGTCTTAATAATTATTTTTTCTTTGCAATTAAAAGTAACTTAATAAGTAATAAAAGTAACAGGCAGTTAAAAAAATAATACGCTGATAAGTTAAAGAGGTTCATTAGTAAAATATGCTTATGCAATAGAATAAGAAAGCTAGATCCATAATTGCCCTATCATTGTTAATTGTGTATCAACAGGGAAAAAATCATTCTTCCTTTCAGCTGTTGATACAGGGGCATCTAAAAAACTGCCCAGTATTGTTTAAAACTAGCAGCTGATGTTAAAGAAGAGGTAGAAAACAAGTTTGCTTGTAAAGTAAGAAGTTTTGAAAGTGACAATGAAAACAAAATGAAACGCATGAGAGAAGATTTTCAAAATGCATATAGAGACAAACTTTTTATTTCCTATGGATGTGCTGCACATTACTTGAATCTTGTAGGTCAAGATGTTACAAACACACACAAAGTTAATTGAATAATGAAGGATGTTATTGAAATGAAAAATTGCAAATGAGCATGAAGATAATATTGATGATAACATTGTTAAAATCATTAACAATGTATACAAAGAAGTAAAATATTTATAAAATCAACTTAAGCCTATTTCCCTTGCTTTAGATAAACTTAAAAAAGAAGATGCTACTATATCTGATGCATGTGACAAATGGTTAAGATCAGTGGTGTAGTCGTACAAAAAAACAGAGGTTATGCGTTCTAAGCAGAGGGTATATGCTCAAGGCAGAGGATATAATACCCTAGTGTCAGGGATGTAGTGGAGGGTATACGGGGGTATACGCCGTATACCTTCTGGATTTTTTTAAGGAACAACGTATACCCTCTGTTTCTCAAGAAAGCTATAGTATATACACTCTAGGGTATACTCTCTGCCTTGAGCGTATACCCTCTGTTTAGAGCGTTTACCCTCTGTTTTTTTTACGACTACACCACTGCCTAGTGTATATATACTACAGCTTTCTTGAGAAACAGAGGGTATAGGGTGTTCTTTAAAAAAACCCAGAGGGTATACGGCATATACCCTCCACTACATCCCTGGTTAAGATTGCTGAAAGAAAAAGATCTTGAAACTTATTCTAAAATGATACAGTCTCGATTTAATGAAAATGTTACCCTAGTTCATTTTCTGGCTCATATGCTGAATCCTGTCTACATGAGTAAAAGTATTGATGAAGAGAAGCAAAAAATAACAAGGCAGTGGTTACACGATAATATTGATCCAACCTTTTTGTCTCTTGTGATTGCATTTCAAGCAGAATCCTCAACATATCCAAAATCCTATTTTTCTGAAAGTGTAAAAGATATAATTGGGCCTGATGCCTGGTGGGCAGCAACCAAGAAGGTTAAAAGGCATTGATATAAAATTTGTTGAATTCACATTACATCTAATGAACTGTTGTGCCAGCTCATCATCAATTGAAAGATTGTTTTCTAAATTTGGAATAATCCAAAATAAATTACGAAACCATCTAAGTTTAGAGACAACTGCAAAACTTGTTACTTGTAATCATTTTTTAAATTCAACACAACTTACATAAAAAAATAAAAGAGCTTGTGTATAAAAAATAATTAAAACATTTGTGTTTCATCTTGGTGTTATGTTATTTATGTTATGACTTTTTAAATTTGGTATTTGCTGGTGTTATGTTACTTATATTATGACATTTTTAACATATGCTAGTAAAACATATTTGATTAGTTGTAAATAAATTGAATTGTCAATTTCAGTGGTCAAAATGGTCAAAATTGATTTTGACCAGGACGGTTAAAACCGATTTAAACCACTGGTTAAAACCACCATGGTTAAAACCGAGACAACACTGATTACATCAGCACTTAGCCATGTACTTTAGATATTCGCTGAAACTTCATAAAAACATACCAGATAGTACCATAAGTCAGCCATCAGACATCGCACACCGAAAAATGAAATCGCTGTCCCTTTAAATCAGACGAAAACCTATCGGCCAATCAGAATCGACTATGCAATTTGCATAAGTCGGAAGATACTTAACATTTACTTTTAATTTGAATAACATTTAACAAATATTACGATGACTTTAGAAAAATTACTTTAATATAAAAATGACTTAAAAAGATGCTTTTACATGTTAATTAAATTTAAATATTTATTTTATAAAAAAAAAAAAGGAATACGAGCAAATGTGATCGCAAGTAAAATTGCCGTATACGGTCCACGACCAAAACGCGACACGCAACCATCCAACTGTGGCGGTAAAAACGTAAATGCCGAAAGGCGGCAATGAAAAGAAAATATCGTGTTGTCAAGTTCAGGTAGACTCACACCTGCCAACTGTTACAAAAAAATCGTAGTTGCTACGATTTGGACCTATAAACTACGATGCTACGAAAATTGGTCTTAAACTACGATTTTTTGCAAAAAACAAAAATGCATTTTTTTGTTTCTAGTTGCGATTTTTATCCCACACAGCATATTTTTCAGGAGTGATTCTGTTCCGAAATTTCCAAAATTTCAAAGTATTCATTTCCGAAACTTAAAAAAAATTGGCCATTAGCCCGAAAATTCGGACATTAAAAAATGTTCATGGGGGAAAAAAAATCTGGTCTACAAAACAAACTTTTTAACACAAAACTCTCTTTATGTATATTAAACACGAGTGAATCGTATTTCTGTATATATTTATAGTACAGGAATTCCCTTCCTTACAAACAGGGGTGCCATTTTAAGAATTTCTGGAGGGGGGTGTGTGTTCTTTGAGGGGCAAGCTTTGAAATAGAGAGCAAAATCGCATGATTTGCGCACGAAAAGGAAAGTCCTGCATAATGAAAAATGTTGTGCAGTATTTTCCCTTGTAAATTCTTCCACAGATTTATGATTCTTCTGCAAGTATATTTTGAAATTTCTTGGAAGATCGTGAATTTTTTTTTCTTGCAGAATAAAGGAATTTCCCCAATTGGAAAAAAATTGGGAATATCCTGAAACGATCGCGGAAACAAAATCGCGAATTTCATCAAAATTCACTGCACTGGTATAAGAAATTGGAACCAGGCTCCTTTTACAAATGTCAAAAACCGCTGTGAAACGAGAAGAAATTCTAAAAATCGTATAAAAATTTTCTGAGGAAAAAAATTACTATATTGAGTTGAAAGACTGAAACCTTATTCTTTTTACAAATATCAAAAGATGGCTGCGAAACACGAAAAACCAACCAATCAACCAACCTCCAGATTAATTTTTATTTTGTGTGCACGATTTCTCATTTTCAAATGTTGGCAGGTCTGTAGACTTTACAAATTGCTTAATGAAAAAAAATAGAAATTAAAAAGAAAAAATGCTTGGGAATACTTTTCCACACATTCGGCAACTCGCCAAATGTGAATATATCGTGAAATTGGCGAGAAAGAAATTATTATGGCGAAAAAGCTGGCGAATGACTTTGTGGTCTCTTTTGTTGTGTAATCATGTTTTGGAACGTAAATGAATTTAAGTTTTTAGCGCGAGTTCGCGTACGGCCGTATTTCCAGTCTATATTCCTCCTCTTCTTCTCAGCCGGCCAATTAGGGGTGATTCTGTTCTGATTTTTCCGAAAATTTAAGGAACTAATATCCAAAAATTAAAATAAAAATCGGTCGTCAATTTGAAAATTCGGACATAGAAAATGTCGAGAATTTCGACAAATGATCGCCGAAAAAAATTAATTTTGTCAATCGTTTGCAGAAAAATTTCACCAAAGGATCACGAGAAAAACACAAATTTCGTCAAAGAATCATGGAAAAATGCAAATTTTTGTCATAAGATAGCGAAAAAATCCGCAAATTTCGTCTAAATATCGCGAAAAACCCCGCAAATTTCGTCAAAAGATCGCGGAAAACCCTGCAAACTTCGTCAAAAAATCGAATATACTTTTGGCTAATGATTTTCAAATTTGGCTAATGTGTTGGCGAATAGTCTTAATTTCTTAGCGCGGCCCCTGATTAATTTATTGTATTAAAATAAGTTTGTTTGTTCCAGGTGGAAAATATGAAAAAACTAATTATTTTAAAACTGGAAATTGAAGAAATATGGGATAAAGAGCATGAGCAGCTTTTATGGCAGTTTGTTATAGATTCTGAATCTGTAACATTCATTTGCTACTTTGTTGATGGAATGTTGTACTTGTCATTTAATGTTCCCAGCACTCCAGTAAATGGATTTTTTTACTTTATCAAGACTTCATCTGAAAAGTTAACTTCTAAGGACTTCAACTTAAAAATTATGTATGGCATTGCCAAAGCTCCATATTTTGATAGTTTTTATAACTTACTTTATGAAGTCTACTTTTCTATGTTTGTAGAAAATGTCGACTGGTCCAAATGTATCCTTTTCATTATGTATCTATATATTTTCGTTATATTATTTTCTTATTAGTACTTATCAATGATAAGTGAGGTTGTTATATTTTAGAATCCTGGATCCTTTGGTACCCAGTCACTTCCAACAGAGTGGGTCCTACTTTTAGAAATAAGATAGATTCAATGCATTTACCATAATTTAGCGAAGAAACACTGTGGCATTTACGAGTTTAAAAGATGAAATTTCTGAAATGCGACGTTTACGAAAATTTTCAGCAAAATATTCATTGTTTAAAAAAAAAAAAAAAAAAAAAAAAAAAAAAATCACTTTTTCTTTTTTTCCTTTTTTTTTTCCGTGTGATCGTGATGTTGCCGATTGTAAATCAACGAATGCATGAGTCATCCTTTTCCAAGAAATAGGGTGAATGGCGTAAGCGTAAGCAGGGAGGGACAATAGAAGCTTTCTTTAATTGCACTGCACTGTAGAAACATACCGTAATTTCCGGCCTATAATCCGCGGATTATCTGTGAAAAAACCTCAAAATTTTTAAGTGCGGATTATCTACCGGTGCAGACTATCTGCTGAAAACTTTTTTAAGCAGAAGCTCAGGGCAGGCATCCAGTTTCTACCGGCAGTCATAAAATAAAAATGTAAACAGTTATCAAACGATTGTCTGCTATCGACCGTTCGTGGAGTTGCTTGTGATTGGTTCACTTCTGACGTGAACGTGCTAGTGGGAGTGGCTTCCGATTATGATTTTATTTTTTTTAGCCTTTTGGCAACATGTTTTTATGAAGAACAAAGCATTTGTCAACTTACCCCTTTCAAAAATTGCAACCTCAATCATTTATGAAATAGCTCCGCCCAAAATTACGGCAGTTTTACTAATTACAATGATTGATATTACGATGCAGCCGGTGGGAATCCACCACACAATAATCGAATGAATCATTATCGTATCGTAATTTCGCGGTTTTACTGCTGCCCTCTATGGATAGAATAATAAAATACAATTATGTCCTTGTAATGTATATTAAAAACCAAAACGTATTTGATGGTTGAAAGTTATAATAATGTCTAAGAGAAAACCTGCTATTTAACACTGCAGAATTTAAACAGGACGTTATTTAAAATGCGGAAGATGATTTAAAAACAGCAATTATAACAGAATTATCTGTATTCACAAGACATTCAACGTTTTAGATATAAGATTCAATGAAAAAAAATATTTGTATTTTATAACTTGTAATTATTTTATTATAATTATTTTCAATTATTTTATTACAATTATCATTTAAATAGAGCAACTAAATAAATAGGGAGGTGGTTTATTAGTAGTACTTTGGAATGTTGAAAGCAATGAGTAATTGTCGTATAGTCCGGCGTATAATCCGTGGATTATACGCCGATGCGGATTATCTGCTGAAATATTTTTATAAGGGCTAAAAATTGCGGCTGCGGATTATACGCCGCTGCGGATTATAGGCCGGAAATTACGGTAGTATTGAAGGACGGTTTTTCTGAATTTCACAGTTGAAATTTCTCTTTTGTTGGTACATTTTAGTTCAGTTACAAATCACTATTATATCCATTGGAAATGAAATATTTTGTTAATACGACGAATTGATATCCAAGAAATTGTTTAATATTTTTCATTATTCAATAATAATTTTGGAAGTTTATTTTTTAAACGAATTTTAAAAACTTCCCATTAGCACGAAATTTTGAAACTCCCGTTCTTACAGCGACCGGATACAGCGCAGTTTTAAAAAAATCTTTTTAAGTTTAGTGTTCAAGCAAATTTTAAAGTCTCTGTTAAAACAGCCTCCGCTAATTCTGGATTTTGAAACTCCCGTTCTTACGATGACCTGATAGCTAAGAAATTGTTTGCTATTTTTGATTATTTATTCAATAATAATTTTGAAAGTGTATTTTTTCAAACGAAGTTGAAAAGCTCAGTTATTGATTCCCTGTTTGTGCGGAATTTTGAAACTCCTGTTCTTGCGACAAACCCGATATCGCAATTAAAAAAATTTTTTTTGATTATTTATTAGTAATAATTTAGGAAGTTTTGTTTTTAAACAAATTTTTAAGTCTCTGTTACAATGATTCTGTGTTAGTGTGGGATTTTGAAATTCTCGTTTTTACGACGACCCGGTAGCACAGTTTTTAAAATCTTTTTGATAATTTATTCAATAATTATTTCCGAAGTTTATCTTTTAAACGAATTTTAATGTCTGTGTTCTCGACCCCCTGTTAGTATGGGATTTTGAAATTTCCATTCTTATGATGACTCAATATTGAAAAAAAAAACGTGTTTTCTCTCTTACTATTAAAAAAATAATCTATATCTTCTCTTATAATTTACAGATTTCGTTCCAATTTTCAGCAAGTTGCAATAATAGGAAATTAGGCTGTGTAACAAATTTTTATTAAAATATAATAAGTTATTACAAAGTTACACCACCCTACAAAAAGGTCCACTATAGAGCAACTGCAAAGAAAAACAAGAGAACTATTTGAGGTTTGTTTTGTTTATTCAACTTACGTGAACTCGAAAATCAACATTATCGGAATTAGATCATCAGCTTTGGATGGATAATAAATAGGTTTGGTTACAAAGAAAGGAATTGTGCATGATTTTTTAAATTATTATTGTTAAAGAAAACAGATTTTTTGTGGCAGGCTTACAAACTGATTTTTTTTTCAAAAAATTAAATTTATTCAAAATTGGGATTTTACGGTATATATTTAAAGTAAAAAGACAACCTATCAAAAAAGTTTCAGGAAAAAATTCCGGATTTGGAAGTTCCGGAAAATAAGTTCTACACTATAAATATTTTAATCCTACATATTTTTAGACAATTAGTTATTTTAATAATTTAATTAGTTGAATAATTCAGTTTTTTAGCAGTATTTATGCGATATTTTGGGTATGTTATTGCCTCCTCAGGGGTCGATCCAGACAAAATTTGGGGCATATTTAAGGCCCTTTCACAAAAATCTATTTAATAAAATAGGCCCCTTCACAAAAATAAATTTAATAAAATGGGCCCCTTCACAAAAATAAATTTAATAAAAAGGGTCCCTTCACAAAAATAAATTTAATAAAATGGGCCCCTTCACAAAAATAAATTTAATAAAAAGGGCCCCTTCACAAAAATGAATTTAATAAAACAGGCCCCTTCACAAAATTCCTTTTAATAAAATAAGTCCCTACGTAACATTCTTTTTCATAAAAACTGTTTTAAAATGTGTAATTTGTAAATAAAATCAAGTCACGAAAAACAAAAACTTTAGCAAGGGGATTTAAAAAATGTTTTTGTTCATAAATTCTTGGTTTGAATTTGAGTTACTGGATTTCAACTTTCATTACAAAATATTACTTTTCACAAAAATATAATAAAATTCACAAAAATAACTTCTACTTTTCACAAAATGGGCCCCAAGAATAAAAACCTGCATCGACCCCTATTAAACTAACTCCTTTGACTGTGGCGTTTACGATGGGTGCTGCGTTTCTTCCCTAAATTACGGTGTTTGAAATATTCTTCTTTTGCAATTATCAACAAAATATTTTAGGTCTTCTAAAAGAAATGCAATTATTTTTATGAACCCCTTCTCCATTTCTTTTTTTTTAAGCTTAAAATTATGTGCTGTAGAGTGCATCTTCGGCATCAGAAAATGATATATTTCTGTCCTGAGGTAAAACACGTTAAGGCAGCGGCGCCAACTTTTGAAAAATATTGGGTGGGCTCAAACTCAAAACCATTTTAGGGTAAAATGACACTGCCATTTTGCATTCTTTGAAAGTTTAAAAAAAGATATTTCAAATTATGATAAGTCACTGAAGTAACTAAGTGAATTCATACATATGCTTGCATTAACCTTATCGTTAGAAGTCAAACTCTCCACTTAAAGCTATCCCAAAAGAAATATTTTTCTTCACTCAACAACACGAACTTTCTGGCATGTTCACAGAGTCATTTGTATATGTAAAAAGTATGAAATTTGTAAATATGACTTCTGAAGTGATTTGGAATCGAATAGAGTTTTTCATTTATATATATATTCATCTTCACTTATAATTCATTGTTGTTTCAAGAAGACCATTCCTGAGCATGTTGAAAAATTTCTTAAAACGCTTTGGCAGCTTTTTCTAAAGAATCCTTTAACCCAAAAAATGGAAATTGCTGAATAATAACAACTGCAAATTTAGTGCATTTAGGAAGAAAACTTAATTCGCGAATATGCAGGAATTTTTTTTTTCTTTCAGAGAAAATTGATTACATGTCTTTTAAGATGGTCGGGGATCTTTAGGGGGGTAAGGAACAGGTTGTGTTTTAGGTTGTGACTGCTATTGCTATCTTTACTGTATTTTCAAACAAAATAATTTCTTTTCAGCGATTGAAAAATAAATGATCAAAAAATAGAATAAAAAAAAAGCAATTTAACAAATTACAACGACCATTTGGAAAATGATTTTTTCAAAGACTAAAATTTAAGACATAAAAAATCGCACGGAGTTGATCATACATTATGTACGCCATGAATTAAACATTAATAGTGTTATTACACGTAAAAATTGCAAGCGACTTACGTATTATCCACCTGAAACTTACGTATTATCCAAGCATTTCATTGGCTGTTCGGGAAAAGTCTTTTCCATCGTCAGATTTCCAAGAAATCTGACGACCAATTTTAAATGAAATTTCATTTTTAAACTTCTAAACATCCCACAATATTTAGAGAAAAAAATGTACTTTTAAATGCAATTTGTTTGAAAGCTGTATCTCAATTTGTTTCTGAGTTATTATTTTTTTCTGTAGTTTTTATTACTTTTTTATCATAGTGGCAACAGAAGTATCCATCTCTGTTGAAAGTAAAGGGAAATACAGATTACTGTATAGACCAATCAGAAAACGAATAAAAGGTGGATTCAACCAATAAAAAGCTTCAGATATGCTTTTGATTTCCTACCCTGATGAGGACAATAACCATTTTTCCAAATGGTTAATAATGAAAATTGAGTTGGCTGGAAGAGCAAATTATTGGGTGGGCTCGGGCTAGAGGTCTGCACGGGCCGGAATTTCCAGGCCCGGGCCCGGCCCGGCCCGGTGTAAAAATTGAATGTTCGGCCCGAGCCCGGCCCGGCCCGGCCCGTTTACATTTTTACCGTTCTCGGCCCGGCCCGGCCCGTACAAAAATCAGTGAAAACAGGCCCGACCCGGCCCGGCCCGACTAAATGTCTACAAAAAATTCCGTTTTTTCTCGACATACAATTAAGATTCTTTTAATGAATACTACATGCATATTTATGGGAACATTTTACAGTATATTTTAAATGACTATGTGTTCGCAAAATAGAAAACACACAATAGTAAACGTTAACGATTACTTAGTGTTTTAGTCAACGTCTCTACAGATGTTTCAAAATTTAAATAAGGGTTCATTAAAAGATTATTGTAGTTTAGAATAAAGGGTTAAAAAACATGATAACTTTTGAAGCTTTTGATAAAAGGTAGATTTGTGAAAATATTTCTGTCATTTTTAAGGCTTTTCTCAAATCCAAAGCAGCTACATTTTGATACATTTATGAATTCATTTCTTTTCGGAAACGCATGAGATTGGCAGGTATTCTTATTCAGAAACCATGTAAATGCCGTTTTTTTTTTTTTTAGATAAAAGTAATATATCTTTCAAAAAATACTGCCAAAGTTAGCGTTTTGAATCGAATTTCCGGAAGCGATAGCACAGGAAAGGAGAAAACGTACAGTCACGTGACAAGAGTCTCTGTTATCTATGTACGTAATTTATGAAAAATGGAAACGCTATTTGATCCCAATTGCCTTCAATACTCAGCCTGTCAATTTTATGCCTTTATAGTTAAAAATGAGTCAGAAAATGTGTCTGAGAGTTTCGCATTGTTGAGCAGTAAATATGAGAACCACCTTAAGGTACATTTCCAAAGATACTGTTAACAGAAGTTCATTATCGCTATTAATACTTTTACAAAACATAATGCCTGTCCTACACATCCTGAGAACGATTAAGACCAGTTCCGTCCCGGCACAAGTCTGCCGAAAAAAATTAAACCCGGGATCAGGCATCATGTAACTGTACGATGCCGATCTCTACGATGGACAAGTTACATTTCTGTATTGATGTTGTTAAACTCGCATCGGCTCGTAACGCACATTTATACTTCTCGAAAAAGTCATATTCATTGGAAATGACCTCGTATTTTATCTGCTCCTCTCAAATTCTTATATCGGGCCGATAGGCCCGATTAATTTTTTTTATTGGCCGGGCCCGGCCCTTCAGGCCCGTTCAATTTTTTTGCCGGCCCGGCCCGGCCCGTTGAAAAAGTTGTCCTAATTCTGCCGGCCCGGCCCGTTTGAAAATTCTCCTCCATTCCGCCGGGTACAGGCCTCGGGCCAAGCCCGGGCCCGTGCAGACCTCTAGCTCGGGCCCCACGGGCCCATATAAGTTGGCGCCACTGCGTTAAGGAGAGCTTCCTACTCTGGGTCAAAATTTTTCGATTTTTTTAAAGTTTTCCATTTTTTCCATTCCTCAAGTGTGTAGATTGTTGCCTTAAAGCAGTTTCATGATATTACAATTCCTTATAGTATTTTTTGCTCATTGAATGTACACCACTCGTTGTAAAGTTTTAAACTTGTTTACAAAACACTATTTTTCAAACTGGGTGACCATTTTTCTCGAGAACTATTGGACTGATTTCCTTCATTTTTTATTTAAAAGAAAAGAAAGCTAATCATTTTTGTTGGAGCTTACATCACGGAAAAGTATAATTTACACTGATGAAATTTTTTTTTTAGAGCTCATACATAAGTGAAAAAAGAAAAAGGCAAAAACTTTACCTTTTTTGTTCAAATGACCACCATTTTTTTTAAAAAAAAGAACAACCTTTTAAAACTATACATTGGTATAAGGTCATAATGAAGATAAAGTACTTTTTTTCAACTGGATAAATCATATTCATAGCTGGAGTAGCACAGTTGAGGTTTATTCCAACAGAGCGAAAAATGTCCAGACCAGGAATCGAACTTGAATACCTTGGCTTGCCGTGCCAATGCTTTACCTATTAAGCTATCCGGATGATACCTAGTTGACATAATTAACTCTTATTTGTTGGATATGACTGCGAACTGCAGTGCTAGTTTCATTCACATAAGCTATAAATAAATGAATGAAACTAGCACTGCAGTTCGCAGCCATATCCAACAAATCAGAGGGAATTATGTCGGCCAGGTATTGTCCTGATAGCTTAATCAATAAAGCATTGGCACGACAAGCCAAGGTATCCAGGTACAATCCGTGGTCTGGATATTTTTCGTTCTGTTGAAATAAACCTCAACTGTGCTACTTCAGCCATGAATATGAATAATATTGGTATAAGCTCCAGAGAATTTAATGCTCTTTCATAACGTGGTGACCAAACTTGTTTGAGGTGTTTGTGACCAGAGAAAAATAGTCACCGATCGGGAAGTCCATGATAAGCACGTCTGCAGTTTCACAAACCTTAATATTAAATTTTTTTACACTAAAAAACATTTAAATATATAGTTAAAATGTCAATAAATATAATGAAAAAAGTGCAAAGGTAATAACCCTGTTCTTTGTAACTGTATTCCATACGATTGTGTCAAAAAACGAGTAGATAACTGGAATCAAGCTTTTTTATGTTCTCTACTTTTTGAATTATTGTCAATGTGTTTTCTTTTCCGTTTTTGTCATTACAAATATTGGAATTAGCCATATTAGCCAGAATTACGTACGAAATCAAGAAAAAATAAAAATAATTACTGATGATTAACAAAAAGATTAGTAAAAATAACGTTGTGATTGCCGCTGATTTCAGTGCCATCTTGAATTTTCTTCCTGCAACTTAACTGTAAGTTTCACTGTTTACATCTGAAAAATATGCAAATTTTAGGCATTCGTGAATTAAAGGGAGTCTACTGTATTAAAATTTCTTACATTTAGAATTCCTCGTTTTTATAATTACTTAAGAATGAACTTTCTAATAAACAGTATAAATAACAAAAATGGCATATTTTAGCAATATAAGATTAAAAAACCCACTTTATTTTCAGTTGATTTAAGAATTAATCAATTCAAGAAATATTTTTTTAAGTCAATTAGAAATACCAGTATTTTTTTTAATAAAATTAGTTATATTTTTAAAAATAACATATTGCCCTTCTTCCTCCCTCCCCACCTCTGCCGGCTCAAGTTTTATTCAAGCCCTGCATGCACTTATAACATGCTTGCTATAACTTTGACTTATGCTTACTAAGAATCAATTAAATTTCATATTTACATTAATTTGTATATGGGGCATTCTCACAATCTTTTGACTTTCATGTCCCTGAATAATAATTTTTATTTTAATACACTTTTTTGTGTTTTTTTTTAATTTCATATACTGGGGAACATCCCATTGCAGGATTGCACAACAATATTAACGAGATAAATAAGTTTTGGACGATGTTGGGGGTCCAAACACCTGGAAAACTCCTATACCGTCCCGTGCCCCTGATGCTGATTTTTAAGTTTGGAGCTGTCTGTATAAAATTGTTTCAGTAAAAGTAATTCAATGTAATTTTTTTTCTGAAACTGGGACTATTGTTTTATATAAATATATAGCCAAAAATTAAACCTGCACACATTTTTAGGGTTGTTATTATTTTTTTAACTTTGTCCCTGGTTTTTAGATTCCTTACCGTCCCTCTTGCTAAACTTATACCGAAAATCACTTCAGATGCAGCCACAGAATTTTTTTCACCTTTTTTCTCGTGCAGAAGTATGCTAGAGAAAGAATGGCTAAAATTTTTTGACAGGAAATTTACTGCAGAATTTAAATCAGCATTTAAATATCAATTTCAAGCATCGTGGCTTTATTGGTATAGTCTTACCGCACCCAAGGTTTATTCCTGTACTTCCTAGGGTTTTTTTTTTTTTTTTTTTTTTTTTTTTATTTAATCCAATGGAAATAACTGTTTCTAAAAATCAAATGAACTTTGTGGCTATCACTTAGTCTTAACATGATTTGCCTAAAAATAGGTGGTAATTTTCCTTACCGTCCCATCCTTACCACCCCCTTTTTTAATGTCTAAAATTTTTTGTCAGGAAATTTACTGTAGAATTTAAATATCAATTTCAAGCATTGTGGTTTTATTGGTAGTCTCACCGTCCCCAAGGTTTATTCCTGCACTTTACGAGGTAAATTAATTTTTTTTTATTTTTTTATTTAATCCAATGTAAATAACTGTTTCTGAAAATCAATGAACATTTTGGCTACCACTTAGTCTTAACATTATCTGCCTAAAATAGGTGGTAATTTTCCTTGCTGTTCCATCCTTACTGTCCCTTTTTTTCCCATTTCGTCCCTTTTTTCCTGTACCATCCCCTTTTTTTACATTACCGTCCCTTCTTTAACACCCCTTTAAGACAATGTTATACCAAAATTTTGTATTAAAAATACTACATTGTCATTATTTCTTATTTGAATGTCCTGTGGGTACTATGCAAATTCATTATAAGTAAAAATTTAGAAGAAAATAAAAAGTTTTAGTGGCAAAACGGTAAGGAAAATTAAACTCGCAAGTTTAACTTAAACCTCAGTTAAATAAAATTTTTTTCGCTGCTGACCATTTTTTCTTTATTTTGAATCTTTAAGGCATTCGTCTATCAGATTAAAGTTATTATTAAATTTTAAATAGTTATATTAAATTTATTTTAGCAAGTTTAATTTCGTCAGATTTTCTTCCCAAAAGTCAAAAGATTGTGAGAATGCCCCATATACTTGCGCGTAAGTTGAGAAATTTTTGAGGGAAAAAAAAAAAAAAAAGAAATTCTATACCTACGTTAACACTTAACACAAAATTTTATGTAAGCCTATGTATCATATCGTAAAATTTTGTCGAAATTTTCATATGGATTTGGGGAAATTTTAAGAGTAAAAACATTTTCTGCACAGGTCATTTTTGGATTCAGCGCCATAAAAAACCTACAATTAACCCAGGGCTTAATTTGCACCGGAGTTCAGCTCCGGTACTTCTCTGTTTGTATAAATATTGAAATATTAGTTGGAATTCACCGAAGCTCATAAATACAGGGCTCTGGAGCCCAAGTGCGACGTTTCTGAAAAAATGAGGCCTAAATTACCCTTCCCTTTCCTGCCCATCTCCAAGCTTTTGCATTCTTTTTTATCAAAACACTTATAATAGTGGGATAATTGACAGCTAAGTATATGGTGATAGATATATTTAATTTTTTTCAATTTTGCTAAAGAAAAAAAAATGCTTTAAATTTTGCAAATAATGTATGAAATTATAAATATATAGATTGGAGTGACAGATTTTTTCCCCCAAAAGTCAAAAGATTGTGAGAATGTCGCATGTTAATACAATATAACTCTCGATTGATTTATAATTCACCATTTCAATAGAACAGTATTTCACTTTCTTATATACAATATAAATAACAACAAATACATTTTTTATACATATAGGCTGAAATAACTATTATTTTCGATTGCTTTTAGAAGTAAATGCAGTTAGAAATATAGTTTTAAGACTTTACCTGAAACAGTGTATATTTTTTAATTAAACTATTTAAACTTAAAAAGATGCATAATAAATTTGGTCCATTTTTTACTTTATTCAGACCTTATATACACTTGCAATATACTTACTATAACTTCAACATATGCTTACTAAGAATCAATTAAATTCTATATTTAACATTAATATGCATATTTAGACAAGATATCTCTTGATTGATTTATAATTTATCATTTCAGCACAACAGTATTTGTTTTTATTATAAACAATATAAATGACAAGTAAATTTTTTATTCATATTAGTTTGAAATAACCACTTTTTTTTTGGTTGCTTTTAGATGTAAACATAGTATGAAATGTCGTTTTAAGACTTTACCTGAATCTTGTGTAGATTTTTTTGTTAAATTATTTAAACTCTTAATATAATTATTGATTTAAATATATATGTTTTTTATTTCATATGCAAAAAAGTTGTCTTAGTTAAATTAATTCAGTTATTCTTTATATTTAAGTGAAATTTAATTTTAATATTTAAAACCATAACTCTATAAGGCATCAAAACGGATTATCTTCAGCACCAGTTCAAATTTTTGTCTCAGATTTTTGACTTAAAAAAGGAACTTATTGGGGAATTGATATTCTATGTGCCTAAAGATGCTCTTGACCTGACTGGAAATGTAATGACTTTAGATACAGAGCTTTTAAATGAAATTGAAAGTAAGTATTCTTTTTCCTGTTTATCATCATTATATATATATATATATATACTAGAAAGATAGCCCGTCAAAAATGACGAAAAATAAGATACAAAGATATATACAGCACATGTGCAAAAATATGAGTAGTTTTTCTCGCTTGTTCCACGGTGATAGATGAAAATAATACATTGTAAAATGTGGAAATATATTGCCAAATTTTCTTCTTTTTCAAGGAAGTTTTCTCTATTTCACCAAGGTCTCTATACTGGAAAAGTACCGCGAATTTAATTTCTGTATCCGGCTATAGATCAGTTTCAACTGATGTCACACCCTAACAACTAGCTTGACAACCTCGTGAATGTTTTTTGTTTGCCTCCCAAATTTCCTGGGTTTCTCCACTTTCATTGGTTGAGTGTTGAAAGATCGGTGATTTTGATTGGTTGGTGGAAAATTGGTGGACATGTTGCCACGTGGTTGAAACTGATCTATATAAAGCATATTAAAATCGGGCAGTTAGGAGCTAAGATAGTACAGCACCATCTAGTGGCGGATATTTTATTAGAAGCATCGGGATGAAGATGTAAAACCGTACATTTTCGTATGTTACACTTTAAATACTGATCCATAGGTTTTGAAAAGAAAAAAACTTTAAATGTGTGCTGTTTAAATTAAATTGTGGTGAGCTCGATTATGAAAGATTAACGGGTTTCAATGGGAATTTTGGCAAATTAGCCAGCTGTCATCAAGTTGGCTTTATATATGGCAACTTATTTTTGTCACCAAATTTTGCTAAATACCACCAAATTTGACGATTTACCAGATTGGTCAAAAATTGGCACCATTATTGTAACCCTGCTATTATTACTTTTCAGCAATTACTCATTGTTGAAGCTGATACCGATTTCTCCATAAGGAAGCCTGACATGGGCGCGATCAATGAGGTGGTCCAACCGCAATTGTGAGGGACAAACATAGACTTGGATTTTATATAAATAGATATTTATAAAAATGTCTATATAATGTGCTGGGTATCATGCAGAAATATAAATCCAAATTTTTCAAAATTTACTCCCAGATTCTCTAAAATTGCTTTAAAATGATCATTTTAAAAATTTAATGAGATTAAATTATACTTATTTCAATTTTAAATAAAATTATATATATGACAATAAATAAACTATTGATCGTGAACCCGGGTGCAGAATCGGCGCAACGCTGCGACGCACGTCGCAGACTCTTGAGAAGCTCTGCAGACTATTTTTCAACTGTTAAAATTTAGAAGAAAAAAAAAGTTGCTAGAAATTATTTGCCATGTGCTATAATAATACGATCCGCGCCACATGCGATTGAAGAAGCTCCGATTCCCTTTAAAATATAAATAATTCACGGAGAAAACTCTAAACACGCGATCGTGAAACGTCCATTATTAAATGATCCAATCCTCGTAGGGGTGATTTCTTAAGAAATAAAAAAAAACATTCGGACGTAAATATCACGAATTTCGACAAATGTTCGCCGAAAATACAATTTCACCAATCGTTTGCAGTTAAAATAGATAATTTTGTCAAAGGATCGCGAAAAAACGCAAATTTCCTCAAAAGGTCGCGAAGATAAAACGAAATTTTTCATACGTTCGTGAAAGAAACATCAATTTCGTCAAAGAGCTGCAGAAAAATAACAACTTTCATGAAAGGATGGCAGAAAATTGCGACTTCTGTCGAATGATCGCAGAAAAAACACGAATTTCATCGAAGGGCTACGGAAAAATAGCAACTTTCGTCAAAGGATTGCGGAAAAACGCGAATTTCGTCTAAGAATCGTGGAAAGAACGCGAATTTTATCGAAGGATCGCTAAAAGAAATAAGAATTTCATCAAAATATCGAGGAAAACAGGCGCATTTTCGTGGAAAAAACGCGAATTTCGACAAAAGATGGCGAAAAGAAAACTAACATTTTGTCACAAGATCGAAAAAATGCGTCAATTTTGTCAAAGGGCTGCGGAAAAATAGCAACTTTCCGAAAAGGATGGCGGGAAACGCGAGTTTCGTGAAATGATCGGGGATAAAAAAAGTTAATTTCGACGATTAATAGCGGAAAAAGCGCGAATTCTGTCTAAGGATTGCGAAAAAACGCAAATTTGGTCAAAGGATCGCGGAAAACTCTGAATTTCGTCAAAGGATCGCGAAAGAAACGCGAATTTCGTCGGAAGATCGCGGAAAAATGCGAATTTTGCGCAAAGATCGCGAAGAAACTGACGTCATTAAATTAACGACAAGGATTTAAGTTAGCAAAGTTTAAAGTAATACACAATGAAAGCAAAAGCTAAATGTCCCATTTGGGTTTTAAATAGTTATGAAAAAGATAAGAGATGTATGGTGGCGAAATGAAAACAAATAAAGTTTAAAAACAAACTAAACGTTTATTAAATAAAATATAAAACAATATGATTAAATATATTTCCAACAGTAATAAATCTTTAAATTCCCTTAAGTACATTCTGCTATCAAATTATACATATCTAGAAAAACATATTTAACAATAAAAGGAAAACTGACCTCGTGACACATAACGAAATAATCGCTTGAGTGACTGTCCATGTTTAGATATATCCGTGAACTGCCGACAAACTAAATTATCACGATTCATATATATATCGATGCTGAATAACACCAAGAAAATATTTCTTTAACGATGAAATTGAATTGCTGAAGAATATCACAAAACACTTAAAGTTGATGTATTAAATCGTCGATAAATAAATTCACTCCAAGCTTCACTTTAACAACTGCCATTCATGACTCACGACTCGGCATTTACTTGTTGTCGAGATGAAACAGAGTCCATACATCAAAACAGGAGTCGAAGTTGAAAACCATCGAACTCCAATCAGTAACCTCATAAATGGCTTGGCATAGGTTAAAGCAAGAATAAATAAAATGACGATTTATTAAAAACCAACAGAACTTCTAACCGGACATCCTCAGCCATCGAAACTCCAGAGAGGTAAAACACTGTTAGAAAGAGGAGGTGAAGAGAAAAGAAAATGGATCTGTATTTATATCAGCCGAGCGTTCAAATAAGATCTCATTACGCAATTCAAGGAGCAGCAGCAGACGAAACCATGACGAAAGATCGCACAGCCGATGTGCCGTAGACTCAAACGTACGATGCCATCTGGCGGCGAGCGTGGAACTATTATCGTGGCGGTCATTCGAATGAGATGCGTGCTCTTGAATGCATGAAAGCCGACAGCTGGAAAGTGAAAGTACGGCCGGCAAAGAAAGTAAATAAACTAAAGAACTTTGCAAATAGAAGTGGATAAAAGGTAAGTAAAGAAATGATTGACTTTATATTATTAATAAAATATATTTAAAGAATGTTAAAAGATATTTAAATAAAGAAATATATAAAATGTAGAGGAGATATATCTGGACAGTGTCAAGATAGGAATAAGGTGTTTTATACTTGTCAAATGCCCCCCCTCTTGACACTGGAACAGAATGAAAAGGCCAATGCCCAAAGAACTACTACAAACATGACTTTACATACTTTAGACATGCTAGTGTCCACATGAGCTAAAAAAAAGACCCAGCAACTCCAACCACTTAAAACCAGAAGAGCTTAATCTCACTCTATAAAAGCATGAAACTTAAAACTGCGAAAGGATGAACAGCCACTCAATGATTTAACATAAAATTTATAATAAACTTAACAAAATAAATACAACACATAATATACACATATATTAGTAAAAACGTAGGACACATTTCTCAGACCCCGCTGTGATTCATCACAATAGTATTTAATCAGTTATATTTCCACATGATTGATTTAAAAATTTACAATGTATTGAAGTGAAGGCATTCAGTATTAAACAATTTCTTAAAAACTTTTAAAATTGAAATTGCAAGTGAAACAACCATCTAACATACGTTCACCCTACAATTTGCCCCCCTAAAAAGAATTCAAAAGTGTGAAGGTATATTTAGTAATCCAGCAAAAACTTAAACATGAAGCAGCCCTACCCGAAATAAAACATCTTTGACTTATCAAAGGTTTATACATCTTTAAATTCAACACCGTTCCTCACACATGATGTCAACGTAAAATGACTTTGTCTTAAGCAGGCAAACCCTCCTGGCCAGTAAAGGCTACCACTTGACAAAAGTTGCAGAATGATAAGTGCTCCTAGATAATGCTTTAAATACTGTGAGGTTTAATAAAGAAAATTCTATTATCCAAAAAATAGATTTTCCTCCACGGACTTCCTCCGATCACTATACAATATACCTGAGAATCCTGCCAAATAATAATCTAATACTTAACAAAAGAAAAATATACTGTTGAAGCAAGACACCTCACAAAGGGCCTACCAACATGCTGAAAAATTAGATCAGCATTCCCTCTTAGCACTGATGCCGAAGCACGCACACATTCCAAAAAGAAAAAAAAATTTCTCCATCCAGCGCTAGCGGAAACCAGATAAAGAAATTTGCCTTTGGCCAAAGGTCTTCATTCGCGCCGATTCATACAACATTAACACGCAGGTATATCCGACCAAACAGGAAAATCCCAGAAGATAAACTAAATCTCAATAAAAATCAATAATTCTGTTTAAATTCAAACATCAAGGAGCATTCTCTATTTTAAACCATGAAAAACAGTTTTACAACATGACATCAATCAGTGGGAGAAAAACAAACGTATTCGTAGAAGGTGTATAGTAAACTCTCAAGTGCAAGAAATGATCAGGTTTCCATTATAAATATGAACCACTATCTTAAAAACTTGACACCTTGATCTCCCAGAATACTTCAAAAAATTCAGCAACTTTACTCAATTTATACATGTTGCATTCCAAACCTTCTCCAATTAAAAATATGCAGCATAAAACTCGGGCAATGGCTACCATCAAAATGTTTTTTGTAAACCACCGGGAAAAAGGATTTTAAAACAGCTAACAGATATTCCAACAAAAGAATAACTTTCCTTCTCAGACAAGATAACCATCTTTGAATAGACCAGATGTTTAAGTTTCTTCCATGACCTGACCCTTAAAAACAGTAAAGTCATTAAACCTTAACCTCTCAACTTTTCCAGTAGACCATTAAACATAGCCAATCTAAAAAAAAACTTGAACCAATGAAAATTTAACATTTGATTCAACTCTAAAATATGCTATGTGACTGACATGTTGATCTAAAATGCTAAAGGCTACAAGAGGTACTAGTCACAACTGCTACTTATCCATGACTTCCCAGAGTTTAAATTCTGAAACTTTACAAATATTGAAACTTTAAAAAAATTGAAATCCGGAATCTCTACAAAGTTAAAATTGATCCAGATTGATTAAAAGTTAATCTTACAGCACATAAACTTGTTCAATATTGCAAAGAACATGCAGGCCAAAAGGGGAAAAATTTAACCAAATGATTTTAAATATATTAAAAAAAAACCATCTTTAAAACTTCAACATATGTAATATAACATAAGAAAATGTAAAAACTTAAACAATTAAAAATATTGCACATTATATCTATTGCGTTTAATAGCTACAACCAAAAAGTCCCCCCCTCAAAAAGCTTCCATCAGGAATCAATCGAAAATCACAGTGCCTTAAAAATAACATTGACACAAGATAATCAATTTAAACCAAGAAAACATACTTAAATGAGTAGAGGAACCCATATGGCCAGCAAAAATTACTTAAATTTAATAAATAAAAACTAAAGAAAATAAAGTAAAATTAAACATTGTCGTAATAAAGTTTCTCAACACATATCCCACCTAACTTAGGGATCAAATATTTAAGTGTAGACTCAAATTCTATGTCATTACACTTAACTTAAATTCAAAAGATCTTAAGAAAAAGAAACTTATTAAAATTACCGACAATGAGGAAAATAAAAAAAATTAAACTTGCAATCTTTTCATATAAAAAAAACTGCTTAAAGAGATTAAAAAAAACTGAATGATTAACCCCAATTAATGGCCACAAATCCTTAATTTTAAAACATGAACCTACAAGAACTTTAAGTTCTACTTTTAAAAAGGTTCCAATTCAAGGTACAGCTGCAAGAAAACATTTCAAAATATACATTTATGAGATTATCAATCAGGGCAAACAGTATAAAATGAATAAATTAAAACAAATTCATCTTTATTCACAGAATATATAATAAACAAAAACAATGAATAAGTCACTGAATTGAAAACATCCTAATCAACCGACTCCAAATATAGTCCAGCAATTGCATATGACTATTTAAAATGAAAGGTCAAAGTTGAAAATTCACAACTCAGCGACTAAAAAAAAGGTTTATATTTAATATTCAAAAAGAAAAGTTATGAAAAACCATATTTATTAAATATGACCCTCCGTTAAAGTTAAAGTCTAAAAAGCATAAGTAAAAGAAAACTTAACTTTGACTGAAAATAGGAAATTATACTTGTAATTTAACTTGTATACTTGTATCCAAATAAATTTTTGGGTAATCGAGCTAGACCCTATTCAAGAAAATTCTTAAATAGTCGAACTTCCAAAAACCTATTGATAGTTAAAGACCATTCTATTAATAAAATCAAAAGAAGTCTTAAAACAACTGTTAATAAAGCTATTCAATTTTAAGAATTTACATTTAAACTATTGAAAATATATTATATAAGAGGGTCAAAGAATTAACTGTAAATGAAACAAACTTTAAAATTTAAAAGTTAACCAGAGTCAGGTAGATAGGCCATCATAATCTGTTTAACAGAAATTATGACATTTCAAAAGAATTGCCCCCATTAAAAAATTTCTAACATGACAAGATTTTTAACAAAAACTAAACATAAAAACATTATTTATTTTTTAAAAATATTACCCCGATCAACAACTATCAATTTCTGATAAAATATCTATAAAGAGCAATAACAGACATTTAACAATCTTTAAAACCCGAAAAAAAACTTCCTTCTTTAAATCTCTGTATATTTAAAAATTTAATTAAAAAAAACTATACTGATCAACAGTATAAAGATTCCGAAATTTCAAAATACTTTCATTATACTTTTTACACACATTAAAAATTTATAAGAAGCAATTGTAGAAAGGTAAAACATGATGGCATACACTTTAAAATGCACAAAACTTCCCTTAAAAGACTTAAATACATTTGAAAAAAAAAACCATCCAATGAACCATCTTGGGATCTAAAGAAAAGCATGTGTTATCCCTCCGGATCTCGAATTTGTGTGGCTAAAATAGATTCAGGAACATCAAATGTTCAACTTATCGATCCATAAATGTCTCAAAAAAAGTTCTGTATATTGGTAAAAGTCAAAAACTTGTCTCCAAAAATTGATACGGCTTCAAACAGGCTCTTTCACATAACAAGATAACATCCATCATCATTCCCGCCCAGCACGCGACCATTGCAATACTGGGGGATACACCATTAGGCACTTCTTGAAGAAAATCAAACATTCTTCAAATACTGCAGATGACGAACTAAAAAAAACTTGACAAACATGAAGATTTCACTGAACACTTCAGATTATAGAAGCACTGTTGACTGGAGCACTAAAAATGATTCACTTCACAATGATCAAACTTCATCTTAACTTGAAAACACATGGATCAAGGCAGATTCTTTAGCTTAAAAATATGCAACTTCAAAATATGCAAATCAAGGCAGATTCAAAAACAATATGTCGGACATCTCTAAGAAAAAGGTAAGGATTCAGTCAACTACTAATATAGATGACACTTGTTTCAAAATGTAAAACAATATGTCGGACATCTCTAAGAAAAAGGTAAGGATTCAGTCAACTACTAATATAGATGACACTTGTTTCAAAATGTAAACTTTAACACTGTCTTCTTCAATAGGCAATTATCGTAGATATGCCATGAGGTCAAAAAAAAAATTCAAACTTATTTACTTTATCAAAAACTTAATTTATCTTTAAAAATTTTCAAATATACCATATAAACTTTCTATTACTTTAAAAGATTTTCAAAAATTATCAAAAATATTCAATTTACTAACTTAAAAAATATTATAAACTAATCGCCCCCCCATCGCAAAGCATCGCTAAATAGCTAATGGGGTTAGCGTTCACCACCATAATACCGTACCCTTAAGGGTTAATACGGTAATTATAAAAATAAAACAGTATATATATATTTAAAAAAAATTTTTTTAAAAACACATAAATTACGATTTATTTAACTATTATAACGAGAAAAAAAATTTTCCTCAATTTTTAAATGAAGTTTCTATTAAATTTTAAACTATTAACACAGTTAGGGACGGGCCCATAACCGTGACGTCATTAAATTAACGACAAGGATTTAAGTTAGCAAAGTTTAAAGTAATACACAATGAAAGCAAAAGCTAAATGTCCCATTTGGGTTTTAAATAGTTATGAAAAAGATAAGAGATGTATGGTGGCGAAATGAAAACAAATAAAGTTTAAAAACAAACTAAACGTTTATTAAATAAAATATAAAACAATATGATTAAATATATTTCCAACAGTAATAAATCTTTAAATTCCCTTAAGTACATTCTGCTATCAAATTATACATATCTAGAAAAACATATTTAACAATAAAAGGAAAACTGACCTCGTGACACATAACGAAATAATCGCTTGAGTGACTGTCCATGTTTAGATATATCCGTGAACTGCCGACAAACTAAATTATCACGATTCATATATATATCGATGCTGAATAACACCAAGAAAATATTTCTTTAACGATGAAATTGAATTGCTGAAGAATATCACAAAACACTTAAAGTTGATGTATTAAATCGTCGATAAATAAATTCACTCCAAGCTTCACTTTAACAACTGCCATTCATGACTCACGACTCGGCATTTACTTGTTGTCGAGATGAAACAGAGTCCATACATCAAAACAGGAGTCGAAGTTGAAAACCATCGAACTCCAATCAGTAACCTCATAAATGGCTTGGCATAGGTTAAAGCAAGAATAAATAAAATGACGATTTATTAAAAACCAACAGAACTTCTAACCGGACATCCTCAGCCATCGAAACTCCAGAGAGGTAAAACACTGTTAGAAAGAGGAGGTGAAGAGAAAAGAAAATGGATCTGTATTTATATCAGCCGAGCGTTCAAATAAGATCTCATTACGCAATTCAAGGAGCAGCAGCAGACGAAACCATGACGAAAGATCGCACAGCCGATGTGCCGTAGACTCAAACGTACGATGCCATCTGGCGGCGAGCGTGGAACTATTATCGTGGCGGTCATTCGAATGAGATGCGTGCTCTTGAATGCATGAAAGCCGACAGCTGGAAAGTGAAAGTACGGCCGGCAAAGAAAGTAAATAAACTAAAGAACTTTGCAAATAGAAGTGGATAAAAGGTAAGTAAAGAAATGATTGACTTTATATTATTAATAAAATATATTTAAAGAATGTTAAAAGATATTTAAATAAAGAAATATATAAAATGTAGAGGAGATATATCTGGACAGTGTCAAGATAGGAATAAGGTGTTTTATACTTGTCAAATGCCCCCCCTCTTGACACTGGAACAGAATGAAAAGGCCAATGCCCAAAGAACTACTACAAACATGACTTTACATACTTTAGACATGCTAGTGTCCACATGAGCTAAAAAAAAGACCCAGCAACTCCAACCACTTAAAACCAGAAGAGCTTAATCTCACTCTATAAAAGCATGAAACTTAAAACTGCGAAAGGATGAACAGCCACTCAATGATTTAACATAAAATTTATAATAAACTTAACAAAATAAATACAACACATAATATACACATATATTAGTAAAAACGTAGGACACATTTCTCAGACCCCGCTGTGATTCATCACAATAGTATTTAATCAGTTATATTTCCACATGATTGATTTAAAAATTTACAATGTATTGAAGTGAAGGCATTCAGTATTAAACAATTTCTTAAAAACTTTTAAAATTGAAATTGCAAGTGAAACAACCATCTAACATACGTTCACCCTACAATTTGCCCCCCTAAAAAGAATTCAAAAGTGTGAAGGTATATTTAGTAATCCAGCAAAAACTTAAACATGAAGCAGCCCTACCCGAAATAAAACATCTTTGACTTATCAAAGGTTTATACATCTTTAAATTCAACACCGTTCCTCACACATGATGTCAACGTAAAATGACTTTGTCTTAAGCAGGCAAACCCTCCTGGCCAGTAAAGGCTACCACTTGACAAAAGTTGCAGAATGATAAGTGCTCCTAGATAATGCTTTAAATACTGTGAGGTTTAATAAAGAAAATTCTATTATCCAAAAAATAGATTTTCCTCCACGGACTTCCTCCGATCACTATACAATATACCTGAGAATCCTGCCAAATAATAATCTAATACTTAACAAAAGAAAAATATACTGTTGAAGCAAGACACCTCACAAAGGGCCTACCAACATGCTGAAAAATTAGATCAGCATTCCCTCTTAGCACTGATGCCGAAGCACGCACACATTCCAAAAAGAAAAAAAAATTTCTCCATCCAGCGCTAGCGGAAACCAGATAAAGAAATTTGCCTTTGGCCAAAGGTCTTCATTCGCGCCGATTCATACAACATTAACACGCAGGTATATCCGACCAAACAGGAAAATCCCAGAAGATAAACTAAATCTCAATAAAAATCAATAATTCTGTTTAAATTCAAACATCAAGGAGCATTCTCTATTTTAAACCATGAAAAACAGTTTTACAACATGACATCAATCAGTGGGAGAAAAACAAACGTATTCGTAGAAGGTGTATAGTAAACTCTCAAGTGCAAGAAATGATCAGGTTTCCATTATAAATATGAACCACTATCTTAAAAACTTGACACCTTGATCTCCCAGAATACTTCAAAAAATTCAGCAACTTTACTCAATTTATACATGTTGCATTCCAAACCTTCTCCAATTAAAAATATGCAGCATAAAACTCGGGCAATGGCTACCATCAAAATGTTTTTTGTAAACCACCGGGAAAAAGGATTTTAAAACAGCTAACAGATATTCCAACAAAAGAATAACTTTCCTTCTCAGACAAGATAACCATCTTTGAATAGACCAGATGTTTAAGTTTCTTCCATGACCTGACCCTTAAAAACAGTAAAGTCATTAAACCTTAACCTCTCAACTTTTCCAGTAGACCATTAAACATAGCCAATCTAAAAAAAAACTTGAACCAATGAAAATTTAACATTTGATTCAACTCTAAAATATGCTATGTGACTGACATGTTGATCTAAAATGCTAAAGGCTACAAGAGGTACTAGTCACAACTGCTACTTATCCATGACTTCCCAGAGTTTAAATTCTGAAACTTTACAAATATTGAAACTTTAAAAAAATTGAAATCCGGAATCTCTACAAAGTTAAAATTGATCCAGATTGATTAAAAGTTAATCTTACAGCACATAAACTTGTTCAATATTGCAAAGAACATGCAGGCCAAAAGGGGAAAAATTTAACCAAATGATTTTAAATATATTAAAAAAAAACCATCTTTAAAACTTCAACATATGTAATATAACATAAGAAAATGTAAAAACTTAAACAATTAAAAATATTGCACATTATATCTATTGCGTTTAATAGCTACAACCAAAAAGTCCCCCCCTCAAAAAGCTTCCATCAGGAATCAATCGAAAATCACAGTGCCTTAAAAATAACATTGACACAAGATAATCAATTTAAACCAAGAAAACATACTTAAATGAGTAGAGGAACCCATATGGCCAGCAAAAATTACTTAAATTTAATAAATAAAAACTAAAGAAAATAAAGTAAAATTAAACATTGTCGTAATAAAGTTTCTCAACACATATCCCACCTAACTTAGGGATCAAATATTTAAGTGTAGACTCAAATTCTATGTCATTACACTTAACTTAAATTCAAAAGATCTTAAGAAAAAGAAACTTATTAAAATTACCGACAATGAGGAAAATAAAAAAAATTAAACTTGCAATCTTTTCATATAAAAAAAACTGCTTAAAGAGATTAAAAAAAACTGAATGATTAACCCCAATTAATGGCCACAAATCCTTAATTTTAAAACATGAACCTACAAGAACTTTAAGTTCTACTTTTAAAAAGGTTCCAATTCAAGGTACAGCTGCAAGAAAACATTTCAAAATATACATTTATGAGATTATCAATCAGGGCAAACAGTATAAAATGAATAAATTAAAACAAATTCATCTTTATTCACAGAATATATAATAAACAAAAACAATGAATAAGTCACTGAATTGAAAACATCCTAATCAACCGACTCCAAATATAGTCCAGCAATTGCATATGACTATTTAAAATGAAAGGTCAAAGTTGAAAATTCACAACTCAGCGACTAAAAAAAAGGTTTATATTTAATATTCAAAAAGAAAAGTTATGAAAAACCATATTTATTAAATATGACCCTCCGTTAAAGTTAAAGTCTAAAAAGCATAAGTAAAAGAAAACTTAACTTTGACTGAAAATAGGAAATTATACTTGTAATTTAACTTGTATACTTGTATCCAAATAAATTTTTGGGTAATCGAGCTAGACCCTATTCAAGAAAATTCTTAAATAGTCGAACTTCCAAAAACCTATTGATAGTTAAAGACCATTCTATTAATAAAATCAAAAGAAGTCTTAAAACAACTGTTAATAAAGCTATTCAATTTTAAGAATTTACATTTAAACTATTGAAAATATATTATATAAGAGGGTCAAAGAATTAACTGTAAATGAAACAAACTTTAAAATTTAAAAGTTAACCAGAGTCAGGTAGATAGGCCATCATAATCTGTTTAACAGAAATTATGACATTTCAAAAGAATTGCCCCCATTAAAAAATTTCTAACATGACAAGATTTTTAACAAAAACTAAACATAAAAACATTATTTATTTTTTAAAAATATTACCCCGATCAACAACTATCAATTTCTGATAAAATATCTATAAAGAGCAATAACAGACATTTAACAATCTTTAAAACCCGAAAAAAAACTTCCTTCTTTAAATCTCTGTATATTTAAAAATTTAATTAAAAAAAACTATACTGATCAACAGTATAAAGATTCCGAAATTTCAAAATACTTTCATTATACTTTTTACACACATTAAAAATTTATAAGAAGCAATTGTAGAAAGGTAAAACATGATGGCATACACTTTAAAATGCACAAAACTTCCCTTAAAAGACTTAAATACATTTGAAAAAAAAAACCATCCAATGAACCATCTTGGGATCTAAAGAAAAGCATGTGTTATCCCTCCGGATCTCGAATTTGTGTGGCTAAAATAGATTCAGGAACATCAAATGTTCAACTTATCGATCCATAAATGTCTCAAAAAAAGTTCTGTATATTGGTAAAAGTCAAAAACTTGTCTCCAAAAATTGATACGGCTTCAAACAGGCTCTTTCACATAACAAGATAACATCCATCATCATTCCCGCCCAGCACGCGACCATTGCAATACTGGGGGATACACCATTAGGCACTTCTTGAAGAAAATCAAACATTCTTCAAATACTGCAGATGACGAACTAAAAAAAACTTGACAAACATGAAGATTTCACTGAACACTTCAGATTATAGAAGCACTGTTGACTGGAGCACTAAAAATGATTCACTTCACAATGATCAAACTTCATCTTAACTTGAAAACACATGGATCAAGGCAGATTCTTTAGCTTAAAAATATGCAACTTCAAAATATGCAAATCAAGGCAGATTCAAAAACAATATGTCGGACATCTCTAAGAAAAAGGTAAGGATTCAGTCAACTACTAATATAGATGACACTTGTTTCAAAATGTAAAACAATATGTCGGACATCTCTAAGAAAAAGGTAAGGATTCAGTCAACTACTAATATAGATGACACTTGTTTCAAAATGTAAACTTTAACACTGTCTTCTTCAATAGGCAATTATCGTAGATATGCCATGAGGTCAAAAAAAAAATTCAAACTTATTTACTTTATCAAAAACTTAATTTATCTTTAAAAATTTTCAAATATACCATATAAACTTTCTATTACTTTAAAAGATTTTCAAAAATTATCAAAAATATTCAATTTACTAACTTAAAAAATATTATAAACTAATCGCCCCCCCATCGCAAAGCATCGCTAAATAGCTAATGGGGTTAGCGTTCACCACCATAATACCGTACCCTTAAGGGTTAATACGGTAATTATAAAAATAAAACAGTATATATATATTTAAAAAAAATTTTTTTAAAAACACATAAATTACGATTTATTTAACTATTATAACGAGAAAAAAAATTTTCCTCAATTTTTAAATGAAGTTTCTATTAAATTTTAAACTATTAACACAGTTAGGGACGGGCCCATAACCGTGACGTCATTAAATTAACGACAAGGATTTAAGTTAGCAAAGTTTAAAGTAATACACAATGAAAGCAAAAGCTAAATGTCCCATTTGGGTTTTAAATAGTTATGAAAAAGATAAGAGATGTATGGTGGCGAAATGAAAACAAATAAAGTTTAAAAACAAACTAAACGTTTATTAAATAAAATATAAAACAATATGATTAAATATATTTCCAACAGTAATAAATCTTTAAATTCCCTTAAGTACATTCTGCTATCAAATTATACATATCTAGAAAAACATATTTAACAATAAAAGGAAAACTGACCTCGTGACACATAACGAAATAATCGCTTGAGTGACTGTCCATGTTTAGATATATCCGTGAACTGCCGACAAACTAAATTATCACGATTCATATATATATCGATGCTGAATAACACCAAGAAAATATTTCTTTAACGATGAAATTGAATTGCTGAAGAATATCACAAAACACTTAAAGTTGATGTATTAAATCGTCGATAAATAAATTCACTCCAAGCTTCACTTTAACAACTGCCATTCATGACTCACGACTCGGCATTTACTTGTTGTCGAGATGAAACAGAGTCCATACATCAAAACAGGAGTCGAAGTTGAAAACCATCGAACTCCAATCAGTAACCTCATAAATGGCTTGGCATAGGTTAAAGCAAGAATAAATAAAATGACGATTTATTAAAAACCAACAGAACTTCTAACCGGACATCCTCAGCCATCGAAACTCCAGAGAGGTAAAACACTGTTAGAAAGAGGAGGTGAAGAGAAAAGAAAATGGATCTGTATTTATATCAGCCGAGCGTTCAAATAAGATCTCATTACGCAATTCAAGGAGCAGCAGCAGACGAAACCATGACGAAAGATCGCACAGCCGATGTGCCGTAGACTCAAACGTACGATGCCATCTGGCGGCGAGCGTGGAACTATTATCGTGGCGGTCATTCGAATGAGATGCGTGCTCTTGAATGCATGAAAGCCGACAGCTGGAAAGTGAAAGTACGGCCGGCAAAGAAAGTAAATAAACTAAAGAACTTTGCAAATAGAAGTGGATAAAAGGTAAGTAAAGAAATGATTGACTTTATATTATTAATAAAATATATTTAAAGAATGTTAAAAGATATTTAAATAAAGAAATATATAAAATGTAGAGGAGATATATCTGGACAGTGTCAAGATAGGAATAAGGTGTTTTATACTTGTCAGAAACACGTATATCGTTCAAAGATCACGGAGAAAACGTGATTTTTTTTCAAAGGATTGCGGAAAAAACGCAAATATCGTCGAAAGATCGTGAAGAAAACGCGAATATCGTCGAAAGATCACGGAAAAAACGTGAACATTGTCGAAAGATCACAAAAAAATGCGGACGTCGTCGAAAGATCGCGAAAAAACACGCGGACATCGTGCAAAAAAAGGCGAACATCGTCGATAGATCTCAATAAAAAAAACGCGGACATCGTCGAATGATCGCGCATTTCGTCAAAAGATTGAGGAAAAAAAGGTGAATTACGTCAAATAATCGTGGAAAAATTTGCTGCAACATTAATGTTTTCACGAGATTGTTTTACAGCTGAGTGACAAGTTAAATATTAGTTAACCATGTTTTGAGTGAAAGCATGTTAAATTTTGATTTGGACAACTAGCTAAGATTGCTAGGTAAAACATTGCATTAGAATTCCTTATAGTATTTGCATGAATTACTCAAATTTGATTCTGTCAGAATTTCAATCGGCTCCAAAAACAGCTTTATTGCTACAAAATTAGATTTTTGCTGCTCCAAAGAGGCTTTAATGCATTTTCATCCATTTATTATCACATCTATATATAATTTTTGATATTAACACATTCTATCAATCTTTTCAAAAATTTTAGAAATTAGTGTTCATATGTTATTTTTACTGTTATTCTGTTTTCTAACTTCACAAAGGTAAATTATTTTAAAATGTACTTTCCTTTTATGTTAATCACAAATACTTGGGGGATTTGAGTGCATGAGGGATTGGAAAGAGGTCGTTTGTCCGTAAGTTCTGCAGACTGTTTTTAAAGTTTCTACTTGTGTTGCAGACTGCAGAAAAAAATTCTGCTGCTGGGATCGTGAAAAATCCTTTTTTTAAACTAATATCATATTAAACTAGTATGCTGTAGCCATCACAAAACTATCTTCTATATTATTCTAATGTATTAATTTAAATACTAGGTTGAGCAAAACGTTCTGTGAAATTTGTGAAAGTTGCATTGTTATGCGCAAATTAACAACAAAAGCAACAAGGACTATTCTTTAAAGTAGAGGCCATCATAGTCCACGACTTTCTGCCACCGTTCTGCCAGATTCCGGATTTGCTGGCTAAGTTTGTCGCCGTTACCAGCACCTTCATCCTCATTAATCTCATTGACGGCTTTCAGAATCGTTAGTCCTTTTCTCTAAAAATGCCGGGTCAACACACGCAAATCATACTGTTCAATAGGCATTTTGGAGCCAAAGTTCTTGAACTCCTATAAATATACCACTAGTACTCCTTTATACGATACAAATTCTGTTAACTATTCGATTAATAATTTCCCAGAACTTCTTGCTCAACCTAATAACACTGTTACACACCAGCAATTACGAAGTACAAGTACAATGCATTTATTAGAATTTAATTCGGAGTTACAATGATCAGTGAATAGAAAACGCACAGTTCAACAGCACCTTTTGTTAGGTATTCAATTCTAAAATTTTATCATCATATATATATTTAATTAATAACTCTAAATATAAAGCTTCCTTAATACATTTCTACTCAATATGAACTCAGATACAGCTATAATGTTCATCACACAAAAGAACATAACACTGTCCCCTGTTGAGTGAACAAAATCTGAATTGAATCAGTATAATTTTTATAAATATCTTGCATATTAAATTTGGTGAAATTCTATCTCAAGATGCCGAGATATTCCTATCATGGAAATCTTGAAAAAGATAGCACAGCAGCACTCCTTTTTGAGTGAACAAAGCCAAAAATGAATCAACATAGTTTTTAATAAATACCTTACAGTCAACTCTGTGAAATCCGCTGATTATAATCCACAAACTTCTATTATCCGCACTAAACGTTGGAATGTAAACAATGAAAATTGTCATTAACAGTTGAACTTATAAAGTTAAATTTGGTACAAATATTTTTTCAGTTATCAATTTTTCAATGAATAAATTTTTAAATTTACTTGAGTAACAAAATTTTATCTTGGAGCAAGAAGTAATGAGTGTTCATAGACTACAGAAAAAAATTATTGACAACAAACCAAAACGGAAACTACCATTTTGTTGTGCCAATGTTTAAAATAATGAATAATCAGTAAAATAAGTAATGTATATAATTTAATTTTTCTTTAAATTAACTTAGTTATTAAATATATTAAACCAATGTTGCATTGTTTTTCTTTTCCATTGTAATTTTTGTGCAGTTGTTCTAAATTTATAGTCAGATTTTAAAATATAAAATGTAAACAAAGGGATGATCTATAATCTGCAAATATGTATAATCCACAAAACCCTCTGTCCCTAAGTGTGCGGATTTCACAGAGTTGACTGCACTATATATTTTTTAATGGATTAGTATTGATATATTTTTTAACAAGTGACAAACACCCTTGTAACTGGAAAGAGCCTTTTCTATGGTTAAGTGGGTATTTTTCTTATTTCGATTTGTTAAGCTGGTATAGGTTGGTAAAAACACAGACAATTTTTCTTTTTATTCCCTCTTGTTTTTTTTCTGCTTGCAGAACACTGGAAAACTTTGGAAATTGCCATGATTGAAAGCAGCGCACCATTTTAAAATTTCCATTATTGTTTTATAATTAAATTTGCGGTTAATTAACAAAAAAAGAAAAATCTGAGCCTTAGTGCATGCCTTGGACTATCCTTATTAAAAATTTTACTTTTAAGACATCCATGTGGTAGATTTTCTTATCCCTCGCAGATAGACACACACACGTGATAAACATCTTTCTTTTATTAGTATAGATTCAACAGTTTAAAATGTGAAATTGTGTAATGTTTAGAAGTAAAAAAAAAAAAAAATTGCAGTAAAATTGAAATTTAATGATGAGTTGTTGCTACTGTCAGTAGGATGTCAGCATTACTCACGAAATGTTTTTGCTTTATAATGTAGACATTATTTAGGAAGATGTACATGAGCAAGACAAAGTATGTTCAATTTTTTTCTTAAGCATATTTTATTTTTCCTGTTTCATAATACATTCATTCTGGCATAAATTTGTATTATTAATTTTGTACCTATGGATTTAAAATAAAAGAATGTAATAGGATGTTTTTGTTTCTATAAACATAAGTCAAATTGATAAAATGAAATTCTGTGATTATGCATAAACATTTTTTTTTAGGAACTGTAATGAATTGGATATGGAAGTTAATTAGCTTGCTTAGGAAACAGAGTCATAATGATTATGATGAAAGACGTGGTCCACTTGAAGAAATACAATTTTGGGAAGAAAGATGCATTATTTTAAACAAAGCTATAAATCAGTTAAATAGAGAAGATATAAAAAAATGTATTGAAATCTTGAAAAATGGAAAGTCTGGATGCTTGCCAAAAATGATTTCAATACACCAGCTGTTAATGGTAGTTATATTTTACATTGTCTTGCTGAATTTAGAACTTAAATGACATGAATCTGCTTTTTTTATATTATGATATGGCATTTCTCTCCATATCTGATATTCTGTTAATTGCAAGGGTGCAGAATATGATCCGGCGATCTAGGATCGGGGGAAATTTTAACAACCTGGGAAAATTTTGCAGAAACATATACAATTTTAACAACAAATTCCATAATTCCCTAAGATAGAAAAATTTCCCTACAAATAAAAAGATCCGTATGGCGACCTTCACAAAATTGATCTCAGAATAATATATGTATCGTATATCAGGGGTGATTCTGTTTCAAATTTTACAAAAATGTAAAAAAAAAAAAAAAAAAAAAATTGGTCATCAATCAGAAAATTTGGACATAAAAATACCGAGAATATTGACCAAGAATTCCGGGGGAAAATAGTGAATTTCGTCACAAGATCGCAAAATAACCGCAAATTTCGTCAAAGGAACGCGAAAAAAAAACTCAAATTTCGTCACAAGATGCAAAATAACAGCACATTTCGTCAAAAGATCGCGAAAGAACCGCAAGTTTCGTCAAAAGATTGCGAAAGAACCGCAAGTTTCGTCAAGATATCGCGAAATGAACTCATTTTGTTGAAAAATCACAAAATAAACGCACATTTCGTCAAAAGATCGCAAAACAACTGCGAATTTCGTCAAAGGAACGGGAAAAAAAATCTCGCAAATTTCGTCAAAAGATCGCGAAATGAACGCAAATTTCGTCAAAAGAAAGCGAAACAGCCGCAAATTTTGTCAAAAGATAGTGAAACAACCGCGTATTTCGTCAAAAGGGGTGAAATAACCGCAAACTTCATTAAAAGATCGCAAAAAATTGCAAATTTTGTCAAAAGATCATGAAAAAAATGTAAATTTCGTCCAACGATCACAAAACAACAGAGAGTTTCATCAAAAAATGGAAAAACAACCGCGAATTTCGTCAAAAGAGGGTGAAGTAACCGCGAATTTCATCAAAAGGAAGGCAAAATAACCACAAAACTCTTCAAAAGATCGCGAAATAACCGCAAATTTCTTCAAAAAGAAGGTAAAATAAGCACAAAACTCGTCAAAAGATCGCGAAATAATCGCAAATTTCGTCACAAGATCGCTAAAAAACGCGAATTTCGCCGAAGGGCCGCGCAAAAAACCTAGTGAATCCCCCCCCCGTTCCTCCACTCTGCTGTAACCTTTCAGAAAATTTGCTGTGAATTTCAGAATTTTTTTTTTCACTCAGAATCACCCCTGCCATATATATTTGTGCATAACTTGAGAAATATTGGAAAAATAAATTTTCTATATGTATGGTAATACAGAATTTACCTATAACATACCGTAAAATTTTGGGGAAATTTTCATAGGGATTGGGGGAAATGTTGGGAATAGAAACATTTTCTGCACCCCTGGTTAATTGTTGTTATTATTTTTATATATTTGTATGTAATCCCTTTTAATAATTTGAGTATTGCATGGCAGCTCGATGCTTATGTTCGGCTATATGCTAGTGTCAAATCGGATGATTAATTGCCTGTGCATATATAGGTGGATTATAACCAAAATAGTATCATAGGCTATGTTTTATTTATTTTATTCAAATATTTTTCTTAATAATTCAAAATTTCATTATTTCAACTGAGAATCAATGAACTTTTTTTGTATAAAATTTAACCATTTTTCTTTATTGTTGCTAAAAATTTTAAAAACGTAATAATAATTTGCCAACAGCAATTAATTTTCAATTGAAAGAATTTCATGTGAAAAATAAAATTGAAATATTTTTTAAGAATTAAAAACAAATATTTAGGGCAACATATTTGAAATAAAACAAGCATTTTCAAATATTTGGTATTACAGTCGAACCTCTATTTAACGAAGTCGCTAAATCCCGGAAAAAAGGTCGTTATATGGAAAATTCGTTAAATAGAGATTCACCTTTTAAAATACTTTAAACTGCATAAAACAGATTTTAAATTCATAAATACTAAATATTTTTACTAAAAGTAACTAATCACATTTTTTTAAAATAAATTATATCGATTTGTTTTATTTATTTTACCCACCAATATCTATCATCAATTAATTTTTTCTATGTATTTAAATCTTATGTATTTAATCTGTTCGGAAATACACTGTATTTTCAGTTTAAAGTAAATAGTTTTACATTAAAATTAACGAATTTTAATGACCTTATCATATTTATTATTATTATAACAAATAATTTTAACCATACATTAACATATGCGTTCTTAAATTTAGTTTCTGAAAATCTCTTAATTTTGTCTGAGATTTTTTTTTTTTTATGTGCTTTCTCTCATAATACATCTCGCATCTTTGCAATGCACCAAAAACACCTTCATGCATATTTTCTTCTAACCATAATCCGCGTCAGATTGTTTCAAATGATTTTAGCATTTCATCATACGAAGTTTTGTTAATTCCTGCATCATGATCATTTCCATCATCATCATATTCATCTCATCGCAATTCATTGCTGTATTGTTTTTATTTTTCACACTGTCGAAAATATCCAATTCGGATAGTATTTCCGAGGTCTCAATTTCAGAATTAAGTGAAATAGAATCATCAATCAGCACATCATGGTTTATTTCTTCTTTTTTCTCATTTGTATCCACATTTTTTTAAGTTACTCTAAGGGATTATCGTCTTCGTCCTCCGTACTTACCGAATTTTCACTGCTGACAAAGAAGGTGCCTGGTAGAACCTGTTCAAGGCCATTGAACATCATAAAATGTGTTTAAGGAAAGAATAAGTGTGAAATGTCCAGAAATATTTTGAGAAATGAGGAGAAAAAAAAAATTAGACCACAAGAAAATGTTCGTTAAATAGAGAATGCACTTCGCTATTTGGAGGTTATTTTACAAAGAAATTCGCAAAATGTTCTTGGTTCCAAGGAAAAGTTCGCAAAATAGAGGTTCGTTAAATAGAGGTCCGACTGTAGTATGAGGAACATAAATGTGAGATAGAAAGCAGGTGAATATGACATAATATCTATAATAAAAAGGATATATTCAAACATTTGTTAATAATGCAAGGATCATCAGTATGAGTAAATACAGAAAGCAGGTGAATATGACGTCATAATTAAAACAAAAAAATTAAATATATTTTACCAATACTGATTATTTATTAAGCTTGAATATCAGTTATATACTGAAAAAAAATTTCTGTTAAACATGATGTCATGTTTCACAGAAAACAGAAAATGAACAATTATATAATCAAAATAGATTTTGCTGGGGGAAAAACGGAAGTCTTATTATATATTAACCCCTTGAATACCAAGCTTAGTTTCGCCGGTGATGGGCCATTACCGTCTCAATATTGTACAGGCCCAACAGGTAGGGAAACTGATCCCCTTTGACATTACTAAGAAGATCACTCGCTTGAACAGCTTGCAGCTTATCCTACACTAGTTCTGGGTAAAATGTCGTATAAGTAACCTCATGGTACACTTTTCTTTGGATTATTTTCGCGAAATTTTATTAATTTGATTAATATATTTGCTTGTGAAATTATGGATTTTTAATTATAATTGGCAATATAAGAAAAAGAATGTGCCTCACTGTTCCATGGTTCCGGAGTGCAAAAGTAATTATGTTAACAGTTCAATTGCCACTGTAGTCAGATTTCCTCGATCAAAAGAATTAAAAAGTACCTGCCTACATGGAATTCTAAGAAAAGATTATCTAGTGACTAATTCATCAAAGGTAAGTTTCTTATTTTATTGTTATCCTTACAATCTTTATTTACTATGAAATTTTCGGATTTATTTCCAGTGATAGTTGTCCGTAATAATGAATCCTAATTTTATACATTCCAGTCTAAAGTGTTTCTTGATTTCATCTAATGCAGCGTTTCTTAAACTGTGGTCCGCGGACCACTGGGGGTCCGCGAGCTTACAACCGGGGGTCCTCAAGCCCAGTAGTGAATTCAGACCTTTTGTCTTCTCGGCCTCGGCGGGAATTTCTGTAGCTGTAGTTGTAGATGAACGCAGGACTAGAACTCCTAATCTAGGACTATTAATAAGCATAAAATAAACGCCTGAATCTAAATCTTTCAAAGGAGACATTTCAATGCTGGGTGAGGGCACCCCATCCCCCGTCCTCCGCCCCACTCTCTGAATTCATATCTGCGCAATTCAAAAATTTTTACTGATTATTTTTTCCTCGTCAGCGCGCTTTACATATGCATTCTGTTTCACGTTGTCATAGTAGCAATCACGTGATCATACGTCATCTTATATAACAAACGCGAAAGAAAGGTGAACAGGGTAGTGAGTGAATTCAAGCCATTGTCATTTTTCATTTTTAAGTGTATTGCTCGTATTTTAGTCTCCTTTGTTACATACTTGCATATTTTTTTTTCTTGTTATTCAAGATATGAATGAATGGTTAAAGACCAGTAAATAAAACTTAAAGAACATATGGAGTCAGATATAGATGATGACGATTTAATATCTCACGATTTAACAGAGAAGGAATTATCACAAAAGGAAAAAAAAACCAAGTGCACTGAAGAATATTTCACATTGGGATTTACGAGCACCTGTTTTAATAATGAAGAACAGGCTGTCTGCGTTATTTGTCACGATATACTGTCAAATGAATGTATGAAACCAGCAAAACTTTGTAGGCATTTACAAACTAAACATAAAGAGTATTTATACAAACGAACTGGCTTTTTCAAAAACAAGTTAAAAGAATTGAAAACAAGTCAGAATTTAACTGAAAAGACCTCAACTTGTTTCAATAACGAAAAGGCCGTTTTTGCCTCATACTAGGTATCTTTCATGGTAGCAAAGTCTGTAAAACCTCATACGATTGCAGGTAATTTAATTCTACCTGCTCCTAAAGCAATGGTCACAACAATGCTAGGAGAAAAAAGCACCAAAGGATCTAAATTTAATATCATTATCTAATGATACTAAGAACAGAATCAACGACTTATTTGAAAATATTGAGAGCCAATCAATTGAAAGTGTACACATAAGTCCTCATTTTGCATTAGACTTTTCCAATGATCTGAATATGTTAGATTTTGTTCATTATGAATTTGGTGGTAAGGTATGTGCGATTTTTTGTTTTGCAAATCCATTCCCTCTCTCACAACAAGTGCAGCGCTATTCACTTGTTAGGCAGTTTCATACAAGGAAAAAAATAAGCTGGTCATATGGGGTTCGAGGTATGAGTGAACCTTTTAATGGTTTGATCAGCTTGGTTAAAGATAAAACATCACATGTAGTTTGGACACACTGCTGTATTCACGGTGAATCACTGATTGTGAAAAAAATGCCTGAAGATATGAAGTCTACATTCGACGAAGTTGTTTAAGTAGTAAATTATATTAAGGCTCGTCCATTGAATTCTAGACTTTTTTAAATTGTGTGTGAAGCAATTGGGAGTTAACATAAAACAGTTACATTTGCATACAGAATTTAGTTGGCTGTTACGAGGAAAAGTTTTAAATCATATTTTTTCCACTGCGTGATGAAGTGAGGTTATTTTTCTTGGTTTCCAAATGCCATTTGAAGTATTGTTTCAATGATTTCTCCTAGCTTGTCAAGGTGGCATATTTGACAGATATTTTTAATTTTCTGAATGGACTGATATATTAAGATTTCAAGGAACATCGGTACAGGTCAAAGTAGAAGAAATAATAAAAAAAAAATAATTTCTGGGCAAATCGACTTGAAAATAATAACTTTGAATCATTCCTAATATTATTCGACTTCTTACAAAACTCTGGCGATACAATTTATCCTGATATTGTTGAAAATTTTGTTCTAAACCTGATGAATTTTCAAAGAAGCTTTCTGACTTTATTTACCTTCCCCAAAGTCAGAAAATGATTAGTGAAATGGAATCCCTAACATTCTTAGAGCACGAACAACTTGCAGAATTACCATGCGATGGCTCCATGAAAATTTCTTTTCCAAGTAAATAGCGTTCCTAGTTTTTTGTTGTGCATGAGAAATACGTATGCAGAACTAGCAGATAAAGCTATCAAGCGCATGTACTTCCCTTCTGTGCAACATATTTGTGTGAAAAGACTTTATCCAGCCTTGTGCACATTAAAAACAGACTTGCGAATACATGTTTCGAACATAGAAGCAAACATTGCACTTCTTGTAGAAAAAACATCAGCATCCTTCTCATGGAAAATAGTAGTATATGTATATTTTAACTGTCTTAAAATGTGTGCCATTTTTCTTATTAAAACTGATTTTTTCAACAACTAAACATGGAATATTTGTAAAGAAAAATAAGTAAGGTCTATTTCTATGCCTTTAAAATATATTGTTTTATCACATTAAGAAAAATTTTGTCGGGGGTCCCCGAAATGCATATCATATCAAAGGGGGGTCCGCGAGATCCCAAAGTTTAAGAAACGTTGATCTAATGTACAAGAAAAAAAAAAAATCCTGCATTTTCTATTAAAATTATTTTGCCGGTGTCAAATGACACCTCTTGAGATTTTAGTTTATGATTATTTTATTTGTAATTTTTAAAATTAATAAGCACGGAAATAAACATTCAATGCATTAAAAAGGATCAGTGATAATTTTATTTTAAAGACTACAAATCATTTGACACCGGTGAAATAATTTGAATAGACAATGTGGGATTTTTTTTTTTTTCTCTCATTATATGAAATCAAGAAACACTTTAGACAAAAATGTCTAAAATTAGCAGATATTACGATGGACCACTGGAAATAAATCCGAAAATTTCATCATGAATAAAGATTGTAAGAATACCATAAGAAACTTGCCTTTGATGAAATAGTCACTTGATAATCTTTTCTTGGAATTCCATGTAGCTAGGCATTTTCTAATTCTTTTTGATCTAGGAAATCTGAATATTGTGGCTGTTGAATTGTTAATGTAATTAATTTTGCACTCCAGTATCATGCAACACTGAGGCATTTTCCTTTTCTTATGTCGCCACTTATAATTAAAAATTCATAATTTCACGAGTAAATAGGTTAATTAAACTAATTCTCGGAAAATAATCCAAAGCAAAGTGTACCACGAGGACTTTTGTGAAAATTGTAGACAATTTATGTCATCGTGAATTGGCAAACACTGTTCGACTCTTTGTCACTTAAATACTAAGAAATGTGTGCCAATTTCATACATTTATTGATAAAAATTACTTCATGAATATATATATAAGAAAGATTCATATTTATGAATGCAGAGAAAAAAAATGACATCCTTTAAAAATATTTGAAAATTAGAAAATGATATTTTATTGCTTATTGTAAAGTTATTTTTCGTAGTACATCCATTATTGATTACAAAATAAATTATATGTGACTATTCTCTCCTCTGCCCCCTCCCCCCCCCACCATTAAACAAAAGATAGTTACAAAAGCTGTTATAAATTTTAAATATCCTTTCAATAATTGTTTAGGAAAATGTGCTCATTTCTGATTCATGCATAGTCTTCCTATGCATGAATTAGCATGATCCTTTCCTTAGACTTTTTAGAGTACAGTTTAGAAAATATTTTTTTAGCTTTATTCAAAATGTCAAAGGAGGATGAAGTTCCCTCTCTTGAGTCTATTAAAATATGCTTCTGATCCAAAATGAATATGATTTTTTTTTTTTTTTTTTTTTTTTTTTTTTTTTTAATTACCAGATAATGAACTATTAATTTAACACAATCAAACTGATTGGTAAAGTTATCATACGAATTGAATATTTCCAACTGAGCGAAAAAATGCCCAGGCCGGGAATCGAACCCAGATCCTTGGCTTACAAGGCCAATGCTTTTCCATTTAAGCTAACTGGGCCGACAACCAGCCAGCATATTTCGCTCAGATAACCTTATTGGTAGTAACATCTGGTCTGTCATCTAGACAGCTCAACAGAATAAACCGCAGGTAAAGGAACTCCATATAAACAATGGATATGTAGATGAACTATTAATTTAACACAATCAAACTGATTGGTAAAGTTATCATACGAATTCAATATTTCCAACTGAGCGAAAAAATGCCCAGGCCGGGAATCGAACCCAGATCCTTGGCTTACAAGGCCAATGCTTTTCCATTTAAGCTAACTGGGCCGACAACCAGCCAGCATATTTCGCTCAGATAACCTTATTGGTAGTAACATCTGGTCTGTCATGTAGACAGCTCAACAGAATAAACCGCAGGTAAAGGAACTCCATATAAACGATGGATACGTAGATGAACTATTAATTTAACACAATCAAACTGATTGGTAAAGTTATCATACGAATTGAATATTTCCAACTGAGCGAAAAAATGTTACTACCAATAAGGTTATCTGAGCGAAATATGCTGGCTGGTTGTCGGCCCAGTTAGCTTAAATGGAAAAGCATTGGCCTTGTAAGCCAAGGATCTGGGTTCGATTCCCGGCCTGGGCATTTTTTCGCTCAGTTGGAAATATTCAATTCGTATGATAACTTTACCAATCAGTTTGATTGTGTTAAATTAATAGTTCATCTACGTATCCATCGTTTATATGGAGTTCCTTTACCTGCGGTTTATTCTGTTGAGCTGTCTACATGACAGACCAGATGTTACTACCAATAAGGTTATCTGAGCAAAATATGCTGGCTGGTTGTCGGCCCAGTTAGCTTAAATGGAAAAGCATTGGCCTTGTAAGCCAAGGATCTGGGTTCGATTCCCGGCCTGGGCATTTTTTCGCTCAGTTGGAAATATTCAATTCGTATACCAGATAATGGTTTGGAAGTACATCTAAAATAATGGCTCAAAAATTTTATTAACTGTTTTCTAAAAATAACAAAAATGTTGTTTTTAGAAGTTCAAAAATAATTTAATTAAACTAGATCCAATTTCATCTATTTTTCCAGAGGCTATGCTTTCCTTTTGTGCAATTTTTTTACACCATTTCCATCTTCTTCTAAGGAAAAGAAAAAAAAACTTTAATTTATTCTCTTACGAAATGGTCAAAATAAATATTTCGTATACCAAAACGTATACCATAACTAATATTATTTCAGCATTTCTTATATATATTTTGTCAGTTTTACTTTTTTGTTTAAAGTTTGTGTTGTATTAAAAGTTAGTATTACAACATAACAATATACATACGATTTCTTAAAGAAAAAAAAAAATTGTATCTACCTTTTAACGATATAAACTTAAGAATTAAAAAAAGGATTACCTGTTTATAAAAATAGCTTTCTACTTTTATAAAATTGGTTCTTCGAAATATAATCTGCTTCCTTAAATAAATAAATAATCCTATCTTGCTAATAATAAGTTTTTGTCTGAATATTGCGGAGAAAACATCAGCACACAGTACTCTATGTCACCAAAGCAGTCGATAGGCCTTGACAATAGAGACAGTGATGGATGGCTCTAGTGACGTCCTTGTAGTAGAATCAAGGTCATTATTACACACCTCGACCAGTACCCTGTTATATCAGTTGCATATCACAGACCAATCTGGTTCAAATATACAACCATTACTGTGTAGTGTTGATGTCTGGAGGTGTACATCATTACTGAAATGAGAAGACTTATGCAGCGTATATCCTAGCAGTCAAGGGGTTAATAGCATAGATAATTATTATGAAATAATTTGTATTGATTCAACACAATTTACTTTTGCATTTATAATGCTTATACTGTGAGGAAATAGGATAACCAAATGTAAGTAAAATTGTTTTTTTTATTTTTCACTGTATGATAGCTATACTTAAGTTAAAAGTAGTTGGCTCAGATTCAACACAATTTTCTTTTGTGTTTATAGTGTCCACTGGTGGGAAATAGGGTAACTTAATTTAAATAAATGTGATTTTTGGGTACTTTTCGGTTAGCCGGGTGCCAGTGTTATACATACATATATATATGTGTGTATATATATACAACGTATGTATATACAGTAAAACCCGTTTAAGAAGTTCCCGCTTAAGAAGTTTTCCCGTTTAAGAAGTTTATATTTTCGAATCCCATTTTTCTCTTATTCTTACAACGCTAAAATAACTCGTTTAAGAAGTTTAGTTCAAAACTCTTTCCCGCTTAAAAAGTTTTATTTTTCCTTCCACTTTTCCTTTCAAAGCACTTTTATTTTGTCTTTTTGATTATTATTTTATTTTCGGTGCTGGAAATCTCTTTCTTTATATTCTTCGCTATTCAAAAAGATCAATGTTTAGGACTGATAGCAGTTGTGGTCACCTCTAGTTCACCTTAAAATCTGTTTAACGTGTTTGATGGAAATGGAATGTGGTTAGAGGATGGGTTCCTCGTCACTATAACAATAGCGACTGATAAAGAGAAAAGGGAATTGCTCTGCCCTACCGAGGGGTGGTTCTTTCAGTTCAATATTTACTTTCTGTTACAACAGATTCTCTCCCACCCTCTTACCATGAGTGTGATGTACTACAGCTGCGTTTGGTTTATTCATTTCACAGTTTTTAAGTCAGTGTAAAGTGCATGACATAAAAGTTTTCTAGTTAGAAATTACACGAACAAAAAGTTGTGGTTTTTTTTCCCAAAAATGTCGGGCAAGGCAATTAAAAGGAAAGCCTTGTCAATTGAAGACTGTTATAAAATGCAACATCTCTAATAGTAAATAATCTCAATTTTATTATTTAATTATCTTCCTCGATCTAAAATTAATATTTATTCATTTTAAACTCAACTTCAAATCTAGAAAGTTCTCTTCAAAACATTAACGTTTGCTCTTAATAAAGATATTCTTAATTTTTCTCATTCAAAGTTAAATTCTATCTTTTTCAATAATTCATTAAAACTTATTAAACTAAACATTAACAATAATCTGTGTAAACAAAGTTATACGTTCTTGTTTACTTTCCGAAAAGATTGCGAGTCTTGATATATTAACGTTATTTCTAAGTTTAAAACAGCAAAAATAAAAATATTTTATTTTTTAATATTATGTACTCAATCTATAATCATTAGATAGAGTATATTTTTCTGATTAATTTGATATAAGTTGTAGCAAAATCCGTCAACAAATATGGGAGATATTTAATTTAATGTTTTCTGCGTTTTTCTATTTTTAAATGTTGGCGCTAGACATTCTGTCCGCCATTGATAAAAGGATGCGATTCTGCACCATTTTTTTCATACATCTCGGTGCTGCCGCAAGACACCCACGCACTAAGGTCATTCAACTGAATGCGTGCCCGGATGACGCGGGGAACTTGAATGCATCGGATTGGTTATTTTCAAAATCTTAGCCATTCTTCCAGGCTGAGAGCTGTTTTTCGTCAGTCATCTGGGGATTAAGCAAGGAGACGTTGGAAGGCGAAGCTCGGCATGGCTGCGGCTGCGGCCGGGCAGATTGAGATTTGCTGCGAGAATGACTATTAGCTTTTTCTAAAATACTACGCTCAATGTGGATGAGACGTAGAAAGGATTCAACTATAAAGGAATGGTCAATAGCAGCAGAATTCCTCAATCTGAGATTTCATCTTGATAATCCTTATTAGCAGCGTGTTCCTCCTCAATAGACTGGACCTTGCTTCCATTTAACAAATTCGATATTATACTTACAAGGAAGGTCTCCATACTGGGCATACTCAGAATATGTTGAAAAAAATGCTAGTGAAAGTACTCATGTGTGTAATAAAGGATCAGTTAAAATTAGTGGCGGAATTACAGTAGAAAATCTGTAAAAAAATAAAATACTTTCGAATAATTGGCGTGAAAAGACGAAAGCGGCACGCAATTTGGCGATCAGCACTTTTCCTCGCCAAAAGCAAACGATTTTAATCAATCTGAAAATTGTTTGTTAATTGATTTTGAGAATATGCGGTATTTAATGAATTTAAACGTAAACCATGAAAGAATTTATTATTGTTACTATTACATTTTGTATTATACATGTTGCTTTTGCTGATTTGAATGAAATTTTGCCATTGTTTTATTCTCCAATCCACAATTTTTAAAAATTTAAATCGCTTTATCGGTTATAAAAATAACTTTTAACGCCAGATGAATAATGCTGCAGTAATACATTTCCATACAGAAGAAGTTGTTTCCACAGCAACAAAGTTGAATCCACAGTGATCAATGGGGCATATTTTTGAGTTTGGAATAATTTTAATCAATTTAGATTTTGTTTTAAATCATAAAATATGATAGTTAAAATTCGTTATAAGTACATATAAATATAAATGACAAAACTATAGTTAAAACAAACTAAAAATGGCAAAGCTAAAGTTATTTAAATTAAACTTATTTAAACAAATTCAACATAAAAAGTGTTTTCCTTAAAGAGCATTCGACAAGCGTATTTTTTTAAATCTTATTTCTTCGCCAAACGGTGATAAGTCGCCAAATAAACGAAATTTTCATTATTTTTTTACGGACGTTCTACCGAGGTTCCGCCGAAAATTTTTTTATAAACATATATACCCATGAAAGAAGAACATTCTGTATTTTTTTCAGATTTTCTGAGTATGCCCATATGGAGACCTTCCTTGTTAGACCAAGTTTTGCAACTATTCAACTGATTTTAGAATCTTGTTTCAAGGAGGCTTTGCCTCTGTTTTTTGTGGTTCTGCATCCATGCTTCGACAACGTTCTATTGGTGTGTGATTCTCGTAGAGATCTTCAGACCTCATCAAAAATTTGTTTAATTTGATATTCAGAATTCAACGATGTCATTTTCAATGTGTGACTTTCGCAATGAACTTCAAATCTCATAAGAACTTCATTTGAAACATACAGACTATAATTCATGACAGAACTCTTATGAATATCTCTAAAACATTACATAAATACAAGTTTATAACTCCGTTTTTTTTAGGTATAAAGATAAAAATAGTAATTCTGTTGAATACATATTGTGCTTCATGAATCAATAATTCCATTTATTTCTCAAGTTTGGGCCCAAATTCATTAAATTGATCATTCCTTAAATAGTAACAAATGTTGTAATAAAGTATCAAGTTTGTCTAATTTTGTGTGATTATTTATGTTTACACATCAAATGGGTGAGTGTTTTCATTATTTTCTTTATTTTTACAGATGGTAAAGTAACTTAGCGGATATTTGAAATTAAATAGATGGCTCTTTACTTGTGTAAATTTTAAATTAATTTTGCTTTTAACGCAATGTCACTCCACGTTACTTTTCGGCCGTAATGTGTTTTTTGGACAGTGGGATTTCTTGCTTTTAGGATTTTAGCTTTACTTAATTAATTTTATTATTTCAATACTTTAATTCCTACCAATTTAAATATATCATTTCATTAACTTTAAATCCCTTTCTCCAAATTCACGTTACATCTTTGGTGCCGTCTGTTTGAGATTCACCTGGGGAATCGCAGATTCAAAATCTTTCTTTTTAAAGCTATTAGCCATTTTTTAATGATTATTAATATATTTTAAATAATTTACAAAGATATATCTAATTTCAATTTAATTTCGGGGTTTTTATGATATCATATGTGGTGCAAAACGGGAACTGATTTTTTGTGTGTTATTGTTATACTTTAATTTTCATTGTTTTGTCATTATATCATTTCAGTGCAATCATAAATATTTTGTGCAATAATTATCAACGAATCGTAACAGAACGATTCCTTATTTATTTGCTTGAAATTTACATAGTTTATTTTTTTTTCCTTCTCAAATACCTATAATTGAGTTTATACAGCTTCAATTTAGAAAATCATCATTTTCATATTAAATTAATTTGAAGAATTTATTTGAATTATTTTGGTTAAAAAATAAATTTTTAATTATTCTTTCCAATTTTCATTAACCTCTACTATTACTCTGTTATTTTTTTTTTCTTTCAAAAAATTATCAGAGCTGAATTTTTAAAATTTAGGGGTTTTGCTGCAATACCATATATTCTTATGTGCTTACAATTTTCCCTTTTTTTTGGGGTGGGGGGGGGGGGGGGGTTCTTATGTCAATAATTACAAAATTTCACAAATGATATAAAATACATTTCTGATTTTTTGTATTACATTTTTAAGTATTTGTATGCTATAAATATTTTTCATGCACAGAATATATAATTTTTATTATTTTAATTTTTATGTATAAGTGTTTTTCTCAAAAGGCAGAACATTTGCTAAATTTTATTTTCCTATTCTTGTTCCTATGATTATATATTTTATATAGTACTTCTTTTATATAATTTTGGGGGGGTTCTATTTTGAATATTTTTGTTTCTCTTTTCTGAAAAATAGATTTTTAAAGTACTGAATTTAAAATAAATTTGGCTAATTTTTTTTAACTTTTACAATTGCACTCTTATAAGTTTGAGATAATCAAATACAGTATTTCAGAGGTTCAATTTTATATTTTTTTGTGCAGATATTTTTCTGCTATTCAATGCTTCTCAATTTTTATTTATGTGTTAATATCATTGCATACATAAACTTTTACGCTTTTTCTTACCACCATATATACTTATGTCACTTTTTAATTGTTTTACTTTTTAAAATTAAAATTTATAAACTTCACTATTGTTAGGGCATTTTTGATTCGTTTCCCTCACATCTACTTCTGAGATTTTTCTTTGAAACTTCAGAGGAATTTGCAATGGCGAATCAATTGTTTTTAAATTCACTTTTAGCATCTATTCCCACATTCCACAGGTGAGATGATGAAAATGTCGATATTTTTATTCGCAACGTTAGTGATGTGTGCAATCTGGAAGCTTGGCCAGACGCAAACAGAATTCTTTTACTGAGACTTCTATGTAGGGACAAGGCGTCACAGTATGTTTCGGGAGATCCTGAAATTTCTAATGAAGAGAATTTTGAGGTAGTGGTGCGCCTTTTGCGAAACAAATTCACTAAACAGGACAATTTTGAGCAGGCTTCATATGAATTTTCCAGAATTTGTCAGAAGCCGAAACAAACTGTAAGGAATTTAGCAGATGAAATTAAACAGGTTGTAAACCGAATGATGATCCCAAATAATGAGGAAATTCCGCAAATAGAGGCTGTTAGGGCTAATATGACGTTCTCGAAATTATCTGATGCACTTAGATCAGATATCAAAACGGAAGTTTTAAAATTTGGCCGCAATAATTTTGAGGACCTTGTTGCATGTGCGATGGATATTGAGAAAGCTCTAGAACAACAATCCTTCTCCATTAATAATCTAAGTGCAACTGAGACTCAGAGTTCGAATTCTCAGGAATCGCTCATTTCACTTCTCCTGAAACAGCAAGCAGATTCTAATAAATTACTCACAGACATGGCAAATCAGCTAAAAAAGATAAAAGAAGAGAAGGCGGTATGCCATATATGTGGTAAATTGAACAATACACGCGATTGTTGGCATTTTCCAACTAACAACACTCACAATGCATTTCCGGTTCAAACCAATTTTGCGAGTCAGTGAAACAATTTTGCAGGCCAGGGAAGCAATTTTACAGGTCAGGGAAACAATTTTGTAGGTCAGGGTGGCAATTTTTGGAGTCCACACAACAATTCGCCAGGCAATGACAGATTTAATTTTAATCATGATCGAAATTTTTCTGGACAATCGAGTAGAGGAGGTGATAACCATGTTCTGAGATTTCAGAGAGGCAGAGGTAGGGGTAGGAACAACTTCAGGCCGTACAATCACAGAGCTAAGCGGAATTTAAACTTTTTTTATTTAAACTCATTTTATTTAGAATTTTAAGCTCTACAACATTTGTATTGACAATGTTTTTTATAGAGTTAGCTGTTTTGAGATTATTGTTAAGGTAACTAAAGGAAAACATGTTTTTTGAAAATAAATATGTACATATTTTCTAACATTCACCCAAGTACGAGGAAGAAAACATAGTACTTTCATTTTAGACCTAAACTGAACGGATTAAAACAATTTCCAGTTTCCTCCTAATTAATTCCAAATTCAGCCTTTTTTTCCTCCCCTGCTACTGGGCTAATGGTAAAAATAAATTGTAGATCCTACACCGGGTTTAATTTTTTCAGCAGATTCATGCTGGGCCGAGATCAGGCTTGTATTTTTTTTCTACATAGTCGTGCCGGGATGAAACTGCTCTTAATCGTTCTCAGAATGTGTAAGGCAGGCAATATGTTTTGTAACAGTATTAATAGCGATAATGAACTTCTGTTAACAGTATCTTTGGAAATTTACCTTAAGGTGGTTCTCAAATTCACTGCTCAACAATGCGAAACTTTCCGACCCATTTTTAACTGTAAAGGCATAAAATTGAAAGGCCTGATTATTGAAGGGATTTGGAATCAAATAACGTTTTCCTTTTTTAATAAATTACTTACAGAGATATAAGAGATTCTTGTCACGTGCAGACCTGCCAACTGTTATGAAAAAAATTGTAGTTGCTACGATTTGGACCTATAAACTACGATGCTACGAAAATCGGTCTTAAACTACGATTTTTTTTCAAAAAACATAAACGCATTTTTTGTTTATAGTTGCGATTTTTATCCCGTGCAACATATTTTTCAGGAGAGATTCTGTTCTGAAATTTCCAAAATTTCAAAGTATTCATTTCCGAAAGTTTTAAAAAAGTTGGTCTTTAATCTGAAAATTCGGACATTATTTAAAAAACACTCACAGGGGAAAGAAAAATCTAGGCTGCAAAACAAACTTCTTAACATGAAACCCTCCTTATGTATATTAATCACGAGTTTATCGTGTTTCTGTAAATATTTATACAGGAATTTCTTTCCTTAGAAACAGGGATGCCATTTTAAGAATTTCTCGTAGCGGGGGGGGGGGGGTCTTTGAGGGGCAAGGTTTGAAATAGTGTGCAAAAAAACACGATTTGCATGCGGAAAAGAAAAGTCCTGCATAATGAAAACTGCTGTGCAGTATATTCCCCTGCAAATTCTTCCACAGACCTATGATTCTTCTGCGAGTATATTTTGAAATTTCTTGGAAGACCACGAATTTCTTTTCTTTTATGGAATTTTCCCAAATTAATTTGTGAATCGATCGCGGAAAAAATTGAGAATTTCTTCAAACGATCGTGTAAAAATATCGGGTATTTCGTCAAAGATCTCAGAATCAAATACTGATTATATTCAATAGGTCGCTGAATTGCATCTATTTTGCGCGAGATTGCGCAAAAAATTACGAATTTCAATAAACTATCAAGGGAAAAATATTGCAAATTTTGTCAAAAGGTCGTGTAAACGAGTAGTGAGTGAGTTTTGTTACTTGGTCGCGAAAAAATATCGAAAATTTTGCAGATCGGTTGCGATAAACTATTGCGAATTTCGACAAATGACCGTGTAAAAAAAGTCAATTTCGTCAATTGGCTGCAGAAGAAAATAAATTTCGTCAAAGGATCGTGGAAAAACGTGAGTTTTGTCAAAATATCGCAGAAAGAAAACAGAATTTCGTCAAAAGATCAGTAAGAAAATGCAAAATTCATCGAAAGATCGCAGAAAGAAAACACAAATTTCGTCAAAGGATTGTAGTAAAAAACACAAAATTCGTCAAAAGATCACTGTAAAAAAATGCGAATTTTGTCAAAAGTTCATGGTAAAAAATATGGATTTCGTTAAAATTTACTGCACTGGGCTAAAAAATTGGAACCGGGCTCCTTTTACAAATGTAAAAAAAAATATGAAACGAAAAGAAACTCTAAAAATCGTATAAAAATTTTCAGAGTAAAAAATTTACTATATTGAGTTGTAAAAATGAAACCTTATTCCTTTTACAAATGTCAAAAGATGACTGCGAAACATGAAAAACCAACCAACCAACCTTCAGATTAATTTAAATTTTGAGTGCTACGATTTCTCAGTTTCAAAGGTTGGCAGGTCTGCTCGTGACTGTAGGCTTTTCTCCTTTCATGTGCTATTGCTTCCGGAATTCGATTCAAAACGCTAACTTTGGCGGCATTTTCTCAAAAATATATTGCTCTTATAAAAAAAAAAAAAAAGCCATTTACATAGTTTCTGAATAAGAATACCTGCTAATCTTACACATTTCCGAAAAGAAATGAATTCAGAATTGTGTTAGAATGTAGCTGCTTTTGGATTTGAGAAAAGCCTCAAAAAATGAAAGAGAAATATTCTGAAAAAATCTACATTTTGTTATACATCTTCAAAAGTTATCATGTTTTTAACACTATATTCTAAACTACATTAATTTTTTAATGAATCCTTATTAGAATTTTGAAACGTCTAAGGCTGTAAGTAATCATTAAACCTTTTTTTAAGTACCATTAAAATAACTTGTTATACAATTCATTGAATATGAATACATTGATTAGTTGTAATACAGTTTAGAATGAGTTATAGATACATTACTTTATCTTGTCCCAAAAGCATTATGGGTTACACAAAACAAAAATATTTTTAAAAGGAGGATTTTTTTTGCCTTTACATATTTTCAACTTTCTTGGCGTTGAGGGTGGGGGGGGGGGGGGATTTTTCAAATCAGAAATATTTCTATATTTCCATTGTAAGAACATTCTGTTTGTACATTTCCTAATTCTACAAAATACTAACAAAAATATTTTAAATAAAAGATTTGAGTGGGGTTATAAATAGTGCACAAATTCCCTATCAATTCAAATTGAATGAATCCATCTAAATCCTTCAATCCTTCTAAAATGTATTAAATGATTATCTAAATCTTCTAATGTAGTTTAAACAATTCACGAAAAAGGCTTTAGAAGATAAAATTTTCATGAATTCAATATTCGGTACATAAAGTGTTAATGTTACTATTATGTGTTTTCTGTTTTGGGACCACATAGTAATCTAAAATATACTGTAAAATGTATCCATAAATATGTATGTAATATTCATTAAAAGAATCTTAATTGTATGTCAAGAAAAAATATAATTTTTGTAGAAATTTAGCCGCGCCAGGCCTGTTTTCACAAATTTTTGTAAGGGCCGGGCTAGGATGTGAACTGTTAAAATGTAAACGGGCAGGGCCGGGACAAGATAGCTTTCACTCGGGCCAGGTCTGGAAATGCCGGCCCGTGTAGACCTCTACTATATGCCTTTTAAGCAACTAAAATTTGAAATATTATTGAATGCAAAGGCATGAGAAATTTTCTACAGAAAAATTTCCAAGAATTATATAGACTTCCTTATGATTTTCTATAGTCAAATTGCTTAGATGACCAAAAAAAAAAAAAAAGCCCTCTCCATTAATTTCCTTGCATCCCAGCTCTTTTCAGCCTGACAATCATTCTTTTTCATATTATAACATTAAAATACGAAAGATTTAATCGAATTCTGAAAGAGAAATGTACAAATTCTAGTGTAGATTCTACTTCTATGTTGTTCAATGGTTAAACATGCTGCTCATAAATCCAAACAAATGCATAAATTCATTATTGTATAACTGTATGTGAATACTGTGTGTAACTTTAAGATTGAAGACAAATAGTTTTCTTTTTCACATTTTTTATATCACACAGCACACAAATGTTACAAACAATCACGAACACTGACGAACATATAGAATGATGAGGTGACTTTGGGGTAATAACCCGCTGTTAGAACAAGTGACGTTCGTAAAACATATTTTGGGGAATACTCCCGCTATAAGCAACAGAATAATTGGGGATAAGACCCGCTATAACATAACGTGTCACAATGGCAGCTCAAGAACAACTACTCTATACTTGGGGATAAGACCCGCTCAAATACACAACGTGCCGCAATGGCAGCTAAAGAACAACTGAACTGGGTCACATGACCGCAAAGCTACGGAGCTCGTTCGGCATGCGCACAAGGTCCGAACAATAACATATATCTATTTTTTTGATTTTTGGTATTATTATTATTATTATTATTATTATTAAAGATATTAGAATTCTTCTACTTTACTAATAGAGTAAATCCCTTATATCTAATTTTTTATTTTTATAATCCAATGCTTGTTTTCTTTAAGTTGCTCAGATTGTTTGTTTTATATTTCAGAGTGAAATAACTGTAGCCACTGAAAATGTAAAATTTTTAACAGTTTTGAAAAAACCTTGTGAATTGATACAAATTTCAAAACTGACCCATATTCCAAAACATTTAAATTTGTTGCTGAATTCTGTAAAATATATTTGGAAACATTCTGTGTATTTCAACAATGTCAGTGAAATTTCCAGATTGCTTTGCAAGGTAAGATAAGCCTATGTGTTCGTTTTATACAAGTAATTTACTTTTGCTAAATTATTTCAGCCCTTTTCGATTCGACTTTGTATTTTGTGTGTTATTAATTTTCTTTCCAATATCTTATTTTTCAGGTGAACAATTTTATTATTGAAACATGCACAAAGCACATTCCTCTTGATAGTATTTTTTCTGAAACAAGTTTTGACCAAGATCAGATATTGCTTGATGCTATTCATTGTTGTAATTATTGGATACAGATATTTAATGCTGTAAGGTTCTCTATTAATCAAAAACTTTTATAGTTATTATTTTTGCCTTAAATTATATTAAAACTTTACATCTGAGTGTATAATATCACACACATAGCCACTTCTCACACTCATCCCCAATTTAAAGAAAACTGAAATCCAGAAAAAAAGTCACAGAACTGAAAAAGTGAGCTTTTTGTATAGATAGAAATCATCATAACGAGTGGTCAGAATTAGCTCAACGGAAATCTGAAAAATAATGAATAATGGTAAAAAAAATAATAATCATGGTTTGCAAAAGTTTTGTATGTTTCTTGGGGTATTTAGTTTTAATCTAATGTAGATTAAGTTGTCTTCCTGGATTAAGGGGCCGCTTCACTGAAACTCCCTGATCACAAAATCCCATGTTAGCCCCAAGAGAAAATTCTCAAGCATGATTACTCATTACCTAATATAATTATTAAAGTACCGTTTTCCCCATCAGAAAGTAGACGTCAGATGCTGATGATGTGCGTTTTTAAAAATTGCCTCCGTAAATTTTAAGTATTTTTAAGAGCATGATAAAATTTAATCAAATGGAAATTTCAAAGTTTATAGGGATTTTTTATATACTTAAAATTTACGGAGATAATTTTTAAAAACGCATATCATTGGCATCTGACATCTATTTTTTGATGGTGAAAACGGTATTTTAATAATTATATTAGGTAAAGAGTCATCACGCTTCAAAGTTTTCCCATAGGCTAACATGGGATTTCGCGATTGAGGAGTTTCAGTGCAGCGGAAGGCAAGCAAAAGAAAATCTAGCTAGGTTCCAAATTCATCAGAATTCATTTTGATAAGTTGAAACAAACTCGGCAGTGAAAATTCTGCTAGAAGTCCAACATGGCTTCATCAGTTTTTCTAAAATAAATCTTATGTACTAAAAATTCATGCACTAGAAAATAATCTAAACACAGTAAATTAAAAACATAAAGACACTTAAATGAAGACAACATTTTTGAAATCTAAAAAAATCTTTTTATTTTAATCTTGATTTTAGAAGAGATATGTTTCTCATAACCAATCTTTATAAACTATTGCCAAGTGAATTTTAAGAAATAATCCCGTCAGATTAATACAAATGAAACTTCAGTAAAAATCTTCATTTACCGTAAAATCCCAATTGTAGGCCTCCCCTTTTTCAAAAGCAAAAGCATCTAAATTTGGGAGGGGGTCTTATAATCGAGATTTTAAAAAAATATATATTTTAATACCTGTTTTTATCATTAATTTAGAAGTAAATAAGGTAAATATAGAGGTGAGAATCTTCCATATTTCAGCAGCTTTCCGATTTGTAAAAAAAAAAAAAAAAAATTCAACATTATATTTTAAAAAAACTTAATTACTAATATTAATACAAATTCCGTGTTTGCCCCAGGTTGGTGGCTCACGGTAAATATTCCATCTTGTGCTGCGTTTGTAGCCTTGCCAACATATAATAGTGAGAAATTTTCCTTGCTGGGTATCGTTCCGAGTGGTTTAGTCGGTAGAGCGTCAGTGCGCTATACTGATGGCCCGGGTTCGAGTCCCGGCTTGGAATCTTCTTCACTATGTTGGCCTTTGCGCCTTTTAAGCAATTACTTTGAAATTTGATTTTCATTTGAGATACTAATATTAATGTAACCTTTGAGAGTATTAATCATTGGTCAATGTATTAAAAATCCTTTAAATCAATATATTTATATTACTTTAAATAATGCTTTATGTTGTTGTGAAACCTGGGCTTAGTGAACATATTAACATGGGTTTTTCTGTGAAAGGGTTAAATATCAAACAAAAGAGACTTCCAAATTACAAACAGATTAAATTTAAAATAATTTGATAAAGGGGAATTATGAGATTTAAAAACCTTGCTATAGAAGAATTTTCCGAAGGAGAACACTTGTTTTGTTCTGTGGATTTATTTTGGTGTGGGTTTTTGGAGTCGGAGATAGGTTGCTTGCTGCCCGGCACCGTGCTTTAAGGATTGGTGTCCCCATTTTATGTAAATTGCTGCAGGTTGTAGTTTTTTGTTTATTTCTTTTCGTTCAACATGGTCTCTAGCTCTGTGTGGAGTGGGGATTTTTCCGCATTTGTGTATGTTTGTATTTTGTTTTGCATTTGTGTAATTTTTGTCTCGCTGGCCAAGAGCTGTTGGGTTGTTTTTATAGTCAAGCGTGCCATCCACGTTTTCTATTACAGATGCTATTGCTAGCGATCTGGAAACTTTTGTGCAAGAAGTTATTAATCCCTCGCAACAGGTTATTTATGCTTTCACAAATGGTGTCTTCAATGTTTGTATTTTTCTTGATGCAGTAGAAGGTAAAATTCCACGAAATAAGCCTGTGGCTTTAAAGGCTGAAGTTGACAAAATAGTAGGACCCAATGTTTCGCTTAAAATTTGTTTTACCAGGACTGATAAATTGTTAGTTGAAACATCGGGCACTCAATGTGCCCAAGCTGTCACTCATATCGATAAATTACTAAATGTGCATACATCCAGCAGGAAACTATTGCGTCACGTTTTGTCTTGCACAATATTGACACGAGTCTAAGTCTTGAGGAGTTAGGAAAAGAGATTCAAGCTGAAAATAACCTGAAGGTTAAAGAATTGCGCAGATTTACCAAAAAAGATAATTCTGTAGCCCACTTAACAGAAACTGTCTTGGAGACTATTTATGGTACTTTCATTCCCAGTCATATCAAGTTTTTTTATATGGTCAAAAAAATCAGACTCTTTTACGACAGACCACACCAGTGCCTTAATTGTTGGCAATTTAATCACACCGCCGGCAAATGTAAGAACGATACCATCTGCAGGAAATGTAATGGAAAACATGTGTCTGCTACATGTAGTAATTCCAAGCTTACGTGTACTAATTGTCAAGCCACCCACCTGGCGTCTGACCCAAAGTGCCCGGCCTGCTTAAGGGAGATGGATTTCCTGAAATATAAATCGGATAACCATCTATCAATCACTGAAGCACGTAGACAATACAAGCTCTAAACCGAAAAGTTAAGCTGATACTGTTAAAACTAATACCAAATCCACTTCGGACTCCACATATGTCACTAAAGCTCACCTTGAATAAACAATGGAATTTTCTTTCAGTGCACCCAAGAGTGGATTCTTAGCATTTTGAAGCAGCAAACAAACTTATTCCCACAAACTATGGAAGGATTGATAAATTCCTTCATGGCGGCCTGTGCGTGCAAAACACAGACTACTAGTACTGCCAAAAATGTGGCTAATAATTCTCCCTCCAAACTGTCGAAGAGACTTAAAAAACAAAAGTTGATGACCCTGCTGCTGTCCTTAGAGAACTGCCACTACCAGGATCAAAGCAAGCTGAGAGAGAGCATGCTTGTTCTGAAACCGGGTGTTGAAGAAGAGTCTGGTAGTGATGGTATGGAAAAAGTTTAACGCCCCCTCCTCCCATTTGTGTTCTCTTTTTTTTGTACCTGCCCCTTTGTTTTTGTTTTTTTGCCTGTTGGACTTTAGTTTTAATAAGTGTTTTTTCAGTTATCCCCCTTCTTTTACTTATGCCTCAGTTTTCGACTCCCTTTTCGGTGATTCAGTGGAACTCAAGGGGTATAATAAGGTCCAGTAGCTGAAATGTTCTCCCTTTTCGAAGGCTGATGCTTTTGTTTTCCAGGAATCTTTCCTCAAAGTGGGTGACTCTTTTGCCTACCCGGGAATGGTGGTTATCGGCAGGACAGAGCCAGCAGAGGTGGTGGTCTTCTCACTGCTGTGAATAGTAAATTTACTTCTGTGGTAAAGGTATATATAAATATTATACAGACATACAAATAATAAATACAATAAACCCAACTGGAGTGAAAAATTAGCCAGAGCCAGGAATCGAACCCGGACCACAGTATACAAGACTGCTGCTCTAACCACTGAGCTACTCCGGCCGATGCCTGAGTCTGCAATTTCTCACTAATAAACCATGTTGGGGAAGTCACCAGCCATCTATAAGATAGCCTTTGATGACCAGACAATGATGAATAGATTTTACTATTTCATCAATCTATGATAATTATAATAAAACACTCATACTACAATGTATATTAAAACACACATACACACATAAATAATGCCTGCATTCAACAGTTAAAGGTATATATAAATATTATACAGACATACAAACAATAAATACAATAAACCCAACTGGAGTGAAAAATTAGCCAGAGCCAGGAATCGAACCCGGGACCACAGTATATAGTGGTTAGAGCAGCAGTCTTGTATACTGTGGTCCCGGGTTCGATTCCTGTCTCTGGCTAATTTTTCACTCCAGTTGGGTTTATTGTATTTATTGTTTGTATGTCTGTATAATATTTATATATACCTTTAACTGTTGAATGCAGGCGTTATTTATGTGTGTATGTGTGTTTTAATATATATTGTAGTATGAGTGTTTTATTATAATTATTATTACTTCTGTGGTGATCGCTTTGGACTCTCTTAGCTCCCAGGATGTGGAGATCCTTGGGGTTAGGATTTGGATGGCTAGACGATGAGTGACTATTATCAATGTTTACGCTCCCGAGGGAAGAGCCAGTGAAGCTTGGTTTCAGCAGCTCACTAACAAGATTCAACATCCCTTCCTTATTCTTGGTGATTTTAATCAGAAGCATCACGCCTTGGGTAATACTTGTAATACTTCGAGTTCTGAAGAAATTCTCAACTAGCTTCTTAATAACAACGTATACATTTTAAACACAAACCAACCAACTCATGCCGCCCATTCAGGTTCAACATCTCTGATTGATCTTTCTTTCTCAAGCCCTGATTTTTTTCGGCTCATGGACACCTATGTGCACCCCGATCTTTTTGACTCTGACCACTGACCTATTATTCATAAAATTAATCATGCCACCTTGATCTATCTTCACACCTCTACAAATTGGGAGGCGGTTGAGGCCTGCCTCAATCAGGACCTGGATACTCATGATATTACTTCCATAGAGCACCTCCATAAGAGCTTTCGTGAAGTGGTTTCTAATAATTCTTTCAAGCATATGGTGCAGTGGCAGGATAATACCCCTTGGTATGTTGTGCGTGACTCTTCGGCCAAAAGTGGAAATTCCTGAGATTGGCTAAAACCAACTTATCGAGAGACTGCTGAAAATTGTACAAGTCCTATGCCGCCAAGCTCAAGCGTTATATGAAGTACCAGGCTCGTAATTACTGGGTTGATCTCTGTGAAAAGGTTGCCAAAGGTACCATTTATCAAATTATTAAGGCTTTAGCTGTAGCTTGCAGTCAAATCTCTTTCTGATGGATGAAGCTGGAGAGATACTCGACAGTACTGATCAAACCAATGCCTTTGCTGAGCAATTTAGAAGCGCCTACAGTCTCTGTAGTATCCCTTATGACAATAGCAGCTCAGATGACCGCTGGAATAAGCCGATTATGTTTGATAAGTTGAACCGTGCAATTCAGGTTACCAAGAATACCACCGCCGGCGAAGACGGCATTCTGGCTCGTGTCTATAAAGGCTCTCACTAATGAAAACAAACAATAGTTGCTTTGGCTTTTCAACGACAGTTTCATGTCTGGTAGTGTTCCCGAAAGCTGGAGAGCTGCAGTGATTCTGCCTATTTGGAAGATTGGGAAGCCTAAGGCGATTCTAAGCAGCTACTGTCCTATCGCTCTCACGGCTGTGGGGTGTAAAATTATGGAGTCCATTCTCCTCAAGAGAATTCTTGATTGGGTTATGCCTAAACAACTTTTTAATGATAGACACTTTAGATTTCTCCCCAATAGCGATTGAACGAAGGCTTTAAAGCTTTTCTACTCAGACATTAAGAGGCTACTTCAGTAACGTTCTGAGATAGAGCGGCTAATGTTATTTCAATGGAAGAAATTTAGAAGTTTCATTTTTGGCATTTTGCTCGAATTTGATATTTTTTGTAGCTTTCGAAAGCTGTACTTCTAAATTATGCATGTCATTTCAAATTTTATTTCATTTTTTAAATGTTAAGCCTTATATAATTATGAAATACTTATTGAACTTATATATATATGTATATTTTAAATAATGTAGTATATTTTATTTCACCCTTTGAAAAACAAAATGATTCAAAACTCCGAAGAGTCAATCAGAGCCATGCTCAGGCCAACTTTCAATCATAAGACTCGACCAGGGCCTGGATTTTACATTTTGTGCAGGCTCCGGCTGGGCCTCATCAATATTCTTTCAGGGCAAAGCGTACCTTACTCTTTTCTGAAAATTGGGGTGGTGCTGGTCAGACCATTTTTTTTTGTGCTCCGAGCCGGGCATGAACAGAATTAGAAGTATGCACAGGCCATAATTTGCATGCCCATACCAGTCGCATCCTGTTTAGCCAACACAAAAGCCAGTAAAATGAGGCCCAGCCCGTGTAAAAAACAGTACAATGAAACCTGGCCCAATATTTTTTTGCAAAAAATGCATAGATTATTAAATCGCCATTATGCTATATTATAAATCACAAGCTAAAATAATAATAAGATTAATACTAATACTAATAACAACAAATAAAGTACTGTAAAACAAGTAAAAAAGAATCTATCTATGCCAGAATCTTGCCTTGTACGGAAAATATCTTAAAAGGCTACTTCACTCACACGAAAACACTCGCTCCTTAATGTTAATCCTATGGAAGAAATTTTTAAAGATATCTTGTTTGTATTTCAATATTTTAAAATAATTTTTGCATTGGCTAGTTGAGTTCTATCTCTACAAAGGCCATTTTTTATTTTTTTTCCATTTACAGGCTTTTTTATTAGGATACTTTTACTTTCGGAAATGGTTTCGAAAGTGAAATTTTCTCATTTAAAAAAAACCTGCAAAGAAAATCGGAAAAGTTAAAAACGGCCTCTGTAGCGATCAATCTCAGCTATTCAGTGAAAAAAATTAAGGAAAAATTAATCCTAAGGAAGAAATTTATAAAGATATCTCGGTTGCATTTCAATGCTTTAAACAGTGGCATAGCCAGGATTTCGTTTCGGGGGAGGGGGGGGGGGCGTCCAGAATTTTCCCTTCAGGTTATATATATAGTAAAACCTGTCAAGATGAAATCATAAATATTGCTGAAAAATTCCATTTTACACAAATTTTCGTGTTATCAGGTGTATTTGTATAGTATTCTTTTCCGTAGCACTATGGAACATTTCTGTTTAAGACAGAATTCCTAGGCAGGTTCAATTTTTACAAGTTTTGTGTATTTATATAAATATACTTATTTATGTCATATGAATAGAATAAAACTTGTCAAAATAGTAATTGTCTATAACAGAATCCTGTCTTTAACGGAAGCGTTACATGGTCTTAATATGAATTGCGATACAATTAAATTTGCTGAAAACCTGTCTGAAAGGGGATTTTCGTCGTTCTTTAGTGTAACATAGGGAAACCTGTGAAAGCAGAATCTTTCTATAACGGAATCCTGTCTCAAACGGAAGAGTTTCAGAACCCCTGCGAAACGAACAATAGATCTTATTGAGGTATTCTATTTTATATGCATAATTAATTACACTTCTTTCTATGGACGCCTGTCTAAAATGGAGCTTTTTACCAGTCCCTTGCAATCTTGTCTTGACTGTGTACGTATAATAGAAGTATTTCGAGTAACTTTAAGAATTTAGGTATATCCTTATTTAATTTCTTAATTTAAAAAAAGCATGGATGAAAAATGTAAGGCCAATCTTTATAATTGCAACTAATAATACATTGAAGTTACATTAATATTTACCAATGAAAAAGATTCACTATGATGTAAAAAGCTGAGCACATACTGAATTTAATTAACCCATTTGCTGTCATCCACGAGTATACTTGTGGCTTTAATTTATTAATTATATTGTCATATTTTAGAATTAAAGAAATAGCCTCATTTATTGGCAGAAATTTCGCTGTATTAGTAAAGCGAAATTTCCCTTTCTGAATTTGTGGCAGCAAACGACTTTTAACAAAAAATTTGAAAATTCTGACTTTATAGTTTTGGCAGCAAATGGGTTAAATCAAGTTTCATATTACATAACATTTGCCTACAATAAAGTTAGGATCAAGTGGTTAAGTTTAAAACAGCAATTTCCATGTTTAGTTTCTTGCCATTGAATTAAGAACTTGTGCTGTAATAGATATTGGATAATGACTTCACATAAGTGTCAATCGCATGAGCCGTTCATGTGATCCGCTGCGCTCCCCATGGGAGTTTTTGAGGTAACCCAGATAGCATGAACATTAGCAGCAAGTTTGATTTTTTCTGATATTATCTTGCCGTCACAAATTTGAATTGAGAAATTCGCAGCAAATCTCCCACAAGGTATACCCACTTGCATGAGTAGTTTGTTGTGAAACTGATGCAAGATTGTCTTTAATTCACGAAAGTGACGAAAGCAAAAAATCCCTCTGTTGAGAAAATAGACAATCAGCACATACGCAGAAATTTTATTCGGTAGGCACCGCTTTTTCTAAACGCTATATTTATTAAATGCCAAAAAATGCTCGAAATGAAAAGTACAAATATTAGCTAAACTTGTTTATGGTGATAAAACCGATGCATGCACCTTCTGATGGCGCTTTTGCATCAATAGACTTGATCAGGTCTATGGACTCCTTCGAAGGGATTAAACTTTTAGTGTGACATGGAAAGATTACTACTTTGCAGTAAGTTTGCAGTATTTTTGATTACTTGTTTGCCGTTAGTTTGCAATAAATTTAATATAGTATGAATTTAACTTGCATGACAAGTTAGCTGCAAGTTCAAAGTGTGGTGACTTCGGTGTTTGAGTTATCTTGCTGCACTCTTGTTATGAAATTTCAGTCTTGTCATGCTGAGCTTACTGCAACTTTGCAGGTTTTCAGAGCAAGACTGTTGCAAATTTTCTGCAAACTAAAAATGCTATGTGGGAATGTTTTAACTTTAAGAAAAAGATCTTGCATTTTCAGCTACAGAAACTAGTAATGTAAGAAGCACACACATCAAATATAGTTCATGCTGAAAAAAGGAGTTTTGTTACAATTGTCTTATTCAGCCATAATTCTTTTGGGTTTCCATGTTTCATGTCTCGCCACTTTTGATACCATATTCGATCTAATAGTTGCTTCCGATATCTGGTCATCTTTAAGGAAGTTAAATTTTTGTAATAAGTTTGTTTGTGATGGATTAGCACTTTTTTGGAAGTATTAGAATGTGTAAAAAATGGTTCGTGGTGGTTTCTGTTTTTGTACTTCTCAGCCAATTTATTTTAGATGGTTCGAAACAGTTTTAGAACATACTCCAAGTTCAGCAGTAAGCTTCGAACGAGTCGGATTTATGCAGCTCTGGAAGGGACACTTAGGAGTTCCGTGGAAAGGAGTAGTGTCCTTCTAGACCATTAATAATCATAAAATTCCGAATCTTCTGATTGCACCCTTAAACAACTTGACAGGAGGATCAGGAACCTCATCTCTGTATATTTCAGCATTCACAGTTGCACTGGTAAAAATGTGTCTGTCACTGCGGCCATTCAAAATGATATCCGTCCATACCATGATTCCACGACCTTTGTCATTGATGCCTTTCACGGATGTTTGCAGCCTTATTGCGTGTGATTTTCTCCCTCCATATGCTAACATGCCTGTAGTAACTCTCTCAACAAAATCGGGATTCATCGGTAAAGAGAACTCGGATCCAGTCCGTGGTACTCCAATGACAATGATCTCTGCACCATTTAACCGGGCACATTTCGCTATTGGAATTAGTGGAACACAAATCACGGGTTTCCTTGCATGCAGATTGTCACTCACAGTAAACCAGGATAGTCGAGTTCTTGTTGCAGCAGCAAACTCCCTGCAATCTGAACTGATGTCAATTGTCTATTTCTTTTAGCAATCGTTGGCAAATTACAGTCCTGATGTCTGTGTACATTGTACCAGTGTCTTTAAACCGTTTCCAGATTCTTGACATGATGCTTTTGGCTGCAGAAAAATGTAGTGTTGCCATCTAGTGGAAATAAATAATTATTAATGAACTGAGATCAAATGAATCAAAAAGGTCGATTTAAAAAACCATGAGAGTTGCCATCTACACATGAGGGACAAAACCACGTTCAACTGAGTTTTCATTCAAGTTTTGGCAACATAACACAAGTTTAAGCTGAAATATTGTAATTAGATGTAGAATTATAACTTTATGATATTATGCCAGATTTTTGGGATATTATAGGATAAATTATCGTTACAAGGCTTATCTTCACGTGCAATGATTTCAACTGATTATCTAATTTTACTGATGACTCATGCCGATATAGACAAAACGTAAGTTATCAGTAAGGATTATGGAGCATCGCAGAGACATTAAACATCGTGAACAGAATACAGCTCTTTCTAGGTTCTACTTAGCTAATGAAGTCTGCCATATTAACTTTGCTGAAGCAAAAATTATAGTTCCGTGCAATAACCCCTTTGAAAGTAAAATTAGAGAATCAGTTGAAATCATTGCACATGAAGATAAGCCTTGTAACGATAATTTATCCTATAATATCTCAAAAATCTGGTATAATATCATAAAATCATAATTCTACATCTAATTACAATATTTCAGCTTAAACTTGTATTATGTTGCCAAAACTTGAATAAAAACTCAGTTGAACGTGGTTTTGTCCCTCATGTGTAGATGGCGACTCTCGTGGTTTCTTAAATCGACCTTTTTGATTCATTTGATCTCAGTTCATTAATAATTATTTCACTAGATGGCAACACTACATTTTTGTATTCAAATCATTGGTCAAGTTTCAACTAATTATCTCTTGCACAGGAAGCTTTCGTCTCCGAACTTTGAGCCTTTTTACCATCATATTTTCCTGAAGACGGCTGTAGAAACAGCTCGAAACATAGAAGTTAACTTTTAGCTTATTAAAGTTCATGTTTTGTGTACCATTAAGCAAGATTGTGTCTTTATTTATTATATTTTATGGTGCAATTGTCCAGTATGTGTTATGTTTGCATTAGTTCTTGAAATAGAGCTATTGCGGAAATTGTGTAAATCCTGCAAAATGCAGCATAAGAGCGCCACATTTGAGCGATTTACACCAAAACGTAAACAGCACCAATTCATTTCAAGGACTAACAGAATCTGAAGTTTTATGAAAATCCTTGCATAAGTTCTTGAGATAGGGCCATTGCTAAAATCGTGAAAAATGCAGCATAGCAGGGTGACTGATTGGGCGATTTACACCAAAATCTAATCAGCTTCAATTTATATAAGGGGCTACCTGAATATAAATTTGTATTAACCCATTGAGCGTTTCACTAGATTATAAAAATGTACCTTAAAAAGGCCTTGAATAGGAAAAAAGAACTTGTTCGAAAAGGTAGAAGGGGTTATGTGATTTTGTAGTTGAAAAGTGCTAAGGGATTTAGTTCTTTCCCCTTCTTTCTGACACTGAATGATTGAAACGGCTGTCCACTGTCTTTTATGAGGCGTGAATGGGCGTTTAAAACTAGTTGACTAATAGCTTTCGAAAACGATTGTCTAGTTTAATCCCAGACAACATCTGAAAGTATGTAACGAAATAGCAGTTTTCAGGAATACAGGTGTGTGTTCCGTGTTGCTTAGAATAATGTTTGCAAACTGTTAATGTAGTATAATTTGCTTTATATGCTATTAAATTTTATCTAAATTTGAAAAGAATTTATATCTTCGTAATAACAAGCATGTTTCATTTCCTCTAAATGCATTCTTTTTTTCTAAACAGTTTCTGTTACATAAACTTGTAAATTTTATTAATTTGTAATGATTTAATTACAAAATTAAACTGGAAGTAATCGATTTTTTTAAATAAATTTACATTTTATAAAACGCACGCATAGCGATAGATCTCACTATACAACGAATCTCAATTAAACGTTTAGTACACTTTAGTTACACTTTTAGATAGGGTTATTCATCGTATCTCAATTTCAATTAATACTAATATTATTTTTTTTCTTTTATAAATAATAATAATAATAATAATAATAATTTCTCATTATGCAAATTAGTGTAACATCTGCTTTCTTTGATTTTCTATGATATAAATCTGAGATAGCTGATATATTGTACATTATCCTGATGAATATACCAGTTGAAAATACATTAAAATATTCTAACACCCCCCCCACCAAAAAAAAAAGTGATTTATTATAAAGTATTTCAAATGCGCATTCAAAATAAATGGAAAAAACTTCTTCTAAATGATAATTCTTCTAACTTATTTTTTTTTGTGAACAATAAAAGAATTAAAACAAATTTTAATAAGATTTTCAAAATGTGCAAATTCCTGTTTAAAAAAAGAAGAAAAAAATACAAACTGACAACCTTTTTTCCAGCCATACATAAAAAAAAAAAAAAAAAAGGCGGATTTTTGGATCTTATAATTTAGCTTCCAGATAACAAATTTGAATTTTTATTAATTCCTATTATTTTACTGATAAATGTAGAACATTAAAAGAAAAACATTTATTGATGTAATCAAAGTGGCAGTAATTATTTCAACCTTTCCTTTCGTCTCGGCAGGCAATTGTTTTAGTACAGTAAAACCAAACATGTTAAGGCGTTTCTTTTTTATAAAGTACACTATTTCTCATACTTAAATCATGTTTAGAGATAGTAAAGATATATTATTTAAGTTTTACAGAATTAATTAATCAGTAACACTGCACAGTACCACTGTATATTACAATAAAACCGGTTAATACGAGATCACTAGGTACGAAAACAAATTTTGTTTTAGACAGGTTTTACTAGGTGTAATTGTGTAATATTTTGTATTTGGGAATATAAAATTCTCCGTTTAAGGCAGGATTATGTTATACATGGATTTCATTCTTACAGGTTTTACTGTAATTAATTAGTGATCATAGTATTGCATCATTAACGAATTATAGGTGTAATACTTGTGCATATGTATAATAGTCCTCCCCACTTAATCGGGTCACGGATAATCGAATACCCCGCTTATTCGAATAGAATTCTCCGGAACCGAATTTATTCCTATTGGTTCTATGTTATTTTCCCCCGCTTAAACCAAATAACTTTTACGAACCTCCCCGCTTAATCGAATAAGAACTGTGTGACCGATGTTTGAAAATAGGCGCAGAAAGCCCGTTTCAGCTAGAATTTCCTTCCACCTTTTGTCATTTCCGGTTCCTTTATGCTGAAAACAAATTTTCAGTTCTTCTTGCAATGATTTTGGTCGGCAGGTATATAATGGACAGGTCAAATGATTTCCCCACCTTGATCTCACCACCATCGCTTCTTGCTGTTAATCAGGCTTTAATGGCAATGCGTCGTCACTTCGAGACTCGAGATGGTCGTTGTGATATATTGCACTCATTCGAAAAATAACTCTATATTTACTTCTTTAAAATTTCACTTAAACAAACAACTTTAAACGATTTTTTAAAGGCAGTATAAGTAACATAAATTAGAAGTAGCAAAGTTTTGACCAAACTCAAACGAGCTGCATTAAGTGTGATGTAAACCATATAAATGAATATACTGACGTTAAATTAATAAGTATTTACTTTATATTAGCATTCGTATTTATTTTAGTTTATGTTATTCTATTAACGATTTATTATTTTGTTAATTAAACATACCGTAGATGGGTATTTTCCCTTTTTATTACGCATATTACAGTTATGATTCCCCGTTTAATCAAAAACCCCGCTTAATCGAATATTATTTCTGGAACCAAAAATAATCGTTTAAACGGGAACGACCGTATTACTGATTAAATGCAAGTTTTAATTTTAACAATGAAACCCTTTAAAACGAAATGATAAGGGGCAATATAATAATTTTGAATTAGAAATTTTCCAAAGAACTTTGGATTTTTTTAAGGCAAGATTCCGCTTAGTACAGGTATTACTATGTATAAATAGGTCAATGGAGAGTCTGCATAGTAATATACAAAATAAATGTGCTTTTTGTAAGTTCCATTGTAATAAAAGTGCCCTTTTTTTTTCAGGTGTCATTTTTCTCCTTCTCACCACCTAGGAAAAATAATTACATTTAAAATTTTCCAATAACAGGAATTATTTTAGGTACCTAATATATTCTCCTATTGAAAATGAGAAAAATACAATCCATTTCAAATATCTGTGAAGAGTAATACCTCCCCCCCCCCCCTCACTTTATCTCCCATAAAACTTCCAGTGTCCATCGGCCATAAAGAGATAAAAAGGATTTAAACTTTACAACAATAAGTTCGCAACTCCGTGGGACACAAGTTGAACATTCTTAGACCAGATGGAAACTAAGCACTATTTTTAATAATTACGAAATGCATTCATGTATTTTTTCTTATATTTAGTACAGTAAGACTCCGTATTTTTTCAAAAATTCTTTGGAGAAATTGCAAAAGAATATTTGTAAAAAGAAACATGAGCTAAAAATCATGTGTCTAGCATAAATTATGAAACACTTTCCAATACATTCAGAATATTGAAACAAAACTTTACAGCTTATTACGGAGAAAGGTGGTGTCTAAATAAATAAATTAGAAAACACATAACGCATTTGAAAACCCAATTTCTGCAATTGCTGTCAGTTAGTTGGAAAAATATCTATTTTTTGTGCAGCCCTGTATATGCTCTATAACTTTGTATGTATGTATGCAAAAATTTAGTTCCGCAGGAAAATTCCCATTCAGCAATTTCTGTCAATAAACGGAATTGTACTTGCGATAGTGATTCCCAGTATATGACCTATTGAATTTATAAACACCACATAATATAAAAAAAAATAATAATAACAACAGTCAAATTTAAAAACGTATACCGCAACTGATAACGAACTTATAGCAATTATTGGTCATAGGCCAAATTTTTTTGTGTGTCCCTGAAAATGAAATATAAATTCTATGCACATCATATTCTACAGTAATCGCCTTGTAGTGTACAACTCCTTAGTGAAATATAAAAATTCCAATATGTTTAAAATAGTGTAATATCATTAAACTACACCATACACGATTTTTCTAATTCACCGTAATGTGACGGCATTCTTTTGCGTGTCCCTGTAAACGAATCTTACATGCTACACATTTCATTTTCAATAATGAACATGCCAAATTAAACAAAAATAACATATATCAATTTTATGGCAATTGGACTAAATTTATGTGAATTAGAGCACGGACAGAAGGAAAGACAGACAAACCGAATTTATAAACGCTTTTCAACTATACTGGAAAGAGTTAAAAAAAAATCAAATGACACTTTTTATCACTTTTTAAGATTTATCCTTTTTTTAAGTTTTAGGATTTGGATGAAACCAGTTTTAATTTTCCTTCTCAAGATATTTTTATTTTTTTCATTTAATTTTTAAACAAATAATATTAATAAACAAATAGTAGTAATTATTATCTCTGCGTATTTGTATGTATGGAAACTTTGAAAACTTTCTCCAGCATAAAAAATAAAAGCTCATAAAAATAAGAACGAAGAATAGATTGTGAGAATAGATTTCAAGAATAGATTGTGAAATACTTTCCAACACATTTATCTATCTATAAAACTGTACTGAAATTTTACCGGTAAATAAGGCGCAAGATATGTGGCAGGAAGATATGTGAGTAAACAGTATGGTAAACATATAACACATTTAGAAATCCAGTTTTATCAATTACCTTCTATAATAATTAAAAAAAAATAGTCAATTACGCACCCAAACGGCCATGTATCTTGTTGGTTTGCGTATTCCTGTATAAATTTTTTTATGTTCCACAAACTTCCATTGGCATACAAATATAGTTCAGCAAGAAAATGCATCACACAATTAAAACTATTCTCTAAGCAACTTCCATAGTCAGTAATACTTACATTTTTTTTTTCTGCGTTTCAAGTAAAGCAGGTGTATCTGTTCTTTCAACGCGCTACTTTGATAGCTTATGTATAAGAACAGCGAGTTTTATATATTTATGAAATCTTTGACCAAGGATAGTCTTTGGGGTGAGAAGGAAGAGAGTGGGGGAACATAAAAAAACTTTACATACAGATATTTTAAAGGGGTTGAAATAAACATGTTGACTAACAAACGGAAATTTTATCATCTTGATCTTTACAATGTGGGAGAGGGCAGAGTTAAAGGGGTCGGGGGGTAACAAAGTATGTGTAAAAAATTCAGTATTTAGCGCAAGGAAACACAATTTAGGCAATACATTGCATAAATAAAAATGTTTTACAAAGATCTTTGAAAATAAAGTTTAATATATAAAATTATTGGTTATGGTGGTCCATTAAATACATATATATATATATGTATATTACATATATATTGTCAGGGCCCGACTTATGTAGGTGCATGCGGGGAAGCTTCCCCGGGTCCCCCTTTTTAGGGGACTCCCATGAGAGTAGTCAGGATTTTTATTTAAATGGTGTCAAATGTTTAAAATTAAATAAAAGTGACCAAAATTCATACATTTTCGAACTTTTAAGAAGGAAGTGCGGTCCCCTTCCCCCCTCCGCTTTCAGTAACCTCTCCACCTACGCAAATATCATTAGAAAACTAATGATTAATATTTTATTATGACAATTTAGTATTCTATAGTTTTCAAAAGCAATTCTTTATTAACGTTTTTCTCTTAACGTGGCAAGTTAAAACCAATACTTATAACCAATTTGGGACGTTTTCTTTTAGACATCTTATAACGTACGTAGATAAGCAAAGTAAATGTTTGCAAAGAAATATTCGTATCAAACAATCTATCATTTTTTTTTCTACTATTTTCCTACAAGTATTTTTTTCTTAAAGTTTTGATTATCTTTTTGTGACACTCTGTATACAGATGTAAGCAGTACCGGATATAAAACTTATGCATATAATACAATAGTATGAAGTTTATTACTAGCTACTTCCACATTATTCACAAAAAAATCTATAGATAGATAGATAGAGGGGGGGGGGGGGGCAGAATGATTCTTACCTTTCCCCCCCCATAGCCTAAGTCGGACCCTGTCCTGTATATGGTGGTTAATTAATGCTCTTCTGCCTGCCCTACCGCTAACTTTTGTAAATATTATTTAGATGAAAAAAAATTGCTCGTTTAACAATAAAAACTTTGACACATTAACGAATTAATATATAAGTGTAAAAGCTCGACAAATGCAGGTATGACTATGTAAATGATTTGAGAGCAAATGTTTTTTTTTTCTTTCACTTTTTCTTTTTTTCACTTTTCGACAAATAAATTACATGAGAAATACAAGCGTTTTCCCAATGTAACCTTTATCGGGCTTCCGTGTGCAGAATTTTTTTTTCAAAACGCCAACTTTAACAGCATTTTCTAAAAGACTTCCTTCCTATGTTTATCGAAAATTGAAAAAAAATGTTCGACTTTATAGTTTCTGAATAAGAGTACCTGCCAATTCCATGTGTTTATGAACAAAACTGAATTCAGGAATGTGTCACAAAAAAAAATCAATTTGGAAGATTAAGCAGTTTTTGTATGGGGCATTCGCCCAGAGCCCCCCAAATTTAGTGTCATAGACCTTGAAGCAATTGCAATAAGTTGGATTTATATGATGTAACAATTATCAGTCAGCATGAGCAGGAAAGAAATCAACATTAATTGTAAAATATATTTGTGATCTCTAAGTAATCTATAATTAAAAATGGATATTTAAATACGTTAAAATAAATGTGCATTATACAGTATTAGTGTAGTTTAATGCATTAAAATAAATGTTTTCTTAGTTTAATTCTCATGGTAACGAAATGAAAAGTTCAATCATCAAAATCTAGTTTAACTTCTTTTTTTTTTCCAGCTTCAATACATTCATTTCATTATGATTGTTTTAATCATACTTATCATATAGTATTAGCATTAATTCTGATCATATAGTATTAGTCTATATGAGATATATTTATAAAAAAATAGATTGCCATGATTTAATTTGTCATTTAACAAACATGATTGTACAAAGTAAAGTAATAATAATAATAATAACAATAAATTAAAAAAGATAATGCTTTCATTTGCATTATTGTAAGAATCTTTTAGATAATGATTCTTCCCTGTTTTTAAAGACATATACTTACACTTAATCATATCTACTGCTTTAATTGCATCCATTCTATTGATATTTTTGAATAATTCTATACTTGTACTGTTCATTGGTATCTTTTTAAACAATATATAGTTACACTTGAATATTTTAGGCTAATTGTGAGCTTGGTGTGCCATCGCGGAAAAAGTCTAGTACTGCTTTTCCATCTGACCTTTGTAAAAATTACTTGCATTGCCATGAAATCGATATATGATATGGAGGCCTGTTCACTATTGGAAATAGTGAGTGTGGCCTTTATTGTTGGTTTACATGGATGTATAAAATAATTCGAATAAACTCGAATTACGGTCTAGATCGATATCTGCTTGTAGTACTTTTCTTTTATAGTAGTATATTATTCCAACCGTAATAATTGATACACATTGCTAATGTGCACTGCAGTCTGTTTCCCATAAAAATTAATACAGTCGAACCTCGTTAACATGAACCTCAAGGGGAATCAAAATTTTGTTCATGTTAACAGTAATTCATGTTATCAGTATCAAATCTTTGTATTTGTTTTTATAAGGGACTGTGAAAACAATTCATGTTAAAAGTAATTCACGTTAAGCGTGTTCATGTTAACGAGGTTTGACTGTAGTAATAATAATGCGCGTAGTGTTTACTGATCATTAACAGAGGAATTCCAAGACAACCGAAGAACAGTGCACTAAAAAAGGACGGTTGAAAAAGGGCACTTTTGTGAATATTTAAAATATTTTTTAGTAAAGGGTGGATTGCTGAAATTAAAATAATTTTAATATCTATAAAGAAAACACTCTTATTTTGAAATTTGGTTTTCACACTCGAGTTCAAAATTTATATCTTTCTTAATTTTTCAAATGGTGAAGAAAAAAAAAGTTTTTACTTTCCAGTTCTTTTTTTTTTTTTTTTTTTTTTTTGCGTGCGCGTAAAAAATTAGAGGAAAATCAAATGATTAAGAGGAAGAACGATAATAGTCCAATTGTGGGAAATTTTGTATGACAGTTTTATTTAATGGCTTGAACGACGTAATATCGTTTGCTTATCTTAGATAGAGGAATAAGATGAAATAGTCCTTTGACAATGTAGTTAAAGATAGGTCGATACACAGCTGAAGATCGTATATTCACAAATGTAAATTGAAATATAGCTTTGAATAAACGGTCTATGACTATCATAAATTTTCCCTTCGACCTACAGATCCCATTTTTGTAATATGTCTGTTAAATTGTATTAAGACAAGCTTAATAAAACTAGTTTCTAAATTATTTAGATTTTACAATTTTCCTTGTGTATTCAATTTTTCCATTTCTTTAAAAACTGTTATTGTATGCAGATTTTTCAACAGAAAAAATATTTTAGAAATTCTTTGAAAAATCGGGTCAAGCCGAACCGGACCCGCAAGAGACAAAACCTAACCCGAAACAATGGATATCAACCCGATTTGCAGCAAAATTGTAGAAGTTAATCCAACCCCCGACAAAAAAAGAAAGGTTTCCCGACCCGATGCAGGACTCTACGCCATACTCAATAAATTTAGATCCTAAGTATTATTTAAATTATTTTCGAGAAAATATTTTCATTTCTGCTGTGCATTCCTTAAATTTTGTTTTCTTTGCTGAAACTTCAAAATTTTGACTCCCACTTATTGTTACCCCCCTCCATACACACACACACACACACACGTACACCCCGCTCTTAACTCTGCTCCCCTCTTACATTATAAAAATCAAGATAATGAAAAACCTTCACTTTTGAAAAAAGTACTTTTGTTTATGTTTTGACCCCTTTAAATGTATGTAAAAATTTGTTTCTTTTAATTCCATGTCCTCCCCCTTTCTCTTCACCAAAAGTCTGTCTTTGGTCAAAGTTCCCATAAATATATAAAAGTTAATAGCCTTATACATAAGCTATCCATGTACTAAATTGAGAGAATCTATAGATTGTATTTTCTGTTTACCACCCCGCCCTTTCTAGGGGCTTACTAATGAACAGCCGGCGTCTCCAGCAGAATATATTTTTTCAATACACAGCACCTATTTGTTAGTGTCCTTTAAGTGTAACGCTATGTATAATATACTTTTTTGATATCAATAATAGATATGCGGACTTAGCACGGGCTTTAGTTGAAGCTTAGAATTAGTTTTCTATAACTGAAAATATATGTAACTTTAATAACTAATAGATCTGAATTTTAGGTTCATCTAAGTATATATAATAATTATTATTTTTACCACTGATTTTTTTTGCTAAGACCTTTTCACCGTTGACCTTTTTACCTAAATTCATTTGAAATAGAGTATCTACATTAAAATATACTGCAAACGATTTTCCCGCGTAGATCATTATGTAACGGAATTCTTTTGTGCGACTCTGGAAATGAATAATAAATTCTTTGCATTTCATATTCTACAGAAAGCATGTTTTAGTGCTGCACTTGAAACGATTTTTTCCCATTGGTCGTAATTTAACGGCATACTTTTGAATGCCCCTGTAAGGGAACTGTACATGCTACATATTTCATTTTCAATGGTGATCGTGCGATAGTAAATGTCAATAACACACAAAATTTCAGGGAAATCGAATTATATTTGCGCAAGATAGAGCACTGACAGACAAACTGAAGTCATAAACCCTTTTCAACTATGTTGGAAAATGTAAAATAAATAAATTCCTCATAAATTAGAATTACAAATTGTCATTAGTGTGTGACTTAATCGGAGAAAAACTTTCTTGATTTACGATATCGGAGGTAACATGCGCATATCAAATATCACGAATTTGATTTTTTTAAAAGTAGACCATTGAAAGTGATTATTTAAAAGTATTTAGGTAGAATAACTAAATTACTAAATTCTTCTATAAACACGCTTGCGGAATGGGGCAGAATTTGATAACATACAGAAAATGTGCAACAAAGTTTTTATTATTAAAAATAACCATAAGTTTAATAATAATTCTTAGGCTACAATAAAGATAACTCTTCGGCTATCAGTTTTTATTTTCCGTTGGGGAGGGGAGGGGGGGGGGGGGGGGAGTTATTCTAAGATTTTTGCTGTGATGTCAGAAAAGATTTTTTTTTAATGATGCCCTACTTTATTTTTATATCAACAATCTTTGTGCAATATTCATGATTTAATAATTATTGATTAATACTAATTTTAAAAGAACTAGTTTAAAACATAAACATTTCATAATCCTTTTATTAAATAAGCGACAATGAAAAAAATATGTAGCAAGCTACCACTATTTGGAATTTTACTGTTCCTGTGAACTGTTTTCTTTAGAAATCATCTTTACAAGGGAAGGGGTGGGGCTGTCAATCATAGTTTTCTCAAAGCTCAAAGCGTCACTTACAGGTAGTATTTCGATGTCATTCATGGGTTGCAAGAGTTTGGATTAGATAACAATGGGAGATATTTACTCTCTTTCAAACCTTACTTCAAAGAAAACTCATAGAAACTTTTAAAGTATCATTGGAATTAATTACACTGGAATATTTGGTCAACTCTGTTGTATTTAGTAGAATGATTAGGTAAAAAATAATGATAATTGTAGATATCGTTCAGGGAAGTGTAGTCTCATAAGCATTTTTCTGGCTGCACCTCTGGTTCTTCTCTGTGAAACACAACTGTGAGAATAAATAAGATTTAGTGCTTTTTAATATGGCAGTTTTAATGTAAGAGTCGCTATATTGGGACTCGTTATATAAAGAAAGCACAAATAATACACAATGGTTTTAATTTTCCAAGCGGACACAGCCAGTGATATAAACATAAGAATGGTTTTTGGATTCTCTCCCCCCCCCGCCCCTCAACTTTCAAAAGAAATCAAGTATCCAGTTATTCAAAAATATAAATAGGTCGAATATAATGAAAACCACACATATAAATATGTGTAAAAATACACCTTTATTTATTTTTTAATGCAAGTAAAAACAAGGAAGAGTAACTTTTGTTAAGATTATCTGTCTTTAATGCATATGAATGCATTACCTATCTTAAAATGATTATTATTGTTTACTTTGCTTAATCATATTGGTGAGATGATAGGTTATATCTCCCAACCTGAGAAGTACTGTGTAAACATCATTTTATTGATTGAAATAATTCTTTCATGGCAAATCTCTTTGTATGTAAATTGCCATATAAACAAAAGGAAAATCGAGATAAGAACAGGAAAAAAAAAAAAAAAATATGATACGTTTGTAGAGATTTTGAAATACAGCCTTCACGGTAGAGTTATCATTAACTTTGTCTCATATGATAAAGGAAAAGTTTCAAATTGAAAAATAAAATTACTTTACTTTTGCTCTAAAATATTAAAAAAGCATTGCAGATTACTGCGAGCAATTGCACTTAATAAAGCCGTCTATGATGTTTAATTGCGTGGAGTTTTTGATCTACTTCCAACAATTAATAGGCTACTTCACTCACGCGAAAGCACCCGCTCGCTAATGTTTATTTGGTGGAAGAATTTTTTTAAGATACCTCGTTTTTATTTCCATTTTTTTAAACAAATCTTTTGCATTGGCTACCTAAGATCGATCTATAGAAAGACCGTTTTTTTCTTTTTCGATTTTGTTTAAAGTTTTTTTTAAATTTATTTAGGATACATTTACTTTCGGAACCGGTTTCGAAAGTAAAAGTATCCCCATTAAAAAACCTTGCAAATAAAATAGAAGGAGTAAAAAAGTCCTTTGTACAGATCGACCTCAGCTACTCAAATCAAAGAAAATCGTTTAAAAATACTGAAATGCAAGCACGCTATCTTTAAAAAAGTCTTCCTTAGGAATAATATTGAATCTAGGAAAAAAGGTGACTGGAAAAAACGTGACAGAAAAAACAAGAACGGAAAAAACGGGATAAGGAAAAAACGAGACCGGAAAAAACGTGACAAGGAAAAAAAGGTGACCGGAAAAAACGTGACAAGGAAGTGTTAAATATTGAACTTGTCGATAAATAAATGCTAAAAACTAAAGTACAGTTTTTCCACTGTCAGTTTCTTACAGCGTGGGGGGGGGGGGGGGGGGGAGTTAATGGGTGAGTTTGACAACTCTAAGATTTGGTCCAAGAAAATACAATTTTAACATTTCATTAAGAGAAGTTTATTATGACTTCTACAAAAGACAAGTTAGTGCTATCCACGGAGGGGGGGGGGGGGTGTATTAAGGAAATACAATTTATTGATTCTTTCAATTCGCTATTGATAGTTTATATATGAGTAAAGATGTTTTATAAGGCGGAGGGGGAGGGAAAAAATTACATACACAGCCTGTAAAGGGAACAAAATAAAGACGAAGAGAGGAGGCATTTTCTTTAGAGGAATTTTTTCATTATCCTGCTTTTTGCTCGCAGGCTATCAAAGCCCAAGGATTAATGTGCACGCAGGTTCTGTATGTATGTATGTATGTATGCACTTAGGTCTGTATGTACGTAACGCGATAACTCTTGACAGAAACATCCAATTTGCTTTAATTTTTTTTCCAGCTTCATTGTTTCCAAATTCAATATTTAACACTTCCTTGTCACATTTTTTCCGGTCACCTTTTTTCCTTGTCCCGTTTTTTCCGGTCACCTTTTTTCCGTTTACCAATCTACCTATAATGAAATTTAAAACCTATCTACATCGATGCTTTTTCTGGCCCATTCAGCGTCATTATAGACAGGTTTCACGGTGCTAGTTTTAAATTATGCTAGAATTTGAATAAAATTTGCGCAACAATAATAAATAAAAATATTATTTTTGAAGTGTAATGTTAAATTGCATATTTGAGATTTTTATTATTATTACACAACAAAAGTGCTGTAAGTAAAGAAAAAAAAAACAGTTTAGTTACTTAGTATTATAGTTAAATGAAAAAAATGACATACATTTGGAAGTAAAAAGGAAAGAAAAGAACGTGTATATTCATTAAAAGAGCAAAATAAATAAATATTACATAATAAATAATGAACATGCAAAATAAATAAATATTATATGGCAAATGATATAAAATAATAATTATTATAGTAATGAATTAGAATCTTATGGACAGAAATAATAAAGTAAAATAAGTAAACGATGATATTCTATAAAATTGCCTAGTATATGGTTCGAAATACAATGCCATTCTTAAGCATTAACAGAAAACGAAATCCCCTAAGGCATTCGACTTAAAATACGGTAATCCAGTTGACAAATAGTCTGCCTAACGCCTATTGTGTGCGTGGAAAGAGGGGGTGATTGATAAACGCCTTCTTTAACTCCCAGTCTCGAGAAGTGGGGGGAAGCACAAACGCGCAAACGCGTTCATAACCATCTACAAGTAGAATATTTTGACCGCCTATACGCGCTTGTGACCATCTACAAGTACAAAAGTCTGACCGCCTATATGCGTTCACGACCACTTACAAGTACCAAAGTGCGACTGCGGATACGCGTGCGTGACCACGAAAGGGTTAAATTTGTGCATTAGTTCATGGGATAGTGCGCCCACAAAATTTGTGTCACATACAGACAGAGTCACAGACAGACATTTTGTAAAAAACATGTTTTTGGGTTCTTTGATCCATAAAACGTGTAAATCCGTCGAAAATCACAAATCCAATATACTTTCTTCTTGTAAAGATAGTAGAAAATAAAAAAATCATTTAAAAATATTGAAATGCAACCGAGAAGTGGCTAATTTAGAGTGAAAAGACCCATTCACTAATGTTAATCCTATGGAAGAAATTTATAAATTTTATTTATTTTTTTACTGTTTTTTCATAATTCAAAAAGTATTATTGAAAGGAAAACAATGTCTGAAATATCTTTGCATCTATTAATTTTAACAATATAAGAAAATATAACGGATTGTTTTTGGAAAGTTAATATATAAAAGTTTGTCACGTGAATTAACATTAGCATCCTCAAACTTTTCACTCAGATAATTCTACGATGATTTAAGAAAGATATATAATTGGTGATTTTTTTTTTTACGGGATACCTTGATAAAATGAGCTAAAAATGGTGTCAAAAGTGAGTGTTACAATTGGAAAATTCAAAGTCGATACAAATTTTAATGTGTAGAGGACATTTGTTTTTAAATTTGTATTCAAATTCAAAAAGTAGACATAATACCCAGTTGAACAGTACTTTTCGCACCTGTCTGCGACAATTTTACGATTAAAAATTATATGGACGTTTCTTCTTTATTTTTTAACAATTGTACAATATCACCAATTTACCAAAAAAAAAGAGAGAGAAAGAAAAAAGAAATGCCACTCCGGTAACAATGAATTCCTGGCCTGGCCCAAATCTGCAGAAAATCTATATCCCGAACACAGTCTGCGTATTGTGAAAGAAAATTGGTCCATGTCTGTAGATTGCGTTGTCTGAGGTAGTGTTGCCAATTTATCAAATTTTTTTATTCAAAATATCTACCAGAATTTCCGAATAGTTACATTCACTTTATTAAACCACAGAATGTCTATCATTAAATAAATAGCAAATTATTACTTGAAATTTCTGGTTGATCAATAAAAAACCCAGCCAAGTTTGCAACATTAGTGCGAATAGGAGAGTATTAATTAGTTTAGAAGTGAAGGGCTCTGCGAAAGTTCTTGCACTCGGCCTCGCTTTTGCTAAGGACGTTCTCTGTGTCTGCTAATCACCTTTTTCTGGTCAAGGTGTCTAATCTCCCCACTATTTGCCTAGAGGCAAAGAGTGTCTAGTTTTATGCTGTGGAATGACCATTTTTTTTTTAGTCAATTACAAGCAAGTAATATCATTGATCTTTTAAGATGTCATTCTTTGTGATTGGGATACACGCCTCCGGGGGCAATATCACAACTCTGATATGGAATTTCAGTATAAAACTGAAAATTTGTATCGGTATTTTTATAATGTTGGATAGTGTTTCATAATCAATGCATAATATATGATTTTTATTTTATGTGTTTCTTACAGTGGAAGGCTTAAAATATCTGATTATTTTATGAGCAAAACTAATGAATATTAGTTTATTGAAATTACAGTAGCCTACTGTTATGTTGCTCTTTTGGATATCTCACTATATCTCGTACCCTCCCTGAGAAAAAAAATTACTTTAACCTTTTAAAAAAAATAAATTTATATGTTTGTCAGTTACAATAACTATGATTCTATGTTAAAATAGCAATTAAAGCCTTTGTGCAGGAATATTGAAATGCAGTAAACCAATGTTTAAAATGCACAAATAATGCGTGAAAAAGCAGCAAACAGCTGTATCGAATCTACAGCGAGATTCTTCTTCAGTGCAAGAGAGGGAAAAAAGGAACAGCGTGCTAGGAAAAGCAAGGCTGAGCAAAATGACAATTTTTGCTCAGCCTTGCTTTTCCTAGCACGCTGTTCCTTTTTTCCCTCTCTTGCACTGAAGAAGAATCTCACTGTAGATTCGAAACAGCTGTTTGCTGCCTTTTCACGCATTATTTGTGCATTTTAAACGTTGGTTTACTGCATTTCAATATGATTCTATGTCATTAAACTTATTCAGAAAATTATAATTATGCATATGATTTTTTTAATACAAATATAAAACAACTTTTCTTAATTCTTTAATACCATCAGTTATATTATGCTTTTTTCTTGTCATGCACAATAAAATGAGGGGCTACTGTATTATAAAGTGAGTAATATTAATGAACAGATAAATAATATCCTACTCATTAGAGAATGTATATTCTAATAGCATTATTTTAATTACTATTTTTTAATTTTTAGTCTGAAAAGGCTCATGAGAAGTTTGCTGAAAAGACTTGGTCTGTAGAATCCATTGCACCATTAATGAACCTTTTTATACATCGATGTGAAGAATTAATCAAGGTTTATTTAAATTTTTTATTATTTATTTTGTTAATTTAAATAATTATATGTAGTTTTTCATTTTTTTGTGCATTTTTATGAAACTATATTTTAAATTTAAGACTTTGAGAGTTGATTTTGCTATCATGGTAGCTAATGTATTCATCAATCTGCATGTTATACTTGCGAAGCATATTTAGTTGTTCAGAGGGTAGGGGGAGGGGTATTATTCATTTTCAAAAACTATAGATTCTTCATTTATGAAGATGGTAACTCTAAATATCTATATTTATCTTTATTCTTCTTAAATATTTACAGTTCAGATAAGATGTATTAAGTTTTACCGAATTATCATATTTGTTATTTTTTTATTAACATTAGGAGGTTCTGGCCCCTATATTCTTTGAGCGCCAACCCCGGGCTTTCAACAGATTTTGTGCATTGCAAATTTGTTCCTAATTCATCCATTGGTAATCACATAATCTACCATAATAACCTATTAAAATTTCTTGGAATTTATAAATACTGTTCTTTGAAGAAAAATAGTTTATTACATTTTTGATTGAATTTACTCTGCTGGAATCCAAACCATGGTAGACCTGACAGAAGAGGACATGTATTATGAGGCATAACAGAAAGTAGAGTGAGATTGCATTTAAACTACCAGAACTACACTTAGCACCTAGCTGAGAGGCCAGGAGTTCAAGAACTAACAAACAAAAATAAGTCACTCTAACATTGTTTGAATGCAATAGTCAATCTCTGTGATCATTTTAATGCTCTCCATTTTAGCAGTGTGGCAACTAGAGAACATTTTAATTCTTGTTTAATTTACCTACTAAATCTTACTATAAATTATCAGCTAAAAGATTTGGCATTGTCGGAGTAGAATACACGACAGTGTGGAAGGACATTCCAGATGATGGCCCACATTGTTTTAAAATACACTCTCAAATTCACCGATATATTGTGTTTGACTTAAGGTTTGTTAAGGAAAAATAGACCAGTATAGCAGGCATAGCCTGCTAATAAAATATAAAATTGAGGTGTATATTCAAATGTATTTTCATATTTGCAAAACTTAATGTGCTTTTTAAAGATAATTTTCATTTAAATAGTAAGATAGCATTTTAAAATGTTTGAAAAGTCATTTACAACAAATAAAATTTGTATACAAAAATTTAAAAGTGAGATTAATGCTGCAAATATCACATCCTTGGAAGCTGACTAAACAAGTAATGCATTTTGTACTTCATTGTTTATGGTTATTTAAAAAAAAATGTTTTGTTTTCTTTGTTTATTATCATTTTGTGAATTAACAAAATAAGTTACTTTTACAATTTTGTATATTAATGAAGGGGACCCCCTTTATAGAGATTGTAGTTTTAATGATTTATGGGACACAATTGACATTTTAAAGCTAGATTTGTCTGTGAAGGCTTTTTTAAATGTTTATTTTTTTAAGTTATTACTTCAGTTTCCATATCAATATTTTCCTCTGTTGTAGTGATTGCCGTTGTACAATAACTCAGTATGATTCTGAAGGCAGATGAGCCTAACATTAGGTTAGTTTGTATATTATATTAAAGCCAATCCCCGGTAAAACCGGCCGAGTCTGCTAGTCTAATAAATGACTCAAATTGGAAATTAATTTATTTCGAGCAAAATGTTTAATAAATTTTATTAAGATTATATTCCTTTTTTGCATGTTAGAGGATTTTATTATATGGTTAAAAAATGAATATTTATATGTTAATTTCATATTAGTGTATGTTGATCTTCACCTTTAAAAAATAGCATAAGCAAAACACCAATCATTAAAGTTTTTTCTTTCTTGTATAAATCAGATTAGTAAATTTTATTACTTTTAAAAATGCAACATCTTCCAAATATAATGATATATTCTTAAATTTTTAACAGGTTTCTGAATTTAAAAGTCAGTTCAAGTGTGACTTTTTCAAAAACAAATATTCTAAAGGCCATAAATGTTTTGAAATAGTTGAACAATTTGAAGCGATTGAGTCATATTTTTGGATTTTGTTGAAAGATCTTGCAAAATATAAAACTTGTTGTTTAAATATACATACAACAGTTTGGTATGATCATTTTAAAAAGTAAGTTTTTTAATTAAGTTTTTAAATTTTTAGTGTCTTAGTACTTTTCTCCCTAATCTGAAAAAAAGTAATGTTTCCACTGCCCCTTTTGAATCTATTATGTCCTTTTCACTTTCTCAACTTATATTGAAAAATATTTTGAATATAAAAATATGAAAATTGGTAGTTTTATGGAGAAATGTATGATATGCCTAAACAGGCACTTTTTAAATCTAAGAATTACAGACGGTGTTCACACATTTTTGTAATGATTTTGATTGATTTTGTAATGATTCTCTGTGATTTAAATTTAATTAAAAAAAAAAAAAAAACCTATGTGACATGTCAATTCTGAATAGGTTTTAATTATTGCCTGCCTCATTAAGAATTTTCTCTGCTTTAAAATGTCGCTGAAAAATAAACAATGGATCAAATGTTATGCACTTTACAAACAAAGAGAATCACTCTTACTTTTTGAAAATTTTCTTCTTCTTTTCACTTTAAGTGATTTATAATAAAGGTTTTAATAAACTATATATATTTCTACTATGTGCAATTGCAATCTCATGAAAATAACACTTATTCTAAGGAAATACTAGATACCTCACTTCACTTCCATTTTTGCACTTTTTATTCTTCACTTCACTTCACTTCATGTGATTTATAATAAAGATTTTAATAAACTATATTTCCATTGCATACTGTGTGGGTGTCGTAGATAAAGGAAATTATGAGGAGAATTAATGCATTATTACAATTATTTCTATGGCATAATGACAAGCTTAAGAAATATAATTATGAAATCTTTAAGCTTCTTAAAGGTCAGTTGTTATTAAAATAAAAACTTCAAATTTTTACAATGTGTTTATCTCACCATTTCTCACAATTTAAGCCCCTATGCATGTCACTATGTATGTCATGTTTTTTTTTGGAACACCCTACCATTTATTTTAAATGTTTCAGTTTTAAATGAAAGTTTTGTATTAAATAAAATGATAATGAAATACAAATTGAATTATGAATAAAAGTAACATGATGCATTTCTTAGCATACATTTAAGGGAGGCTAAACTGGCCGTCAAATTAGTTTAAAATAATAACCTTTTCTAAAATATGAAAAAAAAATATCTGTTATGATTAAAATTTGAGATGCCATTATTAGAGAAAAGTATTTAAAATTAGAAAAAAAATTAATATTTCAAAAACTAATTTGAATTTAAAAATTCTAATGCTAGTTTTGAGATCTGCGGATCAATATGGATTTTTGGTGTTAATTACATTGTAAAATGTTCCATATTTTAGGAGAAATCGCCGTGAAACATAATCAGTTGTTTATTCAGTCATTTCAAAGAATCGTTTCATAAATTCGTTTCATATATCCGTTTCATAAATTCATTTCATTAGGATTTTATATATATATGGTAGATATATAGTATACACATGATATATATATGATCTATATCATATATATGTATATATGATATAATGTATGCATATATATACAGTTGAACCTCTATTTAACGAACCTCTATTTTGCGAACTTTTCCTTAGAACCAAGAATATTTCGCGAATTTCTTCGTAAAATAACCTCCAAATAGTGAAGTGTATTCTCTATTTAACGAATTTTTTTCTTGTGATCTAAATTTTTTTTCTCCCCATTTCTCAAAATATTTCTGGGCATTTCAAACTTATTCTTTCTTTAAACACATTTTATGATGTTCATTGGCCTTGAACTGGTTTTACCAGGCGCCTTCTTTGTCAGCAATGAGAATTCAGTAAGTACGGAGGACGAAGACGATAATCCCTTAGAGTAACTTAAAAAAAATTGTGGATGCAGATGAGAAAAAAGAAGAAATTAACCATGATGTGCTGATTGATGATTGTATTTCATTTAATTCTGAAATTGCGACTCCGGAAACACTATCCAAATTGGATATTTTCGACAGTGTGAAAAATAAAAACAACACAGTAATGAATTGCGATGAAGACGAATATGATGATGATGAAAATGATCATGATGCAGGAATTAACGAAACTTCGTATGATGAAATGTTAAAATCATTTGAAACAATCCGACGCGGATTATAGTTAGAAGAAAATACACATGAAAGGGTTTTAGGTGCATTGCAAAGATGCGAGACATATTATGAGAGAAAGCACTTTTTAAAAGAAAAACCCAGGCAAAATTAACAGAGTTTTTCAGAAATTAAAGTTAAGGACTCATATGTTAATCTATGGTTAAAATTATTTGTTATAATAACAAGAAATACGATAATGTCATTAAAATTCGTTAATTTTAATGTAAAACTATTTACTTTAAACAGAAAATACAGTGTATTCCCGGACAATGTTTTGCTTTCCTTGCAGATTTCAAGGATTTAAACACATAGAAAAAATGAATTGATGATGATATTAGTGTGTAAAATAAATAAAACAAATCAATATAATTTATAAAAAAATGTGATTAATTGCTTTTAGTAAAAATATTTAGTGTTTATGAATTTAAAATCTCTTTAATGTAGTTTAAAGTATTTTAAAAGGTGAATCTCTATTTAACGAATTTTCCATATAACGAACTTTTATCCGGGATTTAGCGACTTCATTAAATAGAGGTTCAACTGTATATACTTTTGGCTAATGTGTTGGCTAATAGTCTTAATTTCTTAGCGCAGTCTCTGTGGAAGGAAGTAAAAGCTTTTCGTTGTGTTTATTATGCAAAGCCAAATGTAATTCCTAAATTTTGGTGCCAATGTGGCATTTGGACCCTAAAATTACATATAAAATATATACCGATGCCTTTCAAGGGGTTAAATAATAATAAACAACTGAAGAAGTAGCTTTTGTGTTCCTTATTTTTAAAAAGTCAGATCATTTTACTGAAACACACAAAGCTGATATTAGTGAAACCCTATTATAGAAGATTCAATACTAGTTTTCGTCAATACTGAATATGAATGAGAGTTTTGTGAAATTTGTTAGCTATATCGAAGTTGGTTTCGTTTAGAGTGATTTACATTTGGTTGCCAAATTTGGCGCTATCTTGAAGTGTTTGTCATTTTAAAACAACATGATGGCTGAAGCTAACCAATGAACTTGGTCAAAACCTTGGTAATTCCTGTACACATGCTCACTCACATCGAAATTGGTTGATACATACAAATGCTGTTGCATGACAAAAATATTGTTTCAAAATGTCAGCGACATTAGAAATTCAAACTACTATATATTAGCTATTTTTAAAGATAAAGACAAAACAAAAAATGTTCCGGAATCCTTGTATCAAGGTCAAATAGTTAAGAAAAAACACTTTTTCAATTTCCAATCTTTTTTATACCCTGTTTTAAATTTAAAGATTTTTAAATGGCACCCATTTTGAAGTAAGTTGGTGAATGACCTGGCTAATGAACTCGGTCAAGACCTTAGTATGTCCTGTACACATGCTTAATCACATCCAAATTGGTTAATAAATGCACATGCTATCACCTGACAAAAATCGGATTATTTCAAAATGTCAGCCACACTAGAAATTAAAACTGCTATACGTCATCCATTTTTTAAAATAAAGACAAAGCAAAAAATGTATCAAGGTCAAACATTTAAGAAAATAATCTTTTTTCAATTTCTAATTATTTTGTACCTCTTTTAAATAAAAAAAAATTAAAAATTGTTTTAAATGGATGCCATTTTGAAAGAAGATGGCAGATGAAGCTGGCTAATGAACTCTGTCGAGACATCGCTATGTACTATGCACATACTTAGTCACATGTAAATAGTTAGTAAATATATATGCTGTCGCATGACAAAAATCAGACTGTTTCAAAATGTCAGCCACACTAGAAATTAAAACTGTTATACCTCATCCATTTTTTAAGATAAAGTGACAAAAAAAAAAAAAAAAAAAAAAAAAGCTCCGGAATTCTTGTATCAAGGTCAAACATTTAGGTAAAAATCTTTTTCAATTTTGATTTTTTTTTTTTTTTTTTTTTGTACCTCATTTTCAATTTTAAAAATGAAAAAAATTTAAATGGCTGCCATTTTGAAACAAGATGTCAGATGAAGCTGGCCAATAATTTCGGACTATGGTATGTACTATGCACACACCAACTTACATCCAAATTGGTTCATAAATACAAGAGTTACAGTATGAGAAAGATCATATATATATATGGATATATATATATATATGTATCAACATTTGAATGGAGGTTGGTTCTGGGGTCTGGGGGTCATAATCGGTGAAAAAATGACAAAATTTTCCAGAATTGCTTTCTTCTAAACGGTTGCAATAGGTAGCTTTTTACTTTTTGTAATGAAAGCTACTTAATATAATTTTTTAAATAAAAGTCACTAATTTCTTTTGATTTATTATGTACAGTTTTTGTTCTTATTGTTATTGCTATTCATATTTTCTTATCTAGGTTTAAACTAGAAATGCATGATCTTGAATTGTCTGCATCAAAGTTAATGTCCAATGTCCTTGACAGCATTAAAGAAATTGAAGATGGAAATAAAGTTTTGATGATGTTTGAAAAATATTTTGGAAAAGAGGTATCTTGAGTCTTGGCATTTGACAGGGGTGTTTAACAATATTTTTTAGTGCATTTCAAGTATACTCTTTCTAGATTTAAATGTTAACTATAATCATGTCTGTATGGCTTCTTGATTAAAAAACTGTACTTATCTTGTCAAGTTTGATACAGTTGTCTCATTTAAAGCAAAATTTGCTGGAATAAAACATCCATTACAATGAATTTTTTTTTTTTTTTTTTTTTTTTTTTTTTTTTTTTTTTTGCTGGCTGTGGCAAAATCTCTGTTCAAGAAATCAATGATGTAAAAAGTCTATACTGTTAAACTTAATTCTAGTAAATATTAACTCCAGATAAGCTGATATATATTTTATATTTTAAGTTAGAAGAAATTCTCATTCAAGCAGTATTCACAAAATTAAAAATTCCATTGCAAAGGAATTTCACTGTAGAGAAGAGATGCAATTTATCACAAAAGTTTAGATATGCAAAATTTTTTTAATTTAAAGGAGAAATATACTACTGCGATCAAAAAGTACCTGGAATAGTGGCATAAAACAAAAGGTATCAATTTATTGGTTGAAATTTATTGCATCTCCTTTCAAAATAGTTTGCAATACACTTCTGCCAATGTTTTTTCCAATCATCCAAACAAAGTCTTAAAGTCATTTTTGTGAAACACCTTCAGAGTTCATAGAGAATTTTCTTTTATTGAATTAATGGACTCAAAACGATGACCATGAAGAGGCAATTTCAACCATGGAAATAAGAAAAAGTCATATGTTGCCATATCAGGAGAATACAGAGCTTGTGGAGTCGTATTTGTTGAATTTGTGGTTAAAAACTCATGAATAATATAATTGCACTTTAGAAAGTACAGTATCGTGGTGCAAAAAGCATGTGTTTTCTCGCCACATTTCAGGCCGTTTTCAAAGAGTTCCTTCATGCAAATGGCACAAAACACTAAAATAATAATTTTTATTGACTGTTTGGCTAATTGGTAGGAATTCATAATGCACAACACCATGACAATCAAAGAAAATAGTGACCATTACCTTGATTTTTGAGTGACTTTGATGTGGTCTTTTCACCCTTGCTTTACCTTTCAAGCACCATTTACTTGCTTGTTGAGCTGTTTCTGTAACAAAAGCATATATCCAAGTTTCATCGCCAGAAATAGTGCGTTTTAGAAGGGAATCGTCTTGAGAAACCATCTCTCGGGCCACTTGTATGTTGTTGTTTTAAAAACAAATTCAAAGTTCTTGAAACAACAATAGAAGCGACACGTCGCAGCCCTAAATGATGTTTTAAAATTGCTTGACAGGAACCAAGTGATATAGGAACTTGCTCAATAATATCTCTTATTGTCAAACAACGATTGCCAAGCACCAATTCTCTGACCTTATTGATATCTTATAATTAATCAAAATGGAGGGTCTACCAGATCGCATATTAGTTATGCCGGATTCTCTATCATATTTAAACTTTTTATACCAATCAAATACAGTCGTCTTTCAAAGCTTTTTGCGGCATTTCAAATGCTTTTGTTGCAGAAATTTCATTGCAACAACAAAATTTGATGCATGTTCTTTGCTCAATAACATTTGCCATTTCAGAAAAATGTTATCTCATTAAAAACAAATTTATTTTCAGGCAATAAAAAGATATAAATGCCTGACTATTGACGTATGCAGTGAAGGAACAGCTGCTCCAATTGCACCAAATCGATAATGCTGTGCATTTCTGCGCCAAAACTATCATTTTTCAACAAAATTGCTCCCAACTGCACCAATTCAATAATAATTCTTAGCCAAATCGATCATTTTCCACCCGAATTTCGCCAAAAGATTGCGAAAAACATGCGAATTTGGTCAAAAGATCGCGAAAAACATGCGATGTTTCTCAAATGATTACGAAAAAAAAAGTGAATTTTAACAAAAAAATGCGAATTTTGTAAAAAAACGAACAAAACGTGGTCAAAAGATCGCGAAAAAACGTGGTTTCGTTAAAAGATCATGAATAAAACGCAAATTTTGTCGAAAGATTGGGAAAAACACGCGTTTTTCCCGATGACGTGAATTTTGTCTAAAGATCGCTAATTTCGTCAAAAAACGAACAAATCATGGGTAAAAGATCATGAAAAAATGCTAATTTATTTAAAAAATAGAGAAAAACCCCCGCAAATTTCATCAAAAGGCCTCAGATTTCGACAAAACATTGCGAAAAACACGAAATTTTCGTCAAAAGATCGCGAAAAACACGCGAATTTCGTCAAAAGATCGCAAAAAACATGCGAATTTCAAAGGATCGCGAAAAAAAACGTGAATTTTGTCAAAAGAGTGCTAACTTTATCAAAACACGGCCAAAAGATCGCAAAAAAATGCTACTTTCGTTAAAAGGTCGCAAAAAACACGCGAATTTCGTCAAAAGATCGCGAAAAAAAAGTGAATTTTGTCAAAGGATCGCGAGAAAAAACTTGAATTTTGCCAAACGATCGCTAATTTCATCAAAAAATGAAAAAAACGGAGTCAAAAGATCGTGAAAAAACGTTTTTTCGTTAAAATAACGCGAGAAAAAATTCCGCAAATTTCATCAAAAGAGCGCGAGTAAAATGCAAATTTCGTCAAAATATCGCGAAAAACACGCAAATTTCGTCAGGATCACGGGGGAAAAAAAACGTGAATTTTGCCAAAGGATAGCTAACTTCGTCAAAAAACGAACAAAACACTGTCAAAAGATCGTGAAAAAACACTACTTTTGTTAAAATATCGCTAAAAAAACGCAAATTTCATCAAAAGGTCGCAAAAAACAAGCGAATTTCGTCAAAAGATCGCGAAAAACAAGTGAATTTTGTCAAAGGATCATGAGAAAAAACTTGAATTTTGTCAAACGATTGCTAATTTCATCAAAAAACGAAAAAAACGGAGTCAAAAGATCGTGAAAAAACGTTTTTTCATTAAAATAACGTGAGAAAAAATCCCGCAAATTTCAGCAAAAGAGCGCGAATAAAACGCAAATTTCGTCAAAAGATCACGAAAAACACGCAAATTCCGTCAAAGGATTACGGAAAAAAAAAAACGTGAATTTTGCCAAAGGATAGCTAACTTTGTCAAAAAACAAACAAAACACTGTCAAAAGATCGTGAAAAAACACTACTTTCGTTAAAATATCGCTAAAAAATGCAAATTTCATCAAAAAGTCGCAAAAAACAGGCGAATTTCGTAAAAAGATCGCAAAAAATGCGTGAATTTTGTCAAAGGATCGCGGAAAAAAAACGTGAATTTTGTAAAAGGATCGCAAAAAAAAAAGTGAATTTTGTCAAAGGATCGCGAAAAAAACATGAATTTTGTCAAAGGATCGCTGATTTCGTCAAAAAATGAACAACACAGGGTCAAAAGATTGTGAAAAAATGCGAATTTCATTAAAAGATCGCAGAAAAAACCACAAATTTCCTCAAAAAGTCGCAAAAAACCACAAATTTTGTCAAAAGATTGCGAAAAACTGCAAATTTCGTCATAAGATTTAAAAAAACATGCTAATTTCGTCAGAGGATAGTGAAAAACTGCAAATTGCATCAAAAGATTTCGAAAAACACGCTGATTTCAACAAAGGATCCGAAAAAAATGCGAATTTCATCAAAGGCTTGCGAAAGAATGCGAATTTCATCAAAGGCTTGCGAAAGAATGCGAATTTTGTGAAAGAGTTGTGGAAAAAACACGACTTCTGTCAAAGAATCGCAGAAAAAAACGCAACTTTCGTCAAAGAATTGCAGAAAAAATGTGAATTTCGTCAAAGAATACCAAAATGATGTTTTCATGCTCCAAAATAGTTATTTTCTGCTCCAAAATGAGCCTTTTTGCTGCTCTAAAATAGTTATTTTCTGCTCCAAAGTGGCTTTTTGCTGCTCCAAAATAGTTATTTTCTGCTCCAAAATGAGCGTTTTTGCTGCTCCAAAATGGCTTTTTTCTGCTCCAAAATGAGGTCTACGCTGTTCCATCACTGCATATGTTTATAGAAGTTGTAAAAGCATTTAACAAAACTTTGCAGACAATATCTATTATAGATGTACAGGCATCCCCCGACTTACGTAAGTAATGCATTCCATAAAGTTTTACGTAACTTGAATTTTACATAAGCCGAATTTGCAAGTTGCTTAGGTAAACTTTTGTAAGAAACTGCAATATATATATATATATATATATATATATATATATATACGTATATTATTTACACCATATTTTTTTATAAATAAAGCATCATGCGACAGTATTTACTCGTACATAACTATAAAAGTATGAAAAAATATAAAAACAAACTTAAAGAACACTTTTCAAATATCTTGTGGAATACAGGATTTATAATTATAAAATTGATGAATTGATTTATAACAATTTTGAATCTACATCAAACAATTATAAAAATAAAAAATAATTAAAGAGGACTAATTTAACCTATTCGCCAGGAATTTCTGATGGCAAGACAAATGAATAGCACTCACAAAATAAGATAATCCTTGACAAGCACAAACTGTATTTATTATGAATTAGATGACTAGTATGAATAACTAACAATAAAGATTAAGTTGTTTTGTTACAGATTTGATTACATATACCAATAAAAATATAACTCTATCTAATATATAATTATAAACTGTATTACGGTTGTGGTTTATATCTATAAATTTCATTTATATATATATATAAAAAAAAAAGTATGCAACTGCGTATCAAATGCACTAGTATGTTCACAAATGTAATTTTCGAGATTTATTACATAAGTCGCGTAATACGTAAGTCTCTTGTATTTTAAAGTAAGATGCTTGTGTTTTAAATGAAGTATTCCAGATACTTTTTGATCGTAGCAGTATAGAATAATTTCACGATGAATCTTCAAAATGTAATTGAAATGAAACATAATAAAAAGATATTACAGTTGTTGCATCATCACTATTTATCATAATTTCATGTATATATAATCCGCAGGTAATCTATTAAAAAAAAATAAATTGTATGTTCCATGGTATATCATTCGATGTAGGATAGCTACCACTCAAAATTGAGTGCATGTGCTGCAACGTAACATCCAAGTCTCATTTTTAGGATTTCGTTCATCTGACGAAACCCTATTCATCTCATCCCTCTGCCTGTCTATCCATCTGTCACAGAGCCTGCTCTCAGAAACTATATACAGTGGAATACGTTTAACACAAAATTGAGGGGACCGAAATTTTTTTTTTGTTGTTAAAAGAATTTCGCGTTAAAAGATTGACGATTAAGATTGATTAAAAAAAAAAGGATGACGTCGTCAAATTTTATGTCAATTTCCTGATAAACTACTAGCAGGTTACATCCATAAGGATAAAAAGCAAGCAAAAAAATATACTGTTTTTTTGGGAAAAAATCAGATCTTTTTTTTAAGTGTCTTTTTCAGCATTCTGAGGTCTACCTTGTTTGAATCAAATAAGCAAAGCTGTCTCTAAATCTTTGTGCTTAGCGGTTCTCATACGTTTTCACTTTGCCTTAAATATACTGAGCTCAAACATTAACATAATGGGATCACTGTTTTTTATTATCGTCAATAAAGTAGAATTGGCAATGCCAAACTCGTTGCAGATTTCTCTGTTTTCGTCCTTCTGTTTAATCAACGGCATTAAACAGCTCCATCTTCATTTGAAGCAAAATAGCAATTTGTTTTCGGACCGATTTCTCAGGCATTGTCCTCATAAAACATAAGCTAATTTACAAAAAGAACACGAAATTCACTGATTTTCACCCAAAATTCAGTAGTTGTAACATAAAATTCACCAATTTCAACTCAAACTAACTAGACCGAAAGAAATTTTTTTTTGTATTAAACGATTTTTGTTTTGTGTTAAAAGAAAAAAAATGTATTAAATTGCATAGTATACTGTCCAGACTGCAATATCATTTCGTGTTAACCGATTTTTCATGTTAAGCATTTCGTGTTAAACGTATTTCAGTGTATGTTGGAGATCTGAAATTTTGCATACTTATAGCTGAACACCTCACATCAAACAACAAATCATAAAATTTTGAAAAAGTCTTATATTTACCCCTCTGGGCTCTAACTTGCATATTTTAAGCACTTTTTTCTGATTGAGCCCCTAATTAAGTTGGAGACTTGAAAGTTTGCATACTTATTGCTGAACACTTGCGATCACACGACAAATCATAAAAATTTCAAAAAGTGTTATATTTACCCCTCCTGTCTCTAACTTGTGTATTTAAGCAATTTTTCTAACTCAGCCCCTAATTAAGTTGGAGACTTGAAATTCTGCATACTTATAGCTGAACACTTGCAATCACATGACAAATCATAAAAATTTCAAAAAGTTATATTGACCCTTCCGGTTTCTAACTTGTGTATTTTAAGCAATTTTTCTAACTCATCCCGTAATTAAGTTGGAGACTTGAAATTTTGCATACTTATAGAACACTTACGATCACACGAAAAATCATAAACATTGTCAAAAAGACTTATATACCCCTCCAAGCTCTAACTTGTGTATTTTAAGCAATTTTTCTAACCTCCCCCCTTTTCACCCAGGAGACATTTTTCTATGTTTTGCCGATACCTCTCATGTGATATATATCATTGCACATATCTTTGACCACTCTTTTCATATTATGCACCATAGCCTTACATGTTTTAGTTCCACTTTTTACCCTCCAGGGTACCCATCTCAGGTGCTATGGGCTCGATCCTCTCGACTAATATATCTACGGATAGGTTGTAAAATGGAGTTTCGTTTGGATAGAGGTTTGTTTAGAATAGAGGGTGCCCCCTGGTTACGAAATGTGGAACCAACAGATTTTGCAAAAGGATAAAGTGTTTTGAAAGGAATATTAAACAAAATTCTCTGTGCGATCTGTGATCACACTTACCCACTTGTTTGTATGTTATCTTTCTCCTGTCATTTCTAAAAATTGCTGAGCCCAATTATAACATTACCGGTGCAGTGTCAGGTCTGCTGTCCTATTCTTATTCTCACATAACTAACCAGTATGGTTATTTTACTCATTCTAAAACAATAACACAATTAAAACTTAATAATCTTAAAATAATTCTTCGATTCGAAAACTGTCTGCATCAGTGTGTTTATCAAACATTTTTCTATAATACTACCGATTTTCATATTTTTGTATGCAACAGTTTTTTTAATATTAACGAAGAAAGACCTCTGGTCACAAAAAATTCAAATCCGGCGGCGGCGGTGACAGCGGTAGTTACTTTTTTTTATAATAGAGAGATTTTTTAATATTTTATTGTTTTGTTTAATAATGTCTGGAATCCATGTGCTGTAAAATGTGTTATTTACATTTTTTATAATGTTAAATATTAAATAATTTTGTAGTTGTCATAAATAACAAGATTCAGTACTAGTAGAGAGTGTGATGTTGTTAATTGTATTTGAAAAAGATATCACACAAGACATGTAAAGACATTAAATATCAAGTAAAACATCAAATAGGACAGTAGAAAATAAAAATTTTGTACATTCGAGTTTTTTTTTCTCTTCCGGAAGAAGTTTTTAAAAGTGTATATTTTATATAATCTTTGTACATCTCAAGAATTTTTTTTGCTGCAGCTGTAAATTACATATTTGTTACAATATTATAGTATCTATAATCTTCAATGTATTATGTAAACTTTATTTTTAGATGTAAAAGTAAGCCTACCTAGCTGTCTTGAGAGTCTAAAACCAAGAAAAAAGAAAAAGAAACAGCTATGGTTAATTTTTTTTTAAATTGCCTAGGTGAGTTCCACTGACCTTGCAGGTAAGGTCTGTGGTCTCATTTTAGAGGGGGGGGGGGGATATGGCAGGATAAAATTTAAACTTTTTAAAAAAATTAAGATTAAAGTTTAAAATGTAAAATTTCCAGCTGCTTTTTTCTAACTTTAAATCTAATACTTAAAGCTAATTTGTCCCTGATAACTTTCTTTTCCAGCGTAACATTTATTACTTTCACACTTCAAAGTTGAACAGCCTTTAAAATTAAAATTGCTGACTTTGTGCTTCTTGCAAGTGTCTGTGGTTAAGTGCATGCATGTCTGGATCAAGTTCTATTGTCCTCACTGAGCCCCAGACATCTTTCAAAAGCTAATTAATCTATTAAATTTAAGCCACCTCCTTTCTTCACAGTTGCACCCTCTGCTCAGAATAATTCAAATCACCCACTCATACACCAAAACAAGCTAAAATTTCAGGGGCTTTTATAGAAAATGAAGTGCTAATAGAGTTGTCATCACTTGAACGGGCATTTGTTGCTTATAATTGCATCCGACATGGTGATGCTCTGTTACCAATTGGAAAAGAGATCATGTAACTATAAGGAATAATAAATCAAGTTCTCCAAAAGAACATGCTTCGGCCTTCTTGTGTATCCTGACTACAGCCACACTATGCTGAAAAAGTATGGAAGTACCGTGCTTTCTTACATATGGGGCATTCTCACAATCTCTTGACTTTTTAAGTCCCTGAATAATAATTTTTATTTTAGTACATATTCTTGTGTTTTTTTTATTTCATAAACTGGGGAACATCCCATTGCATGATTGCATAACAATATTAATGAGATAAATAAGTTTTGGATGATGTTGGGGGTCCAAACACCAGGAAAACTCTTATACTGTCCTGTGTCCCTGATGCTGATTTTTAAGTTTGGAGCTGTCTGTATAAAATTTCAATAAAGGTAATTCAGTGTAATTTTTTTCCAAAACCGGGACAATTGTTTTACATAAATATGTAGCAAAAAATTAACCTGCACACATTTTTATGGTTGATATTATTTTTTTAACTTTGTCCCTGGGTTTTATATTCCTTACCATCCCTCTTGCTAAACTTATACAGAAAATCACTTCAGATGCAGCCACAGAATTTTTTTTCAAGTCTTTTCTCATGCATTAGTATGCTTGGGAAAAAATGGCTAAAATTCTTTGACAGGAAATTTTCTGCAGAATTTAAATCAGCATTTATATATCAATTTCAAGCATTGTGGCTTTATTGGTAGTCTTACCGTCCCCAAGGTTTATTCCTGCACTTTTCGGAGGTAAATAATTTTTTTTTTTTTATTTAATCGAATGTAAATAACTGTTTCTAAAAATCAATGAATATTGTGGCTATCACTTAGTCTTAACATGATTTGTCTAAAAATAGTGGTAATTTTCCTCACCATCCTTTTTTTTTTCCCCACTACCGTCCCTTTTTTCGTATACCATCCTTTTTTTTCTTCTGTCGCTTCTTTAACACCCCTTTAAGACAATGTTATACCAAAATTTTGTACTAAAAATACTCTTATTTGAATGTCTTGTGGATATTATGCAAATTCATTATAAGTAAAAATTTAGAAGAAAATAGAAAGTTATAGTGGTAAAATGGTTAGGAAAATTAAACTCGCAAGTTTTACTTAAACCTCAATTAAATAAACAAAATTTCGCTGCTGAACATTTTTTCTTTATTTTGAATCATTAAGGCATTCGTCTATCAGATTAAAATGTTATTTTAGCAAGTTTAATTTCACCAGATTTTTTCCCCCAAAAGTCAAAAGATTGTGCGAATGTCCCATATATATATATATATATATATATATAATAAATTTGAAATCACAAATATATGAAGAAATTGATAAAGTTCTAAAGATGATTTAGAAATGAACATATGAAATCAGTATGTAAAATAAGAAACTATGAATGACTCACAGAATCATGAGAGGAGCTTGTGAGTTCATTCATAGAAGATGCGTTATTTCATCCAATTTTGTCGGCATTAAACCTAAAATGACAAAATTTAGCTCCTTATAACGCAAACATTACAGAAAATAGATTGGAACTGGATTAATAAATTGGAACTGGATTAATAATAATAATGTTTAGAGTTGCCATCTTAAGTCCAAAAAAAATATAAAATAAAATAAAATAAAAGGAATGAAAATGATTGAAGTAATCAAGAAAAGACTTAGATTAACTTTTAGTTAAGCTAGAATGAAAAAATAGGAATAAACTTAATAAGTACTGAGTGAATACAAAATAAAATAAAGAAAAGGAATAAATTAATACAAATAAATAAAGAATTATATAAAAATAAATAAAAGGGCAATTGATTAAACTAATGTTTTAAAGACCAAAAATTATAATATAAAAAATGAGAATATAAATAACATTTAAAAAAGATGAAGAATATTTGAGATAGTAAAATTTAGCCTTGTGTTATGTAAATAAATGTGAAAATTTAAAAAGCAATGAGGAATATTGAGATAGTAAAATATATCCTTAAATGATGATGCAATATGTGAAAATTTATTATGTTAAATGCATGATACCCCATTTTATATATATATATATATATATATATATATATATATTATATGTCCATACAATACATAAGCATATATACTTACACTTATACACGCTCACACACATAAAAACATATAAGGTTTTAAACTTTTTTTAGCATTCCCGACCTCAACCCTCCATAATAGTATTTTTATTTTTTATGTTTTTCATGTGTTTTTAGTGTATAATGTATGAAAAAACATACACATACACCAAAACTTTTTTTTTCCTTTTATAAGAATACATATATATATTATATATACATACATATGTGTATGATTTTTATAATTTTTTCAGCAATCCACATCCCACCCTCCATAGTAGTGTTTTCGATTTTTTAGTTTTTTTAAAACATATTAAATGCCTATACTGGTAAGAAGTAGAAAAAAATGAATATTAAGATTTGAGCCATGCAGATATAAAAGAGATGGGATAATTATAAGACAATGCTAATTGCTTTAATTAAAAAAATGTTAGGCTGTAAGAATTGGGAGGAACATAAACGTTTGATACGAAGACTATGATTAAGCAGAATATTTCTATATACTGAAATATGCAAGCAGGAATTAAAGTTCGTAAAATTAATATATATATATATATAACCATTAATTAAACATTACTGACCACCAACAAAAACCGCGATAGTGTGAATGAAATGACAATAATACAGTATCCCCCCATGACACTAAATATGACTTATATATTGAATTACGTTATCAAGAGTACAGAATTCAATGATATAAGCAAATCGGTTGTTTTCTGTGAGAAAAAAAGCTAGAAGCTGAAAATTTTTTTTCTCCTGTACTCAAACGATCAACATTACCAAGAGAATAGTTTCAAGATGAAAACAGAATAATATTAAATAACATGAAATGGAAAAAGCAATACAACCTTTTAAATATTTAATTTATATCATGGAAAAATAGTAATAATACACAACATACCGAATAATATCCCAGTTTTTTATCCAAAAAATCTCCTGCTCATGGTATCCAAAAGCACGATAAGTTTAAGGTTATTTTAACAGTTAAGTTAACACAGATATTAAAACATAATGGATTCAGTTAATCCATTTTAAAATATCGTGATAAATTCAATTAATATAATATAAATATAAAATAATTACATTATTAGTATCCAAAATACCTATAATCACTTTTAAATTGTTTTAAATTCTTAACTAAAGTAAAAAATATCAAAACTATTATGTTACAATATTGCAAATATCCATCATACAGTGCCACCTAGTGTAAAAAACTGAAATTTTCACTCTTATCGGAGCATCAAAAGACAAAATGAAAATTAAATTTTGGTGCTGCCATCTAGTATGGTATTTTAATACTAATGATTATCATAATGTCATAAGATATACCAAATAGAAGCTAATGATTTCAAAATATATCAACTGCATAACCCCACAAATTTTAATATATAAATAATACCATATTATATATCATTATTCACAAAAATATTAAATAAATATAAATGTTAATATAATGCTTTCAATATATGCTACTACCATACCCATTTAATCTATACGGAGAATTTAAATAATTTTATAACAATGATATTATTATATAGCTATATGCTATAACATAAAAAAATGATATATAATAAAAATATAAAAATATCTTTAAGAATTACTATTAAATATAAAAAATAAATTAATAAAATACACAGGAAAAGAAAAATGGATGTTTATAGAAGATTGTCAGATTCTTTCATTCCCAATTGCCTAAAGATCACAAATAAAGTGTGTGTTTTAATTTCATAATATCATAGAAAAATCTAAAGAATATGAATTTGGGACAATCATACATAAAACCGATAATTAATCATTGAACACTAAGTTCAAAAATAAAACAATATAATAAATATGGAGGAATACTAAAAACTAATGACCCAATTTTAGTACAAACTGTATAACATTAGTAATATCAAATAAACTAATTATGCATATCTACCCTATATATATAAAATCCTAATGAAACGAATTTATGAAACGAATATATGAAACGCCTGAAATGTATCGATTCTTTGAATCGACTGATTAAACAACTAATTTTGTTTCACGGTGATTTCTCCTAAAATATGGAATACTTTGCGATGAAATTAACACCAAAAATCCGTGTTGATCCACAGATCTCAAAACTGGTATTAGAATTTTTAAATTCGAATTAGTTTTCGAAATATTAATTTTTTTCTAATTTTAAATACATTTTTTCTAATGATAGCAACTCAAATTTTAATCATAACCGAATTTTTTTTTTTTTCATAATTCAGAAAAGGTTACTATTTTAAATTAATTTGGCGACAGTTTGGCCTCCTTCAAATCTATGCTAAGAACAATGCTTTTTTTGTATTTCGTTATCATTTTATTAAATACAAAACTTTCATTTAAAAATGAAACATTTAAATTGATGGCTTTCACTTCTTTTTTTAAAAAAAAGAACAAAACGAAAAGAAAAATATTAGGCACAGATGTCATATACGCACCGGGGTACCTAATTGGCGCATAAATGGCATTATTTTGATAGGCATGGTAACCTGGCTATTGTTGTTTATTTAATAATAAATGTATATTTACTTTTATTTCTTTTTTAAATTTATATAAATTACTTTGTTCTATAGTAATTAATTATTTTTTTGCTATTTCCTTTTGAAAATAATAGAAAATAATTAAAAAATACGGTACAATGTAGTAGTTATTCCGTCACCCAATTTCGCAAATTATATAAATCGCCAAACCACTCGCCAAATTGTACAGATTGACAAAATTTTTATTTTAAATAACGAAAGAACAAATAAATTAGTATAACATTAATAAATATAAAAATAAAACGTCGAAATAAAAATCACTTGATGACGTAAACACGTGTGACTTGCTAAAAGTCAAGTGAATGTGACATTTACAATCAACCATTATTGACATTTAATCTTGTAGTTCGCGATAGATTTTTTGTCGACGGGATAATTAAGTAGTACCAAAAATACGTATGCAACTGGTATTCGAAAACGAGGTTTTGGCCAAATTTTCGTAAAAAAAAAAAAAAAAAAAAAAAAAAAAAAATCATGCCAAACATGCCGTATATGACATCTGGCGAAATATTAAATTATGTAACAAACCATGACATTTAATTTCAACTTCAAATCAGTGTTTTAATTTACCACTCGAACAATAAAAAAAATGCTAACTGGCGAGTTGAAAAAAAGATATTGGCGAGATTTGCACCCGGCTTTTTTTTTCTTTCGGCACAGATGTCATATACGGCCCATATTGGCGCGATTTTTTCTGACGCCAGTGTCATATACGCAACAGGCACTTAACTGGCGCCAAAATATCGTTATTTTGCTTGATATGGTAAGCCGGATGCTGTTTATGCTGTTGATGCGTTCCCCAAATTGGTGATGGAAAAAAATCGAGCCAATATGGGGATATGTATATGACATTTGTTCCAAACCTTCATATGAAAGGCGAAGGGATCAGATTAGAGGTCTGCACGGGCCAACATTTCCAGGCCCGGGCCCGGCCCGACTCATAGAGAAAAAAATCGGCCCGGCCCGGCCCAGCCCGATACAAAAATTAAAAGTTTGGCCCGGGCCCGGCCTGATAAAAAAAAATTAAAAGTTCGGCCCGGCCCAGAAAAAAGTTAAAATCTCGGCCCGGCCCGAGTGAACTTCTACAAAACATTGATTTTTACATCGAATTTGTTAAAAATTTGTCTCGTACGAGGAGTTCTGACCAAAAATATTTATCTTAACTTTTTTTTCATGTTTATAATCTTTATTTTTATAGAAGTGCAGCAGGCTGCGATATTTATTTTTTTAATGATCTCTCTTTCTTGTATGTAAATGTTTCAGTTATCATTAATATTGTTAATCCATATTCCATGTATAGAAGTGTTAAAAATCGGAAAAATGCTATACAGTAAAATCTTCTAAGATGGAATTGCATAGAAAAGAAAAAAAATGCGTTATAGACAAGTTCCCTTCTTAGCAAGTGTAAATGCATTATATATACTTTTCTTACTTATTAGTATATTCATTTTGCATGGATCAACACGTTTTTCAGTTTAAAACAGGGTTCCGTCATAGGCAGGTTCCTTTTCACACATTTTACTGTATTTTAATTTAGTTATATTTTAATATGCGTAGAAATCTACTATTCTTTAAAAATAATAAATTTTAATGTTTAAGTGTAGAATAATGGCGATTCAAAAATGTATGCATTTTTTGCAAAAACTTTTGGGCCAGGCTTAATTTAACTGACCTTTAAATGGACCAGGCCACGCTGAGACAATGATTTTCATACGGGCTGGCTCAAAACTAGGACTGAAAATTTTGGGCCGTGAAGACTAGGAATAAAACCAGGCCCGGCTCTGCACAGAAAAATTAAGTTAGGCCCGTCCCGGCCCGAGCCTTCAGAAAAAAGTGTGGCCCGGGCCCGGCCCGTGCAGATCTCTAGATCAGATCGTATTTGTTTATGGCATTTGATGACTTGAACTATTATAATATAGATGAAATGATGGGTATAGAATAATATTTGGCGACTTATCACCCGTGCCTGGATAACATTAAAGTATCAAAATGGCACCTAGAGTATAAAAAGCAAAGTGTTCTGCCCGGAACTGTTGATGATAGTCACATGATTTAGGCTATTGTTATAGAGATTGTTTTAAAATATTGGTTGACAAAGACTCTGAATACTTAATTCATTTTATTTTAGCTTCTTTTCAAATGTTTAACTGATCCTCTTTAATCAAAAAAGAAAACAACCATTGGATGTCTTAACAGCAACTGATTCTCCGTTAAATTTGTGCAATCAAAGGGAATTGAATGGAAACCCGTTTACAGGGAGATCTGCACAGCTTTTTCAGTATAATTTAATCTTCTCTAATATTTAAAAAACCTATTAGATTTTTAGATTCTGCGGTGTCTGAACGGGGGTTGGTGAGCGTAGCTTGCAGGGTGCAGAGCCCCCTAGTTATTCTCTAGAAAGATGGTATACTATTAGAAATTAATATGATATTGTCCTGAGTAGACTAAAAAATAAAAACAAATTAATTGTTAATTTGATTAAATATTAATTAAGCTAAATAAATTAAATATGAATTGAAATATAAATAAAACGTCACCATATGCATACAAAATATCTAATCAACATCCATATAAAATGTGTATTAACAATGTAGTTATAATTCAAATGCCCCATCTTTTTTTTTTTTTTTTTTAATTAATCATTGTGTATTATCCAGACAACATCACCCTCCTCCGTACTCTAACATCTACCCACCCAGCCATCCTATAGTAATTTTTTATTATTATTTTACAATTAAAAATTTTTTTTTTATATATAAATATTTTCTTATTTTATAATTTTTTTTGTAATTTTGTTTATGCATGTGTTAATTTGTTTTTTAAAAGATCACGTAAGAACTAATTGTATATTAAAGAATATATCAATTTTTTTGGAAAACCATCATTTAATGCATCATAAATTAGTTTTTTAATATTATTGTTAATTAGATGAGAAGAACATAAACATTTTATTCTATATAAATGATTAAGTATTATATTTCGATATACAGAATGATGAAGACATGATTTAAAATTTATAAATGTATTAACTTTTAATTTAAATTCTTTACGTTTATCATATAAATCTATTATTGTTTTGTTGTCTTTGATTGTAATTTTAAGATCTAAGAAGTTAATTGTATTGTTAGATAAGAGGTTTTCCATTAATTCCAAATTAGTGGGATAATCTACTGGAAATTGAGTAATTTTAGTTTGATCAGTGGCAGTTAAAATAATGTCATCGATATAACGATATAAATGTAGATTATTATTAGTAAAAGTACGTTCATAGTGATATAAGTCTGATAATATACTGGATGTACCAACCACCTTGTGGTATACCGATTTGCTGTAAATATAATGTGTTATCTTGCAAGATATAATTATTATAGATACTGAAGTTTGTTAAAGATCTAAAATAAGCGATATCTATATTAGATGGTAAATCCAGTTTTTATGATACTTTTTAAATAATGCATTTATAATATTATGTAAATCTAATAATAATAATCTATATTATTAAAAAGACTTTGAAGTCATATGTCGTTATATTATATACACAATTAAGATTTTTCATAATATTGACCAGTTGATAGCTATTTTTTATACAATGTGTATTATCATTGTTTGTAGTAAGTATATATAATTGATTAAGAATTTTTAGTAGAAGTTTATTGGCTTTTTTATTATATGTATTGCAACCGATAGTTACTGTCCTAAATTTAATTGGAGTCTTATGAAATTTGGGAATAAGAACTAAATAAGGATAATTAAAGTTAGTGGATAGAATATTTAATAATTTATAATAACATATATGTATATATATATAGGTAATATTTAGAATAAATATTAAAAAAGAAATTTAACTAAAATGTTTTATTTAATAGAATATTACTTTTCTTACATTAAAGATTGAATTCTGTCTATCTATATATGCATACTTAGCTTGCATTTTTTCCCCTTTTAGGTGATCAATAGAGATCTGAAGAAGTGTATAAAATATTTATATGCTATATTTTTCAAGCAAGTTGCTTTTGTTAAGAAGAAAATTATTGAAAATAGAAGATGTATTAATTCATTTTCCCCAAATTATGGTGGAGTTGCTTTTCATTTGTCTCTTTTATCTGAAAAGCTAATGCTGCAGTATCAGGTAATGTTTATTATGTCATCCCTGAGTAGTAGATAAATAATTGCTTTTCCAACTGATATATTTTCTTTTTTATACCTTTTATTTAACTTAACATTTTTCTTGTATGTAAATATGGAATTTTGTAATCAAATTTTCATTCGCTTACTGATATGCTAGAATTATAAAAATTAGGTTCACATGTGTGTTTTTGATGACAGTACATTTTAATATTTTTAGAACTTACTTATAATTTAATAAATTAATTTTAAGGCATTTTTTTCCATTAGCCTGCCACAGGTGATAAATTATCAAGTATTCTTTATGGTTACAATTGTATGCAAGTTATAAGAACAGTAGATTTAATTATGTACTAAAGAACTCTCACCAAAATATGCCAACTGGCTGTGAAAAGACAATGTAATATTTTAAATACTAGTAGGTAATATAATAGATTATCAAGAGTGTAATAGATTTTTTTTAAATGTGTTGTAATCAATGAATAGTTGAGTAGTAGCTTTAATCATGTTAATTAAATTATGATCACACATCGAAAAATCAATTTATAAACCTTTAAAAGATATAATGCATTTTTCTTTTCTGTTGCTACATCTTAAAAAAGAAATAGAGCAATAATTATAATTTTTTAAAACAAATTCATTAGCTCATGCTTTCTATCAAGTGTTAAAAAAAATAGTGAATTATCCATAATTGTTTTTGGTGGCCTAGCCAGATTTTTGCATTGTAACAGAAAATTTTTTGAGTAAATCATGAATTGCAGCCACAAAATTAGACATGATTTTCAAAATAAAATTAAATGCTTTGCAGTGCTGCCATTTGCTACTAAAATGCTACTTTTTGGAGCTCTTAAGGCAACTTTTTACATGAAAAAGGGCTCAAAAGCAACTATATCTGTCAAATAGGCAACTATTGTATGAAAGAGGAGACTTAAAAAAAAAAAAAATGCTAGCTTTTCCTAATAAATATTGCGATATCTGTAGGAAATATGAAACATCAGCAAAAAGAATGACCATCCCGGTACAATTTAAGTACAAAATTGTTTAAACATATCTGTATAAACAAATCCAAATGTTCACAACCTGTACTTATCTCATTTTCATTGGTTTTCTTGTTAACTCCAGTTTAATGTTGCCATTTTGTTTCCTGAAGGGAAAACATGAAAATATTAATAACTTTTGATATTGTGATTGTGCAGTACATCCTGTTATTCAGCACAAAGGTACTTTTGAAAATTTCTTTTAAAACTTAGAAACCCAATTTTCTAATTTATTAGATATTTTATGCATTTACTTTTTTTATCATGTTGCTTAATGACTGACATTCAGATCTTGAAATTTATAAAAACTGAAGACCAGAAATCTTAAAGTGAGGTTCGTAGCGAATTAGAGCCTGGTAGAAGTGTAAGGAGACAAATTTTTACGAAATTCACTCCTTATCTGAAACTGGAGGGGGAGATCTTGGAATATATGAAAACCAATAAATATATGGAAACCAGAATCTCTAATATCACAATGTAGATGTGAAATAGGAGGATATTTCTGAAATGCACACTTTTCCTGTTTCTTCACCTCTTTTTCCTTTTCTCCATGTAACATGCCTGAGAGAAGGGGGAGGGCAATTACTCCAAAACATTTTGCTACATTTGTTATGGCGAAATTTTTTCATTATTTATTTTGAACTTGGATATTTATTTTGGATATATGGCCTGTTACTAGATCGTGGAATCTATCATTGGCAAAGATAATTTTTTTTTTACAAGTTTGTGAACCTAAAAGCAAAGGATATGGTAAAATTTTTACCAATTTATCATCCCTCCCGTTCCTCCTTAGAAGCTCAGTAGCTTAGTGGTCATCATCGCACTACCATGTTACAAGTCCAGAGTTCGACGCCTGACTGGACTGGTTTCAGTCAACCTTTCATCCCTTTGGGATTGATAAAATAAGTACTGGGTTTAGGAACTAAGCACTGGGGTCCTACACTAGGTTGACCACCTGGATAGGACATGTGCTGTATAGCGTTCCATGACCCATGGTTAAGAAAACTATAGGGCAAGATCCTTAGGGATTGTAGTACAACAGAATTTAGTTTGGTTAGCACCCCCTTATATTACACACCTCTCTCCTATTTAACATGCTGAACAGCTAAATGGTATTTGGGAAAGGGGGGGGGGGGAGGATTTTTTTTTTTTTTAATTTTTAGTTACTTTGACTTTTACAATTTATAAATACTCAAAAAATCTTTTAAAAGTGAATAAAAAGTCTCATCTGAATAAACATATAGGGATGAGAATCTCCCATGTATTAGCATATTTACGCTTCATCAAAATCCCCCCCCCCTATCTTGCAACCCCCCCAGATTACAAAATTTAGAATCTTTAAACAAAATTGCTGTCCTATTTGTTACTCTGAAGTAACAATAAATAAATAAAAAAACGATTATCTAAATTGCAACCTCACTCTAAAATTTCTGCTTGTTCCTTTGTTTTTCCCACCAGCATACAGAGTTTCAAATCTTTTGAAATTTTATTTTTAAAAAATCCATCCTATTCATTGCTTATTGTCTCTAATAACAATAAATAAACAACATTATAAATTATCCTGACCCCTGCGTCCAAAATTGTACTCCCCCATTTAAAAAAAAAGCCTTATTGGAAATCATTTCCATGCTTTTAAAAATAATTACCGTAATTTCCCGCGTATCTGCCGTGGCTTACAAGGAAGGTCTCCATACGGGCATACTCAGAAAAATCTGAAAAAAATACAGAATGTTCTTCTCCCATGGGTATATATGTTTATAAAAAAATTTGCGGCGGAACCTCTGTAGAACGTCTGTAAAAAAATAATGAAAATTTCGTTTATTTGGTGACTTATCACCGTTTGGCGAAGAAATAAAATTAAAAAAAATATGCTTGTCGAATACTCTTTAAGGAAAAAACTTTTTATGTTGAATTTGTTTAAATAAGTTTAATTTAAATAACTTTAGCTTTGTCATTTTTAGTTTGTTTTAACTATAGTTTTGTCATATATATTTATATATACTTATAACGATTTTACTTATAACAATTTTTAACTATCATATTTTACGATTTAAAACAAAATCTAAATTGAATAAAATTGTTCCAAACTCAAAATATGCCCCATTGAGCACTTTGGATTCAACTTTGTTGCCATGGAAACAACTTCTTTGGTATGGAAATGTATTACGGCAGCATTATTCGTCTGGCGTTAAAAGTTATTTTTATAACCGATAAAGTGATTTAAATTAAAAAAAAAATATGGATTGAAGAATAAAACAATGGCAAAATTTTATTCAAATCGGCAACAAGCAACATGTATAATACAAAATGTAATAATAATAATAACTTCTTTCATGGTTTACGTTTAAATTCATAAAAAACCACATATTCTCAAAACCAATTAACAAACAATTTTCAGATTCATTCAAATCGTTTGCTTTTGGCAAGGAAAAGTGCTGCTCGCTAAATTGCGTGCCGCTTTCGTCTTTTTATGCCAATTATTCAAAAGTATTTTATTTTTTTACAGATTTTCTACTGTAATTCCGCCACTAATTTTAACTGATCCTTTATTACATACAAGAGTACTTTCACTGGCATTTTTTTCAACATATTCTGAGAGTATGCCCAGTATGGAGACCTTCCTTGTTAGTTAAGTCTTTTTCAAACCGAAAATTTTATTGAAAAAAAGAAGTCAAGTAAATGCTAAACAGAAGCAAGTAACATTTTATTTAAAATTAATTCTGGTAGGAAATCGAGTTATCTGAGGTGCGGCAGATATGTGTGAAATTACGGTACTTTGTTAGTTTTTTTCTTCAACTTGAGAGTAAAAGAATTTCAGCCATTATCTCAATCCTTTTTTGATTCATTTAGATTTTTTATGAGTTTGCTTTATTAGTTAAACGCAACAAAATCTCAAAAATAAGCACTAATTATATAAACTTGATTAATACTTTATATGAAGTTAGCCTGTGTAAAACTTTCTCTGTATCTATTTGAACTCAAAAATGTATAATCATTAAATACAAAATCTGATATTTGATTTCTACTTCAGCTTTTGAACTCATCATCATGTATATGGCCAGAAGACTATAGTATAAATATTAATGTCCAGTATCAGCAAGTTTTAGAAGCCATCAGTGAGTCTATCCATATTATATCACTGCAGTGGATCAAAACCATTCCAAAAGTATGTTAATAATCTAAAATTCTCTATTGCATATTAATAATATAGGTACTTCTCCATTATCCTGTCGACCACTACCCAGAAAAAAAGAAAATTATAGCCAAACTATTGGATTTAATGTCAACAAGAATGAAAAATCATGCGTCCAGCTTAGATTATGCAGACCTGCCAACTGCTACGAAAAAATCGTAGTTGCTACGATTTGGATCTATAAACTACGATGCTACGAAAATCAGTCTTAAACTACGATTTTTTGTGAAAAACATAAACAAATTTTTTGTTTCTAGTTGCAACTTTTATCCTGCGCAGCATATTTTTCAGGAATGATTCTGTTCTGAAATTTCAAAAATTTCAAAGTATTCATTTCCGAAAGTTTTAAAATTTGGTCATCAGTCTGAAAATTCAGACATTAAAAAATGCTCATAGGAAAAAGAAATTGGGCTCCAAAACAAACTTCTTAACATAAAACCCTCTTTATGTATATTAACCACGAGTGAATCGTTTTTTTGTAAATATTTATACAGGAATTCCCTTCCTTAGAAACATGGGTGCCATTTTAAGAAGTTTTCGGGGGGGGGGGGGGGAGGTTTAAATTAATGTGAAAAATTGCACAATTTACACACGGAAAAGGAAAGTCCTACATAATGAGAAAAGCTGATGGAATTTCCCCAGATGAATTCGTGAATCGATCGCAGAAAAAATATAGAATTTATTCAAATGATCGTATAAAAATATCGGGTATTTCATCAAAGATCTCATAAAAAAATAGTGATTATCTTCAATTGGTCGCTGAATAAAATCGCTAATTTCGTGGGTGCTGAATAGGAAAAAATATTCAAAATTTTGTCTAAAGGTCGCGGAAACGAATAGTGAATATTGCTAATTGGTCGCGAAAAGATATCGAAAATTTTAAGGATCGGTTGCGATAAACATCGCCTCGGTCGCATTCGCTCGTATTCATTTTTTTTTTATAAGATAAGTATTTGAATTTAATTAACATGTAAAAGCATTTTTTAAAGTCATTTTTATATTAAAGTAATTTTTCTGAAGTCATCGTAATATTTATTAAATGTTATTCAAATTAAAAGTAAATGTGAATTATCTTCCGACTTATGCAAATTGCGTAGTCGATTCTGATTGGCCGATAGGTTTTCGTCCTGATTTAAAAGGACAGCGATTTCACGTTTCATGTGTCTGACTTCTGCTGTCTGGTATGTGTTTGCTGATGAAGTTTCATCGAATATTTTGTAGTATATGGAGAAGTGCCGATGTAATTTTAAGAATCTTAAAGATTTAAAAGCGGAATTGTCGAGTAGTATGGAGAAGTTTAAGCGTAATTTATGTCAGTGTTAAAAATATTTAAGATATGCTATAAGTGGCTAATTTTCAAAGTTACGTCGTATAATAACGAGGTGTTCGTGTTCAGGCAGACTATCGTCTTCAAGTGTTCGTCAGTTTAATTTTGAAATGAAGTAAAGTTCCTGTATGTTAGTTCCAATAAAGAAATCTTCATGGAATCTTCTGTTTCATCATTCTGGCATATTACTGTAAGTACATTTCCAATTACACTTACCTTTTTACTGAAAACAAAATGCTATATATAGGAGTCATGAAATTGCATATATTACAACTTATTTTTATTCCAAGTTATTATTTCAACAATATTTTCAAAGTTTTCATGCATAACTTAATTTTGTCAAGTCACTCTGCTGAATGTTTATATGGGTTTAACCCTTCTTTTGTGAAATACAGAAAGAGAGGCAAACAACCACCAATCCAAACCCACAGAGGTTATGGTACCCAGAAGCACTTCAACTGCGCAAAGCTAGAGAAAAGTATTTTAAAATGAAAATGTTGAAGCTAATTAATGAAGTGTGTTATTTTCAAGTATCTAGTGTATGAAATATCTTAATGTTTATATATATATATGTGCATGAAAGTTTTATTACCATTACTATTTATATTTTATATCTATTTATTGTTTTAAGTAAAAGTATATAAATGGCTAATGCACCAGATATAGTAGTGTTAAGTAGGGATAACTATCAGAGCTGGACTCGTTTTATAAAATGTATATTTGTATACCTGGGTGAATAAAACCGAATGGCCGGATTATACAGATTTGAAGCCCCTCGATATGTTTAAATTAAATCAGTCAAAGCAAAGAGCAGCCAGAATTATTAAAACATATGTCAGTCCTGAAATTGGGTTAACGATAGGCCATTTGGATGATCCATAAGAAATTTGGGAAACACTAAAATTAAATCTGGAAATTCCAGGAAGAGCATTAAAATCGTTTCATGTAAATGAATTTAGGAATTTAAAAATTAATGTAGATGAAGATATCCCAATTTATATTGCTAAGTTTGAAGAGGCTTATTGTCTCGTAGTTGATTCTGGAGAGGAAGTTGCAGAAAAGCATTGTTGTTACCAATTAATAGAAAGCCTACCAGAGAATTATGATTACTTAATTAGGGAATTCGACCGTCTGCCGGAAAAGGATTTTAAATTTAAGGATGTTAAAGAAGAGATTCTAAAGGAATGTTCGAGACAGGATTTGAGAGGAAGATTACAAAATGAAGCCCTCATGGCTGATAGAACCACCCAAATGTCTGGAAAAGTTTCCCCTCCATCTCATTCTCGAAATAAAATAAATTTAAAGTGTGAAGTTTGTGGTAAATATGGCCATTGGGATAAAAATTGTAGGAAACAGATAAGTGGTAATAAAAGGGACAAAGTAAATTTAGATTCATATGTCACAGAATTAAAATATAAAAATAATGATACATGCAAGATTCCCCCCCCCCTCCCCCTTGCTTGGAATGGTCATTAGATTCAGTGTCCACATCTCATGTCTGTCAAAATAAGTATTTCTTTACTTATCTAAGTGAGCCACCAGAAGGTGCAGTTGTTAGGATGAGAATAACACCTCATAAGGTTAGAGGAATAGGAAAAGTAAGTTTCAAATTAAAAGAAAAAGATAAAGTATCTATTGTAAATTTACATAATGTTGTTGTATGTTCCTACCATTCATAAAAATCTAATTTCCATGTCAAAGATGGATAAAGCTGGTCTCCATGCCACAATGGATAATGGGTTTAAAGTATTTGATAAGCATTGGAAGTATTTATATACTGCCTCTCTAAAAGATAATTTTTATATTCTTAAAGCCATTAAAAGTTATAATTACGAAGCTAAATCTAATGTTAAGAATCAATACTTAGAGCTTGCTGATCAACCATCTCTTTCTGATCAGAGTAAATTAAAAGTTTCTACTTCTACTAAATCCTTAAATCAAACCTGTAACATTGATTCAAGAAGTGCTCATGTAATACAAGATAATGTCTGGGAAGTAACTAATGCACAAGAGTCAAATCAAAATTATAATGTTACATTTGCCAGTGAGCGTAACAACATCATGCTGTGGCATGAAAGTCTAGGACATAGCAATGTTAGCATAATTAAGAAAATGTTTTGTGAAAATTTAGTTCAAAATTGTGGACAGTTACAGGGAAAGGAGACTCCATGTGAACCATGTATTCTAGCGAAAAATACCAGGTCAACATATCCTATATTAAAGAAAATTCGATCAAAAGAAATGTTAGAATTGATACATAGCGATGTATAGGGCCCGGCTACAGTTACATCAAAGAATGGGCAACGGTACATACTTACTTTCATTGATGATTACAGTCGAAGAGCCTTTTGCTACCCGCTACACTCTAAAGATGAAGTTTTCATGAAATTAAAGCACTTCATCACGTTTATGGAACGCCAAACTAACAGGAAAGTCAAAGTCATGAGAACTGATAACGGGTTAGAATATTGTAATAGACAAATAAAAGATATGTTAGAAAAGATAGGAATTAAGCATGAGAGGACCACAATATATAGCCCCCAGATGAACGGCGTCGCCGAGCGATATAACAGAGTGTTATTTGAATGGATGAAGATGTTTATGCAAGCAGCTAATCTGCCGCCTAATCTATGGGTTGAGGCAGTTATGGCAATAAATTACATTCACAACCGAATATTTCTCACAGGGATAGAAGCAATACCGTTTCAACGATGGTACGGAGCTAAACCATCTATTCGTCATTTGAAACGTTATGGATGCATTGCGTATGTACATCAACCTAAAGAAAAATGAAACAAATTTCAATCAAAAGCAAAAAGAGGAGTTTTTGTAGGATATGGTATAGGATAATGTGGATATTGCATTTATTTCTCTAAAGAAAATAAAATAGTTGAATCAAAGCACGTAACATTTGACAAAGCGCAACTGAACAGTTCTCTTGAACAGAAAATAATGCATCGAACGTTTGTTGATTTTTCAAATGATGATAATGAATTCTTTACAGGTCCTAACAATTCACCGACAATGGAAGATGACTCGACTGTCCATCAACCGAGTAGCTCTGCAAATCTGACAGGAGATGAAAGAGTATTCAGCAAGATGAATCTGGATCCAAAGAGAAAATGGAAGATGATGTATCAACATCTGAAGATGAATTGGCAGAGAATATTCTGAAGGAACAGGAAGAAGCGGAAGCAACATTTTACCGATTTATGAAGAAAAGAAAGAGAGGAAGAACTAAAGGTAAAATCGATATTTATATCTTATCTCCTACTGGTTCCAGGTTAAGATCGCAACAAGATTCACGTCAATATTGTAAGATGCATAAAATCACATTAAATGATACTGTGGCAAATTTTTCATTAGGAAATACATATGAAGGCCCAATTAAGCTAGATAAGGAACCTGAAAGTGAATTAGCTGAAGAAGCACTCCTAACTGAAATAATTGTACCATAAAATCCAACACAAGCAAAACAACTTCCTGAGGTACAAAAATGGAAGGGGGCAATGGATCAAGAGATCCAAACCATGTTAGATAGACACGTTTGGACACCTGTCCCAAAAGTTGATCAGAAAGTTATTGGAACCAAATGGGTTTATACTGTAAAAGAAAATAGTGAAGCGAAGAATTGCATATTTAAAGCACGTTTAGTTGCACTAGGTAACAATCAGAGAGAAGGTTTAGATTACAATAACACTTTCAGCCCAGTAGTAAATTTTACTCTTATTCGTCTTTTCATAGCTTTTTTCATTAGAATATTGAATTGGGTGCATTGTCTTCTTGATGTTAAATGTGCATACTTATATGGGGACATTGATAAAGAGATTTGCATCAAACAACCCGAAGATTATATTATTCCAGGGAAGGAACACTGTGTTTTAAAGTTAAAGAAAGTCATCTACAGGCTTCACCAAGCTGGAAGATGTTGGTACAATGATTTGCATAGTAAGTTAATTACAAATGGATTCAGTGAAGTACAAGGGTTAACTTGCGTATACTCCTATAAAAGTCAAGCAATAGTTATAGTGTATGTGGATGATTTGCCTATTTTTGCGAAGAATGATGAAGTTTTAAAAGAAGTAGTACAGTTAATTGAATCCATTTATGAAGTTAAAATTTTAGGTCCTATTTCAATGTTACTAGGTATCAATTTTAAAATAGAAGAGGATGAAATAGTTAATGTTAAGTGTAAACATTATATTGAAAAGTGTTTAAAGAAGTTTGATGTCCCTGATTTTACTAATATATCTCTTCCTTCTCCTCCTGGATATAATCCTGTTCCTGTTCCAGTTGCTGAAGATGATGAATTTTCCGAGAACCTGCCGTACTGAAACTTGCTGGGGTGTCTACAATACATTGCTCATTGATGCCGTCCAGACATTACATGGCCTGTTGCTGCACTCTCGCAATTTACTGAAAGCCACAACCTGTTGCACTACAAAGCACTCCTGCGAATCTTGATGTATCTCTCTCCGACAAAATCTTTGGGATTGAAGTTGGCACAATCTGACCCTCCAATCCAGCTAGCTGTCTACGTCGACGCTTCTTGGGCAAGTGACACAACTGACCGAAAATCATGGAGTGGCTACATTGCTTTCTTAAATCATAATCCAGTAACCTGGAGGGTAACTAAACAAAATTGCGTAGCCTTGAGTTCAATGGAGGCAGAGATAATTGCAGCGACAGAAGCTGTAAAAGATCTAAAGTTCTTAAACATGTCTCTAATTGAAATTGAGAAATGTCTTGATTTGGACATTATTACTATTCAACGTCCAATGCTGTTTTGTGATAATACTACTGCCATCTCCTTTACCAAACATAAAGCTGACACCATAAAGAATTGTTACATTGATCTTAAGAATAAGTTTATAAGAGACTGGTATAACAATGGCCTCTTCGACATTAAACATGTCGTGTCGAAAGAGAACTATGCTGATATTTTGACGAAATCGCTCGTAAAGGACTCCTTTCTTAGATTTAGAGAAGTTTTTTTATAATGATGAACTTTCCATGGAAAAAAAAACAAAACAAAAAAAAAAACCTTTGATCCTGCAGTTTTACATAGACTTGTGTAATGAACTTTATAGCAGAAAATCAAAAATGAATGGAAAAGAAAGGCATTCTCTGGGGAAAGTTATTCCCAAGCATTTTAATTTCTATTTTTTTTCATTAAGCAATTTGTAAAGTCTACCTGAACTCGACAACCCCATATTTTCTTTTCATTGCCGCCCTTTTGGCGTTTGTTTACATTTTTATCACCACGGTTGATTGGTTGCATATCACGTTTCGTTCGTGCACCATATACGGCAATTTCACTTTCGATCGCATTCGCTCGTATTCATTTTTCAATTCCTACTATTAGCTCTCACTCTCCCTATATTTATTTATATATTTATCTTGTACAAATTTTCAATCGTTAATAAAATATTCATCCTATCAGGTTGAAATAAATTTTTTTAAACTTGTACTGGATGACAATTGATGTTAATAAAGTTTTTTCAAATATTAATTAATTAATTAAATTTTAATTAATTAATTTTAGTTTTGCATGGGAAACAAAATGGCCGCCATTGGTTATTGAATTTCAATGAAAGTATTTTTAATAAGGGTTACCGTAGGGGGGGACCTGTTCTGTCGCCAAGTACCGCCAAGTTTGTCGCCAACTTGGCGATATATCGCCAAAATGAGTTGTCAAAAGTGATGCCAACTTGGCGATATCTGTAATATTTCGCCAAATTCCCATAGAGTTCCGCCCCACCAGTGGCCGAGAGGTTCTGCTCTCGAAGCTGGTAGACGGGAGGTGCTGGGTTCGATCCCAGTCGCGCCCGTCGGCCTAATCGTTCGGAGTTTTCATGGTTTTCTTCAAGCCGTGGATCTTCCATGTGTTAATACGGATTAGGTTCCCTTAGAAAGACCCCCACGGAGGGCACTCTCCCCGGGCCTATATCCCTCGTGTAGATAATTGGCCGTCAAAAATCAACCCAACCCAACCCATAGAGTTCCATTGTAAACCTACTTGCTTATAGAAAATCAACAAATTGAGATATTTTAATGCAACAAAAACTCATATTAGCTTAATTATATTAAATTTTTCTTTGATGGCCTAAGTAGGAATTGACTTTAAAAACAAAATTTTTATATTACTTGTTTTTATAAGATAAGTATTTGAATTTAATTAACATGTAAAAGCATTTTTTTAAGTCATTTTTATATTAAAGTAATTTTTCTAAAGTCATCGTAATATTTATTAAATGTTATTCAAATTAAAAGTAAATGTTAATTATCTTCTGACTTATGCAAATTGTGTAGTCGATTCTGATTGCTCGATAGGTTTTCGTCCTGATTTAAAAGGGCAGTGATTTCACGTTTAATGTGTCTGACTTCTGCTGTCTGGTATGTGTTTGCTGATGAAGTTTCATCGAATATTTTGTAGTATATGGCGAAGTGCCGATGTAATTTTAAGAAACTTAAATATTTAAAAGCGAAATTGTCAAGTAGTATGGAGAAGTTTAAGCGTAATTTATGTCAGTGTTAAAAATATTTAAGATATGCTATAAGTGGCTAATTTTCAAAGTTACGTTGTATAATAACGAGGTGTTCGAGTTCAGGCAGACTATCGTCTTCAAGTGTTCGTCAGTTTAATTTTGGAACGAAGTAAAGTTCCTGTATGTTAGTCCCAATAAAGAAATCTTCATGGAATCTTCTGTTTCATCATTCTGGCTTATTACTGTAAGTACATTTCCAATTACACTTACCTTTTCACTGAAAACAAAATGCTATATATAGGAGTCATGAAATTGCATATATTACAACTTATTTTTATTCCAAGTTATTATTTCAACAATATTTTAAAAGTTTTCATGCATAACTTAACTTAATTTTGTCAAGTCACTCTGCTGAATGTTTATATGGGTTTAACCCTTCTTTTGTGAAATACAGAATGAGAGGCAAATAACCACCAGCCCAAACCCACAAGTTCGTGGTAAAAAGTGCGGATTTCAAAGAATCGTGATAGAAAAATATAAATTACGATTTTGGGAAAACAATTGTGAATATCTGAAATGATCGTGTGAAAAATATTGCGAATTTCGTCAATTTACTGCACTGGGCTAAAAAATTGCAACCAGGCTCCTTTTACAAATGTCAAAAACCACTTTGAAAGGAGAAGAAACTCTAAAAATCGTATAAAAAATTTTTAGAGGAAAAAAATTAGTATATTGAGTTGAAAGGCTGAAACCTTATTCCTTTTACAAATGCCAAAAAGTGGCTGCGAAACACGAAAAACCAACAAACCAACCTCCAGATTAATTTTAATTTTGTGTGCTACGATTTCTCATTTTTAGAGGTTGGCAGGTCTGGATTATGTAACACTTTCCAACACATTCATAATACAGTAACAAAATTTCACAGTTTATTAAGGTGAAACATAATGTCTAAATAAACAATTTTAAAAACTCATAATGCATTTGAAAACCTAATTTTGATTATGTAACACTTTCCAACACATTCAAAATACAGTAACAAAATTTCACAGTTTATTAAGGTGAAACACAATGTCTAAATAAACAATTTGAAAAACTCACAACAGAGTTGAAAACCTAATTTTTGCTATTACAATCAATAGTCGGAAAATGTCCATTCTTGTCCTGTATATGATCTATAGATTTGTATGCATAATAAATACATAGTATGCTAAAAGTTAGTTCATTTAAACAAATACAACTTTTGAAATTTTCCATTCAGCAATTTCTGTGAATAAACGGAAATGTGTTTTGGAATCTTTGTGCAGCCCTCTATATGATCTATAGAATTTATGCACACCAAGTAATATTTAAAAAAAAATAATAGTTCAGTTTAACTCTTACCGGCGTGGAGTAATTCTGTTTAGAAACTGATGCAATAATTGACTGACACCAGAATTTATAAACGAATTTATTAGAAAATACGAACTTGCTTATCACGTACATTATAAATGGAAAATCTTAATTAAATATTCTTGGTGGCATTTGTCAGTCTTTTAATTAAAATTAGGTGTCCTTTTTTAAGGACACTGCCCTCGAAAGGGTTTAAAAACGTGTACCACATCTGAAAATGCACTTCTAGCAGTTATAATTCATAGGTTTCAATAGTTTAATTCCTTCTGTAGTCAAATTTTTTTGTGTGTCCCTGTAATGAACAATAAATTCTATGCACACTCTATTCTACATTTAGCTCCATGCAATACACCTCAGTGACAGAGGCGAATTACCTATTAGGCTGAGTAGGCTGAAGTCTAGGGGCCCTAAAAGGAGAGTCCCAGGGCTAAGATTTTCTTTTAGGTTTTTTTCCTTCATACAGGAGGATTAATATTTTATGTAAAAGAGAACTGATGGGCAATATTCTTTGTTTCACTCATCTATTTAATCTTATAAGTAATTAACACATAGATATTCCAAATGCTATACTCTCCTTTTAATTTTTTCGATTTTCACAAAAAGAAAACATTGGTTTCTTACCATTTTTCGGCTTTCAGTTGGTGATTGATTTAAACAGAGGCGTCTTTTGTATCCACAGCATTCTGGGCGAGATTTTGTCAGCATTTCTACAAATTATGTCTTTTAAAGAAGCTATTAAGTTTTAATCAAGCATTATGTCTATTTTTTCTCCCTTAATTTTTAGCATCATGTTTGATCACCCCTCATTGCTCACTTATTCTATTAAAATTCATTGTAAACTAAGAAAGTTCTTTTGAGATTAGAGACTTCATATAAATGTTTATGTGAAAATAAATTAATTTTTAAATTTACTTTCTGTGAATCCATTCTGAAAAAAATGTATGAAAAAGATTCAGAAATGTTCTCAGAATTGCATCATACTGGGTAACTCAAAATAGAGGCTATGGCGATTATCATTTAAACTAATGATGATAGAAATATTCTTCCAAAAAAAAAAAAAAAAAGGGGGTTCAAATCAAGTATAGCTTTTGTTTATAAAGGGCTGGATATATCTTAAAATAGATATGGTCCCTAGGTTTTAATAACTTATAATTTAGAAATATTCTTCTACGTCTAGGAAAGAAATTTTAAAAATACCATTTTTTTTTTTTTATGATCAAAACTTACTGAATTATGGCATTTTGAATTTTATGAAATTTTAATTATTACCTGCACTAAAAGTACTTCTTGTCGTTTTTAGTGACAGAAAACACTGAAATAATCGCTTCGAAAGAGGGGAGGGGCCCAGAAAAATGTCTAGCCAAGGGGCCCGGCAGGTAATTTATCTGCTTCTGCTCAGTGATGTGTATAAATTTTAGCATGTTTAAAATAGTGTAATATCATTAAAATTTGCAAATGATTTTTCTCCAAAGACTGTAATGTAACGGCATTCTTTTGAGTGTCTGTAAATTAACCATAAATGCCAGTGTTCACATTTCTTTTGATAAGGGGCAGGGTGCATTTACTGAAAAGGGTACTTTTTTGTCAAGAAAAAGAACACTTTTTGTCGAGCAAAAGAAAACTTTTTGAAAGGAGAATTTTAAAAAGGTACATTCCGTGCCTCCAGCTGGATTACTTTCAGTTCAGTATTAAGGTGAACTGGAATTATACTATATTTACAAGGTTCCCAGCATCATGGAAAATATGGAAAGTCAGAGAATTTAAAAGTAGTCATGGAAAGTCAGGGAATTTAAAAAATATATAGGAAAAGTTAGAGAATTTACATTTTTTCTAAAAAAGTCATGGAAACGTCTGGGCTAAAAAATGAAAAATTATGCACAAAATCACAAAATTTGTCAAATGATAAAAAAAAAAAAAAAAAAAAAAAAAAATTCCAAGAAATTCAAAGAGCGATTACAGTAAGTCACTAATTTTGTCAAAGGATGTGGAGATAAACAACGAATTTCTTTGTTTGCCCGTTTGGTCATGGAATTTTTAAAGATTTGGTCAGAGAAATTGCCAGATATATCTTTTGCTGGAAACCCTGATTTGTATAAATCTCATATAAAATCACTTTCCAAACATCCTACTTAAAATCTTAGTTGATATCTAAAGAATGCATATTTCTTTTACTAGTGCAAACTCTGTGTTTTAAATCATAGAATATCAGAATAAGTATACTATTTAGAGAGTGAGTCCTCATTGTTTTCACTTACCCCAAAATATGGATAGAATAACTCATATGACATGAGGCATTTAGCGATGATAAATTACTAACTTCACAAGATGTTGCTTTATGACTGCCCTTGGTAACCATGCAGTATTTTTACATAATGCTGTAATAATTAAAGATGTGTTTTCTATGTAATGCTGACGAATTTCTTTTTAATGAGGTTTAGGGATTCTTACAGCCTTTACGCTTCTAGCTGCTGAAGCAGCTCTGCTACTTATGTTAGACTTTACGTTATGTAATTTAACAAGTTCAAAAAGGCCGACTCTGCATACTGACCCTGTTTATTCAGGCTGTAGAGTTAACTGAGTGAGGTATCAGAGATTGAGGAATAACTTTTAAAATTAATATTTTAATAGAAAATCACTTATCTTTTGTGACAAAACAGTATTTTTTTACATCCTTTACTGACATGACAGATAAATATTTTAGTATTTCTCTTTATTCTTTTCATAGAAGTTTTTACTTCTGTCAGTGTGAAAAAAATATATAGATGACTAATCTTTTGGGAGTTTTATGCTTTGATTTCCAGCAGTCAATACCAAACTATAATATTATAAACTTTAAAAAGGAAAAAATAAAAAAAAGAAAGAAAGAAAGAAATTTACCATTCCTGTGAATTTCTTACAGCATTGCGCGTGCATCTCTTTCATTTTATAAATCACTGCTATGGACGAAGCGTATGTTTGTGTTTCCAGTCATTTTCCCATGTCTCAACCCACGACCCCCGGGGTTACCTCATGCATTCCTCCAAGATAAATATCGAGATACTGGAATTTTTATTTCGGCTGAATTTTCACAGTAGCCGAGACACGGGGTATATATATAGAGAGAAATTTATGACTGTGTCGGTACTGGAATTTTACTGAAAATAACTGGTGTCTATATGAGGAGGTGGGGTGGAGGGGCGGTGTGAAAAGGAACAGATTAGGAGTAAAATGGGGCTAGAAGGTTATATAATGTTTACAAATAGTTTAGAGTTTGCTTGAAATAAGCGATGAAATTAACTTTTTTTTATCCTCGGTCGATTTTCCGAGTGATAGGGCTCGCGGGGTGGGGCTTTCGGACAGTGGGGACATCAGGGCGGCAAATTTTGTAAAGAAGAGCGGCCCGCACCATGAAAAATGCCTAGAATGAACTCTGCTATTTTAATATAAAAAAAATAGACGTGAGATTTATGAAAAAAATTTATGCTTTCTATTTATTAATTTAGGATTCTTCAGGGTGGTTAAAAACGTCTATGATTATCAAAGTGGATTCATCACATTTTGTTCAAATGAATATTGAAAGGTAAAGTAAAAATTTTCTACTATAATTCATTATATTGTACTTCCCGTTTTATGCTGTATTCCCATTTCCATATGTGTTTTAATAAAAAATTTTTTTTATATTATTTACAGCAATATTGCAAATTTGATTGAAGAACTGTATTACTGGGACAAAACTGGCACTGAGATTCCTCGTCAAATTATTAAATTACATGAAAAAAGTGATCTGTATTTAAAAAGGTTACTTAGAGTGATGCAGAATGTAAAATTGTATAATAGGTATGTAAAAATATTTTTTTTTAAAAAGTTACATTATTCATATGTTAAAGGGGTTATTATTAAAGGGAATTTTATTTTAAAAAAAAAAGTCCTTTTAGAATTAAAAATATAGATCTATATTACAGGGTTCGTATGGTCCTTGAAAGTCCTTAAAAATGCTTACATTTTTCAAATAGAATTTTTGGTCCTTAAAAGTACTTATTTTCATTCAAAAAATTCTTGAAAGCACTTAATTTTATTCTTGTATTATTTCTTAATCAGGGGCAAAACCCTTCTGCATTCCTTTGAATTTCTGATTTAAAAATAAATCTAACCCCCTGCACTCCCCTGCTTCTCTTTTTTCCCAAATTTCACTTCCTCCACAATACCAAAGTTCAAAATCTTTAAAATGTAATTTTTGTAAACTTTTTCTACTATATTTGTTACTTTATAGTGAATAAATAATCAGCCCTAAATTTCGTTGACAATTCATTTCATTGGAACTTCATTTAAATTTCACACTCTCAAAATTTTGCTTCCTTGTTTTTGTCCCCCCCCCCCCCCCCCCCACACACACACACAGTTCTCAAAGTTTAAAAACTGTTTAATTAAAAAAACAAACAAAAGAAACTGCTCTATTTGTCATTTTATTGTCACAATAAATAATCGATCATGAAGATTGCTTTTCCCACCCGAAATTGGCATTTTCCCTTTGCCCCCACACTTAAAGAATGCTTTCATTTTTTTTGCAATTTCTGCAATAGCTCTATTTCAAGAACTAATGCATGAATTTTCATCGAACTTCAGATTCAGGTATACCTTGATAAATATTGGTACTGATTACGTTTTGGTGTAAATCATCCGACAGATGGCGTTGCTGTGCTGCCTTTTTTACGATTTTTTCCAATAGTTCTATCTCAAGAACTAATGTATGAATTTTCATCAAACTTCAAATTCAGGTATACCTTGATAAATGTTGGTGCTGATTATGTTTTGGTGTAAATTGCCCAACAGGTGGCGCTGCTATGCTGTATTTTTCAAGATTTTCACAATTGCTCTATCTGAAAAAGTGTTGCACAGATTTTCATCAAACTTCAGATTCAGTTAGACGTTGACATAAGTTGTTGCTGATTAGGTTTTGGTGTAAGTCACCCAATATGTGACGCTGCCATGCTGCATTTTGCAGGATTTACACAATTTTAGCAATAGTCATATCTCAAGAACTAATGCACGGAATTTCATATCTTTAGAATCTTCATGATGGGCATAGATTGTCATTTAATTTTAACACTCTGATAACAAATTTTGAAGTATTAACATGTATGAAATAGAAGAAAGTTTTGAGATTGGCACATCCAACTAGTTTTTTCTTCTGCTGTATTTGTTATTTTAAAATTTTGTAAATTTCTACTGCCACACGCTGAAATTCCTCCCTTCCTGGCCATTTGAATGTTTAAAACTTGTATTTACAAAAATGAAACTCTTTATTAAAAAATGCATATTGTAATTTATTAGTTTATTTAATTTGTAGGTCCTTACCATTATTTTTGGTTTTGGTCCTTAAAAGTCCTTGATTTTTATTTAAAGAAATGTGTACGAACCCTGTATTAAATACATATCTTTGCAAATTTTACTAGTATTTTCCACTACATCTCAAATCAGATTAAAAAAAATATATCCTCACATTCTTTTCCTGACTTGTAATTTTGGAATGCACCAAATAACAATTTTGGACACCTACCAAATATTTAGTGCATGGATAAATCAAATTCTGAATATTCAGCTGGCTGATTATTCGCATATGTCAGAAGTGTAACGATATTAAAATGTTAAATTTTAAAACAGTTAATGTAAACACTTTCATTTTCTTCACATCAGTAAACTTTATGAGAATTTTTTTTTAAATCTATGTTTTGTGTTGTTTAAGAAAAGTCTTAAAACTATTTTAAATTAATAAAAATGTAGAATCTCGAATCTTCATGTCTGCCACTGTAAATTAAAATGAATGATAACATTTTCTTACATTCTAAAACAAATATTTTAAAATATTTTTTTTTCTAAATAAGTTATGTTTTTTATTAGCCCCCTCCTCCTCCCAACTCCTTCTCTCTAATTTAATTATGGTTGACTGAATGGAATTAGAAGGGACATTTCAGGAATGGACTAAAGAGTAAAAAAACAATCCAATAAAATGTTGGCAACTCAACAAGAATAATTTTTCTGCTCTTGTTGATTCAGACTTCCAATTTGGTATTCAGAGTTAAAATTTATCAAAGAATCCCTATATGATGTTAAAATTAGGTTGTAGTTGTGAAAATTTCAAAGTCTGATGCAATTTCAATATGTAGGCGATACCTTAAAAAATTTCAAAACAGTATTGTAGAAAATAATAAACAAGGAGCTTTGGTATAAGCAAATTTATTCTGCTACTTTTAGAATTGGAGTAATTCTCTAATTCCTTTTTTTTTGGGGGGGGGGGGGGGAGGGGGGGTAAAGATATAAAAAGATTGAAAATTTTGAAGTAGCAGAAAAAAACCAGTGCTTTTGGTTGGAAAAAAGGTGGAAATTTTGGACTTCTCACAAATGTGTCTCAAAAATAAGTTATATTTTCTTAAAAAGTATGAAATAATAAGCAATTTTTAAATTTCTGTACTCTAAAAAAAATCTTTCACTTTACATCAATCTAATATATATAAAAATGAAAATTTGTCTGTCTGTAATTTTACACAAATCCATAGTTTGGAAGCCAGAATTGTGAAATGTTACATACATCTGTATTAAGACACGGCCAAGATAACTAGTAATCTGGAATCGAAGTAATTTATATTTAATTTTTCGTTAATAAAAAACTACCAATTTAACAACAAATTTCCTATCAAATTTAAACATTTTTCATTATAGCAATCGCCAACAATTAAAAATCCACAATAAAATTCTTACCACAACAGTTACTTTTCTATTGCAAGATTTCCATGTGAAAAATGAAAATTAAATAGTTTGACGGATTTAAAAAAAAAGTGAATATTACCTCATATTGGAAATATAATGGACATCAGCAGATGAATATATATAATGTCATATGAATTTGAAAAAACATATTGAAACATGATAAAAACCTGATTATTGAGATATTGGCATATGTAACATTTTGAGGTTCTCTAAATTTGTTTTCTCCATTTTTAAATCTATTCCATATGTGTACTTGTGTGTATGCATGTATATTAGAATTTCCACAAATATTTAGGTCCCTAGAGCTCATTCTTAGTGAAGAACTGAAATAAAGATTCAGATTTTTTAAAAATAAATTCGTACAATTTTTGTACTTGCGACCTTTTTTTAATCATGAAAATATTATTTAAATAACAAAATACTCGGAGCATTGTATGTTTTCTAAAATGTTTATTTAGGTATCTTCTTTATTTTACTAAACAACAAAGTTTTGTTAAAGTATTCTGGAAGTGTTGGAAAGTGTTTCATAATCTATGCTTGACGAATGATTTTTCTTTATTGTTTATGAAGTAGAAATGTAATTTGTCGAATTTTTGATTTTAAAAGTATCTTATTAATTTTATTAAGTTATTGCATTTACTTATTTCAGTTACTAACTTGTCAGTTTGATATTAATATATTTTAGTGAAATTTCAATATAATTTTAGAAGTGATTGAGAAAAAAAAAAAGTGTTCCATATATTTCTTTTTAGTTAAATTTTCAGATGTGTTTACTTTTTCTTTCAATAGTTGTGTAATTCAATAACAATGTGGCAATTTTTTATCTACTTTTGTTAAAAGCACTGATATTTGCATAATCTTTTGTTGTGATTTCAGTAGTATTGTTATTTTTATATCTATAATTTCATTAGTGTTGTTATTTTTGTTGATATATCATCTATTACTATTATAGAATAGTTTCTGTATTATGTGCCAGTGCTTCTGCTATGTTTTATGATACACTTCAATCTTTGGAAATGTCTGTTTTGCCTGGATTGTTAGCATTAAATTGGTCATCTCCTCTGCCAGCTGTGAATTCAAGTTTAAAGTGCCTTTCAGAGCAAACTAAATCAGTAATGACCTTTTGTTATTTATTAGCAATTAAGTATTTTTTTAATTTGAAGTATTTGGTTCTATAAAATAATAGGGACATCAAAGATATAACAAACTTTTGCAGGGTGTTAAACATGCATAATTTTAATTAGAAATTAGGTATAATAATTTTGATAATAATCTCTCAACTATTAAAATCCATAAATGTCTATCTGTATGTGTGTCTGCATTCCTACCTGCAGTGTACAGATTCTAGAGCAATACTAAATAGAAAAATACAGAAAAGTCATTACTTCTATTTGCTAAGGAAACTTTAATAAAAAGAAAAGTGCCCAGTTAAACTGATGGCATTGAGCTCACAGGCTATTCACACTAATTGTATATTATTCTCTTATTTCAAAGAATAACGCCCCTCAAAAAATAAAAGAAGGGGGATTAGCCCCCATTTCCCCCTTTATGCTTAACCAATGAACCTCCAAATCTAATCAGGCAAGCTCCTTAACATAATAAACCGGTATATCAAATTTAGGGCAAATCGAATAATTCTGCATGAAAAACCTATTTATTTAAATTAAGGGGGATAGCCCTCCTTTCCCCTCTTTATACTTAACAAATGAACCTCCAAATCTAATGAAGGAAGTGCCATATCGGAATAAACTGGTATATCAAGTTTGAAGCAAATCGAATAATTCTGCATGAAAAACCCATTTATTTAAATTAAGGGGGATAGCCCTCCTTTACCCCTCTTTATACTTAACCAGCGAACCTCCAAATGTAATCAGGGAAGCTCCTTAACATAATAAACCGGTATACCAAATTTGGAGCAAATCGAATAATCCTGCAAAAAAACCTATTTATCTAAATTAAGGGGGTGGACTACCCCCCTTTCCCCCTTTATCCTTAACCAATGAACCCCCAAAACGAATCTGGGAAGCTCCTTAACATAATAAACCGGTATACCAAATTTGGAGCAAATCGAATAATTCTGCATGAAAAACCTGTTTATCTAAATTAAGGGGGTGGACTACCCCCCTTTCCCCCTTTATCCTTAACCAATGAACCCCCAAAATTAACCAGGGAAGTTCCTTAACATAATAAAACGGTATAGCAAATTCGAAGCAAATCGAATAATTCTGCCTGAAAAACCTATTTATCTAAATTAAGAGGGGTGGGCTAACCCCCCTTTTTCCTTAACCAATGAACCACCAAAACTAATCAGGGAAGTTCCTTAAGATAATAAACCGGTATATCAAATTTAGAGCAAATCACATAATTCTGCGTGAAAAACCTATTTATTTAAATTAAGGGGGATAGCCCTCCTTTCCCCCCTTTATACTTAACAAATGAACCTCCAAATCTAATGAAGGAAGCGCCATATCGGAATAAACTGGTATACCAAATTTGGAGAAAATTGAATAATTCTGCATGAAATATCCATTTATCTAAATTAAGGGGGATAGCCTCCTTTCCCCCCCCCCCCCTCTTTATCCTCAACCAATGAACCCCCAAATCTAATCAGGGAAGCTCCTTAACATAATAAATCGGTATACCAAATTCGGGGCACATCGAATAATTCTGCATGAAAAACCCATTTATCTGAATCAAGAGTGGTGGACTAACCCCCTTTTCCCCCTTTATCCTTAACCAATGAACCTCCAAAACTCATCAGGGAAATTCCTTAACATAATAAACCGGTATACCAAATTCGGAGCAAATCGAATAATTCCGCATGAAAAATCCTTTATCTAAATTAAAGGGGGTGGACTAGCCCCCTTTTCCCCCTTTATCCTTAACCAATGAGCCCCCAAAACTAATCAGGGAAGCGCCTTATCAGAATGAAACTAGAAAAAAAATTTGAAGCAAATCAGATGTTTCTATCAAGAGTTATCGCGTTACGTACGTTCATACATTCATACGTACATACAGAACCGATGGGCACATTAGCTCTCAGGCTTTGATAGCCTGTGAGCTAAAAACTAATTAAAATTGCAAAATGCCAGTTCCACTGATTGTGCTTATGATGATGAGTGTCAGGACTTTCTTCAGTTCTTCAAACAGATGAACAGAAAGCATTTTTTTTTTTTTTTTGCATTTTGAAATCCCAATCGCTGGGTCCCTCGTGTAGTTACAAAAGACCAAAGCATACCCACTTATTCAGTCTACTTTTTTGTTTCAAATTTTATCTTTTATTTTATATATATTAATCTATACTGATATTATAAAAACCTCAACCCACATTTTCAGACTTCTAAATGCGGTAAATTTCGTTAGACATTGGGCGATTCTCAAAAGGTGGGCACTGGACACACGTCATAACTTTAAGCCTTTCAAAAATTAATTTAATTATCATTGACTTTAATTTCTTTTTTTACACTGAGTTTTTAATTCTATTCAGAGACAGAAAATGACATAATTTATTGTAAAAGCTTTGTATAAATATCTTAAAATTTTATTATTTTATGCTAAAGAGGCCAATTTTGGACATTCATAACGTTAACTGCTCCAATGTACCACCAAGAAAAAGAGTTTTAACTTGCTTCCAGGTGGTTCTAATGGTAAACAACGAATGCATAAAGGAAACGGATGATTTTTTGATAATTTCGTTAAGAGGTGGTAGGCTAATTTATTTGTTTTTTGAAGATAGAAGGACTTTCCTATAAAGAATTTTTCTGTATTTTGTTATGTCCAAAAGTAACGTATGCTACAAAGCTATCATTTCCACGAAAAATACATCAAGTAAGTACTTTAAACTCTTTTATCTAACTTTAAAATCATTTTTTTTTAAATTTAAATTATTTGTATGTGTTTTTGTAAGATTTTTTTTTGCAATAAATGCCCTTAACTCAAATAAGAAAGTGGAATGTCCGAATCAGGTAACGATGGAAACGCCGATTTTATTTTCGGTAAATTTATTTTTAAAGATGATTTGGTGTCCTGAAACGTATAAAAAGATATTTATTATAATCTTTTATCGTAAATAATTACCTTGTTTTGTATAAATAAAGTGTATTTAGTACGTGTAATAATATAACTTGACTTGAAGCATGCTCAACTAATGTGTGTTACGATAGACACAATAGGGCGACCGCTGCTATCATTATGAAATTTCGGACATGCTTATTTAAAAGTATGATTTAAAATTAATAGTAAACTTCTTTTTTTATTTCAAAAGTAATTCTTCAGTGATCTTACGTGTTTTTATGTATTTTGCAAAGTTTTCTTTATAGCAAATGTACCCCAAAAGATTATTTAATAACAATGTCCAAATCGTGGAATGATCTGAACATTAATAATTTTAATTTTCTAAATACATAAATAAATATATTATAACAGAGTCCATTGTTCTAACATACATCTTAAAAGATAAAATAAATATTTTTTTGTTAAATTATTGTACTTGAGTTCTCTTTTTTTTAAATTCAAGATTTAAGAATCCCATCTCCTTAAAATTCCATTCTTCCTCTTTGCTCCCCCACCACAATGCAAGGCAAATAAAAAGTTTAAGCCACTTCTTGCTGCAACTTTGGTTAAAAAAAAAAAAAAAAAAAAAAAAACAGAAATTGACAGTATTCAAAGTATAGAAGACAGCCAGCGAAAACTGCTAAAGGTACTCAAAAGATTCACTCTGTACACACGACAAACATATTTGGTACTATTCAAATAAGAAATACATCTGGTTTTCACAATCTCTGTAAAAAACAATCAAGAATGCATTACCAGTGAAGCTGGTGAAAGAAATATTGTTTCTACAATTGATTCCTCATAGTTGAAAATAGACTGACATTGGTGACTGGTACTTTGTATCAATTCATGATGAAAACTTATGGCCAGGTATTATTGAAAAGATCAGCATTGATAATGGTGAACAAATATTTTCTATAAATTTTTTGACTCCTCAGGCAGACATTAATTTTAACAGGTTTCGTTATCCATCTAAAAAAGATAGCACAAATTTAAAATATGAAGATATTGTGTTGAAATCACCAAATCCACCTCACCCAGTGACAGCAAGAGGAGACTTTTCTTTTGATAAATAAATTATAGATATGTGCATTAAAAAAATGGCAGTATAACTTTTTTTTTGAGAACGCAGTGGAAGCGTGTCTGCAGGATTTTCCTTTGAAGGTACGTAATTCCACTGTTCAACCGAAGTTAAACTTTGTATAATTGATATCCTGTTTGCTACGAATGTCTTAAGATCATTGGATTCTTTTTTTAACCATGCAAGTACAATGGTGCTGTCTGTCCAAAAATAAGTTTTAGAAACTTCTAGTTTTAAGGCACTTAACACCTTCTTCATTAACTTAGATAGCAGGACTGCAGCAGAAAGTTCAAGACGCGGGATAGTGACATGCTTTAGAGGAGCTACTCTGGACTTACTAGTGAGTAGCTTAACAGCAGAATCACCACAAAAATTAGTAGATTTCACGTAAATGACCGCTCCATAAGCAATTTCAGATGCATCAGAAAATCCATGTAGTTTTACACAAATAGACTGATCAATAAGAATACATCTAGGGATACTGATCAGATTTACACATTTTAAGGACGTAAGAAATTCATTCCACTCCTTATTTTCTTTCACTGGGAGATAATCACACCAATCTATTTTCAGCAACCATAATTTTTGCAGAAACACCTTGGCCCTTGTAATTATTGGACCTATCAAACCCAAAGGGTCAAATATTCTAGCAATTTGTGATAAGACTGATCATTTAGTGTATAATTCACTTTGCTCGATAATTAAGTTAAACCCAAAACAATCTGGTTGTGGCTTCCACAATATTTCCAAAGTTTTTGTCTCGTTAGAAAAAGAATATTCAGATTCTGAAGTGTTGCATAAAAGAGCAAAATTATTTACTGCCCATTTATGGAGATCCATGCCTCCTCTATTTAACAAAGATATCAGTTGTTGCTGAATCTCCTTCGCTGTGTCTAAATCATCTGCTCCTGTTAGGATGTCATCCATGTACACATCCTGCAACAACACATTCGCAGCTAAAGGAAATTCATTTCCTTCGTCTCTGGATAATTGCATTAAGGTTCTTGTAGCTAAAAAAGGAGCACTAGTTGTGCCATAAGTAACAGTACATAACCTGTACACTTTTACTGGCTCATTCACCCCAGGTTTAAATACTATTCGTAATAAATCATGTTGACTCGGATGTATTAATATCATACAATACATTTTTTTAATATCAGCTACAAAAACAAACTGATGCTTTCGAAATCGCAACATTATAGAAAATAACTCATCCTGGATTGTTCCTCCGTTAAACTGCAAACTGTTTAATGATTTCCCTGTAGAAGTTAAGGAACTGGCATTATACACGACTCGTAATGGTGTACTACTTGATTCTGTACGGGATACGCAATGATGTGGAATATAATAAGTGACTTCTGGCTCTTCAGATTCTATCACTTCTTCCATGTGACCCATATTTAGATATTCTTCCATAAATGCTTTATAAAGATCATTAACTTTAGGTTCTCTAACTAAGCGCTTCCATAATGAATTTAAAATATTCATTGCCTTTTGTTTTGATTCGCCAAGACAAGATGGATCTTCATTTAGCGGTATTTTCACCATATATTGTCCATTTTCAGTTCTAGAATAATTTTTCAGAAAATGTTCTTCACAAATTTCTGCTTCCTTAGTTTTAGAAATCTCAGACTCTCTCTCTATGTTTTCTATTACCCAAAACTCTTTAATTATTTTTTCTAATTCCAAATTATCTGCAATTAACCCACAATGTATACTACTTTTACCTCTAGCCGGAAGGCTTCCACTGACAATATACCCGAAAACACTGTTTTGTAACACAATTTTAGAATTTAATGCTTGCGGATAAATTTGACCTGGTCTTAAAAATTCATAGAAATTTTCTACACCTAAAAGCAAATCAATCGGACCTGGGACATTAAATTTTTCATTGGCTAATTTGATGTTATTTAACACTGGGATAGAAGTCTCAAGCGGCCTAGACGGCGTAAATTCTGTAATTTTCGGAACGACTAAAAAGTCTAATTTTAAATGAAAATCCTTATCTCTATTTGAAACAGTTGTGTTAACCCTAGATCTAACATTCAACGATAAATTATTTATGCCTGAAATAGAAATGTTAGTCTTTTCTCTTTTCAAATTAAGTTTATCTACTAACTTTTTACTCATAAAGTTAGAGTTTGCTCCAACGTCTAATAGACCTCGTACCTCATGAAAATTACCTAATTCATCTTTTATTAAACAAACAAATGTGCTAAGTAACACAGCTTTTAAATCATTAGCCAAATTACATGTCGTTGAAAATAAATTGTTTTGAATATTAGCTGGGAAAGGCTGAAATACTGGAGCCGAAACATCCAAATTAGATTTATTACCTCCTTTGTTTATATGACTCATTTCCTGTGAAATTACCTCTTGGTTTTCAACTTTATTTACTTTTTGTTCGCGAGGAAAATGCAAAGTTACATTGTGCCTTTTCCTACAAATAATACACGAGAATTTAGATTTACAATCGACTACTTTATGATTCATAAGACAGTTAAAACAAAGATTTTTTGCCTTTACCAGCTCAACTCTATCACTCACTGACATATTTTTATAAACAGGACATTTGTGCAAAGGATGATTTTCATTACATGACAATATACATTTAGAATTTTTTACATCAGTTAGAAAAACTTTAGAAACTGGCCTGGAATAATTATTTTTATTATTCGACCTAGAACTATCAACCACAGGTTTTCCCTTTGATGTGTAATATAAATCTATCTCCCTAGATAACTCAATTGGGTGAAACCAAGAATCTCCTTGTCTAACATTTATAAAACAAGTAACATCCTTATCAAGCGTCTGACAAATTTTATCAGAAATCACTAACATTTTTAAAGTTTCAAAATCTGTCACATTTCTCGATTTTAAATAATAATCCCAACTCGTTGTTAATCGGGATGCAAATTGTACATACGTTTCATTGGGTTGACGTTGTGCTTTTCTAAAATGTTCTAAACAAGTTTGGGGAGTTGGCTCAAATTCTCTAAGTACTATAGCTTTCACCTTTGAATAATCTTCTAATTTCCCATCCTTAATGTATGTAATAACATTTGTTGCCCTTTCCCCTAACAGATTTAGAAGAATTTCCGATTTATACTTTTCTGGGACATTTTTTGAAATGAAGGCCCTTTCTAAAGATGAGAAAAAATACCCCCAACCTTCCGGTCTAGACGGTATTTTGATTGTAAGCGTTCTTGTGCTTTTAATGAGAGAGTCTAAAGATTCTATGCTTTCTCCCTTCTCGAAATCATTTAATTTTTCACTTTTGGTTTCTGCACGGGCCTTGGCCAACTCAAGCTCTAATTTTGTACGTTCAATTTTTAATTTTTCAAGTTCTAATACCTTCGCTTCCTCATTTTTTCTCTCCTCTATAATATTATTGGCCATTTCTTCGACCAATTTAGAATCTGCTTTATATTTATCACTTTCCTTTATTAAATCCATTAAATCATAATTAGTTAATTTTGTGTCAGAAATATCAATCCCTAATTCAAAAGCTACCCTTTGGTAATCTTCTTTTTTCGCGCTTTTGAACATTTTAATAAATATAGTTCACAATAAATAAATAAATAAATCTCACATACCTCCAAAGATAAAGATGAATCACTTTTACCAAACAACAGAGTTACGGCAGAAAAAATATTTCGTTTCTTTTATTTATTTCATTTGTCTTCTCAAAATCAGCATTTCAAAATAACTCCGTTTATTTTCTTCATTAAATGATCACTTACAATTGCGCAACTCTGCACTGAAAGAACATTATTATTTTTGTTCTTGAATCAAAACAACTGCTTGACTTAAACTCTTCGTAATAAAGTATATATATTTTTAACACCACACTATTAAAGCAATATTATAATAAGGTATTAGATTAAAAGGAAATGCACAAATTCTCATAAAAAGAAAACACTTCGTTTCGGTACACTTATACTCGTTGACTCTAAAATCGAAACACTTTAAATACGTAATTAAATGCTTGTTCTTTACTCCGGTGAGAGGGACCAAAAAAGGTGTTCCCGCCGATAGTTTATTCACAAATCATCACTGCATACAACTCACAATAAAATAAAACTAGCGGATTGTATTACTAATTAAATTTTAATTCACAAAACAATAAATTGAACGAGAGCCGATATTTACACTACTCCTCGGATCGGCGTCTCAAACCCAACTCACAAGTTTCAAAACAAACCACATAGATGGCGCTTCTAGCGGCAACATTATGTAAAGGTATGTTTTTTGCATAATGTGTAATTCCTATAAAATTAAGATATTACGTCTAAAAAAGTAGTAAATATTTTAATATCAGAGATTAACATTTGATTTTATCATTATTATTACTGGATAACAAAAAGTTAATTATACACATATATATGTGTACACATACAATTATAGGACAAATTTACTACATTCTTAGTCTTAAGAATTTTTTAAATACTAAGCGCAACGTCCAAAATCTGTCAGCAATGTCCGAAATCTGTAACGTACGTGCGAAAAAATGTCCAAAATTTGTAACGTACACAGCTGCTAATTAAATGTTTTAATAATTAATTTTCCAGAATAGTTGCTGTCTTTTAATGTTTGTGTATAATTTTGTAGACTTATATGCTATAATATTAAAAAAAATTGGCCTTAAATTTGAAAATTTTAAAAATTACATATGGTTAACGTTTAATGATCCCACCTTTTGAGAATCTCCCCATTGTACACAGACACACACACACACACACACTCAAAGTGAAACTTCCTTTTATTAGTACGAGTTGCAACCCGTCGAAATTCGACGTACTAAAATGTTTGAAAGGAACTGTCAGATCGAAATTATAATAAACCTACAAAAATAATTACAGCAAAAAAATCATTTTACATTGGTTGTCTAACTCTTAAAACAAATAATATTTTAAACCCAAAATTACCAAAATATTATTTCTACAAAATTCAACTGCTTAAATTATTGTAAAATTAAACTGTATTAGATTACGTAATCAAGATGAGTAATTATGATGAAGTTATCGATGGAGCTCTTATGTTTGTTTTTACGGGATGAAAAATCAGTAAAAAGGATTTCGCTTTGTCACATCATAAAATTTCCCCCCATAAAATCTAAACTGTACGTTATTTTCACATTCTCGTAATTTACATACGCACCACTCAAATTCACAATTTGAAAGTATTTTAATGTGCAAAAGAATAGATATTAATGAATGCATTTCCAAAGTTAAAGTCACGTTTGTCCAATACAACTTTTCATGTGAACATTCGCACAAACCCTAAGTTCTAATCTTAGTACCCCCGAAAAAAAAATTTCAGAAATTTGACTTTAGTTGTCATAGTATTCGCCATTTATAGTATTGGTCAAATATTTAGTTTTATCAAAAAAAAAAAAAAAAAAAAAGATCGTTTTGTTTTAAATATATCATTTTTACTCAATGAATTATTTTGCCGAGCGCCTCAAACTCATTTATCAGCGTAATGTAAAAATATTAAAATGTAGCTGATTTATGAAGAAGAATGCATGTTTTATTTAATGTCTGACATCATTTTCTGTTCAAAAATTATAAAAAAGTTACTTTTATTTGTAATGTGAAAATGGCATCAATAAGGATATAATGAATAAAAATAACAAACCATGAATATTTTCCCTTTACTTTCAATATAAATGGAGTACTTCAGTTGCCACAATTACAAAATTTGTATTAAAAACTACAAAAAAATTAATATCTCAAAAACAAATTGAGATACAGCTTTCAAACAAATAGTATTTAAAAGAGAATTTTTTTCCTTATACGAAGGTGTAAAAAGTTAAAATGTGTGATGCATAGAAGTTTAAAAATTTGCAGTAGAGAAAATGCAAAACCAAAATTTTATTTCAAATTTCAAAGTGTTGCCCAGGGATGCCGCGGACGCGCTATAGCGCGTAAATTACGCGAAAAATCGGATACGGGACGCAAAAAAATAGCTCTTACGCGTCCCATGGGACGCGTAATTTCGTGAAAAAATCGCGGAAAACAGACGATTTTCGTCAAAGAATCGCGAAAAAAGCGTAAATCTCATCAAAATATCGCGCAAAAGCAGCGATTTTCGTAAAAGGGCCGCGAAAAAATAGCGTATTTCGTCAAAGCATCGCGAAATAAAAAGCGAATTTCGTCAAAAAATCGCGGAAATAAGCGCAAATTTCATGAAAATATCGCTGAAATAAGCGCAAATTTCATCAAAATATTGCGAAAAACGTGATTTTCGTAAAAGGCCCGCGACAAATTAGCGTATTTCGTTAAAAGATCGCGAAAAAATAGCGAATTTCGTCAAAAAATCGCGGAAAAAAGACGAATTTTGTCAAAGGATCGCGAAAAAAGCGCAAATTTCATCAAAAAATCGCGGAAAAAAGCCGATTTTCGTCAAAGGATCGCGAAAAAAGCACAAATTTCGTGAAAATATAGCGGAAAAAACGCTATTTTCGTAAAAGGGCTGAGACAAAATAGTGTATTTCGACAAAAGATTGCGAAAAAATAGCAAATTTCGTCAAAAAATCGCGGAATAAAGCCGAATTTTGTCAAAGTATCGCGGAAAAAACACGATTTTCGTGACAGACTCGCGAAAAATTAGCGAATTTCAACAAAAGGATCGCGGAAAAACGCGAATTTCGTCAAAGTAACGCAGAAAAAACGTGAATTTAGTCAAAGCACCAAAAAAGATGTGCAAACTAAACTTATAGGTAGAAAATTCATAAAATGGGATTTAATTTCTTTTTTATGAGATTCTTAAAAATGCAGCATGATTTCAGTGTACTTTGATAATATTTATATTCATTAGGTGGACCAGTAAAAATACCCCCCCTCCCCCTCCTCGTTCTTACTGCATTGAAATGTCTCCCGCCTTCAGAACATTTAAGATTTGATGCTTATTAGTGATTTAGATATAAATTTCCCTTCCAAGGAAAATGTCTGATTCCAACACAGATCTATGCTGACAAATAATTCAATGGGAAGTATAATAATGAAAGCACCCATTCATTCAACGAAAAGTACACCTTTACTTAACATAAGTGTTCTTTTTTTCAGCAAAAATATCTTTTTCAATAAACCCGCCTTGCCTCTTTTTAAAAGAATGCGAACATTAGTGATACTTGTTAGTGGAACTTGGTATCTTCTACTCTCAAATAAACATTATTTTACAATTAAAATTGTATCTTGCATTTTTACTTTTAAAAAAGTAAAGAAAATTTCTCTTAATATTTTTTAAAAATATCTTATTTGAGTGCAAATAATGCTAGTTTTAATTCATTATTTAATTATTGTTAAAACAATAATTAATGCATTTCATTTATCTTAATAAACAACTTTCATTTATTCCTTTAAAATATAAATTATTATTGATGGGGACCCGCTTTTGTAAAAAAGGGACCCAGATTTTTGGAAATCCTGGGTCCCGGGGACCCAGGTTTTTTCAAGTACAACGGCATCACTGTTGCCATTCGCAAAATGACGTATGCATTACGCACAGATATGTTTGTCCTTTATAATATAGATAGATGTGTGCATCTAATTTTATATCCATGCATCGCTGTCTTACATGCTTTTCTCTGTTTGTTTGCTTCCTTAATTTTTTTTAACACTGTGTATATATAGTATTTTATAATTCTATCATTTATTTTGCTCATTTCCATTATTTAAATTTGTATGTTTATGTAATTAATTAAAGATAGCATCTCATTTTCACATATTGTCAGAAGATATGGAATCTGTGATCTCAGTAATATTGCTCAGACTAATCCCTTTGAGGGAAGATTTAGTAAAACAATAATTAAATATAAGACTATAATTGCTCTTGAAACTACAGTCGTATGTTATTAATTACCCTCTAGAGGAAAAAGAATATCTACATCAATCTAATCATCATCTCCAATTATTTTATTCTCACATTTATCTTTGTTTTAGGTGACTGATGTGTTATCTTATCACGAAGAAAGCAATATGAAAATATACAGTGTATGCCAAAAAATTAAAAATAAGAGTTTGTTTTCATCTAATATAAAATCTCCCATGGAATTATCAAAGTTTATAAAAATGCAGGTAAGTACATTATACCTGTATTTTTTATTTATTTATTTATTTATTTTTGTGATATATGAAGTGTTTCTTTTTGTAAGAAGATATTAAAATATGCAGGTACAATATGCTATAGATTCATATTTTATATTTTCATGCAATTTATTAATGTTAAATTGTGTTTATTATTACTTCTACTTGTATCAGTTTATATTTTTTACGATTTCAATTTGTGGTTATTTTATTTGTAATTTTTGAAGCTGATAAATATGGAAATAAGCTTATAATATATTAAAAATAAACTGTCCTATTATAATTTAAAAGTTGCATATAAAATAACCAAAAATAAAAATTTTAAGAAATGTCATTTGGTACTGGTAGTGATGACCAGAGATGTAAGAAAAAAATTCTATTATAGACTAATAATAAGCTAGAAATAGCTAGGAGTCGTTCGGTAGCTTCATCGCCCCGAGCCCAGCCCTTCCCGCTTTTCGGTGTCTTTAATTTGTGTAATCTCCCTTTTAAATTTGTCCGGTTTCAATTTTCAGTTTTTTGTTTGTTTTTTTTCAATCTGGCTTTCGCTAGAGAGTCTTTCATTCGCGACGTGGCTGGGGACCTAAGAATCTTGCTTCTGCAAAAGAGTCGGAGTAGAGTAGAAGAATAAAGGGCTACGGACAAAGATGGGCTGCTTGCCACAGCGGTGGACCCCCCCACCCACCGCCGCCGAGACTAATAATAAGCTAGAAGTAGCTAGGAGTCGTTCGGTAGCTTCATCACCCCGAGCCCAACCCTTCCCGCTTTTCGGTGTCTTTAATTTGTGTAATCTCCCTTTTAAATTTGTCTGGTTTCAATTTTCAAATTTTTTTTTTCAATCTGACTTTCGCTAGAGAGTCTTTCATTCGGACGTGGCTGGGGACCTAAGAATCTTGCTTCCGCAAAAGAGTCGGAGTAGAATAGAAGAATAAAGGGCTGCGGATGAAGATGGGCCGCTCGCCCATCCATATAGGAAGCCAGCTAATTACACACTGCTGCGGCGAGCGGCCCCTATTCGTCCGCAGCCCTTTATTCTTCCACTTTTTCCGACTCTTTTGCGGAAGCAAGTTTCATAGGTCCCCAGCCACATCCCGAGTAAGAGACTCTCTAGCGAAAGCGAGATTGAAAGAAAAAAAAATCAAAAATTGAAACCGGACAAATTTAAAAAGGAAATTACACAAATTAAAGACATCGAAAACCGGGAAGGGAGGGCTCGGGGCGATGAAGCCACCGAACGACTCCTAGCCACTTCGAGCTCATTATTAGATCTTGGAAAGAACTGACTTCTTCATTGGCCCAAATATTTTTTAAGCTAAGAGGAATTTGCTTAATAAAATTATAAAAAAATAGGATTTTAATTAAAATTAAGCAAAATTTACATATATGATTTAAGAAATAACACTTTTTATCATAGTAAAAATTTATGTATAATAATCTATATTACGAATGGCAAACGTGCCCACTGATGCTATTTTGAATTTGGCAACATCTGACGATTAAATTTCAGGTTTGCAATTTCCGTTACTGCTTCTAAACATCACATTTTCAAATTTTACACTGTCATATAAGAAAACAAATGGATTACTGTAAAATGCAATTTGTTGGAAAACTGTTTCTCAATTTATTCATTTATTATCAGGGTTGTAAAAAACCCAGCCCAGGTGGGCTTTATTAAAAAAACCCATGTTAAATGGGCAATGTTCCCCGAGTAAATTGGGTTAAAATGCCAAAATGTGGACTATGATTCCACCTTCCTCACAAATAATAATCTTCAGGGTTGCCACTGTATAGGGAAAACTGGAAAAACTGCAAGAATTTAAAAATGAGTAGTAAAAACAAGAAATTTTACTAAATTTTGGTACTTTGCAAAATTTATCTGTTGAAATTTTGAAAATTCTCAGAGGAATTACTCAGAGAAATTTTAATTTTTTGCTTAAGAAAGCTCAAGGAATTTGAATGTCGAAATAAGTGGCAATCCTGATCTGAAATACAATCTTTGTGAATATTTCATAGTCCAGTAGATGGAAATGACTTCATAATCTTAATAATGATCTGAATATTTTTCTCTGTTCTTAAAATACATATATATAATTTAAATAACAAACAAAAAGCTATCAATTGTGTGCTATTTAATAATAAAATATAAATATAACTTAAAAAAAAATACCTTACAACAAAATTTTTCTTATGTATATACTAGAGATGAGACGGGCTCAGCCCAAGCCCGGGTCTGACACAGGCTCTGGCTCGATTTTTATACCAGTCTTTGGGCTTGGACGGGCTCGGGCTTATTTTTTTTTAACTTGACATTTTGATTTATTCTCGTACAGAACAAATACAAATAAATTTTTTTTCTTAAAAATTACTTGTTTCATTTTTAGTTATTTTAATGCTATTTTGATCAGATGAAGAGGAAACATAAATCGTAATTTTCTTCTTTTTTTGTATTATAATTGTGATATTTGCAGATTCATATCCATGTTTGTCAGTGATGATCTTCTAGTGGTTCCAGTCGGAATATGGCGCCTTTCGATATTTTTAATAGGAACGTTTATTTATAACAATTATTATTACTTCTAACGTGAGATGAATATTTTGTTTTGTTTTTAGTCAACCAACATTGGTTTGCGAATTTTTAGTGTTTTATTGTGTGTGAGTTATAATCGCTCTTTATATGAAAATAACGTTAGTGATTCTATCCATTTTTCATCATGAACTTTGCTCATACAGCTGCTCTGCTATTCTCATTATCGAAGTGACTTTCATTTGTAAGTAAATATAATTAGCACATATTGTTACATTCTGATAGAAATCAATCGAGCAGGGTTTTCTCTTTCCTTATAAAAGCTTCGAATCTTTCAGGATAACGGTGTCAAATTTTTAATTTAAGCTGATTTGCTAGGACACAAGAATCATGAAAGATTGTTTTGAAAAAGGAGTCGATTATAATTTAAGATGTACACCTTTTATAGGAAATAGAAAAACGTTGTGCGATTCTTCGTCATATAAATAGTAATTTCTGCAAATTTCGATCATTTTTATTGATATAACAAATTTCGTTAATATGTTCATCAGATTTGCTTGTTGGGGAGATAAATAAGAGAATTCTTTTAAGAAGGTATATATTTATTTGATATGAAATTTCTTTTTCAATAAGATATAATGTAAATAATGTAAATTTCATAAAATTAATTATAAGCTGGGAATTAATAGTTATTTTTATTTGCTTGAAAGAAGTTCTTAAAACCAATTTGATTTATTTTCGTTTGAACAAATTTAAATATTCATATTCATATTCAATGGCTGGAGTAGCACAGTTGAGATTTTTCCAACACAGCGAAAAATGTCCAGACCAGGAATCGAACCTGTGTACTTGGCTTGCCATGCCAATGCTTTTACATTATTCTTTTGTATTTTTACATACTTCGTTCTCTTCATTATGACAATTTTAAATATTATGATTTTTTTTTTTTTTTTTTTTTTTTTTTTTGTATTGCATATTTTTGGTATCGGACTCGGGTGGGCCTGGGGTCTGAAAAGTGATCCCGAACTCATCTCTAGTATATACAGGATGTCAACGGTGTCCAATGGCTAATTCCTAAACCATTAGTCATAGACGTATAGTTCCAATTACAAAAAGGTTTTAAATGAGGTAAAGAAATATTTTAAAAGCGATTTGGGTCAATAAAAACATTTCTTAAAAAATTATGAAATTTAAATTTTTATAAATTTAAGTTATATTTAGTAAAATTTTCCTATTACACTGACAAGTAAGACAAAAGAGTCGCTAAAATAACACTAAAATTGACTGAGTTATGAAACTTTAAAAATGCTTGACTTATACCACTTTTCTGCATCTGAACATTAATCAGTTTGGCCATGCTTTGAGGGGTCATATACCAAGTGCTTAAAATATTCGAAGAACTTTTCATGTGTATCTGCACTTTGAAAAAAATACTACAAGTATTACGATTGAGTTAACTTTTATTAAGTTTCAGATTGGCTAAAATAATTGTATTTTAACATATGTTTTATTTTGTAAGGATTTGAGTCTATTTCTTTTCATGATTTCTTTTAACAAATATTATGTTATTTTATTTAACTTCAATGATCGTGTGTATGTTTTCCCAGTTCAAAATTTGTACTCAAAATTTAACTCACTTTCAAATATCCGATCGAGATTAAATTTTACATACTGATGTAAATCTGATGACAATATAATATTATTATGATTTTCGGTGTTTACCATTCAGGATAACATAAAAAATTTTGGATAGATTACTGCCAAGAAGTTAAAGAAATAGATTTTAGATGAGATAACACAAGATTGCGATGGTTATGTTTTTTAACTTTTATGTATTTTTTAGCACTGAATCCGAAAATGACCTTAATTTTTAACCATCATCTCAGGATGTTTTGCTAATTATAAATTGTCAAAGTAAAAAAATAACAAAAATCAGGTACTATAAAATAGAGGAGATGCCTGTGTTTTTTAACTTTTGATAATTGGTTTGTATGTACTTAGCTGTATGTACTGAATCTGAAAATGACCTTCATTTTTAACCATCATGTTAGAATTTTTTTGCAAATCGTAAATGTCAAAGTTAAAATATGGCGAAAATCTGATACTATAAAACAGATGTAAAACTTTTTTTATTTAATTTTCCTGTCGTGATGGTTAAAAATGAAGGTCATTTTCGGATTCAGTGGTAAAAAATACATAAAACAATTTAATAAATATAATAAGTTTAGTAAATATAATACTCTTGAATAGAGATGGGAATGCTTGGAAAAAAAACGGAAAAGTTGGGAAAAGAACGTTTTTTTTTTCAGGTTTTTCCGAAGTGCTATTTTTCAATTTTTCCAAATTGGAAAAATTGAAATTTCATTTATAAAATAATGCAGTCAAAATTTTATAATTGCTACATTCTGATATTTTTATTTATATTTTTTCCATGTTTAGTGTCCCTCATGAAAACCTTAACATGGAAAATCTTATCTGTAAGCAGGGATCTCTTTAGAAAGAACTTGAATTTAAGGCTGTTCTTAACTGCTCTGCTCAACAAGTGCAAAATGTTTTGACACATTTACAAATTCATTTTTTAACAGAAAGGTATAAAATTGGAAAGCCTGGCCCATGGAAGCGATTTGGAATTGAACTGTTTTTTCCATTTTTTAATCAATCCATTACCTTTTGAGTTATAAGCGATTTCGATCACGTGACAAACACGTTTTTCAACCTTTCTTGAGTGCTGTTTCTTCCTTCGCATGAAAATTCAGTTCAAAACGCCCACTTTGACACCATTTTCTGAAAGATCTATTGCGTTTGCAAAAAAATGGAAAAAACAGCTCAATTGCATAGTTTTTGAACAACAACAACAACTAGTTTCATGCATTTTCGAACAAAAATAAATTAAAACTTATGTCAGAAAGTTGTCCTTTTGGATTTGAGAACAAAAACACCCTTAAAGGATCCTTCAATCTCCAAATTAAATTCTTCACAAACATAATGATTTTAGAATTAAAAAAAACCTGTTGTATAATAGCTGCAATAACCAGTGAATCTATTATCTAGCTGTTTATGTGTACAAAGGACAATAATGTCTAAATAAGATCTTAAATATGATAATTTCTAATTTACAAAATTCCGATTACATTTTTTACGTTTCATTCACATTTTTTACAAGTTCACAAGTTTTTATAAAAGTTCACAATTTCACAAAAACACGATCGTGTGAAAAAAACAATGGCGGATCTAGGGGGGGGGGGCAAGGGGGTGATCCCCCCCCCCCCCCCCTTCTTGGGCAAATAAAGGGTTTGAAAAACGGCATTATGCATCCTCACGAGAAATGACTTGGGGCGAAGCTCGAGCGCGACCCGTCACGGGTCGCGCCAGTTTTAATCCACAAGACTCGTGCTGGGTCAGGTCTTCCCTTTTTTAGAGCCGGGCTGTGTCCTGATCTTAAATTTTTCTGCAGATTCGGGTCTGGCTAGACTTCTTTTTCTTCCAGGTCGAGCCTGGCCTGGACTTCATTCTTCCTAGGTCTGTACTGGCCGAAATTTCCAAGTCTGTCCTCGGCCCGGAATAAAAGCTAAACGTTCAGTCCGTGTCAGTCCTTATGATAAGCGTTACTGGCCCGACCGCGACCTGTGCACTCCTCTAAATTCCGACTGTCTGTCTGTCTGTCTATATGTGACACAAATTTTGTGGGCGCTCTATCTCAAGAACTAATGTGCAGAATTTAATAAAAATTTATATTCAGGTAGTCCCTGATATAGATTGGTGCTGATTAGTTTTTGGTGTAAATCGCCCTGCAGGTGGCGCTGCTATGTAGCATTTTGCAGGATTTCCGCAAAAGCTCTATCTCAAGAACTAATGCACGGAATTTTATAAAACTTCAGATTCCGTTAGTCCTTGACATGAATAGATGCTGTTTACGTTTTGGTGTAAATCGCCCAACAGGTGGCGCTGCTATGCTGCATTTTGCAGGATTTACACTATTTTTGCAGTAGCTCTATCTCAAGAACCAATGCACACATTTTCATCAAACTTCGGATTTAGTTAGTCCTTTATATGGAATGATGCTGACTACATGTTTGTGTAAATCGCCCAATAGGTGGCGCTGCTGTGCTGCATTTTGAGCTATTTCCTCAATAGCTCTATCTCAAGAACTAATGCACGAATTTTCATCAAACTTCAGATTTAAGTATAACTTGATTAATATTGCTGCTGATTATGTGTTGTTGCAAATCGCTCAACAGGTGACGCTTCTATGCTGCATTTGTCATGATTTGCGCAATACCTCTATCTCAAGAACTAATGCACGAATTTTCCTCACACTTCATATTCAGTTAGACGTTGACATAAGTTGGTGATAATTAGGTTCTGGTGTAAATAACCCAATAGGTGGTGCTGCTATGCTGCATTTTGCTGGATTTACACGATTTCAGTGACAGTCATACCTCGAGAACTAATGCACGGAATTTCATATTTTTAGAATTCTCATGATGAACACAGATTGGCACTGAGATAGTGAATTTTGAAGTATTGACATGTATGAGATAGAAGAAAGTTTTGTGATGGCCACAACATACCAGTTCCTTGTAGAGCTTTAAAATTGTGATTTTCTTTTATCATCCGTTTCTTTCATTCTAAACTGATTTTTTAACTGAATTTTCATTTGAATGTAATTGTCTCATATTTTTAAGTAGTGTTTATGTACATAATTGCCTAAATAGTCCTTAATAATATCGTTTTTATGTATTCATGAATTTGGAACATAATCTGAAAATAAAATATGAGCATAAGTAAGTGTGGTGTGCTTTATGAATAGTTTTAAAGGCAAAATGCAGGCTGTGCTGGAGTCGATTTTTTAGCTTTTATACCGGGCCGGGCGATAATTTTTTTGTGCGGGTTGGACCTGGACTTGGGCCAGAAAATTTCAGCCCGGGGAAACCTCTAACTGACATATCGAAGGCCGCTTTATTATTTTTTAAATGCTTCTTTCATCCATCATCCCATAGCTAATGAACATACAGGGTGTCCCAAAATGCACTGGCTGATTTTAAAATTCAATAACTTGCAAATGGTGGCAGCTATTAAAACAAATACTCGCAGGAGAGTTATGTAAGAAGTCAAGGAGCAGGGGTGATTATGTTCCGAATTTTCCAAAAATTTTACCCTCTCGCTGCGCATCCCGCGATTTCCACGGCCAACGTAAAAGTAGCAAAATTTGCACAACCCGCGATTTCCGCAGCAAATCTTTTTTTTTTATGATCTAATTCTATTAAAAAAAAAAAAAAAAAAAACTCTTTCACAAAGGTTTCGGGCATATTTTAACTCTAAAATATATGAAGACTTGAAATATGTAATAAAATAAATGCGCAATTTTTGAAGCTATTTTGCTTAAAAATACGCGGCGAGAGGGTTAAGGCGTTCGGTTCAGAAAATTAAAAAAAAATCATCAATGCTTAAATTCGGATATAAAAATAGTCACGAATTTTGACAAATGGTCGTCATAAAAAATCTATTTCGTCAATCTAAAAATAACTTCAATTCCTCCAAAGGATCACGGAAAAGGCGCAAATTTTGTCAAAAGGACGATGAAAAAAGAGTGAATTTGTACAAAGAGACACCGAAAAAGTGCGAATTTGGTCAAAAGACCGCTGAAAAAACGCGAAATTCTTCAAATGATCGAGAAAAAAGTGAGTTTCGTCAAAGGGCAGCAGAAAAAACTTAAATTTCGTCAAAGGATCGCGGCAGAAAACGGGAATTTTGGCAAATGGCCACGAAAAACCACGAATTTCGTCAAAGGTTTGCGAAAAAATGCAGTTTTTATCAAAGAATCGCGAAAGAAACGCAAATTTCATCAAATGGTCGCGAAAGAAACGCGAATTTCATTAAATGGTTGCGAAAGAAACGGGAATATCATCAAAGGGTCGCGAAAGAAACGCGAATTTGGTCAAAGAGTCTCGAAAAAACTCAAATTTTGTCAAAGGATCACGGATAAAACTCTAATTTCGTCAAAGGATTGCTGAAAAACGCGAGTTTTGACAAAGAGTAGTGGAAAACGCGCATTTTGTCAAAGAGTCGTGGAAGAAATGCAAATTTCACCAAAGAGTCGTCGAAAAAATACAGCGGTCTCTTTAGAAAACAGCACACATATATATATCTATATGTTTATTATTATAGATATCGTTTTTAATCTGAAATAATATACTGAACTAACTTTTGAAGAAACGGGTTACCACAAACACAGCTTGTGCAAGAATCTGCACTCAGCGACTCAGCCTGAAATCGACCTGAATCAAAAACAGTTAACCCGACCTGCAACAAAAATAATTAGTGCCAGGATTAAATCCCCCCCCCCCCCCCCCTACTGTAACCTTTCAGAAAATTTGCTTTGAATTTCAGATTTTTTTTTTTTTTTTTTTTTTTTATTGGGAATCACCCCTAATCAGGAGTTTTTTTACTGCGATTCTATATTTTAGTTTAAAATAGCAACGATAGAGGGCGCTGCAAGCAATAGATGCTAAATCTGTGCCCGGAGGAGGAAGGCCAGAAATTGGGCCCCGATTTAACGACTATTGATTGCAGCGCCATCTATCGCTGCTATTGTAAAGTAAAATCAAGAATTGCAGCAAAAAATCTCCTGACATCTTACATAACCTGCAAGATTTTTTTTTAAATGGCCGTCATCATTTGCAAGTTATTGAATTTTAAAATCAGTCAGTCCATTTTGGGACACCCGGTATGTTTTTTGATAAGTTTCAAAGCATTCTTTACTGAATTACAACTGATCTTAGATATAAAGAGACAAGCAGTTTTATACCAAATTAGTACTTTTTACATAATCCTGAAGATTGAAAAGTATCCCTAAATAATTATTTGGACGTGTCCGTTATGGAGCTTTTATTGTATATTGTTTTTATCTTCAAAAATATTTAGACTTACTTTTCAAAAATCGGGTCAACCCGAACCCTTCTCGCAATAGTGAAAACCCAATCCGAAACTGACTCAAGCCCGAAATAATGTATGTCAATCTAACCCAAACCCAGTGCGCTAGGCGCAGCTAAAAAGTAGAAGTCAACCCGACCCACAGCAGAAAAATAGAAGTCAACTGGGCCAAGCCCAACCCGCAGCAAAAAAGTAGAAGTTAACCCGACCAGCAGCAAAAAGTATAAGTCAACTGGACCCAAACACGACCCACAGAAAAAAGTAGAAGTTTACCCGACCCGCAGCAAAAAGTAGAAGTCAACCGGACCCAAACCCGACCCACAGAAAAAAGTAGAAGTCAACCTGACCTGCAGCAGAAAACTAGAAGTCAACCGGGCCCAAACCCGACCCGCAGCAAAAAAGTAGAAGTTTACCCGACCTGCAGCAAAAAGTGAAAGTCAACCGGACCCAAACCCGACCCACAGAAAAAAGTAGAAGTCAACCTGACCTGCAGCAGAAAACTAGAAGTCAACCGGGCCCAAACCCGACCCGCAGCAAAAAAGTAGAAGTTTACTCGACCCGCAGCAAAAAGTGGAAGTCAACCGGACCCAAACCCAACCCTCAGTGAAAAAAATTAGTCCCGACCCGCGCATCAGATTGGAGTCTCCAAATTTCTAAAATCGCCCCCCCCCTTGAGGACCCTCCAGATCCGCCCTTGGAAAAAAATCCAAGCAAATCCCTGGTAAGATAATTAAATGCAACTTCTCTCGTTTAAAATGAAAATTCATGTCAAAAGTATTTCAATATTATACTAATAAATGAAAATGGTAAGATGGAAAATTTAATGTAAAATTTTAAACATGCATTTATTTTTATTCGCATGCCTGTAATTTTTCACTATTGTTAGAAAAATTTCTTTTGATAATAACATGCAGTTGAAATTATGTATCATTTTTTTTCTTTTCTTGAAATATGGATTCTTAGAGTTGTATTCAGGGTTCGTACAGACTCCTTGGAAACTCCTTAGAAATGAAAACATTCCCAAGTAGTACTTAGAACTACTTAGATAAGCAAGCCACTACTTAGAAACTCCTTATATTCTATTGCAGTTTCGGATGCAAGCGATATTGCTGCCGAGGGGAAAAAAATCGTGATTGAAAAACGCACGGTAAATCCTTTATGCACGTCATTCATCTGAAGCACAACATTGATTGGGTAGGGTAATCTTAATAGCAGGGCTCCCACTAGGTCCGTTTTTCAATTATTAGGTCCGTAAAAACCATTTTTCGACACTGTTAGCCGACCTTTATTTTAAATTTGATCGATGTTTGGCATTTATTTTATCGATGTTTCGTCAAAAGATCGTGAAAAAACCCACAAATTTCGTCAAAAGATCGCGAAAAAACCCACAAGTCTCGTCGAAAGATCGCAAAAACTAAAAAATTTCGTCAAAAGATCGCGAAAAAACGGCAAATTTCGTCAAAAGATTGCGAAAAACCCACAAATTTCGTCAAAAGAGCGCGCAAAACCCCACAAATTTCATCAAAAGATCGCGAAAAAACACACAATTTTCGTCAAAAGCTCGCGAAAAAACCCCACAATTTTCGTCAAAAGCTCGCGAAAAACCCCCACAAATTTCGTCAAAAGATCGCGAAAAAACACGAATTTCGTCAAAGAGCCACGAAGAAAGCGCATAGCTAGTGTCAGAAGTGGATTCCCCCCCCCCTCTCTGGTGTAACTTTTCAGAAGATTTCCTGTGAATTTCAGAAATTTTTTTTTTACTCAAAATCACCCCTGTGACATGACCATTGGTCACTGCATAAAAAAGTAGATTGTCAATTTTGTATTTAAACTTACGAAATCAATTAAGCAATATTGTGAATACTGTGCAATTTCAGCACTAACAATTAGATTCTAATAGAGTAAAATTTGTTTTTGAAATGTTCTTTTCTCCAAATTGGGCATTAAAAATATGAGTGTGCATACCACATAATGGTTCAGCAAATAAAAACATCGACAACAAAATAAAATGGCAAATCCTTAAAATTTTTTGGACTCCTTGGAGTTTTTGGGTACTCCTTGGATTTTTTCTTCCCAACTCTGTATGAACCCTGGTATTGTATTAAATGTATTTTCAAAAAACATAAATCCATACAAACTTTGCAAAGAAAATGTAAGCAAATCTCTGTGAAAAATCTAGTTGAAAACAACTTTTAAACATTTGGAAAAATCCACCTGTTTTAAAAGTTTCATAAAAAAAAAAATACCGCTTTCAATATTAAGGATCTAAATCTTACTAAAACATAGTTTGGGTTTAGTCTGGAAAGCTGTACCAAAACTACATATACTGGAAATGAAAATTATAACTGTAAGGGGGGGGGTGGGGAAATAATATTGTAAAATAATACCAATTTTTAAACAATGGAAGGTTTGAAAATGTTAATAGTATTTATAATAATACCAGAACTACTATAATTTGTTTCTTTTTCACTGGCATCCTTTATGTATTTGAAAACCAGTACTATGTAGATGAGATGTACAATACAGTTTAAAACTGCTAAAACTACAGTGATATTGGTTGAAACTAAAGATTCTTTTGTTTGTTTTTTAAATTAACTCTACTGATATAATTAAACACGTGTTACTGAAAAATAATTTCAACAGACACAATATATATTACAAATACTGGTGTTAAATTAAGCATGAAAAGCTACTGTCAGAATTCTGCGACTGAAAGGATAAACTTTTAAAAGCTGGCTTTTTTTCTCTCTTTCTTTTTTTTAATAACATTCGCATGTAAAGGGAAAATAATTGAAAAAGTTTATTATTGTATACTTTTTAAGAAAATACAACTTACTTTTGAGAAACATTTATAGGAAAACAATTTTTCCAATATTTCCAATTTTTCCAGAAAAAAACTGGAAAAAAACCGTTTTTTCCCCGCCACTTCAACTTTTCCGGAAAATTTACATCTTTACTCTTCAAGCTTACTGAAAAGCTTAAATTTACTCTAATTTAAGCTAAAACGTTTTAAAATTATAGGGTTCCCAATCTAAAAGTGCAAGTAAATTAGTGCAAATATATTTTCTAAGATTCAAAGAAGTTAACATAAAGTGTTAACAAATACATCATTTGTTCCTTTCCAGAAATATATTTTAAAAAACCTAACCCAGCAGGTTGCTGGGTGGGTACCCGGGCTGGTACCCAGCTACCCACTACAACCCTGTTTATTATAACTTTTAAAATAGTTTTCAAGCATAAATTTTAAATCTGTTTCCATTGCATGCAGGCAGCATTACAGAAGTACAATAACCCATTTGCGCTGATTTTCCATAACGAAATGAAAATTTCATCACTAAGTAAATAAAGTAAATTAAAACACAGTTTAACATATATGTAATCAAACAATTTAAATTTTTACACCATCAAACAGGGTTTAAAAAAAAAAAAAAACTTTCGAATATAATTTGTTTGAAAACTGTATTTACTGATTATTTACGGTTTTAAAAATTGTTTTCAAGCATGAATTATTTTCAAATCTATCTCTGTGTGCAGCACGATTACAAAAAAAATTATCCTTTTGCACTTAAAATAACACTAACAGGGATGACCGAGCTAAGCTCAGTCAAAATTAGCCTTATGTTCAATTCGATATTTTATTCTCACTGTATCATTCTTGCAGTTTAGATACAATTGGCATGATCTTGAGACATATCTATGTCTCGTGCATTTTGGGTAGGACGCAAAATGACCCATTAACCAAATTTTTTCGAACATGCAACCAGACCAATGCTCTTCTCGAACCAGAAAATGTTAGAATGCAAAATTTAGTCAAAATGTTAAAGTTATTTTATACATAAAATTAACCTGAGCCATGGTAACCCAAAAGGGATCCACTAATCTATATTTATCGAACTTGTGACCTATCCCAATGGTCTTCTCGTGCTGGGAAACGATGTAATAAAAAAAACTTTGCCAAAATCGTTTGAGCCATTTTTTTGATACAATTAGCTTGACCCACAGTGATCCCAAAATGACCCAGTAATCGATTTTTCTCGAACATGTGACTTAGCCCACACGTCTTCTCATGCCCAGAACCGGTATAATACAAAATTTTGTCAAAATTGTTTGAGTCGTTTTTTAGATACAATTAACTTGACCCACATTAACTCAAAAAGGATCCACAAATCGAATTTTCTCGATCATGTGACTTAGCCCAATGGTCTTCCCATGCCCAGAAATGGTATGATACAAAATTTTGTCAAAATTGTTTGTGTCATCTTTTAGATACAATTAGCTTGACCCACAGTGACATAAAATAACCCACTAATTAGTTTTTCTCGAACATGTGACTTAGCCCAATGGTCATCTCATGCCCAGAAGCAGTATATTACAAAATTTTGTCAAAATGTTTTGAGCATTTTTTTAGATTCAATTAGTTTGTTATCTGACCCATCGTGACGCAAAATGACCCACTAATCGAATTTTCTTGGAGATGCGACCCATTCCAATGGTATTCTCAAGCCCGAAAACGATAGAAAGCAAAATTTCGTCAAAATCATTAGCGCCGTTTTTTAGATAAACTTAGCTTGTCCCACAGTGACCCAAAAATGACCCACTAATCGAATTTTCGAGAACATGTGACTTAGGCCTTTGGTCTTCTCCTAATTCAAAACAGTAGATTACAAAATTTAGTTGAAATCGTTAGAGCCTTTTTTTAGATAAAATTAGCTTGACCCCAAGTGACCCCAAAATGATCCACTATTCGAAATTTCTCGAACATGTGATCTAGCCCAATAGTTTTCTCGTGCCCCAAAATGGTTAGATATAAAATTTAGTAAAAATCGATTGAGCCGTTTTTAACACTTTCCAACAAAGTTGAGAAGTGTTTATGCATTCGGTTTGTCTGTCCGTCTATCCATGCTCTAACTCCCGTAAATATACTTGGATTTTCATGAAATTGATAAAGGTTATTTAGGGTCACCAAAGCATGTTTGGTATTGTATATGAAGTATGTAGGATTAATCGTTCATTTACAGGGCATTCAAAAGTATTCCATTACATTATGGTATATGGGGAAAAATCGTTTGCAGAGTATTTTAATGACATTATGCTATTTCAAATGTATTGAAACTGATATAAATCACTGAATTTCACTACGATCACGTTAGAACAGGGCATTTATAGCATTTTTTATTCATTTACAGGGACACACAAAAGAAATCAGTTACAGTACAGTACTGTCTTTGAGTAATAATTGCTGGAGTGTACGGTTTAAAATTTGGTATGCGCTTTTAAATTTAATTAATTTTTTACATTTTACTCGTTATATATAAATTCCGTACCTCAAATACAGGGCTTCACAAAGGATTCACGTACTGTTCTCCTTATTAGATTAAATTGCTGAAGGTAACTTTTCAACTGAAGTATATGTATCTCTTAAATGAACTAAATTTTGGCATGCATGTAGTTAATAGATTTAAATCTATGTATCATATACAGGGCTGCTGAAAAAATTTGCATAATTTCCGATTGTGGATGAGAACAGCTGAAATTGGGTTTTGAAATGTATTATGCGTTTCGATATGGTTGAATTAGACGTAATATTTTAATTTTTTAAACGGTACAGATTTGTTACATTATTCTGAATGTGTTGGAAAGTGTTTCATAATCTATGCTTGACGCATGACTTTTTCTTACTTGTTTAGATATAATTAGCTTGACCCTGATCCATTATGACCCAAAATGGCCCACTAATCGAGTTTTCTCGAACATATGACCAAGCCCAATAGTCTTCTCGTGCCTGAAAATGGTAAAATACAAAATTTAGTCAAAATCGTTAGAGTCATTTTTAAGATAAAATTTACACACACACACACACATACACACACAATTTTTGCTCGTATTATAATATAGGATAAATAGTTCAGCATTTCTCTCTGGCTAATATTCCAGAATCAAATTAAAACTTCACAAAAAAAATATAAATATGCAGATATGTAATAATAAATACAGGTACAAATACATGTATGTAATCGAACTACATAGTTAAACCACTGAAATTATCAGAATCAACAAGGCTACTATTGTAAGTAGCAAAATTTTTGGCGTTTGATTCAGCTATTAAATCCTTGGCATTCAGCTATAGGTGCAGATTCTTGATTGCCAGTTGCCACATGACGACTAAAGTTTTTGCTTTGGCTGCTAACTTTTGATGTCTAAGTTGCTATGTGTTTTACAAGGATGCCCCTTTTCCATCGAATGGCAGATCTCTGCTTCAAAAAAAAAAAAAAAAATCAAATCTGTAGATTATCTAACATAATTCCACAATATTATTGTTTTAAAGCAAACTTTAACCCATTTTTCTCATTCTCTCATTAAATCCTTCAACATAAATATCATTAACATTTATTTTTATCCAATCAATCATTAAATTCTATTTTATTCTGTTGCAGGATCTTCCAACAATTTTCATTTTTGTTTTGTTTTCACTGGTGCTTTTGATAAGGAGTGAAATGATTCACAACCAAACTCAGTGAGACACAAACAAAGAATACTTTATTTACAAGATTATGCAGAGAAATAAAAAAGAAAAGTGCCCAGCTAAACTGATAGCATTGAGCTCACAGGCTATTCACACTAATTGTATATTATACTCTTATTTTAAAGAATAATGCCTTTCAAAAAAATAAGTGAAGGGGAATTAGCCCCCGTTTCCCCCTTTATACTTAACCAGCGAACCTCCAAATCTAATCAGGGAAGCTCCTTAACGTAATAAACCGGTATATCAAATTTGGAGCAAATTGAATAATCCAGCAAAAAAACCTATTTATCTAAATTAAGGGGGTGGACTAGCCCCCCTTTATCCTTAACCAATGAATCCCCAAAACGAATCAGGGAAGCTCCTTAACATAATAAACCGGTATACCAAATTTGGAGCAAATTGAATAATTCTGTATGAAAAACCCGTTTATCTAAATTAAGGGGGTGGGCTATCCCCCTTTATCCTTAACCAATGAACCCCCAAAACTAATCAGGGAAGTTCCTTAACATAATAAAACAGTATAGCAAATTCGGAGTAAATCGAATAATTCTGCCTGAAAAACCTATTTATCTAAATTAAGAGGGGTGGGCTAACCCCCCCTTTTTCCTTAACCAATGAACTCCCAAAACTAATCAGGGAAGTTCCTTAAGATAATAAACCGGTATATCAAATTTAGAGCAAATCGAATAATTCTGCATGAAAAACCTATTTATTTAAATTAAGGGGGATAGCCCTCCTTTCCCCCCTTTATACTTAACAAATGAACCTCCAAATCTAATGAAGGAAGTGCCATATCGGAATAAACTGGTATATCAAGTTTGAAGCAAATCGAATAATTCTGCATGAAAAACCCATTTATTTAAATTAAGGGGGATAGCCTTCCTTCCCCCCCCCCTTTATACTTAACAAATGAACCTCCAAATCTAATGAAGGAAGCACCATATCGGAATAAACTAGTATACCAAATTTGGAGAAAATTGAATAATTCTGCATGAAATATCCATTTATCTAAATTAAGGGGGATAGCCCCCTTTCCCCCCCTTTATCCTCAACCAATGAACCGCCAAATCTAATCAGGGAAGCTCCTTAACATAATAAATCGGTATACCAAATTCGGGGCACATCGAATAATTCTGCATGAAAAATCCATTTATCTGAATCAAGAGGAGTGGACTAACCCCCCTTATCCCCCTTTATCCTTAACCAATGAACCCCCAAAACTAATCAGGGAAATTCCTTAACATAATAAACCGGTATACCAAATTCGGAGCAAATCGAATCATTCTACATGAAAAACTCATTTATCTGAATTAAGTGTGTGTGTGTGGGGGGGGGGGGGCACCCCCTTTTCCCCCCTTTATCCTTAACCAATGAACTCTCAAAACTAATCAGGGAAGCGCCTTATCACAATGAACATAGAAAAAAATTTTGAAGCAAATCTGATGTTTCTATCAAGAGTTATCGCGTTACGTACGTACGTACATACATACATACATACATAATTAGCTCTCAGGCTTTGATAGCCTGTGAGCTAAAAATATGAAAAATAACCATTGATTGGGGTCAATATGTAAAAGGATATCCCATTAGTCTCCTTACAAGGGCTCACATTAGACGTCTGCACTAGGCGAAATTTCCAGGCCCAGGCTCAGCTCGACCAATAGAAAAAATAATTCAGCCCGGCCTGGCCCCCCCCCCAAAAAAATATGTTGGCGCAGGCCGGTATAAAAGTTAAAAGTTTGGTCTGAGGCTGGCCTGTTGAAAAAAATTATTGGCCTGCACTGGTATAACAGCTTAAAGTGCGCCCTTGACCAGAAAAAAGTTAAAATCTCGGCCCGAGCCGACCAGAGTGAATTTCTACAAAACATTGATTTTTACATCAATTTGGTTAAAAAATTGCCTTGTACATGGAATTCTGACCAAAAATACTTACCTTAGATTTTTATTTTTTTATTTTTATAGAAGTAAGTAGCCTCCGATATTTATTTTTATAATGAATTTCTATTTGTTGTGTGAAAATGTTTCAGTTATCGTTAATATTGTTAATCCATATTCCATGTATTGGAGACTTAAAAATCTAAAAATTCTATACAGTAAAATCTTCTAAAGTCGGAATTGCATAGGAAAGAAAAAAAAAATTGTTACAGACAAGTTTCCTTCTTAGCAGGTGTAAACGTATTATATATTCTTTTGTCGTGTTAGAGATCGACTAAATTCGGTTTTGTTTTTGGCTCAAAATCTGTTTTCGACGAAAATGCGGCTGAAAATTCGTCCGGACCTCGACCAAAACTATCAGTATTCCAAAAAACTGGTTTCTTACTTCGGAAATTTTCAACATTACTCATCGATTTGAGCTTTATCGGCTCAAATGAGACTATTTATTGCTACGAAGTTCATTGTTTGGAATTATCAGTCATGATTGACTCAAGACGTGAATGCAAATTTTAAAGCAAGCAATGCATATATAAAGCTGCAGACATAACAGTAATAAAAAAATTTCAGTTTGAAACTGCAAAAGTGTTTCGAATATTCTTTGAGAAAGTTCTAGTATAATAGATGATCATTTCCAGAAATCATTATAAAAGGTAAATCGAGGTGTGTATACATAAAACTAAAATATTTTTTAATTAAATGAAGTTCGTATAATTAGAAAATCTTTCTGTGTCGTTGATGAATTAATTATGTTTTTTTAAATATGAAAATAAAAAGTTTTGGGTCTAAGGTACAGAGAGTCAATCTAGGCCACTTGTATAATTAATTAATAATTATGTATATTTAATAAATATGCATAATTAATTAATAATTATGCATATTTAATAAATACATATAATTAAGTAATAATTATGTATATTTATGTGTGTAATTACTTGAATACATACAATTTAATTACTTTAAAAGAAAAAATTTGAAAGTTTTTGTTTTCGGCCGAAAATAGGAAGATCACCAAAATTTGGTTTCGGCCTTAAAAACCTGTTTCATTTGATCCTTAATTAGTATATTCATTTTGCAAGGATCAACACATTTTTCAGTTTAAGACTGGATTCCATCATAGGCAGGTTAGGTTCTTTTTCACACGTGTTATTATATTTTAATTTAGCTATATTTTAGTAAGCCTAGAAATCTACTATTCTTTAAAAAGAATAAATTGGTGATTTAAAAATATATGCACTTTTTGCAAAAATTTTTGGGCCAGGCCAAATTTTACTGATATTTGAATGAACCAGGCCACATTGAGACAATGATTTTCATATGGGTCGTGTCAAAACCGAACACAGAAAATTTCGGTCCGTGAAGACTGAAGAATGAAACCAGTCCCTCAGTATGAAAAAAATGAGTTAGGCCCAGCCTGGCCCGATCCTTCAGGAAAAAAGTAAGGCCTGAACCTGGCCCGTTCCATCCCGGAAAGAGTAATGACTAGTGCCGGCCCGAGCCTTCAGAAAAAAGTAAGGCCCAGCTTGGTCTGAAAAGAGTGCAGACCAGGTCTGACCTGAGTGCCGTGAATGAAAATAGGCCAGAGTCTGGCCTTTGCAGATATCTGGCTCATTGCAGATATCTGGCTCACATTACGTTGCATGATATCATGGCTTACATTATGTCGCATGATATCATGGCTCACATTATGTCGCATGATATCATGGCTCAGACTTTGCAATCGGCAGGGGGAAATGAAAAGAGAATGACTCAAGGAGAAAAATAACCTGAAGTCATTTACTTAACTGTTAAAAAGCCATAAATCTCCTCCTTTTCCCTCGACTCATCCTTCAAAAAAACATTTTAACATATGACACACATAATTATACCTAAAAAAAAAAAAAAAAATCATACCTCAGTAATACTTAAATTTATCACTTTGGTTAACATATGAGAAATATTTTGTTTTCCTGAAATATGATAAAAAATAAATAATTCTTTCATTAAGCAGTCCTTCACAAAAAAATATCGTGTCAGTATGTTTTGTTCTTTTATTTTCAACACTATTTTTTGAGAAAAAGATTGTACTTTGACTATCACAAAATATTACAGGTTTCTTAATTTCCAAATTTATATTACATTCATTCATGACATGAGACAGACATAGAATCTCTGTAACTAATTCAGATAATGCAATAAATTCCGATTCCATGCTTGATAAAGCTACAGAATGCTACTTAAAGGACAACCATGAGATTGGAACAATTCCCAACATGATAACAAAACTGTTTACAGATTTCCTATCATCCCTATCTACTGCCCAACTTGCATTCAGAGTTCTTGATTCTAGACATTTTTCATGGGGCGGGCCACCTTGCTAGCTCTTCTTTACAAAATTTGTCACCCGATGCCCCCACTGTCCTAAAGCCTAAAGCCCTATCACTCGGAAAATCGACCGATGACAAAAAAAACAAACAAAAAAGCCCTTTAAGTAAATTTCATCTCTTATTTCAAGCAAACTGTGAACTATTTGTAAACACTATATAACCTTCTAACCCTATTTTGTTCCTTTTCACATACCTCACCCTTCCACATACAGACACCAGTTATTTTTAGTTGAATTCCAGTGTCTGCGCAGTCGTCAATTACTCTCTATATCCCGTGTCTCAGCTGCTCTGAAAATTCAGCTGAAATAAAAAGAAAACAAAAATCCCCAGTATCATGCTATTTATTTCCGAGAGGTGGATGAGGTAGCCCCCGGGCCGGGAGGGGGTGCTGTGGGTTAAGACATAGGAAAATAACTGGAAACACAAGGTACGCTTTTTCCATAGAAGTGATTTATAAAATGAAAGAAATGCATGTGCGATATTGTTTGAAATTAACAGGGATGGTAAATTTCTTTTTCTGTAATTCTTAACAGAGATCTGCACTGGCCGGGCTCAGGCCAATTATTATTCAAGGCACTCAGGCTGGGCCGTGTTTGGGGCGTACTTTTTTCCTGAAGTATCGGGTCGCGCGTTACCTAACTTATTTTTTCTGAGCTGAGCCTGGACTGGTTTCATTCTTCCTAGTCCTCACGGGTCAAAATTTTCAGTCTTGGTTTTGACCTAGCCCATATGAAAGTCATTGTCTCAGTGTGGCCTTGTCCATTAAAAGATCAGTAAAATTTGGCCTGAACCAAAAATTTTTGCAAAAAATACATACATTTTTTAATCACCATTATTCAACAATTAAACAGTAAAATTATTTCTTTTTAAAGAATAGTGGATTTCTGGGCTTATTAAAATATAGTAAAGCGTGTGAAGAAGAACCTGCCTATGACGGAATCCTGTTTTAAACTAAAAAATGTGTCAATCCGTGCAAAATTAATGTACTGATACGTAAGAAAATAATATGTAATACATTTACACCTGCTTAGAAGGGAACTTGTCTATAGCACATATTTTTTCTTTCTTATGCAATTCCGTCTTAGAAGATTTTACTATATATCATTTTTCAGATTTTTAAGTCTCCAATACATGGAATATGGATTAACAGTATTAATGATAACTGAAACATTTACATACAACAAATAGAGATTCATTAAAAAAATTAATATCGCAGCCTATGACACTTCTATAAAAATGAAGATTATAAAAAGGGGAAAAAATGGGCTAAGATAAGTATTTTTGGTCAGAACTCCTTGTACTAGACAAATATTTAACCAAATAGACATAAAAATCAATGTTTTGTAGAAATTCACTCGGGCCAAACTTTTAGCTCTTATATCGGGCCGAGCCAATAATTTTTTCCTACGGGCTAGGCCGGACTTGGGCAGAAATTTAAACTTTTATACTCAGGGTTCACACAAACTCCTTAGACTCCTTGGAAACTCCTTAGAAATGAAAACATTCCCAAGTAGTACTTAGAACTACTTAGATAAGCAAACCACTACAGTATGGAATAATTTATCCAGAAACCAGATAACCGGAATGATATTTCTGATAGACTGATTTCAGAATCTTTGCAGAAAAAGGTGTCATACACTGCCAGTTTGACATAGGCTTTGCTTGAAACAATTGTATAATTTGATGACAACATCTAGTATATGAAAAGAAAACATATTTAGTTGTGTTTTAGATGTTTTAATTTTTATGCAGAGGAAACAGGAGAATTTTTGTTCCTAAGGGATTCCCATAAATTACCTTCTTTTAAACTCTGGTTAACTTTTGATCTTTCTTGCAGTGATTTTTAATCCAAGTAATCTAATAATTTAAAATCAGAAATAATGTCACAACCACACATATTCCACAAAACTTACCAAATGGATGCTGCTTTAATGCACAACCAGTTAACCGGAAAAACCAGTTATCCGGAATCAGGGTTCGCACAGACTCCTTAGACTCCTTGGAAACTCCTTAGAAATGAAAACATTCCCAAGTAGTACTTAGAACTACTTAGATAAGCAAACCACTACTTAGAAACTCCTGATATTGTATTGCGGCTTCGGACGCAAGCGATATTGCTGCAGGCCCGTAGCTAGGTGGGGGCGAGGTCGGGCAATGCCCGACCTGGAAAAATATTTGCCTGACCTAGCACAATTGACTGTACACCCTGAACCCTGATCGACACATTAAATTTCCAAGCCTTTTTTTTTTTGCCTCATTTAAAAAAAAAAAACCTTTTTTTTAGAATAGACCATATCCTAACCGTTGAGGAAGAAGTCTATGAACCTAACAGGCACCCATCCCTAAAACTTCTCAATTCAAACAAGACAATTTAAACAAAAAATTCACTTGTAAAGACATTTTTTTCTTTCATTCCAAGATCTGTAGGGCACTTTTCGTTTTGTTGCTTTGTAGATATTTACATTAAGGCCTCCCCAAAGAGTCAATCTGCAAGAATAATAAGGTTTAGAGATTATCTTCTTAACTCTTTTTCTCAAACTGATTTTGATGTCCGCGAAAATCGTTTTCTTTGTATAACTGTCATACGTGAAATTTATTGAAATCAGGTAAGGTTGAAACCAGATACTTGGATTTTCAGGGTAACTATCATGTGTTACAATCATGGGGTTTTGTCATTGTTAACTTCACTATATTGCTTTTGTGGGCTTTTCAACAAAAGTGGGAAATGTTCTTTGACAGCTTTCTTGACACTGTTGCACATTGTAAAAGTTTGTAAAATCATTATCCCACAGAACTGCAATATCGAGGAAGGGTTTTTCAGAATAAAGGTGCGTTTTAATCATTGTAAATGTTATATATGACTATTTAAATATAATATTTTATACTAATTAAATGATTTAAATGCAATTTAGCAATGAGAATATTACTGAATTAAATTATCCTTTTTATGAGTACAAAAAGTGTTTTCTTTCTTTCTTTCTTTCTTCTGGTGCTTGCTCCAACCCTTTATTTTTAACAAAGATATCACATTATTTATTCTACTCTTTAGTGGTTTTCTTCGCATATATGCGATATAAATATCCAAATATTACATAGTTTCTGTATGGAAAAGGAGATATAAATGTAAGGTTGCGAAGCGGAACAATAAATTGAAAAATTAACAAAAATACTAAACGAAGATTAATATTTTTAACCTATGAAATACTCATTATTATTTTTGTATTTCCTTAACTTAGAGCTGCAGTTTGCAAAATAATCACGTACGGCTGTTTGTAAAAAATATTTTTGTTCACTCGACTTAGCGAAACTTTATAATGCGTTCGCGGACTTACTTTCAAATGTAAAGGAATTCGCAGGCAAGATTATTGAAGTAGTTTAGAATTGAATAGCATTTTTCATTTTATGACAAATGCATCGAATCTTGAGCTTTAAACGATAGTGTCTCAGATGACCTTTCCTAGCCTCAAAAATTGGCTTATAACACCATTTTGCCCTTTTTTTTCTGAAATATACATTGTCTTTATAGAAAACAAAAAACACTATTTGCTATCGTGGGGTCAGAATCAAAATAATTGTAACTATCATGGAATCATAAAAATATTTCCGTGATTGTGTTAGAGTGTTCGAATGGAAACCATAATAGTTAATTAAATTGACATTATCATGATAGTTTTTATTTGTGTGATACTTGCTGACCAGCCCGTTGTCGCTCGTTAGATTATATCTTTAATCCGAGTTTTTTTTTTTTTTTAATTTATACTGAAAAAAAAAAAAAAAAAAAATTCAAAACGAACTGCATATCGGTGGTTCCGCAATATTTATACCGAATGCAACATTTTGAAGTAAAATGTGCGCTCTTTAAAGGATATTTTGTATTTCAACAAAAAATAGTGGATTCGGAATTTTAAACTGCGTGGATTTATTTTCCTCATCAATATTGTTTTCTCATTAATATTTAAAAAAATAGTTCTTATTGTCTTAAATTTTTGAAATTTTTATGAGTCATAAATATAATGGTTTCAAAGATTATGCACAAGATTCGTCGAAAACTATTGATATTTAGTGAAAAGACGCTGTTAAGGAGACATTTAGGTTAGGAATGCACAGCCTGTGGCCCACGGGCCAAAAGTGGCCTTCAATGGGTTAACTTTTGGCTGGCGAATTTCGTCTATTTATAACTGGAGAAAAGTAGTAATCTTTGTCCATAGGTAGCAGGAAAAAAAAAACGTGAATTTCGTCAATTTGTCGCGGGAAAAAATTGCAAATTTCGTCTGTCAATTAAAAATCGTGAACTTCGTTAATCGGCCGGCCGATACCATACATATCAGCATAGGAAATTCCAAAGTTGCATGTTCCATCAGTCGCTAGCCAAAAAATAACTCTAATTTCGCCAATCGGGTACGAAAAAACGGTGTATCTCGTGGATCAGGCATGGAAAAATCGAATTTCGGCGATTGGGCACGGAAAAATTGCGACTTTCGTTCATCGAGACCAGAAAATTACGATTTTTGCCGATTGGGAACGGAAAAGTTGCGCGTCTCGTCAATCGGGAGCGGAAAATCGTAAATTTCGTGGATCAGGAACGGAAAAAGCGCGAATATTGTTGATCGTGCACGGAAAAATCATGAATTTTGTCGATGAGACGCAGAAAAATTGCAAATTTCGTTGATAGGCTGCGGAAAAATCCGCAGTTTCGTCAGTTTACCACGAGAAAAAATCGCGAATTTCGTCAATTTGCGCGGGAAAAAAATTGCAAATTTCGTCAATTTGCCGGGGGAAAATATTGCAAATTTTGTCAGACAGTTAAGAATCGCGAATTTCGTTGATCGGGCGTGGAAAAATCTCAAATTTCCATTATCGGCTGCGTAATTAAATCACGAATTTCGTCAGTTTATCGCCAGAAAAAAATCGGGAATTTTGTCAATTTACCGCGCAAAAAATTCTAAATTTCGCCAGATTCAGTTAAGAATCTCGAATTTCGTTAATCGGGGAGTGGCAAAATCACCAAATTCGGTAATCAGATGTAAAAAAATCACGAATTTCATTGATCGGGCGCGGAAAAATTGCCAACTGAATTGGGTATGTTGACTGGGTATGGGAACCTAGAGGGTAAAACTCCTCCTCCTTCTCAAATCCTTATTTTTATCTGATTATAGGCCACAGATTTCCTTCCACTTCCCTAAAATAAAATTATCTCTGTGTTACTGATGTGGTCCTGGACAACCCAGACATTTTTGTAAGTTGCCCTTCTCTAAAAAAGGCTGTGCACCCCTATTTTAGGTAGATTTCGTAAGAAACACTACCTAGTACATTCTCCCCTATATTGGAATTTCTGAAGTTTTTTTGCAGATTTATGCCGATCATGACACCTAGAACCCAAAACCACCACCAAGTTGAGAACTTTATGTATCTATCTACCTCTGTATATATATAACTTTTTTATAGGCATGATAACTTCCATAATTCTGCATAAATCTCTTCTAAACTGATACATAAAATCAAGGGGCAGAAAACGGAAATGGAGAGGATTTTTGTGAAAGCAGAAAAAAACGTAATTTGTTAATTATGATACATATCGAATCCGTTTAAACTTATTATTACTTCTAGGAAAAGGAAGGGCCAAAAATTTATTTATGACAGATATTTGATATCATTGAAAATGGCCTCAAGGAGGGAAAAAAATAGGGTTTTAAGAAGAAAAAAATCCTAAGTTCGTCAATTCACAAGATATGAAATCCACTTAAAATTATTATAAATCTTCTTAATATTGTTTACAACTTTTATATTGACAATTTTCTGATAAGACAAACTCTTACACACACACACACACACACACAAAAAAAAAAAAAAAAAAAAAAAAGAGGAAAGGGAGGGGGTGAAGAAGAAAAAAATTCACAACTTCGTCAATTCAGAAGGTATCAAATCCGCTTAGATTTATTATAAATCTTCTTAATATTATAGCCGGCAGTGATTTTTTATTTTTTTTCTATTGTCCAAACTGTTAGGTAGCTTTCTTTACAAAAAGCTACTTATTGCAGCCGTTCGGAGGAAAGCGATTTCAAAAAATTTTGGTATATTTTCATAGATCATGACCCCCCATATATATATATATATATATATATGACCTATGTCACACTGTAACTCTCGTATTTATGAACCGATTTGGATGTAATTCGGTGTGTACATAGTACATACCAATGTCTCGACCGAGTTCGTTGGCCAGCTTCATCCGCCATTTTGTTTCAAAATGGCGGCCATTTAAAAATTTTTAAAAAAATTAAAATTTTAAATGTGGTACCAAAAAATTGAAAATGGAAAAATATTTTTTTCTTATGTATTTGACCTTTATACAAAGACTCCGTAGCAGTTTTTGTTTCGTCTATATCTTAAAAAATGGCTGAGTTATAGCATTTTGAATTTCTAGTGAAGCTGACATTTTGAAACGTCCTGAATTTTGTCACGCGATAAAAGGCGTACTTATGAACCGATTTGGATGTAACTTCGTTTATACATAGTACAGACCAATGTCTCGACCGAGTTCGTTGGCCAGCTTCATCCGCCACTTTGTTTAAAAATGGCGGCCATTTAAAATTTTAAGAAAAATTTAAATTTGAAATGTGGTACCAAAAAATTGAAAAATGAAAAAATATTTTTTTCTTATGTGTTTGACCTCGATAAAAAGATTCGGGAGCAGTTTTTGTTTCGTATATATCTTTAAAAAGTCCTTCCGGCCAGTGCCGGGAGGAAGAGGTAGCTTTCATAATCCTTATTTAAAAAAAGCCAACTTATATCATGCAAACACACGAAGCTCAATTTAGTGGAAACCGAATATAGGAGATTCAATACTAATTTTTATCAATATAATGAATGAGAATTTCGCGAAATTAGTCAGCTTTATCCAAGCTGCTTTTCTTTAAAGTAACTTATATTTGGCTGCCAAATTCGGCAATTTCTTAAAGTGCCTGTCATTTTAAGACAACATGGTGGATGAGGCTAAGCAGTGAACTTGGTCGAGACCTTAGTAATTGCTGTGCACATGCTCACTCACATCGGAATCGGGTAATATATAGGAGTGCTGTCGCATGCAAAAAATCAGATTTTTCAAAATGTCACCCACAATAGAAATTGAAACTGCTATATCTGAGCCATTTTTTAAGGTAAAGACAAACAAAAAATGCTCCTGAATCCTTATATCAAGATCAAATACTTAAGAAAGAAACCTTTTTCAATTTCTAATTTTTTTGCACCTAACTTTAAATATATATATATTTTTTAATTTAATGGCCGCCATTTTGAAACAAGATGGCTGATGAATCTGGCCAGCGAACTTGGTCGAGGTGTTGATGTATACTATCCACATGCCTTCTTACATCGAAATAGGCGAATACGTGTGTTATCGCGTGACAAATACAAGATCGTTTCAAAATGTTAGCCATGCTAGAAATTCAAAGTGCTATAAATCAACCATTTTTTAAGATATCAACAAAAGAACAAATTTTCAGAAACAAAAACTGCTACGGAATCTTTGTATCAAGGCCAAACACATAAAAAAAATCTTTTTCATTTTCTAATTTTTTAATACCTCATTTTGAATTTTAAATTTAATTTTTTTAAATGGCAACTTTTTTGAAACAAGATGGCGAATGAAGCTGGCCAACGAACTCGGTCGAGACATTCGTATGTGCTATGTACAGACCAAGTTACATCCAAATAGGTTCATAAATACGCCTGTTATCGCGTGACAAAATTCAGGTCGTTTTAAAATGTCAGCCACAAGAGAAATTCAAAATGCTATTACTCAGCCATTTTTTTTTAGATATAGACGAAAGAAAAACTGTTCCGGAATCTTTGTATTAAGGTCAAACACATACAAAAAAAAAATCTTTTTCATTTTCCAATTTTTTGGTATCTCATTTAATTTTTTTTTATTATTTAATTTTTTTAAATGGCCGCCATTTTGAAACAAGATGGCGGATGAAGCTGGCCAACGAACTCGGTCGAGATATTTGTATGTACTATGTACACACCAAGGTACATCCAAGTCGGTTCATAAATACGCCTGTTATTACGTGAGAAAAATCAGGACGTTTCAAAATGTCAGCCACGCTAGAAATTCAAAATGCTATACTCAGCCATTTCTTAAGATATAGACGAAACAAAAACTGCTCCCGAATCTTTTTATCAAGGTCAAATACATAAGAAAAAAATATTTTTTCAATTTTCAATTTTTGGTACCACAATTCAAATTTAAATTTTTCTTAAAAATTTAAATGGCCGCCATTTTTAAACAAGATGGCGGGTGAAGCTGGCCAACGAACCCGGTCGAGACATTGGTATGTACTATGCATAAACGAAGTTACATCCAAATCGGTTCATAAATACGCCTTTTATCGCGTGACAAAATTCAGGACGTTTCAAAATGTCAGCCACGCTAGAATTTCAAAATGCTATAACTCAGCCATTTTTTAAGATATAGACGAAACAAAAACTGCTCCGAAATCTTTGTATAAAGGTCAAATACATAAGAAAAAAATATTTTTCCATTTTCAATTTTTTGGTACCACATTTCAAATTTTAAATTTTTAAAAAAATTTTAAATGGTCGCCATTTTGAAACAAAATGGCGGATGAAGCTGGCCAACAAACTCGGTCGAGAGATTCGTATGTACTATGTACACACCGAATTACATCCAAATCGGTTCATAAATACGCCTTTTATCGCGTGACAAAATTCAGGACGTTTCAAAATGTCAGCCACGCTAGAAATTCAAAATGCTATAACTCAGCCATTTTTTAAGATATAGACGAAACAAAAACTGCTCCGGAATCTTTGTATAAAGGTCAAATACATAAGAAAAAAATATTTTTCCATTTTTAATTTTTTGGTACCACATTTCAAGTTTTAAATTTTTTTAAAAATTTTAAATGGCCGCCATTTTGAAACAAAACGGCGGATGAAGCTGGCCAACGAACTCGGTCGAGACATTGGTATGTACTATGTACACACCGAATTACATCGAAATCGGTTCATATTTACGGGAGTTACAGTGTGACATAGGTCAGATATATATATATATATATATATATATATATATATATATATATATATATATATATATATATATCAATTTTGAACGGGGGGTGGTTTCGGGCTCTGGGGGTCATGATCGATGAAAATATACCAAAATTTTTTGAAATCGCTTTCCTCCGAACGGCTGCAATAGGTAGCTTTTTTGTAAAGAAAGCTACCTAAAATGGCTGAGTTATAGCATTTTGAATTTCTAGCGTGGCTGACATTTTGAAACGCCCTGATTTTTGTCACGCGATAACAGGCGTATTTATGAACCGATTTGAATGTAACTTGGTCTGTACATAGTACATACCAATGTTTCGACAGAGTTTGTTGGCCAGCTTCATTCGCCATCTTGTTTCAAAAGGGTTGCCATTTAAAAAAAAATGTAATTTAAAATTTAAAATGAGGTATTAAAAAGTCCTTCCGGCCAGTGCCGGGAGGAAGAGGTAGCTTTCAAATTCCTTATTTTAAAAAAGCCAACTTATATTATTCAAACACACGAAGCTCAATTTAGTGGAAACCGAATATAGTAGATTTAATACTAATTTTTATCAATACTAAATCATTATGAATGAGAATTTCGCGAAATTAGTCAGCTTTATCCAAGCTGCTTTTATTTAAAGTAACTTATATTTGGCTGAGATGTTGATGTATACTACTATCCACATCCCTTCTTACATGGAAATAGGCGAATACGTGTGTTATCGCGTGACAAATACAAGATCGTTTCAAAATGTTAGCCATACTAGAAATTCAAAGTGCTATAATTCAACCATTTTTTAAGATATAAACAAAAGAACAAATTTTCAGAAACAAAATCTGCTCGGGAATCTTTGTATCAAGGCCAAACACATAAAAAAATCTTTTTCATTTTCCAATTTTTTAATACCTCATTTTAAATTTTAAATTTAATTTTTTTTTTAAATGGCAACCCTTTTGAAACAAGATGCCGAATGAAGCTGGCCATCGAACTCGGTATGTACTATGTATGTACTCGGTATGTACTATGTCGACATTGGTATGTACTATGTACAGGCCAAGTAACATCCAAATCGGTTCATAAATACGCTTGTTATCGCGTGACAAAAATCAGGTCGTTTTAAAATGTCAGCCACAATAGAAATTCAAAATGCTATAACTCAGCCATTTGTTTAGATATAGACGAAAGAAAAACTGTTCCGGAATCTTTGTATTAAGGTCAAACACATACAAAAAAAATCTTTTTCATTTTCCAATTTTTTGGTATCTCATTTTAAATTATAAATTTTTTTAAATTTTTTTAAATGTCCACCATTTTGAAACAAGATGGCGGATGAAGCTGGCCAACGAACTCGGTTGAGACATTTTTATGTACTATGTACACACCAAGGTACATCCAAATCGGTTCATAAATACGTCTGTTATCATGTGACAAATATCAGGACGTTTCAAAATGTCAGCCACGCTAGAAATTCAAAATGCTATAACTCAGCCATTTTTTAAAATATAGACGAAACAAAAACTGCTCCCGAATCTTTGTATCAAGGTCAAATACATAAGAAAGAATATTTTTTCAATTTTCAATTTTTTGGTACCACATTTCAAATTTAAATTTTTCTTAAAAATTTAAATGACTGCCATTTTTAAACAAGATGGCGGATGAAGCTGGCCAACGAACTCGGTCGAGACATTGGTATGTACTATGTACAAACGAAGTTACATCCAAATCGGTTCATAAATACGCCTTTTATCGCGTGACAAAATTCAGGACGTTTCAAAATGTCAGCCACGCTAGAATTCAAAATGCTATAACTCAGCCATTTTTTATGATATAGACGAAACAAAAACTGCTCCGAAATCTTTATATAAAGGTCAAATACATAAGAAAAAAATATTTTTCCATTTTCAATTGTTTGGTACCACATTTAAAATTTAAATGTTTTAAAAAATTTTTAAATGGCCACCATTTTGAAACAGAATGGCGGATGAAGCTGGCCAACGAACTCGGTCGAGACATTGGTATGTACTATGTACATACCGAATTACATCCAAATCGGTTCATATATTCGAGAGTTACAGTATGACAAAGGTCAGATATATATATATATATATATATATATGGATATATATATATATATATATATATATATATATATATATATATATATATCAACTGTTGAACGGAGGGTGGTTTCGGGGTCTGGGGGTCATGATCGATGAAAATATACCAAAATTTTTTGAAATCGCTTTCCTCCGAACGGCTGCAATAGGTAGCTTTTTGTAATGAAAGCTACCTAAAAATTGGAAAATGAAAAAGATTTTTTTTATGGGTTTGGCCTTGTTACAAAGATTCTGGAGCAGTTTTTGTTTCTGAAAATTTGTTCTTTTGTTTATATCTTAAAAAGTGGTTGAATTATAGCACTTTGAATTTCTATCATGGCTAACACTTTGAAACGATCTTGTATTTGTCTCGCGATACCACACGCATTCGCCTATTTCGATGGAAGCAGGCATGTGGATAGTATACATCAATATCGCGACCAAGTTCGCTGGCCAGCTTCATCAGCCATCTTGTTTCAAAATGGCGGCCATTAAATTAAAAATATATATATTTAAAATGAGGTGCAAAAAAATTAGAAATTGAAAAAGGTTTCTTTTTCAAGTATTTGACCTTGATATAAGGATTCAGGTGCATTTTTTGTTTGTCTTTATCTTAAAAAATGGCTCAGATATAGCAGTTTCAATTTCTAACGTGGGTGACATTTTGAAAAATCTGATATTTTGCATGCGACAGCACTCGTATGTATCAACCGATTCCGATGTGAGTGAGCATGTGCACAGCAATTACTAAGGTCTCGACCAAGTTCACTGGTTAGCCTCATCCACCATGTTGTCTTAAAATGGCAGGCACTTTAAGAAATCGCCGAATTTGGCAGCGAAATATAAGTTACTTTAAATAAAAGCAGCTTGGATAAAGCTGACTAATTTTGCGAAATTCTCATTCATAATGATTTAGTATTGATAAAAATTAGTATTGAATCTCCTACATTCGGTTTCTACTTAATTGAGCTTCGTGTGTTTGAATAATATAAGTTGGCTTTTTTAAAATAAGGAATATGAAAGCTACCTCTTCCTCCCGGCACTGGCCGGAAGGACTTTTTGAAAATGTTATCAGTTATAAACACATATTATGGTTTTAAAGCATGTGTAAAAAGTCCGCGAAAATATATTAATATTTAGTTGTGAGAGGGTTACCTGCTTTGTAAATAAGTGACGAATCTATCAACGTAATTACCAAGGCTTTCTTTATATTAAATTTTAAATCATATAAAATTCCATAAATACTGTAAAACCTGTGTAAATGGAACATGTTTATAACAAAATCCTGTCTTACATGAGAGCATTTCATGGTCCCGTTGAAAGGAATACCATACAATAAATAATGAATTCAGGGGGTAACCCGGGAGGAGGGTTCTCCCCTGAGCATCGAAATGTCACTCACGGAAGCTTTCTAATTTTATGCTTATTAAAGTTGTAAAAGTGCAATTTCCACCCTAAAAGCTCATACTGTCTACTAGAGGTCTGCACGGGCCAACATTTCCAGGCCCGGGCCCGGCCCGACTCTTAGAGAAAAAAAATCGGCCCGGCCCGATACAAAAATTAAAAGTTCGGCCCGGGGCCGGCCCGGCACGTAGAAAAAATAATATTGGCCCGGCCCGATAAAAAAAATTAAAAGTTCGGCCCGAGCCCGGCCCGGCCCGGCCCGAGTGAACTTCTACAAAACATTGATTTTTACTTCGAATTGGTTAAAAATTTGTCTCGTACGAGGAGTTCTGACCAAAAATATTTATCTTAACTTTTTTTTTCATATTTATAATCTTTATTTTTATAGACGTGCAGCAGGCTGCGATATTTATTTTTTTAATGAATCTCTATTTCTTGTATGTAAATGTTTCAGTTATCATTAATATTGTTAACCCATATTCCATGTATAGAAGTGTTAAAAATCGGAAAAATGCTATACAGTAAAATCTTCTAAGATGGAATTGCATAGAAAAGAAAAAAAAATGTGTTATAGACAAGTTCCCTTCTTAGCAAGTGTAAATGTATTATATATTCTTTTCTTACTTATCAGCATATTAATTTTGCATGGATCAACACGTTTTTCAGTTTAAAACAAGGTTCCGTCATAGGCAGGTTCCATTTCACACATTTTACTGTATTTTAATTTAGTTATATTTTAATATGCGTAGAAATCTACTATTCTTTAAAAATAATAAATTTTAATGTTTAAGTGTAGAATAATGGCGATTCAAAAATGTATGCATTTTTTTGCAAAAACTTTTAGGTCAGGCTTAATTTAACTGACATTTAAATGGACCAGGCCACGCTGAGACAATGATTTTCATACGGGCTTGCTCAAAACTAGGACTGAAAATTTTGGGCCATGAAGACTAGGAATGAAACCAGACCCGGCTCTGTACAGAAAAATTAAGTTCGGCCCGGCCCGAGCCTTCAGGAAAAAGTGTGGTCCGGGCCCGGCCCGGGCCACAGGCTCGTGCCACAGGGCCCGGCCCGGGCCACGGGCCGGCCCGTGCAGATCTCTACTGTCTACCACTCCGACAGCATCAGTAATCTCTCCTAAAGAAAAAAGAAAAGTGCCTAAATTTAACACTGCAGTTATAACTCTTAAGATGGAAACTTTCTGAAACGGAAAAATTTTTCGGTCCTTTGCGAATTCATTTTTACAGGTTTTTACTGTAAATGAATTTCTTGGAATATTTATTATTAGTTTATTATTAATAAAACATAAAAATGCAAGTGTCCAGATTTTTCTGCGGACAACGGGGTGGGAGGGGGGTGGGTGGTGTCCACAGGCAACTGGCTGGTTGCGCTGTTGTAGCAATCCTCAACAACATCCAACATTTTTGTGGAAATTTATATTACCTTAACCATATTTACAAAAAATAGTTTATGGATTGACAGCAAGATGAAAGAATATCCCTTTTCAACTACTTTGGGAAGAGTTAAAAACTTATACTGATTCTGAATACATAATATATATTTTTAAAGGATCGTAAAAGTCTAAAAAAAATGAAGTAATGTTGCCCCTCTTGGAAAAACATTTGCCCGACCTGGAAGCATCGTCTAGCTACGGGCCTGTATTGCTGCCGAGAAAGAAAAAAATTCGTGATTGAAAAACGCACGGTGAATCCTTTATGCACGTCATTCATCTGAAGCACAACATTGATTGGTTAGGGTAATCTTAATAGCAGGGCTCCCACTAGGTCCGTAAAGTCCGTTTTTTGACACTGTTAGCCGACCTTTATTTTAAATTTCATCGATGTTTGGCATTTAGCCAAAAATCTCGGAAAAATCGCGTTTTTCGCAAATATGTTCCAAAAAATACCGTCAAATTTCGTCAATCGATCGCGGAAAAAATTCGTAAATTTTGTCAAAGGATCGTGAAAAAACGCGAATTTTGCCAACAGATCGCGGGAAAACTCGGATTTCTTAAAAAGACGCGAATTTCTTAAAAGACAGCGAAAAAACGCGAATTTACTTAAAGGATCACGAAAAAACGCGAATTTCGTTAAAGATCGAGAAAAAAAACAGATTTCCTCAAAAAATCGCGAAAAACACGCGAATTTCCTCAAAAGATCGCGAAAAACACGCGAATTTCCTCAAAGGATTGCGAAAAACACACGGTTTCCATCAAAAGATCGCGATAAAAAAACGTTAGTTTCGTCAAACGATCGAAATAAAACGCGAATTCCATTAGAAGATCGCGAAAAACACGTGAATTTCGGTTAAAGATCGCGAAAAACACGCGAATTTCGCCAAAGGATCGCGAAAAACACTCAAATTTTGTCAAAGGATTGCGAAAAACACGCGGTTTCCATCAAAAGATCGCAAAAAAAACCCGTCAGATTCGTTAAACAATCGAAATGAAACGCGAATTCCATTAAAAGATCGCGAAAAAAGCGAATTTTCCCAGAAGGTCGCGAAAAAAAATGCGAATTCGTCAAAATTTCTCCTTCAAAGAAAGCGATTACCGCTGTTCTAAAAGAATAAATTCAAAACTTGTTGCATTTTTTCTTGTATCTTGCATTTAGCATTCTTTTTTTTTTTCCTTTTAAAATTTTCTTTAAGATGCTGCATTTAACATTCTTTTTTTTTTGCCTTTTAAAATTTTCTTTAAGATGTATCATGCATGTGATTTACATAAGTGTTTGGGGTTTGACTCATCTATATTTATATGACCTATGGGTGATTCTAATCCGAATTTTCCGAAAATGTAAGGCATTCATTTCCGGAAATTTAAAAAAATCGGCCACCAATCCGAAAATTCGGACATATGGTCGCCGAAAAAAATTAATTTTGTCAATCGTTTGCAGAAAAATCACCAATTTCGTTAAAGGATAGCGGGGAAAACGCAAATTTCGTCAAATAATAGCGAAAACCCCCGCAAATTTCGTCGAAAGATCGCGGGAAAAAACCCACAAATTTCATCAAAAGATCACGAAAACCCAAAAATTTCATCAAAAGATCACGAAAACCCAAAAATTTCGTCGAAAGGTCACAAAAAACGGCAAATTTCGCCAAAAGATCGCGAAAAAAACACCAATTTCGTCAAAGGATCGCGAAAAATTCGCAAATTTCATCAAAAGATCGCGAAAAACCCCACAAATTTCGTCAAAAGAGCGCGTAAAAACTCACAAATTTCGTCGAAAGATCGTGAAAACCCAAAAATTTCGTCAAAAGATCGCGAAAAACCACACAAATTTCGTCAAAAGAGTGCGTAAAAACTCACGAATTTCGTCGAAAGGTCGCGAAAACCCAAAAATTTCGTCAAAAGATCGTGAAAAAAACGGCAAATTTCGTAAAAAGATCGCGAAAAAAACGGCAAATTTCGTCAAAAGAGCGCGTAAAAACTCACAAATTTCGTCGAAAGATCGTGAAAACCCAAGAATTTCGTCAAAAGATCGCCAATAAAACCCACAAATTTCGTCAAAAAAGCGCGTAAAAACTCACAAATTTCGTCAAAAGAGCGCGTAAAAACTCACAAATTTCGTCAAAAGAGCGCATAAAAACTCACAAATTTCGTCAAAAGAGCGCGTAAAACCTCACAAATTTCGTCAAAAGATCGCGAAAAACTCCACAAATTTCGTCAAAAGATCACGAAAAAACCCACAAATTTCGTCGAAAGAGCGCGTAAAAACTTACGAATTTCGTCCAAAGGTCGCGAAAACCCAAAAATTTCGTCAAAAGATCGCGAAAACCCAAAAATTTCGTCAAAAGATCGCGAAAAAACGGCAAATTTCGTCAAAAGATCGCGAAAAAACGGCAAATTTCCTAAAAAGATCGCGAAAAAACGGCAAATTTCCTAAAAAGATCGCGAAAAAACGGCAAATTTCCTAAAAAGATCGCGAAAAAACGGCAAATTTCGTCAAAAGAGCGCGTAAAAACTCACAAATTTCGTCAAAAGATCGCGAAAAAACGGCAAATTTCGTAAAAAGATCGCGAAAAAAACGGCAAATTTCGTCAAAAGAGCGCGTAAAAACTCACAAATTTCGTCAAAAGAGCGCGTAAAAACTCACAAATTTCGTCAAAAGAGCGCGTAAAAACTCACAAATTTCGTCAAAAGATCGCGTAAAAACTCACGAATTTCGTCCAAAGGTCGCGAAAACCCAAAAATTTCGTCAAAAGATCGCGAAAAAACGGCAAATTTCATCAAAAGATCGCGAAAAAACGGCAAATTTCGTAAAAAGATCGCGAAAAGAAAGGCAAATATCGTCAAAAGAGCGCGTAAAAACTCACAAATTTCGTCAAAAGATCGCGAAAAACTCACAAATTTCATCCAAAAGATCGCAAAAAACTCACAAATTTCATCCAAAAGATCGCAAAAAACCCACAAATTTCGTCAAAAGATCGCGAAAAAACCCCACAAATTTCGTCAAAAGATCGCGAAAAAAAACCCACAAATTTCGTCTAAAGATCGCGAAAAAACCACAAATTTCGTCAAAGAGCCACCGAGAAAACGCATAGCTAGTGTCGGGAGTGGATTCCGGAAAAACACACGGTTTCCATCCAAAGATCGCGAAAAAACGTCAGATTCGTTAAACAATCGAAATAAAACGCGAATTCCATTAAAAGATTGTGAAGAAAGCAAATTTTCCCAGAAGGTCGCAAAAAAATAAGCGAATTTCTCCGAGAAGATCGCGAAAGGAACGCGAATTTCCCCCAGAAGATCGCGAAAAAAATGCAAATTTGTCAAAATTTCACCTTCAAAGAAAGCGATTACCGCTGTTCTAAAAGAATAAATTCAAAACTTATTATATTTTTTCTTGTATGTTGCATTTAGCATTTTTTTTTTTTTAAAGATTTCTTTAAAATGTATCATGTATGTGATATACATAATAAGTGTTTGGGATTTGACTAATCTCTATTTATATGACCTAGGGGTGATTCTAGTCTGAATTTTCCGAAAATGTAAGGCATTCATTTCCGAAAATTTTAAAAAATCGGTCACCAATCCAAAAATTCGGACATATGGTCGCCGGAAAAAAATAATTTTGTCCATCGTTTGCAGAAAAATCGCCAATTTCGTCAAAGGATCGCGGGGAGGAAACTCAAATTTCGTCAAATAATCGCGAAAAAACGCAAATTGCATCAAATAATCGCGAAAATCTGCATATTTCGTCAAAAGATCGCGAAAAAATCCACAAATTTCGTCAAAAGATCGCGAAAAAACCCACAAATTTCGTCGAAAGATCGCGAAAAAACCCGCAAATTTCATTGAAAGATCTCGAAAAATCGACAATTTCGTCGAAAGATCACGAAAACCCCCACAAATTTTGTCGAAAGATCGCAAAAAAACCTGCAAATTTCGTCGAAAGATTGCGAAAAATCGACAAATTTCGTCAAAAGATCGCAAAAAATCGACAAATTTCATCAAAAGATCGCGAAAAATTGACATTTCGTCAAAGAGCCACGGAGAAAACACACAGCTAGTGTCGGGAGTTGATTTCCCCCCCCTCTGTTGCTCTCTGGTGTAACTTTTCAGAAGATTTGCTGTGAATTTCAGAATTTTTTTTTTTTACTCAGAATCACTCCTGTGACATGACCATTGGTCAAAAAAGTAGATTGTCGATTTTGTATTTAAACTTACGAAAACTGTAAGCAATATATTGTGAATACTGTGCAATTTCAGCACTAACAATTAGATTCTAATAGAGTAAAATTTGTTTTTGAAATGTTTTTCTCCCCAAATTGGGTATTAAAAATTGGCGTGTGCATAGCACATAACGATGCAGCACAAAAAAACATCGACAAAAAAAAGAAAAAAAAAATGGCAAATCCTTAAAATTTTTTGGACTCCTTGGATTTTTTCTTCCCAACCCTGTATGAACCCTGTATACTGAGAAGGGTTAAGCCTTTTTTTTTTGTTGTTGTTTTTTTGTACGGGCCGAACTTTTAATTTTTATACTGGGCTGGACCGAAGATTTTCTTCTATATGGCCTGAAAATTTCAGCCTGTGCAGACCTCTAGTTCTTAATATTATAGTTCTGCATCGACTGCTGGAATCAAAGCTAAACTCCCCAAAAAGATTAAAACTATATATAGTTTTCACACTGACAGAAATTTAAACTTCTATGGAATGCATAAAGAAAAATATTAAAATAATTATATTTCATGTCAATGAAGGATGTAAAGAAAATACCGTTTTGTCAGAAAACATAAATGTTTGTCTATTAAAATATTAATTATAAAAATTATTCCGCAATCTGTCATGCCTCAATCAGTTAACTTTATAGCATAAATAAACAGGGGCAGTATGCAGGCCTTCATTCTTAAATCGGCCTGAATGTAAGAAACATGTTAGGACCAGGAACCTACAATTTTTTCTCGGTAAAATAATACTACTACTTCATTTTTCTTATGTACTATTTTTTGTTCTTTTTTTTGGGAAAAATCTTTTAGTTTCGTTTGAAGTCCCTCCATAATAAGCGTGGGCTTAGCATTGTATCCGCCGTGTCACACTTCCGCTTTATGGCCGCCATTGGTCGCACACTTCCCTATTTTATGAAAAACACTCTTCATTTTCTTACTTTTCCAACTTTCAGGCCTCTTAAATGGTCCCCTTTATACCCCCAAAGCCCCCTTTTTAGAAAAAGGTCCCCTTTAGTCCCCTTCCAGTGACTGAGAAAAAATATACTAATGTGGAAAAATTGCCACAAAATGCAAAAAACTCTAAAAAATCGTAAAAAGTTCAAAAATCATTGAGGTCAAAATTTACTATAGTGTGCTGAAGCTAGAGGTCTGCACTGGGCCGTGTCAGCGAAATGAAGGCGAATTTTCAAATGGGCCGGGCTGATAAACGGGTCGGGCTGGAAAAAAATATAGAATGGGCCAGGCGGGCCGGTCCGATAAAAAAAAGTTAGCGGGCCTACCGGCCCGATATAAAAATTTCAGCGAGGATGCTAAAATATGAGCTATTTTCAATGAACATGACATTCATGAGAATAAGTATAAATGTGCGCCACGAGCTGTTGCTAGTTTGACAACATCAGTATAGAAATGTAACATGTCCAGCGTAGAAATCGGCATCGGACAGTTACATGGTGTCTGATCTGAGCTTAATTTTTTTTTCAACAGACTCGTGCCAGGCCATGATCAGGCTTGCATTTTTTTTTCTATGTAGTCTCTGTAACATGTCCAGCGTAGAAATCGGCATCGGACAGTTATATGGTGTCTGATCTGAGCTTAATTTTTTTTTCAACAGACTCGTGCCAGGCCATGATCAGACTTGCATTTTTTTTTCTATGTAGTCGAGCCGGGGCAGAGCTGGACTTAATTGTTCTCAGGGCAGGCAATATGTTTGTAAAAAATATTAATAGCGATCGATAATGAACTTCTGTTAACGTAATCTTTGGAAATATATCTTAAGGTGGTTCTCAAATTCACTGCTGAACAACGCGAAACTTTGACGCATTTTCTGACTAATTTTTAACTGAAAAGGCATAAAATTGACAAGCCTGACTATCAAAGGGATTTGGAATAGAATAGCGTTTTTCATTTTTGATAAATAAATTACTTATCGAGATATAAGAGATTCTTGCCACGTGGCTGAATGTTTTTCTCCTTTCCCGTGCTGTCGCTTCTGGAAATTCAATTCAAAATGCTAACTTTGACAATATTTTCTCAAAGATATATTGCCTTTATCAAAAAGGGTATAGCACCATTCGATTACATAGTTTCTAGATAAAACACCTGCCAATCTTATGAGTTTACGAAAAGAAATGAATTCAGAAATGTGTCAGAAAGTAGCTCCTTTGGATTTGAGAAAAGCCTTAATAAATGACAGAGAAACATTTTCATAAACCTAATTTTAATTATACAGCTTCAAAAGTTATGATGTTTTTAACCCTTCTTTTTTTCTTTTATTCTAAACTACATTAATTTTTTAATGAATCTTTATTTAAATGTTGAAACATCTAAGAATCTAAGTAATCATTAATGTTGCAGGGCTTGAATTTCAGGGCGGGATGGCGGGATTCACTCCCAAAATTTTGAAATCCTGCCCAAACGAATATCTTGGGCGCGAGGCTCCCGTCCAAAAATTCTCACCATTTTCCTGAAAATTTTATATATTGAAATTACGGTCAATTCCTGCGAACGCCTTGTGAATTTCCCGATATTTTCGCACGACCGATTAACACATTTTGCGGTTTTTTTACCGCGAAAGATCGTTGCAATTCAAGAATTTTTCACGCGACCGATAGACAAATTTCATTATTTTTTTCTCGAGATCGGTTGACAAGTGTCCACGACCGATTGCCGAATTTATGGGTGATTCTGTTCCGAATTTTCCGAAAATTATGAAAAATCGGTCATCAGTTCAACAGAAAAATATCATAAATTTCGACAAATGATCGCCGAAAAATCAATTTCGTCAATCGTTCGAGGAAAAAATCGCCAATTTTATCGCAAAGGATTGTGAATAAAAGGCAAATTTTGCCAAAGGATCGCGGAAAAACGTGAATTTTGTCAGATCGCGAAGAAAAAAAATACTCGAAATTCATCCAAGGATCGTAAAAAAATGCAAATTACATCAAAAGATAGTAAAAAAAATTGTAAATTTCGGAAAAAACGAGAGTTTCGGCAAAGGATCGCGATAAAAAGCTAATTTTGTCAAAGGATCGCGAAATAAACGCAAATTTATTCAACGGGCCGCTGAAAAAAAACACGAATTTCATCAAACAATCGCAGAAAAACGTGAATTTTGTCAAAGGATCGCGGAAAAAATGCGCGTTTTGTCAAAAGATTGTGGGAAAATGCGAATTTCGACAAAGGATCGCGATAAAAACTCTAATTTCATCAAAAGATCACGAAAAAATGCAAATTTCGTCAAAAGATCGTGAAAAAAACTGCAGTTTTTGTCAAAAGGTCGCGAAAAAAATGCGAATTTCGTCAAAAGATCGCGGATAAAATGCGAATTTCGTCAAAGGGCTGCAGAAAAAAATAGCCTGAAATCAAACCGTACAACAACAACAAAAAAATGAGTTTACTCGACATGCAACAAAAACTAATTAGCGCCTGTAGAGAATTTCAGAAAAGGGGGGGGGGACGTAAATGTTATCCCCCCCCTTATTTTCCAATCCACCCTTGAAGTGAAATGGTCTGTTCCGGACAAGGCTGGAGACGCGGAGACAGAACAACTGCTAGTTTTTCACTGAGGACGACCGAGTAAGTGTCGGTCGAAAACGTTCTGAATTTTAAATGACTTTAATGTTTTTAAAGGATTTTATCATACTTGACACCTGTAAGCAATATATTTACATTTTGTGTATCTTATATATGTTAATTATAAATCAAGGTGAATTGTGCACTAAAATTTTAACTTTCTATTGATTACTTTTAATGTGTTTTTATAACGTCTTTTAAGCAAATAAATATTTTAATATTGTGATATGGAAACACAACGTTGAATTATTAACAATAGGTCATTCAGCAAAAGAAGAAAAATAACCAACCATATCTTCAAAATAATAAGAAATAAAAACCAAAAGAATATACAGTAGACTCCCTCAAATCCGCACAGCTTGGGACCAGGGGTTGTGCAGATTTTAGAATTTTGTGGATTTCTGGTCATTGCTTTGTTTATATTTTTTTAAACAGTAATTTGAATGTAATAATGCAATCAAAATTATGAATGCTTGCAATATAGTAAAATATTAAAATAATTAAGTAAAGTAATAAACTAAAATAATAAAAATTAAGATAATTTAAAAAATGATTAGATTATTAAAAGTAAAGGTCAAATAAATAATTAAAAATGCATAATAAAGATAATTTTTTCTTGAATTATACAATGAAACTTGCCTCATAAAAGTACACTACTCATTCATATCAAATTCATAAAATAGGGAAGTTTTATTTATGATTTAGTCAGACTTAATAGCCAAAAAAAGCTTAATTTATGCATCAATATATTTGGTAAAAAAGATAGTGATCACCAGTGATATCAGCAATATCTTCAATTTTTTCAGAAATAAAATTTATACTTCCTTCATGAAAAAGAATGAGTTCAGTCATATTAACGAGAATTACATATTAAAATACATATGGAATGATATATATAAAAAAAAAATTCTAATTTTTTTCTTAAATCTGAATTGAAAGTTTCATTGTTTATATTTGCGATAATGTGCAGATTTTAGGCATTTGTGGATTTTAGGGTTGTGGATTTGAGGGAGTCTACTGTATGCAATAGAACCTTATGAATATATTAAAATAAACATACTTTAAACTAGGCTGCTAACTCAAGGCCGTATGTAGTCATTATACTTGGAAAAATCTTTTGACAAAAGCTTTCATGTCTGTAACTAAAGTAAACACTATGAGCTTTGAACTATTGACAGAAGCTTCTCCATCTGAAGATTCAAACTTCATTTTTAATTAAAAACAGCTATAACATTTATCCAGAAAGGCATTAAAATCACCAGAGCTTAAACTTCACTTAGACATCATTGAGCTATTAGCATTATAGACATTCATATTTTATGTTCAGAGATTATCTCTATAGACAAGAAATTGCAGAGTACATATCAAGCAAACTGAATACTGCTTAAATGTCAGTGATAGTATTATATTTGAATTTTTTTTATTTACTGTAGGTCATTTACAGAGAAAACAGTATAAAAGACATTCATATTTTATGTTCAGAGATTATCTCTATAGCCAAGAAATTGCAGAGTGCATATCAAAAGAAGAAACCTGAGGTTTGCATTTTTATTGTGTATAATTTTTTTTTGTGTGTGACTATTCAGAAATACTTTTAGTTTCCTATAAATATAAATCTACATGTCTTGACTTGTGGTTTACTGATTTTCATTATATAAAATGAACAACAACAACAAAACAAAACTGATTTTTTTTTATCATTAGGTAAAATGAACAACAACAACAACAAAAAAAAACTATCATTTATTAAAGATAGAAAATGAAGTAATATTTTAAAGTTGTGAAAGTAAAATCCAATAACAAAAGAACCACTGATCCAAATGACCTGAAATTTGACCAGTATGCTCCCAAAGCAATGGGAATTTTTTAGGCGAGATAAAAAAAACTTAAAATCGCACAGATGGCGCTGTATATGCAGTTAAGTCGAGAGACGAGCTTGCGCACGACACGATGAAACTCGATTCCCCTTATAAGGCAGGCGATCGAGTTTGGCCGTGGCATGACACACGTACAGTGGCGATAAAAACGTGAAGCACGCACACCTCGCGTTCATTATTCTAATCTCAATCCCTGTGACTTCTGGCTCTGGTGGGGGGGGGGGGGGGGGAACTAAAGAATACTATGTATTGTGGTGGTGTTACGAACTTAGCTGGCCTGAAGGCAGGCATGCATTAGATCCACAGTATCCAGCCGGTTACTCTTTGCTTTGTTGTGGAACATGTGATTTCACGTTTCCAACCCTTAGCTGAAAATGGTGGACAGCACATTGAAAATCTCTTGCGTTAGTTGTGCAGTTCCATACGAATGCTTTGCTCCATATTTTTATTTCGTTCTGTGTTTGCAATTCCTTTTCCCAAATACTATTTTCTGTATATTTTTGATATGCGTAATAAAGTTTTCTTTTTCTCAAAGTACCGTCACTTGTTTTCCTCCCACTGACGATATTCTTTGTTCCTGTTAACTTACAGCGTCATCTGTCTGTGCCATTTTAATTTTATTAGGTAGCTTTCATTGCAAAAAGCTACCTATTGCAGCCGTTCGGAGGAAAGCGATTAAAAAAAATTTTGGTATATTTTCATCGATCATGACCCCCAGACCCCGAAACCACTCTCCGTTCAAAATTTATATATATATATATATATATATATATATCTGACCTATGTCACACTCTAACTCTCGTAATTATGAAACGATTTAGATGTAATTCGGCGTGTACATAGTACATACCAATGTCTCGACCGAGTTTGTTGGCCAGCTTCATCCGCCGTTTTGTTTCAAAATGGCGGCCATTTAAATTTTTTTAAAAAATTTTAAATTTGAAATGTGGTACCAAAAAATTAAAAATGGAAAAATATTTTTTTCTTATGTATTTGACCTTTATACAAAGATTCCGGAGCAGTTTTTGTTTCGTCTATATCTTAAAAAATGGCTGAGTTATAGCATTTTGAATTTCTAGCGTGGCTGGCATTTTGAAACGTCCTGAGTTTTGTCACGCGATAAAAGGCGTATTTATGAACCGATTTCGATGTAATTCGGTGCGTACATAGTACATACCAATGTCTCGACCGAGTTCGTTGGCCAGCTTCATCCGCCATTTTGTTTCAAAATGGCGGCCATTTAAAATTTTTTTTTAATTTAAAATTTGAAATGTGGTACCAAAAAATTGAAAATGGAAAAATATTTTTTTCTTATGTATTTGACCTTTATACAAAGATTTCGGAGCAGTTTTGTTTCGTCTATATCTTAAAAAATGGCTGAGTTGCAGCATTTTGAATTTCTAGCATGGCTGACATTTTGAAACGTCCTGAATTTTGTCACGCGATAAAAGGCGTACTTATGAACTGATTTGGATGTAACTTCGTTTATACATAGTACATACCAATGTCTCGACCGGGTTCGTTGGCCAGCTTCATCCACCTTCTTGTTTAAAAATGGCGGCCATTTAAATTTTTAAGAAAAATTTAAATTTGAAATGTGGTACCAAAAAATTGAAAATTGAAAAAATATTTTCTTCTTATGTGTTTGACCTTGATAAAAAGATTCGAGAGCAGTTTTTGTTTCATCTGTATCTTAAGAAATGGCTGAGTTATAGCAATTTGAATTTCTAGCGTGGCTGACATTTTGAAACGTCCTGATTTTTGTCACGTAATAACAGGCATATTTATGAACCGATTTGGATGTACCTTGGTGTGTACATAGTACATACAAATATCTCGACAGAGTTCGTTGGCCCGCTTCATCCGCCATCTTGTTTCAAAATGGCGGCCATTTTAAAAAATTAAAAAAATAAAAAAATTCAAATGAGATACCAAAAAATTAGAAAATGAAAAAGATTTTTTTCGTATGTGTTTGACCTTAATACAAAGATTCCGGAACAGTTTTTGTTTCGTCTACATCTAAAAAAATGGCTGAGTAATAGCATTTTGAATTTCTGTTGTGGTTGACATTTTAAAACGACCTGATTTTTGTCATGCGATAACAGGCGTATTTATGAACCGATTTGGATGTAACTTGGTCTGTACATAGTACATACCAATTTCTCGACCGAGTTCGTTGGCCAGCTTCATTCGCCATCTTGTTTCAAAAGGGTTGCCATTTAAAAATAAATTAAATTTAAAATTTAAAATGAGGTATTAAAAAATTGGAAAATGAAAAAGATTTTTTTTTTATGTGTTTGGCCTTGATACAAAGATTCCTGAGCAGTTTTTGTTTCTGAAAATTTGTTCTTTTGTTTATATCTTAAAAAATGTTTGAATTATAGCACTTTGAATTTCTAGCATGGCTAACATTTTGAAACGATCTTGTATTTGTCATGCGATAACACACGTATTCGCCTATTTCGATATAAGAAGACATGTGGATAGTATACATCAATATCTCGACCAAGTTCGCTGGCCAGATTCATCAGCCATCTTGTTTCAAAATGGCAGCCATTAAATTAAAAAATATATATATATTTAAAGTGAGGTGCAAAAAAATTAAAAATTGAAAAAGGTTTCTTTCTTAAGTATTTGACCTTGATATAAGGATTCAATAGCATTTTTTGTTTGTCTTTACCTTAAAAAATGGCTCAGATATAGCAGTTTCAATTTCTATTGTGGGTGACATTTTGAAAAATCTGATTTTTTGCATGTGACAGCACTCTTATATATCAACCGATTCCGATGTGAGTGAGCATGTGCACAGCAATTACTAAGGTCTCGACCAAGTTCACTGGTTAGCCTCATCCACCATGTTGTCTTAAAATGGCAGGCACTTTAAGAAATCGCCGAATTTGGCAGCCAAATATAAGTTACTTTAAAGAAAAGCAGCTTGGATAAAGCTAATTTCGCGAAATTCTCATTCATTATATTGATAAAAATTAGTATTGAATCTCCTATATTCGGTTTCCACTAAATTGAGCTTCGTGTGTTTGAATGATAAAAGTTGGCTTTTTTAAAATAAGGAATATGAAAGCTACCTCTTCCTCCCGGCACTGGTCGGAAGGACTTTTTTTAACCAAGCCTAAAAAATTCCCATTGTTTTGGGAGTATACTGGTGAAATTTCAGGTCGTTTGGATCAGTGGTTCTTTTGTTATATGGTTTTACTTTCACAACTTTAAAAAAAAATCACCCTGTGTAATATACACCGAAGAGCCATTACCATATGACTACCCTCCATCTATTACAATAAGCTCGCCCAGAAACAAAACCACGGCATGTGTGCGGCTGATGTGTTCGTATATAAAGCGTCCATGCACTGTATTTCAAAATGTAGCGTGATTGGCAACATAATGGGAAAAACAACAGAATTATCAGACTTTGATAAAGGTCAAATCGTTATGGCTCGGCAACTGGAATCGTCGATATCTGAAATGGCGTGTTTGATGGGCTCTTCACGTGTAGTCGTTGTGAGCATGTATCGAAATTGGTGTATGGATGGTGAAATGACAAGTCGGCGGCCAGCGGTGTGAAGCCCACAGCACATTGATTCCTGAGGAGAGCACAGATAGTTTCGCATTATTTGTCATTGTTAGCCATATTCACATTTTTCTTATCAATTGCATTATATCTTTGTTTTATTCAACTAAATATATTTTTATCTTGAAACTTCTTTAGTTATGACTTACCTTTCTTCCTTACAGCTAATTTATTTTTATCCATTTGTGCAGCTATTTATTTGTTTTAAAAGAGAACTTGCATCGTATCATCGGACTTTCACATCGCGATGTTTTTCCAGCCGAGCTCGATCATATATCGTTTTCGAACTGGGCGGTAACTCCGTTGGCCGGTAGGTGGCATTGCCTGTCCACGAGTGCTCTTTCCGCCTTCGGTGCGGCACGTGTCTATGCAAATCACTTTTTCCACGTGCGATGGAAGGAGGGCGTTTCCGATTGCAGTTTCTCTGCGGAGCAGCTCTCGGCGTTTGCCGATATAGATAAAAGGGACAGCGTGACAGCTGTTAGTTGGACGTTTGTTTTGCTACATGCTGGTTCGTTTCTCTTTCGGAGTTTGATGTTTGTCGTCCTGATGTTTATTTGACAGAAATGAAGTTTATGTTATGGAGTTTTACGTACGATGGAGTTGCTGAGAGGACATTTTTAATCTTTGGATCTTCGCTAGCTCTACGATGTTTTTCTTCGTGTTTAAAGATGAAATAATGTGATGAGTTCGTTTACTTTAGGTGACATTTTTTCGTTTGCAATTTGTGTTGGAGTGAATATATTATGGCATGAGCTCCGGAGGGATTATCTTAAAGTATTGTTTTATTACGTTTATTTTCTGCATGAAATGAGGTTAGTCATTATTTGTTTATTTAATTTCAAAGCATTTATTTTTATACTATCGTATTTTATCATAAAAGATTTTTAATGAAGTTAAGTTTTTCTTTTATTTATCTGGTCATCATTTCTTCTTACACTTACTGCATAAAACAACCATTTCTCTCTCTCTGCATATTTAGGGTTTTATTTTTCAGCGGATGCTTCTTACTGCAAATTTATATCTGCTTAGTTTTAGGATGTATTATTGAAGTGCTTTATAAAAGTAATAGATTATTTTTAGCACTAGTTATATGAGTAGTCTCATATAACATTTTTTGGTTATGGGCATTTAATATTCATGCAGAGATAGTTTCTGTTTAGCTATGCTTTATATTAGTGCAGTAAAGTGTTAACTACGGCCCGAGGAGGATTAAGAGATAGTTTTATTAGGGGGGGGGGGGGGCGTTAGTTTTCATACGATGACCGATAATTAGGAAATTTTTTTTTTTTAAATAATTTCGTTTTTGAAGTAATAATTTGAAAAGAGAAAGGAAATAGGTTAGAATTAGAGAGTTTTTAAGAAATTTTTAATGCAAAATGTTTTAACTATAAAATTTTTTTGGCTGGTCCATAAAGTTTTTAAATTTGTGAAATTTTTTTGGTTTTAGTATAAATTTTTCAAAATTTTTCAAAATGATGATGCAGAATCAAATTCAGAAATTAAATGCTAGCAATTATGCCAATTGGCAATCTGACATGAAATATTTATTGATGGAAAGAAATGTTTGGGATATAGTGGCAGAAATAGAGAAACCTCCTGAGCTTAATGCAGATAGTAAGGCTGTAGGAAAAGAGGCCACAGCGGTTGTTGGTGTCACCGATAAAGATACTAAAGATTATCATATTAGACAGAAATTAGCACTGTCTATGATTTATTTAAATGTGGAACCTAATTTTAGAAAAATTATAGAAGAGTGTAATGATCCAGTAAATGCTTGGAAAAAGCTCCGTACTCATTTTTATCCAGACACAAGAAGCCGTCATATGCAAGTTTTCACTGAGTTATGTAAATGCAAAATTACTGATGGTGAGAGTATTAATGTATATGCTGCCAGGCTTTTACGAGTGACGAGTGACGAACCAGCTCAAAGATATTAATAAAAAGTTTGATGACGTCTATGTGACATTTCAGCTATTGCGATTCTTGCCATCAAAGTTTGATTCCATGGTACAGGCAATTCTCAGATGGAAAGAAGAGGAGTTTATTTTTAACGATGTGGTGACTTCCTTAGTAGCCGAAGAGACCAGGCTTCAATTAAGAGAACGTGATCATAGTAAAGTGTATCCTGAAGCTCAATCATTACAGTACCAGAGGAGAGCTAGAAAGAAGTTGAGCTGTTATTTTTGCAAAAAGCCAGGTCACATCAAGAACCAGTGCTATAGCTTCCGAAGGAGTATGTTATCCTGTAACAGAGATAGTTCACCGTCAGCCGAATTTTCATCTCATCGTGATACTTCATTAGTTAGATCATTTAGCCCTCATAGTGATAAGAGAGTTCCACGACAGTATACAAGATCTCCTGCTAAGCATCAACACAGTGATTCTCGTAGACTTGATGACAAAGTGAAAAGAGGCCGATCTAGAGACATTCGTCAGAGAAGCCCTGAACGCAAGTCCTATCTGTCGAACAGTCCAGAATGTAGTCCTATACTTGATTCTTCTTGTCTCAAGCTAACTTAGTTGATGGAGAGGCTGACTGGGTCTTCAACACAGCAACTTCACATCATTTCTGTAAAAATCGAGATCTTTTTATTGAATTTACTCCTTTAAATGATGAACATATGGCAGTAGCAATTGAAGGTGTAACTTTTCCTATAGAAGGGTGTGGAACTATTAAATTAAAGTTTGGGCAAAGAATCTTAATGTTCAAAGATGTAATGTTTTCTCCTAAATTAAGGTGTAATTTAATATCTGGTCCTCGTTTAGATATAAATGGGGCATGTTTTTCTGGTTAGAGTGGCGAGGTGAAGATATCATGCAATGGACAACCTTTTTTTAAAGCCATTCTTAAAAATGGTGTTTACTATTTATACCCCAAAGTTCCCAGCAAAGTTACTAAGAAAGTCAGTTTTGAAGCATCTTCTACTAGTAAGCATGATGTTATGTATGTTTGGCACAGAAGGCTGGCACATGTTAGTCCTTATTTGATAGCTCATACATGTAGAAATGTAGCTGCTAGGGGTTTGCCAAATTTAAGAGAGGGGGAGTTTAAATGTGAATCATGTAAGCTTAATAAGTTTAGGAGGACATCTTTTAAATCTAGAAATTTTATTCGATCCAAATTTCCATTGGAACTTTTGTATACTGATGTCTGGGGTCCAAGTCAAGTTGAAGGCAGGCAAGGAGAAAGGTATTTCGTTTCTATAATTGATGATTTTTCCCGTAAAACCTCTTTATACCCTATGAGAGAGAAGTCGGAAGTTTTTGAAATTTTAAGGCAACATATTAATTGTGCCAAAAGATTTTTGGGTAGACAGGTTAAGGCCATAAGATCCGACAACGGGGGAGAGTTTGATAACAATAAAATGGAGGAATTTTGTCTTGAAAGGGGAATAAATCATGAATTTACGAATACTTTTATGCCAGAACAGAACGGTATTGTTGAACGCTACAATCAGACTGTAGTAGATGGGGCTAGAACCATGTTAAAAGAAAGCGGCATGGATTTGAATTTTTGGCCAGAGGCAGTTCTCTACTTTACCTATATTTGGAACCGTTTATGTCACAAAAATCAGACCAAAACCCCTTTTGAACTTTTTGGTAATTATAAACCTTCCGTCAGGCATTTAAAACCATTTGGGTGTTTGGCGTATGTTGGTGTCCCTCATCAGAAACGGCAAAAACTGGATTCAAAGGCTAGTAGAGGATACTTTGTTGGCTATGCTTTTAGTACAAAGGGTTATAGAGTTTGGTTGCCTGATAGTGACAGAATTGTTGAGACCATTAATGTCTCCTTTAACGAACAAACCAGTTATAGGGATGCGCTAAATGGAGCGGTGCTGGGCGATACTACAGGAGAGTTTCAGTGGGTTCCTGCTACTAGGAGTGATCTCGAGGATGAATACGTTGTTGAGGAAGTCAGAGCCACCACTGACAGCTCCAACGACTCCCTCGGATCATCTTCTAGGGCAGAGAGTGATGGTCAGGGGTCCTCTTCAGAAAGTGATTCCCCTAGTAAACCTCACACCACATTACGAGATACTCACTGGAGAAGAAAAGTTGTCCCCAGAAATACTGGTATTCGTAGAGATATTTATTACTTTGATGTTGATAATGATTCTGATAGGTTAAGGTCTGCAAGGGAAGTGGAGGATTATTGTAAGGAGAATGATTTAATTTTTAAGCCTAACTTGTTTGATTTTAAAGGGAGCAATACTTTTGAGGGAGTAGTTTCTGAACCTGATACTGCTAACTCTAATGTGAATATTTGTCAGTCACAGTCTTGACTATATGACCCAGTTATTCCTAGAACTTACAAACAAGCAATAAAATCTGATCAAAGGGATGAATGGCAAAAGGCTATGAAAGAGGAGATAAATACTATGTATGATAGAGGCGTATGGCATTTAGAAAATTTACCTTCAAACATTAGCCCTGTAGGTTGTAGATGGGTGTATACTATAAAGAAAGATGACATGGGGAAAATTGCCAGGTTTAAAGACCGTTTAGTGGCTCAAGGGTTCAAGCAAGTTCGAGGAGAATCCTATGAGGAAACATTTAGTCCTGTGGTTAATTTTAGTGTCATCAGGTTTTTCTTTTCTTTATTGGTATCTTTTAAAGGCTGGTTACACACCCAATGTGATGTCAAATGTGCTTATCTTTATGCTCCTCTTACTGAAAATATTTATATGTCGCAACCCCCAGGTTTTGTTGAGATTGGTAAAGAAAGTCTGTTTTGTAAGTTGGGTAAAGCTATTTATGATCTACATCAGTCTGGTCGAGTTTGGTTCTTTGAGATAAACCATGTTCTTTTGGAGATTGGGTTTAAGAAATTAGAGTGGTGTAACTGTGTTTATGTTTTAGACTCGGATTTAGTGTTATTATCATATGTTGATGACATTGTTTTATTTGGGAAGCATCAAAGAATTATAAATAGAGCTTTAGAACTTTTAAGCAAATATTTCGATTTAAAGGTATTAGGTAAAACTAAGAAGTTGCTTGGTGTGGAGTTTGAGGAAAGTGATGAGGGCTTGTGGATTCACCAACGATCATATATTAAAGATGTTTGCAAAAGGTTTGAGTCGTACAGGTTTCCCATTTCCTCCTTACCCATAAGCAGGGGCTCTGTTTATTCTAAATCTGATTGTCCTAAGCCTGAGGAAGAGCGTAGAGAGATGTCACAGTTACCATACAGAAGTGTACTAGGTTGTTTGTCCTTTATTGCCAATAGATCCCGTCCTGATATTTCATATGAAGTAAATATAATGAGTCAGTTTCAATCAGATCCAGGAATGACACATTGGTATGGCTTACTTAGATTGTTGGGATATGTTAAACACACTATTGATATGACACTTAATTTATCTTGTACAAAACCTCAGTTGATAACTTTTTCTGATGCAGATTTTGCTGCAAATCGAGATGATAGGACCTCGCTGGTCAAATTGTATTTTTTGGTAACTCTCCCATTTCTTGGCGAACATTTAAGGAGAAAAGTGTGAGTTTGTCAACTATGGAGCTGAGTTTATTTCAATGACCGAGGCAACAAAGGAACTTCTTTGGTTTGACAGGATTCTAAGTGAATGTTTTTGTAGAAAGGTTGTCACTGGGGAAAAGATGAAGTCAGTTTTGTATGTAGATAATAGGGCTACTATTGATTTTGTAAAATCGCCTATTGAGAATCATAGAAGTCGTCATATCGATGTTAAGCTGTTCTTTGCATGGGATCTGGTTGATAAAAATACTTTTGATTTACTTTTTGTCCGCAGCAAGGATAACCTTGCTGATGTCTTCACTAAACCGCTCACCACGTTTGAATTAAAAAGATTTATTGAGCCTATCTTTAGATAATTTTTGAAGTTTTGTATATCTTGAGATTTACTGTTTTTGAATTATAATGTATATTTTCTTTTATATTGTTGGTATCATATATATATATACTTTTCTTTGCGGTTTTTGCTTGGTGGACATTTAAATCCCGCCTGAATGTGGTGATACTTCTCGAGGTCTATTTCTGGGTGTCCGAACAGCCTCAAGGAAGCGGCTCGCAGGGGTGCCACTGTAATCTGTCTGAGTGGCATCTGGGGATGGATTTTCGAATTGACCATTGCCACAGGATGGTCTTTTCACGGGCAGGTTAACCTTTTTATTTTTGTAAATCCCATTTTGATTATGTTAATATATGGAACTGTCACTAATTCCCGTCTACCTTGTAAATTACCAGCTGATTTAAAGATTGTACTTTTTGATGGAAATATATATATGTTTGAGTTTATTGGGGTTTATAGATTATGTATAAGAAAAATTAAAAAAATTTTTTTTTGCTTGGGCATCCCGGGAGCCTAGGCAGAAATGTATAAATATTGATATGTTACGATGGTGGATGTTGGGAAGGATTTCTTTTTGTTAAAATAATGGTTTACTTTAAGTATAGTGGTTCTGTCAAAGTGAGAAAATCCCTGATTTAAATGTTTACAATATTGTTACAGGTTCCTTGTCTCTATGTGAGAATAAAAGTTGATGAAATCGTGGCACCACGTAAGGTTGTATGAAAGTTGAATGTATGATATGTATTGTATTGTATTCTAAGTTTTTTTGTGTAGGTACCTTGTGACTTTAATTCTAATCACTAAATGTCTTATAGAAATGTGGAAGAAAATCTTGTAATGACAGCCATTATTGTAAAAATATTTTTGATTATATTAAAGTTGTCTAATTGTATTACAGCTCACAAAATGTCATATGGACATGTGGAAGATTATCCTGTTTCGGCACCTACTATTGTAACTTCTTTTCGCATTTAAATGTCATGAATTTGCATAATGTTTGCTTGGTTTTTGAATTGAATTTTCATCTTTATAGGTTTTTTTTTTTTTTTGGAAATTGAAGTGTTGGCACTGTTTGTCTATCTCTGGTGATAGTATGAGACTGGAATTGCTATGTTGAGATGGCTTTTGATGTTGATGAAATTTTTGAGATATCTTGAACTATTTTGGAAGTTCTGTCTTTCTTGAAGCATTGATTTTTGGAATTTGAAGTTGAATTGTTTTCAAGAGTTGAATTGTTAATTGTTTTAAGTTTGATGTTGTAGAATTGTTATTTAATTGAAATTTTGAATTGAGTTGCTGGTTGATGGTTTTATTGACATTGTTAATAGTGATAATATTACTGCATGATACATTTTTTTTTTTTTTTTTTCAGTGAAATTAATTACATGGATTGTTAGTCGCTCTGGTGCTCATGTTTTTCGAATTTACTTTTAGGAAGTTTTCGCAGGTAGTTTTTGTTTTCTTAGACTTGTTTCAGTTGACTTTAAGTTTTTTTTTTGGACAGGTAATTGACTTTGCCTTCTTGGTATTTGGTAGCATTGATAAGAGGGGGGGGGGGGGGGGCATTTGTTAGCCATATTCCCATTTTTCTTATCAATTGCATTATATCTTTACTTTATTCAACTAAATATATTTTTATCTTGAAACTTCTTTAGTTATGACTTACCTTTCTTCCTTACAGCTAATTTATTTTTATCCATTTGTGCAGCTATTTATTTGTTTTAAAAGAGAACTTCCATCGTATCATCGGACTTTCACATCGCGATGTTTTTCCAGCCGAGCTCGATCATATATCGTTTTCGAACTGAGCGGTAACTCCGTTGGCCGGTAGGTGGCATTGCCTGTCCACGAGTGCTCTTTCTGCCTTCGGTGCGGAACGTGCCTATGCAAATCACTTTTTCCACGTGCGATGGAAGGAGGGCGTTTCCGATTGCAGTTTCTCTGCGGAGCAGCTCTCGGCGTTTGCCGATATAGATAAAAGGGACAGCGTGACAGCTGTTAGTTGGACGTTTGTTTTGCTACATGCTGGTTCGTTTCTCTTTCGGAGTTTGATGTTTGTCGTCCTGATGTTTATTTGACAGATATGAAGTTTATGTTATGGAGTTTTACGTACGATGGAGTTGCTGAGATTACATTTTTAATCTTTGGATCTTCGCTAGCTCTACGATGTTTTTCTTCATGTTTAAAGATGAAATAATGTGATGAGTTCATTTACTTTAGGTGACATTTTTTCGTTTGCAATTTGTGTTGGAGTGAATATATTATGGCATGAGCTCCGGAGGGATTATCTTAAAGTATTGTTTCATTACGTTTATTTTCTGCATGAAATGAGGTTAGTCAATATTTGTTTATTTAATTTCAAAGCATTTATTTTTATACTATCGTATTTTATCATAAAAGATTTTTAATAAAGTTAAGTTTTTCTTTTATTTATCTGGTCATCATTTCTTCTTACACTTACTGCATAAAACAACCATTTCTCTCTCTCTGCATATTTAGGGTTTTATTTTTCAGCGGATGCTTCTTACTGCAAATTTATATCTGCTTAGTTTTAGGATGTATTATTGAAGTGCTTTATAAAAGTAATAGATTATTTTTAGCACTAGTTATATGAGTAGTCTCATATAACAGTCATGACCGAAGAGCTGCAACAGCCGAAATCACCAACAGCTACAACAGTGGCGACCCAGACAGTGTTTCTGAACACACAGTGTCACGTGTACTGCTGCATAAGGGTCCACGTAGCCGGAGGCCGAAGCACATTCTTGCGCTGACTGCACGTCATAGCCAGCAGTGCTTACTATGGGCCCATGAAAATTGGACCATAGAAGAATAGAAGAATGTTGCATGGTCCGAAAAATCACGTTTTCTGGTCAATCACATCGACGTGCGCGTGCGAATATAACGATTTCAAACGGAAACTGTGGCTCCCGGACAGGGGCGGATTCAGAGACTCGTTTTGCGGGGGAGGGGGATACCGGATGATATATAATCAACACAGTCATAGTTTCTATTGGTTAAATCATTTGTTGCAGTTAATTATTATATGAATATGAAATAATTAATGCTATTTAAAATTATTATAGACTCTTGATTATCCGGCGTTCAATTAACCGACACCATCGGTTAACCGACCCTCTTATTATATAATAGGGTGGGCCGAAAAAAACTTTTTTTCGATTTTCGATGATGGGTAGTGCGGAAAAGTTGCCACTGGTGGCACTAAGTTCACACAAAATTTTTCGCAAATTTTCGTTTTTTTCACAGTCCTTTGACGAAATGCGTGATTTTTTTGATGAAATTCGCGTTTTTCGCGATTTTTTGACGAAATTGGCGTTTTTCTGCGATTTTTTGACGAAATTGGCGCTTTTTGCGAAATGCTTTGACGAATTTAGTGATTTTTTTCTGGGAGCGAAAGACGAAATTGAATTTTTTTTCTGCGACCATTTGTTGGAATTTGTGATAAGCGGTGGATTTATACTTTGGGGGGAGGTGATCGCCGCCCCCCCCTCCCGTGGATCCGCGCCTGCTCCTGGATGCACAATTGGTCGGAAACAAGTCGGTCACGGCTGTATTATCGTGTGGGCGATGTTTTTATGGAGCACATTAGGATCCATAATCCCCATAGAACAATCCCTGACGTCTGAGTGCTACCTAAACATCGTTGCAGACTAAGTGCAGCCATTCATAACAAACAGTGTTGTTTCCGGTGGGTGATTTCATTTACCAACAAAATAATGCACCATGTCATACATGTCTAATCATTTGAGAGTGGTAAGAGAAGCATCCTAGTGAGTTTCAAATCATGTCCTGACCTCCAAATTCATCTGACAGGAATCCAATATAATATTTGTGGTTCCATCTGAAAATCCCAATTCGTGCTGCCACGCTACCACCTTGCGATGTGCGAGAATTACAGGATTAGTTAGTGAGCGTTCAGTACAAGATACCTCTGACTACTTATAAACACCCTGTCGAGTCAATGTCAAGCCGGGTGTTGGCGGTTTTGAGGGCGAAATGTGGTCCTACGTCGTATTAAACAGGTGGTCATAATGTAATGGGTCTTCGGTGTGTTCTGTTAAATAATGATAATCTGAAACTTTTTTTTTTTTGTATTAGTGAACAAATAACCACTTTGAAAAGATAAAACACATTTTAAGTAATTTTTTTAACCCATTTTAATTTGTTATTGTGTATTTTCTTGCCTATAATATGTAAACTTCCAAACATTTAAATTAAACTTTAATTTACACACGACTGTTTAAAAATGTTTATTAGAACTGATTCATAAACTCATGATTTTAAACTAAGTTTTTCAACCTTTGATTTATTCTGAATCAAGTAAAATATATAAATATAATATGATGTTTAACTAAATTATGAAAGAAATTTTATCTTTAATTAATGTGTCATCTCATTCATGATTTAGAATAAATAAATAACTGTCATTGATTTAATGAATGATAATTTATCTCATATCACATCAACATTTATTTACTGCGTTAGATTACATTAACTGTATCAAGATATTAGTAATTGTTTAACTGGCTGGTTAAACAAATTTGCATAATGAAAAATGAACTTTGTTAATTTTAACTTATTCTAATAATGTAACAGATTTCAGTTTGTCTGTATACCATGCACTGGATATCTAATGTAATTTGCAGCCAGATATCCAGCCATCCGCCCACAGTATGTTTCACTCTCTCCCCTTTTCAAAATCTGTTTTATTTTTAAAGAAATTAGGCATGGCGTTAGATTAGTTAGCTAATACTATATATTAGTGATGGGTGATTTCGATTTTTTTAAATCGATACTATGGCCAACTCGATCTAATCGATTCTATGATTTTTTTAATCAATGTCTCTAAAAGTACCATATTTTCAGGTGTATAGCCCGTGGGTTATACAAGAAAAAAACATTTGGAATAGCCGCTGCGGGTTATATCTTCAATATCTTCATCGTCTTCTGTTGCAATGTTCTTATTGTTTAGTACTTCTGATAGAATATCTGTATCAGACAGCTCTCCACAAATGTCTATGTTTTTATCAATGTCGACGTAATCATCAAATGGTATGCTGTCTTCCCATGCAACTGGGGGAGGTAAATTTTCTTCATCTAAAAGCTTGCTAGGGACAGTGTTCCTGATGAATCCTGCTTTCCGGAAACAGTTTGCTGTTGTTTTTTGGCTCACTTTGGACCATGCATTTAAACACATTCTTGGTGCATTGAGGAGGGTAATGGGAAGATTCAGTAAGGAGGTGTTGAACGACTAGGCATCTGTAGAAATGCTTCAGATTTTTAATGATGCCTTGATCCATTGGTTGCACCACTGAGGTCATATTTGGCGGAAAAAATTCAACCATGACATTTTCCATAGCGGGTATCAATTTATGGGCCGTGCAATTATCAATAAACAGGATGATTTTTCTGTTTTTTCTTTGGTACGTGCAATTGAGATCTAGCAGCCATTCTTCAAAAAGATTCCCCGTCATCCAGGCTTTCATGTTAGAACGGTATTTTATAGGCTTTGTTTTGACATTGTTAAAACACCTTGGATTTCTTGATTTTTCAATCATCAGTAAAGGTAACTTCTCAGTGCCGTCCATGTTTGCTCCCACAAGTAGAGTTATTCGGTCTTTACTGCGTTTTCCTCCACTACATTTTTCACCTTTAAAATCCAAAGTCTTTGCAGGGGTACATTTGAAAAAGAGGCCAGTTTCGTCGACATTAAAAATGCCTCTGTCCTGTGCAGGGTTGGCAAAAACCCAACCCACCCGGTTTTTTGTGGGCTTTTCTGGGTTTTACTGGGTATTTGTGGGTTTTACTGGGTTTTAGTTATTTTTCTGTATATTTGCATATTTAAATAATATATGTGTGTATTCATTTAAAAATATATTTATTAAGTTACATTTTTTAATTACTATTAATTATTAATAGTATTAATATTTTATAATATCATTTAATAAATTTATTCTATTCTGATATTAGTATTAACTTAATACTAATATCAAAATAAATTTATTAACTGATATTATAAAATATTAATACTATTAAGTGATAAAAGTGAGTTCTTATCTTATCACTTTTAAATACATTTTAGTTGTTATAATGAATAATTAATTAATATTTTTGTAGTAACTATAATAATTAAAGTTGCTATAATAATTAGTAACTATAATAATTAAACTAGCTGTCTTTGCTCACTAGTGAGCCTCTCCTTTTATCAGGACCTCTAATAATATGAAATCTCGAAGCAAACGAACCTCGAACCAGTTCCCTGCTGTCTACGGCATCGTATAGCAGGCGTGCCATGCACACACTACACGGCCCCTCCTTTAAAACGAATCTCTAATATATACTTAAATCTTGAACCGAGTCCCTGCTGTCTATGGCACCGTGTAGCATGCGAGCTGAGGGGAAAGGCTTAATTCAACGGAAGAGGAAGAAGCTGAAGCATGGATAATGCAGTATCACTCAGAGTGGTTACCTGCAATATTAGCATTTAAAATTAAAGACATAGACTATTTTCCTAAATCACTTTTCTCAGAAAATATTGTGTCACAATTATCAGCTTCAAAATGGTGGGAAATTCTTAAAAATTATATATAGGAAAAGAAAAGCAACAAGTTAGATTCTGATTTTTGTACTTTTTTCCAATCTCTGCATTCTGTTCCATCTAGCTCTGCTTCCATCGGGAGGATTTTCTCTACATTTGGATTCATATGGTCTAAATTACGGAACTGACTGGGCTGAGAGCAGTGTGAAAAGCTAGTAAAGATTTATAAATATTAACACAAAAATCAAGGTGAATGTGATTTTGATTGGTAAACTATAAAAAAGATTAATTATAATTACTTTAACCCTTTGCACTCAAGGTCTCCAGAGCGGAGCCATTTAAAATTTGTCTTCAAACTCGAAGGCTCTGCTACGGAGACAATGCAAATAATTTTGTTATACTGTGTAATTGACTTTTCTAGACAGGTATCGCAATTTTATTTGCATTGTCTCCGTAGCGGAGCCCTCGAGTTTGAAGACAAATTTTAAATGGCTCCGCTGTGGAATCCTTGAGTACAAAGGGTTAAATATATTACATTGTGTAAATTATTTGAAATATATTTTTTAAAAAAATTAAAAAATAAATATCCTGAAATAAACTACCACCTGATTACCACAAATATGACTGATTTTTATTTATTTATTTTTATGAAATTTTGATAAAAGAAACCACCTAGGTTTTGGGCTTAAAAGGTAAACTTAATAGGTAAATACTGTAGAGGGATTTGCAGACTCATAAATGATTTTTAGCAACAACCCACTTTTAACAAAAACCCAGGTGGGTTTTTTTTTGGTGGACTCGCCTAGAAAAACCTGGGTGGGTTTTTCTGGGCTGGGTCCACTTTGCCAACCCTGGTCCTGTGTATGCTAAATGATTTGAACAACTTTTTCTTTCCACTCATTTGCTGCATCTTGCTTCACACTTGAACTTTCACCACACACAGACTTAAAGGAAATTTCATTTCTTTCCTTAAATCCATCTAACCATCCGAGCTTGCTTTGAAGTTGTTGTTTCCTAAGCTGACAGCAAATTCTTCTGCTTTTGCATGAACAAGAGTTCCACTGAGAGGGATTTTTTTGTCCCACGCTTGCTTAAACCACTTCAAGACACACTCGTCCACATCAGGAATATTGGGTTCTCTAGCCCGTTTGTGATTTCGATTAGATTTCAAAAAAAAAATTTTTTCAAAAAAGTCGAAAGAGTGTTAGGTGCTATTCCATACTCTTTTGCGATGATGCATTTCTTCTTTACACCCTTTTCTACCTCACGAATCACAGCAATTTTTTCATTGAAAGATAAGATTTTATACGGGACACAGGGCTTACTCAATGACATGCTTGCACTAAACTCTCACCACAAAAACTAAAAACACAATGAAGAAAACTAAAGCGACTATAGTCCTGGTTTCGAAGGAATTGCAACGCATGTCATCTATGATTTATCGAGAGTAGCATGTGTCACTTACAAGGAAAAGGGCGTTCGTTTCTCCTCCCTTTATCCCTGCTCTGTTTCCGAGAACAGATAAGAATATTCTCCCACCCCCTTCTCTTCCCTAAAGAATTTTCCACATTAACTGAAAATAACACGGACACTTTTCAAATAACTGCAATGAAACTAGATTGTCATTTTTGAAAGGGTAAAAACTTCGAATTAAAGAAGTTGGACTTCGAAATTTCCACAATAGCTGAAAATAACCCGGCTACTTTTCAAATAAACTGTATTGAAACTAGATTTTGTCATTTTTGAAAGAGTAAAAACTTTGAATTAAAGAAGTTGGACTTCGAAGTAACCAAGATTTTTTAGCATTAACTGAATACAAGTTTCAAGGGACTGAAAAAAACCTTCGAATTATCCACGAATTCGAATTAAAAATGTTCGAATTATCCAAGTTCGACTGTAGTTTATAACACATAATAAAAATTTAAAAAATGCGGAACAATTGTCGTGCTGAATTTAAGGGGGGCAGGAGACTGTGGGCCACTTTTCTAATTTTTTTTAATAGTAATTTACGCAGATTTCTCAATTTTAGTCAACGTCCTTGTTTTAACGTAATCTTTTTGGAGCATGTAAATAGATCAGATTTACATCTCCTTCAAAAATTTTGAAACCTTCGGACGGGTAGAAATTTTTACAAAATAAAATGTGTGAAAATGTCGACGGAATCAGTAAAAACCTGAGCATTTTGTCACGGTTTCACTCGTTTTTGATGCGCATAGGCTCCAAAAATCAAGTAATGCAAAATAGCATGTACTTTCAATTCAACATTTTTTCGCGATTTTTTCATTTAACAATATAAATTTAGACAAAATGGAGTTAAAGGTATAAAATCATACAAATTTGAGGTTCATTTAAGGATCATTCGTCATGGGTCCGGGCAACGCTGGGTGGGTCAGCTGGTTATGAATAAAAGTAATGTGATACAGTGCATAGCATATATTTAAGGAAGACCAAATTGGCCACCAGGGGTCGCTAGTAAAATAATGTAAATCATGAGACTGAAAAATTAGACAAACCTATCTCTAAAAAATTTAACTCTTTAAGTCATTCTTCAGAATAATCATCATGAATCATTAAACTGTGTACCTTCTTCTGTTTTTTTTTTGTAATTTTGATTTTCTTTGTTGAGAATAGAAGGGTAGGGAGGGTGTTCCTTCATACTGTTTAGTAGTATGTTTTGTATTATTTATATTTTGGAATAATTGGCCTCAATTAGATCTGCAATTGTTATTTATATTAAATATTTATTTAAATTTTTTTTAGGATGGGAATTTTTGTTCCAAGTATGCTGAAAAAATCAAAAGATACATTTGTGAATCGCTTGTTGAATGCTTTTTGACATCACTGAAAGCTGTGTCATCATTATTTGGCATTGATCGTAAAAACAAAATGAGAGTGCTTATAAAAATCATTCTTACCCTGAAAGATAATCAGGTAAAACTTTTATTTCAAAGAATATTATATAATTTGTCAGATCTTTTCTCAAAATGATAGTTTAAAAAGAGAGACCTTCTAGGGAATCAACAAGGTCTTTCTAAATGATAGCAATTTCTTCTAAAAATTCCAGGTGCTTGCCATAGAGCATGTAATGACCATAGAGATGGTAATTCTTGGATGAAAACCAGAAATTTTGAGAAAAAAGTTCTTTCATTTTTTTCCCAAGGGATCTTTGTACACTTGAAGAAATAGAAATTTCATTCTCGAAGTATTTAATTTAATTTTTTTATAGCTACAATTTGATGTTTTTTCATCTTCATAAAAACAGTCCATCTAAAAATTTGAAACTTTATTTTCAAAGTATTTTTAAATTCTGATGTTTTTTCATCCTCACAAAAACAGTCTGTCTCTCGCATGAAAACAATTATGCTGAAAATATGACCTGTAAGGTAATTAAATACTACTTCTCTCTAGAGATGTGTCATTTGTTGAGGAACGATTCCAAAGGAACGATTCCGGCAGTGAAACTGAAGGAACGATTCCTGTCTCTAAAAAGGAATCTGTCTTTTTCGGAACGATTCCGAAAAGGAATGACTCCTCGGAATCGGTCCTTTTCAGAACGATTCTGAAAAGGAACGACTCTTCGGATTCTATCCTTTTCGGAACGATTCCTCGGAATCTGTCCTTTTTGGAACGATTCCGAAAAGGAACGACTCCTCGAATTCGGTCCTTTTCGAAATGATTCCTCGGAATTGGTCCGAAATGTACCGACTCTGAAAAGGACCGATTCCTCGGAGTCGTTCCAAAATGTACCGATTCCTTGGAGTCGTTCCAAAATGTACCGATTCTGAAAAGGACCGATTCCTTAGGAATCTTTTTCTTGTTCTTGTCGACTGGCCAGTTTTAAGAAATTAAAATACGCTATTTTATTTCAAAATAACAGATTTTGATTCTATTAAAGCTGACTTTATTGACAAAATATCCTTCTAATGTGTATGCCCCCCCCCCCCCCCCCAAAAAAAAAAAAGAAAAGAAAAGAAAGAATGAAAAAGAAATTGAAGTGCGGGGCAGAGGAGGGCGTTTAATAAACTACAACTGCGTATTATATTCTCCTAAATTTTATGTTTAGATGAATAGAAGTATATTATTTTACTTCAATTAAAATATTGTCTATTATAAATTATTTACTTATCATCTGTTACTTAATAGCATTACTAATGGATCTTCTTGTGCTGAAAGAAATTATGAAAGAAATAATTAAAAAAAAATATTTTATACAAATTGAATTTTTTCCACCTGAGTGAAAAAGTGCCCGAGATGGAATTCTAACCCAGAAACTTTACGTGCTTTACCGATTGAGTACCTGGACCCCGAAGGTAATCGAACACCATGTGTAGTTAAATACACTAATACATTTTCTAATTGGTAAATGTATTATACAAAATGATTTTTTTCTAAATGAATTCTTAAGGCTATTCTCAAATCCAAAAGGTTAACTTTGAGACAAAAGTTTTAATTTTTTTTAAATTCGGAAATGCATGAAACTAGCAGGTGTGTTCAGAAACTACGTAATCGAGCTGTTTTTTCCGTCTTTTTTGCAAACGCAATAGATCTTTCAGAAACTAGTGTCAAAGTGGGCGTTTTGAACCGAATTTCCACGCGAAAGAGACATAATCACTCAAAAATGGGTGAAAAACATATTTGTCACATGATCAAAATCGCTTATAACTCAATAGGTAATTTACTGATCAAAAAATGGAAAACACACTTCGATTCCAAATCGCTCCCATAGTCAAATTTTCCAATTTTATATCTTTCCGTTAAAAAAGGAATTTGTAAATGTGTCAAAACGTTTTGCGTTTGTTACTTAAGTCGCTAAGTTGATCACTTAAGAACAGCCTTAAGAAAAACAAAGAAAATGTTTGTTTAAATAATAGTGAAAAATATTTTTTAAAATCTGATTAGAAACGTTTTGAATAATATAAGAAATACATCACTATGCCATAAAAATTGCATTTTAATAGGATATTAATAATTGATTTTCAATTATCTTAATAATTGTAGAGTTGTGCACTTTCATGTATATTTCACTGTTTGATGTCTTTTCCTCAAGCATAATTTCAATTTGAGAATCCTCTTTCTCAAAAGAAAAATATGACCAGCTATGAGTTCTCGAGTACCACTTTATTTCCACAGTTTGGTGTCTTGTTTTTCTCTCCTGAAGAAGATGATTGAAAAAAAAATCTCTAAACTCTCGAAGATTGTTGTTTTAATCAACTTACATTGAGGTTTATTACATAGAGTAAAATCTGTTCGAACAAGAAATTTTTGTAAAACGTTTCTTTCTTTCTTAAAATAATGAATATTTCAGAAAACATAATATCTAATAATAATATAACAGCAAGAGTGGTGGGGGGGATTCAGATAATTCAACCGTGGTTTGCTCTCTTTATGGCCGTTTTGAATATAAAAACGGGAAAGAAAAATCACGTGCTACGTATAGATTATCGGACTTTCTCCAACACTGCGACATATATGTAAATCTGTATATTTTATGTTTGTTTCGGTTTAATAGATTTATGTTAACCCTCCGCCTACCAGAGGAGTTCAATGGACCCGACAGGTACATTTATTATGATATTTCTCATTTTTTTTTTTTTTTTAACTGAAATTTCTGTAAATATGTGATTTTTTTCTGGGAGGTTCTATTCTTTTGAGTAGAACATACCAGAAAAAGTCACATTTACAAAATTTTCATTTTTTTAAATGTGAAAAATCAATTTGAATGTACCTATCGGGTCTGTTGCACCGGTCTGGTATGCGGAAGGTTAATATTGTATTAAAAAAGTTTTACAATATCTGAATTTAATTATTGGTTTCCAAAGAATGCAAGTTGTGATTTTGTACAGTTTTTTCATGTGTTATTTCATTTCTATTTCTTGCTAAAGAATTCTAATTTAAATAACTGTCACTTTGTTTTAATACAACGTAAAATAAAACCAAAAAAAAAAAGTCGTTTATCGTAATAATTTCTTATAATAATTTAGATTTCTCGATCAGGATTAATACTCGCAAATCCCGAAATCAATACCACGATTAATACCTGTTACTGTGATGATGGATAATACATACCTGAGTTTAATTTCGATCCGAGCAGGCTCCTTTCATGCCAAACTAAATTTAGTGTTTCAAGCCTAATACCAAACTTCCGTTTTTATTGAGGTAAAACTTACTGCAAATACGATACTAAATTTTATGTATTTTCCTTTCTTATTGTTATTCTTTTCACTTAAAACATTTATTTTATTATTATTTTTTTTTAAAATTACATTAAGTTTTCTGAAAAGTTTGAATTTAACAAGATGTTTTATCTATTTTAAATAGTTTTGACAATAAAAAGTTTAACTCTGAATAAAAAATAGTCAAATTCTCAAAAAATTAAGGTTGGTATTATCTATAACACGTTTTACAACAGATGTCTTTCATTCAACGGCCGAAACATCGTCAAAAGGATGTTAACAAAAGGATATTTCTTTATATAATACTATACTCTGTAATAATAATGGACATACTTTTAATTTGTTTAATTTAATTAAACCAATCAACAGTTTTTCAGTTAAAAATTTAGCAAATTTCAAGTTTAAAGAAATAGAACTTTGAAATTTAGTGAATCACTATATCTTTTGCGGAGATAATATGTACTATATATGTATAAAATCATATGTATTACTATATATATATATATATTATAATATTAATATATATAATATTATCTTATATATATATCACTAGCCATGCTGCTAATGAATCTGTTTACAAATCATCTGAAGGAACTTTTACCCTTTCGTGTGACACAAGTGTTCCATGACTACATGAGTTATGACATTCCAAAGATCCCAATCCAAACAAACATATTAGCATCACAATGCACTCACACTGAACTGAGGTTCAATATGATAAAAGTGGAGAGAGGGTGATGGCAGATGAGGGTGTGAAATTAGAGAAACTCCTGTAGGTTCTCGTGAAATTGGTGATTCAAAAAGAGTTGCAAGTTTATTGAAATTCTACGTATTTAACACAAAGTTACAGTACGTACAGTATGTAGTAAAGTTACTACGTAGTTACAGTTTACAAATAGTGATGTTAGGGTATAGCACAAGACATACATTAGTCACTCGGGAAGGACAGGGTGCAAAAACGTGCTTTACTTTTTAACACTTTCCAACAAAGTTAGTGTTTATGAATGTGGTTTGTCTGCCCGTCAGTCCGTCTGTTCACGCTCTAAGGCAAGTCACACACTAAGGCGACACATAAGACATGCCACTTGAATTCACCAAAAAAACTGGTTTAAAACAAGTTTGAAACAACTTCGTTCCTTGTCTCGACCGGTTTTTGCACTTCATGTTGTGCTTCATGTCGCTCTGTCGTCAAAGTGTGTGATATACCTAACTCCCGTAAATATACTCAGATTCCCATGCAATTGATATATGTTAGTGATGTTTACCATAGAATGTTTGGTATTCAATATGAAGAGTGTAGTGTTAATAGTTCATTTACAAGGTCACTCAAAAGTATTCCTATACATTATGGTCAACAAAGAAAAATTGTTTGCAGTGTATTTTAATGACATTAAGCTATTTCAAATGCATTAAAATTGATATATAATTATATATCACTGAATTGCACTACAAGATGATTGCTATAAAATAGGGTGTTCCACTTCTGAACAAGATCCTGAAGGCGGTAATAATAATGTTGATGAATTATGCGAAATATCCTCTGTGCGTAAAGTTAGTTGACTGAGGAGAAAGATGATAATGGGGATAAAGTTATTGAAGGTACGGACACTGGAACAAAACGAACAAAAATGCAATCTACTTTAACAAGTTACATATCCAAATCAGTAGGGCCATCCAAATGAAAAATGAGATTCAGAATGAAAAATGAAATTAAGATTACCTAGAGGTAAATTTTGAAAAGGAATCTATGAGACTAAAAATTCCTAGACCCTGGTGACAAATATCAGAACAATAATAAAATTTCCTATACAGGATGTCCACTCTCAATGATGTCCAATGGCTAATTCCTAAACTGTTAGTATAGTTCCAATTACAAAAAATGTTTTAAATGGTATAAAGAAGTATTTTAAAAGTGATTTGGGTCAATAAAATCACTTCTTGAAAAATTACGAAATTTTTTACTCTCAACGATGTCCAATGGCTAATTCCTAAACCGCTAGTCATAGACCTATAGTTCCGCTTACAAAAATGTTTTAAATAAGGTAAAAAATTATTCTGAAAGTCGTTTGGATCAATAAAAATATTTCTATAAAACTTACGAAATTTAATTTTTTATACATTCCCCCGGCTCTATAGGTGATATTTAGTAAAAATTTCCTGTTCCCTTAAAAGAAAGACAAAAAAAGTCCCATTCATCTAATACTAAAATTGACTAAGTTATACGAAACTTTGAAATGCAAGACTTATGCCATTTTTCTGCATCTGAATAAACATAAGTTTAGCCATGCTTCTAGGGGTCGTAAGCAAAGTGCTTAAAGTATTTGAAGGATTTATTTCATGTGTATCTGCGCTATGAAAGAAATCGTATTACGACAGATTTTTGTAAGGATTTGAAGCTGTTTCTTTTCATGACTTTTTTAACAAAAATTATGCTATTTTTATAAGCTTTTATTTAACCCATTAACCGCCAAAACTATAAAGTAGGAATTTCCAAATCTCTTGTTGAAAGTCGCTTGTCACCACAAATTCAGAAAGGTAATTTTCGTTGTATTAAAATATCAAAATTTCTGCTTATAAATAAGGCAATTTTTTTAATTCTAAAATAGTGGTGACAAAGTAATTAATTTAAGCATGATCAATTATTTTGACCGTTGCGTGAACGCAACACCAGCGAGTAATGGGTTAACTTGAAACGATCGTATGTAGGTCTTTCCAGTTCAGAATTTATACTCGAAGTTCATCTCACTTTAAAATATCCGATCGAGGTTAAATTTTACATACTGACATAAATCCGATGACAATGCATTATTATGATTTTCAGTGCTTACCATTAGTACTTATTTTACAGGGTAACACAAAAAATTTCCGATAGATTACTGCCAACAAGTTTACAAAAAAGTTTAAGATTAGATAACGCAAGACTGTGATGGTTGTGTTTTTTTATTTTTTAAATTGATTTTTATGTATTTTTTAGCCCTGAATCTGAAAATTATCTTCATTTTTAACCATCATGTCAGGACTTTTCGCAAATAATAAATTTCAAAATTGAAAAAATAGCTGATTCTATAAAATAATGGTTGTATTTTTTAACTTTTACGATTGATTTGTATGTGCTTTTTAGCACTGAATGTGAAAATTACCTTCATATTTAACCATCATGTTAGACTTTTTGCAAATGGTAAATTTCAAAATTAATAGTGAAAATCTGATACATTAAATGGATGTAAAACTTCTTATATTCAATTTAATTCTATTTAATTCAACAATTTATTCAATTTTTGGCTTATACTGGGATTCTTACAGCTAAACAGCTCAGGGATCCGATGATGTGGGAGGAGAAGAGGTTCAATTACGATTCTGAAATTTACAATTTGTGAAAAATCCTGACGTGATGGTTAAAAATGTAGGTCATTTTCGGATTCAATGGTAAAAAATACATAAAAATCAATTATCGAAAGTTAAAGAAATAACAATCACATCTATTTTATACTATCAGATTTTCGTTAATTTTTGATAAAAAAATAAAGGCCAGTTTTGGATTCAGAGCTACAAAATACATAAGAACTAATTATCAAAAGCTAAAACACATGACACAATACAAATTTGCATCTTAGTGTAATCTAATAACATTTCAAAATATGTGTCATTTTGTAAAGAATCAAGGGTGTTGCTTTTTAACATTTTATTTAACGAAAATTCTTTTATTTTTTTCCTGTTATGTGCTTAGTACAAGCTCTATATTTTGCATTAATATTTCAGAATGATTATAGATTTCAAATTTATAATGCAATGTTAATTTTACTATCAACTATTTTTTTTTATATATCTGATGATTATTTATATTTCTAGTAAATTTGTAAATGACCCCTATTTCGCAGTAAAAAATATGCTCCAACTTTAAACAGCCATTACTTTGGTCAGTTTTAATCGTAGAATAATAGGACTTTTTTTTGTCTTACCGAAGCTACAGTAAATTTCCTTGATAAAGTACAGCGTTAAATGAAAGGTCAACCAGGAACCAGGAGTAAATTTTCAAGAGGAATTATGCTTAATGCCATAAATCATAAAGTTAGAAATAACTGCAAATTAATTGCGCACGCTGATCAATGAAATGAACCCTTAAAAACAAAATCATCTGCCCAAAACATTACAAAATTAAGGTGACTGGATGCGTAAGAAAATGGATGGATACATAAGAAAATAAATTAGTAATAAATATTATGGATTGCATGTGGTTCTCTTTATCTCGGAAGTATTTTTTTTCCCTTGGAATCCATTATTTTTCAAAATCATTCCTTTTTTCTCGGAGTCGTTCCTTTTTATCAGAACGATTCCAATAGGAACGACTCCAAAGAACTCGTTCCTTTCGGTGAACGATTCCTTAAAAGGAATGATGTTGCCCATCTCTACTTCTCTCATTTAAAATTAAAATTCATATGCAAAATTTTATCATTAATACAAATTAGTGAAAATGATATTGTTAATAACTTAACATAACTCTGTATCATTTGAAAAAATCATTTATTTTTACTGTTCCATGTGCAGTTTTTTTTTTTTTTTTCAGATCCTTTTAAAGACCCAGCTATTTTCATAAATAATAATAATAATAATTTTTGTACCACCACTTCAAAATTTGTGGAAATATTACATCTTTTACATAAAATTGTGTTGCATTAGTGCCATTTCTGTTGCAAAGTAACATAAAATTTTTGTTTCAGCTGTATTTTTGCCCTACTTTCACTGAATTGTGTCTTGAAATCAGCAATTTAATTGAACATATGAAGAATAATTTATCTTGCTTAGCAATATTTGAAGAACCATTTTTTGAAAGTGCTAACATAGGAAAGGTATATTATTATTAATTTCTTTACATCATTACTTTTGATACTTAATCTAATTCATGACCATTTATAAGCCGTGTTTTTGTATTTCTGTTATGAATACCCAAAACAAGCCTATTTCTAATCAATTCTTCCAGCATATTTAAAAAATTACATGCCGATGCTAACTTTCTTAATCTACATATATATTGTTCAACTGATTCATGTTGCTCTTGAACTGTTTTTTCATTGTTCAGGGGAGGAATGTCTCCCCTGAATTCAACACTGGTACAAACATGCAATGAATATATAAAAATAAATTCCCAATAGCAAAATTTAGTGTTATTTTCAATGCAAAGGAACATTTGTTAAATAAATGTTTCTCACACTGTAAATCACATATTAAAATTCTTAAGAAAATTATAAAAAAAAAAAAAAAAATTCTTTATGAATTATGTATGAAAAGTAAATAATTTCAAAGGGTATATTGGCATTAGTTTTATTTACAAATACCAACAACTGTTCACTACTTCCAAAACTGTTTAAACCAGTGTTGAATTGAGACATTTTTCTCCGAGAGGGATTTTTGTAGCTCCGGGGGAGGGGGGAATTACACTTTTTGACCATTGAAAACAAAATATCAAATCTTCCGGAGGGACATCTCATTGCTCTGTGGATTAATCTCCTTCCCCGGGCCCAGGATTTGTAAATATCATGATATTTTCGAAAATATAAAAAATATCTGATATTTTCAAAATAGTCAACTTACTGCTGACAATAAATATTTTTAAGCATAATATAAATTAGAAACTAAAACATATTGCACTTATCGTGAAAACTTAATCAAACAATATTCTAAAAATGCATTTTTTTTTCTTTAGAACAAAATTGGAGATCAACTAATTGAAAACAGATACATTTTGCTTTATACACTTGTTTAAAAAACAAATTACGACAACCAGGCGCAAAACAATACCTTTTCTGATATTTTTTGTTAGTTTTTCACTCATATTTTGTTTCTTAAACAGATATAATTAAAACTTTATGGGAAAAGCTCGCGTTTGTTTACAATATGCTTCACTGTCACAGCGCTAAAAGCTTTCAAAATGCCCAGTCGGTGCTAACATGCGCGCCACCTTGCGGCATCCTCCTTTCACGACCAAAAAAAAAAACGTTATGGTAACCAATGAACGGCACACTATCTATTCTAGCCACTGTAGTTGTTTTGATGAAATTTGATTAGCCATTTTCAAATTCGGTTCAGGGTTTAGTAATAGGTTAGGCTTAGCAATATTTAAAATTCAAATAACTGTAAAATAAATATGACTTATTTGCAAATTCTAGATACTTATCCTTGATTCCTGATACCGTGTTTTAATGTTCTTCATATGACATCACTAGAACTAATAACCTAAAGATACTTTATTTTATGCATTAATAACATACTGAATGCATCACTTCAGGACATGACATCACCTTGTACATTCCCGTTGGTTATCTCCCTTTCCTATTGTTGCCATTCCTTCAATTAAAGTTCTTAAAATTAAAATACACAGTTAAATATACAGTTACCTAACAACTTTAAATTGCATAAAAAAATTTTATTTGATGATGTAAAAATTCAAATTATGTGATTTAGAAGTAATAAAATTTGCAATAAAAATAAATTATTCTCTCAAGTCATTTCCATGGTTGGTATGACATTGGCATTGCACACGGACATGTTTTTGCTTTATAATATAGATTGTATTTGAGCAGGAGGCAACCAAAAAAAAAAAAAAATCTTAAGTCTTTGAGCATTTGATAGACAATGTTCTTTATAGAAAAAATAAACAGCCAGTGTGGCTGTGCACCTAAAATGCACTACAGCATGCCAAAGTTCGACTTACATTACATCTCCTATCGAGCATAAATCTTTTGTAATCGTGGTGCTGACTATTAAAATATCTAGAAGGGGTGAGTTCGCGATTAGCGTGTAGCTAAAGACCCAGTATAAACATAAATAGTTATACCAAAAGTTTTTTCATTAATAATGAAAGATAGAAATTTATTTTCTTACCTTTCTGGTAAAGCAGACATATGCTGGTTTGCTGCATGTGAAAACAAACTATGTATTTTATTTATTTATTGGATGTGAAAAATATCTTCTTAGAATGATGGGAATGCGTTTGTACAGAAAAACTATTTAATGCACGACGAAATCAGGTTACATTGGACGAACACATACACACTAAAAAATAAGGAATAAAATAAAAGAGTTAAGTATGGGTACTTTAGAAGTAATAACACTAAAATCCAGTAGGAGATGAAAATCTTCCATTGGACTGAGAGTTAACGCACTAAAAAAAAACGTGCGTCTTGGCCTCACGAGATCGGGCCTAGAAGTGTAGGAGTAATAGGGGCCCACAAGAGTTAAAACAAAGTAAAAGAAACTTGAAACAATACAGTCTGCTTAATAAGCAAAAAGGTTCTATTTAAAATCAGTTTATCAGGAAATGTCTGTGGTGCTGCGATCTATTGACGCCTTTTCGAAACACAAGTCTTTTACACAAACCTTCTTTAGTTTGTGACCTTACGCTGCGATGACTCACGGAAGTGTCGCCATCTTGGAACATATTTCACAACTAAAAGAGACGCGTTGCACGTATCACGAAGAAATCGTCATTTCACAAGCGGAGTGATGTTTGACATAAAATTACTTACACTGTTACGTTTTCCAACACCCCCGCTTTTTATGTCAAACCGACGAGCGTAGAATGTTTAACTTGTTTCTCAAACACTCGAAATGAGGCTTAGGCAACGGCTTGGTGAGCACGTCTGCCAGCATTAACTTCGATGGGCAATAAGTTATTTTGATTATACCATTCTGGCATAGATGTCTGATGTGGTGATACTTTACTTCCACGTGTTTAGTCCTTGTCTGTGCCTTTTCGTTTTCGGTCAATCTTATGGCTGATAAGTTATCTTCGTACAACGTTACGGGTAGTTGTTGACGCAGTTCGAGGTCATTTAATAGGTCTAACAACCACGAAATCTCTTGACCTGCATTAGAGGCAGCGATATATTCAGCCTCCGTGGAGGAGAGTGCTGTGCAACTCTGCTTCCTCGATGACCATGCCAATATATTATTTCCTAATTTGAACAAGTTTCCAGTGGTGGATTTCCTGTCTATTCTGTCGTTTCCCCAATCGGCATCGCTATATGCCGTTAGGATCGGAGGTTTTGTTTTATCTATGACGAATTTAAGATCTTTGGTAGTAAGCAGATATCTAATTAATTTCTCGATAGCTTGCCAATCGACTTCCCTTGGGGATTCATTCCTTCTTCCCAGGATGTTAACGACTGATGCTATGTCGGGTCTAGTTAAAGTTGCAATGTATAGAAGCCCTCCTATAGCCTGTCTAAATTTTACGTTATCTCCCATTAGTTTCCCGTTTGGATCTAGATTAAAGTAGTTAGTATTCATGGGTGTATACGTAGGCTTACCATTTAACAAATTGAATTTTTCTGCGATTTGTATTATTTTGTGTTCCTGGTCTAACTCTAGATTACCGTTTGCTTTTTCCTTTATGTTTATGCCTAAATATTGTGTGACTTGACCCAAATTTTTGATTTCGTATTGCTTTGATAATTCAGTGTATATTTCGTGTGTGTCTGTTTTGTCTCCTGCGACTAAGATGTCATCAACATACACTATTATGTATGCGATTTTTCCATCTTGGACTCTTTTGTACAGACATTTGTCTGACGCGCATTCAACGAAATTTAGTTCTTTTAGAGATTTACTTATTTTTTGGTTCCATGCCCTAGCTGCCTGCTTAAGGCCGTAAATCGCTTTGTTTAAACTACAGACTTTATCTTCTTCCCCTTTTGTTATGTATCCCTCTGGCTGATGCATATAGACCTCCTCTGCTAAATCGCCATGTAAGAAAGCAGTTTTGACATCTAGGTGAGTTATTTTAAGATCTTTGTACACCGCTGCGTTTAAGAATGCTCGTAGGGTGGTATGCGCTACAACGGGTGCGTAGGTCTCGTCGAAATCGCTTCCATATTTTTGAGCATATCCCTTAGCGACCAATCTGGCTTTATATCGCTCTATAGACCCGTTCGCTCCCCTTTTTGCCTTAAACGTCCACCTACAACCTATGACGCGTTTTCCCGGGATAGGTTTTATTAATCTCCAAGTATTATTTTGCTTCAGAGAATCTATTTCCTCACTAGTGGCTTTTAGCCATTTATCTTTAGTTTCTGCGTCATTGATATTTTGTAGGTCTGTCCATGACTTTGGCTCCTGAATGTGACACAGGTTTGCGCTTATTCCATAACGGTTAGGTGGTACACCACGATTTTGTCTCTGCGATCTTCTCGGCTCAAGGGATGTGTCGGTCGGGGTGTTATTCTGATCATCGTCGCGCTCTTCTAGATCAATTTCAATATTATCTGCGGGAGTTTGTTCGATGTTTTGATTTTCTTTGGCGGGTATAATTTCCTCATCTTTTATACCTTCTTCGAAGAATTTTACGGTTCTAGATATTATAATTTTATTTTCACCCGTATATATCCTATAGCCCTTGCTTCTGAAATCATATCCCAACATTATTCCCTCGATGGCTTTCTCATCTAATTTATTTCTTTTAGGTTTGTCGACATAGGCAAATGCCTTACATCCGAATGTTTTGATGTTCGAGAGATCGGGTTTTCTTTTATGCCAAAGTTCATAGGGTGTCATGTTATTTTTGTTAGCCTTTGTTGGTAGACGGTTGATGAGGTAGGTGGCGGACATGACAGCTTCCCCCCAGAATTGCTTAGGTAACTTGGCGTCCGACAACATGGTTCTAGCCATTTCCATTATCGTTCTATTCTTTCTTTCTGAAACACCGTTCTGTGGGCTAGAATAGGGAACACTCAATTGACGCTCTATCCCGTTTTCTATCAGGCAGTTTTCAAATTCGTCACTGATATACTCTTTTGCGTTATCGGACCTGATTGCCTTTATCAACTTGCCAAATTTATTTTTTGTTAGCGCTATGTATTCTTTCAGTTTGATAACGGCTTCCGATTTATGCGCGATTAAGTATGTTATTGTGTACCTGCTATAATCATCCGTGAATGTTATAAAGTACCTTTTCCCTCCTATCGTTTCAGTATTCATGGGGCCACATATATCGGAATGTGCGAGGGTACCGATGTCTTTGCTTCTGTTTGTGGCTACTTTAGGGTAGGGCAGAGCGGAAAGTTTCCCTTCAATGCACTTGGTGCATCGCGTGTCATGTTTACATTTGTTAATTGTTATCCCATTGGCTAATTCATGATTAACAAGGTATTTAATATCATCAAAATTTTTGTGTCCGAGTCTTCGGTGCCACAATGAAATACAATTTGTATTGTTACAGAAAGTTTGAGTACTTATAGTATAGCCGTAATCATCTTCAGGGTTTAATACGTAGAGATTATCATTTAATTTAGCTGTCAAGATTATATTATCATCTTTGACAAATAAACATGCATTTTTCTCGAAAATTACCTTTATATTATTTTCAGTGGCTTTCTTAACTGACAATAAATTGCCCTTTAGTTCTGGACAGTACAAGACGTTTCTTAGTGTAATGTAGTGGTTTTTGTCTGTTTTTATTTTTACGTCGCCCATACCTTCCGAATTAAGCCTTTTTCCATTAGCGATAGTTATATTCCCAAAATTCCCGGCTGTGAATGTAGCAAAATTTGTTTTTGCTGATGCAACGTGCCTGGTGCAACCCGAGTCAATGATATATGTGTTTGGATCTGTTGTTTGTGTTTGGTTAATTTTTACTGACTCAATTTCAAAATTGTTTTCCACTGGGAAGAGAGGAATGATCGATTGGTTGACCTCATCCTCTATATTTGATTTGCTGTTAAAGCAAAAATTCGAGGAGTCTGTTTTACTACCATTGTGCTGATTTTTGGGGTTTACCGAATTGGCTTTAAAGTTGGCATGGTTGTTAAATTTATTACTGTTATAATTTTCACTTCTTTGGTAATTGTTTTTCTGTTTGTTTTTTAATTTGTAACACTCTGAACGAGCGTGCCCATCTCGTTGACAGTAGCTGCAATACTTTTTGCTACCTTTATTTACAATTTTATATGCTGTGTCCCTTGGTCGTGTGCTGGTGTTTTTGTATTCGGTTCGATGAGAGTACTCGTCGATGAGTTTGTTCTTCACAAACTCGAGGTCTAGATCCTTTTCGTCTCTAGCCTCCATGCTCGTTATAAGAGGAGCATATGACTGAGGCAAGCTGCAAAGCATAAGAGCCACGATGTGCGAATCATTTATGAGCTCTCCAATGGCAGCGAGTTTGTCGCGGATAGTTAAAATATTGTTGATATGTAGATTTAAGTCTCCGCCCTCATTGAGCCTTTGCGAATATAGTTTCCTCAAAAGGAATAATTTGGATGATAAATTCGCCCTTTGGTGAACACTTTTTAATCTTTCCCAAATTTCTTTGGGAGATGTCAAATGTCTAATATGCACGATTTGTGTGTTTTCAATGCACAAACAAATTATGGCTTTCGCCTTAGCCGCGTTTTTAGTATATGTATCATCGGGTGTGGCAGGTGGAGATTCTGTTATATATTTAAATAAATCGTCTTTAATTAACAGATTTTCTAATTTGAAACACCAATGATTGTAATTATTATCATTTAGTTTCTCCACTGCCGTAATTTCTTTTGTGGCTGACATAGCGTGTTATTCAAGTTTTATAAATTCTTTGATAACAAATATATTTACTATAAGAAGTTTGTGACTTTCTTAAAATAATTTCTTAGAATATATTCATAAATATAAATAAAATGATCAGTTATTCACAATAATCAATCAATATTCGTTCACAATAATACTCTTTTTGCGATATTATATATATCGTTATTTATTCATGCACATTTATTTTTATTTTCATGTATATAGTTCAATATTTCATATCTCATATGTGCATCTTGTTCATCATTTTATCACAATCAGATAAACAAATTTTTATTACTGGGTTTTTTTTTTTCATTTATTTATTTATTTACTTTCCCCTTCAAATCATCTCTCATAATCTATTAAAATATCTAGAAGGGGTGAGTTCGCGATTAGCGTGTAGCTAAAGACCCAGTATAAACATAAATAGTTATACCAAAAGTTTTTTCATTAATAATGAAAGATAGAAATTTATTTTCTTACCTTTCTGGTAAAGCAGACATATGCTGGTTTGCTGCATGTGAAAACAAACTATGTATTTTATTTATTTATTGGATGTGAAAAATATCTTCTTAGAATGATGGGAATGCGTTTGTACAGAAAAACTATTTAATGCACGACGAAATCAGGTTACATTGGACGAACACATACACACTAAAAAATAAGGAATAAAATAAAAGAGTTAAGTATGGGTACTTTAGAAGTAATAACACTAAAATCCAGTAGGAGATGAAAATCTTCCATTGGACTGAGAGTTAACGCACTAAAAAAAAACGTGCGTCTTGGCCTCACGAGATCGGGCCTAGAAGTGTAGGAGTAATAGGGGCCCACAAGAGTTAAAACAAAGTAAAAGAAACTTGAAACAATACAGTCTGCTTAATAAGCAAAAAGGTTCTATTTAAAATCAGTTTATCAGGAAATGTCTGTGGTGCTGCGATCTATTGACGCCTTTTCGAAACACAAGTCTTTTACACAAACCTTCTTTAGTTTGTGACCTTACGCTGCGATGACTCACGGAAGTGTCGCCATCTTGGAACATATTTCACAACTAAAAGAGACGCGTTGCACGTATCACGAAGAAATCGTCATTTCACAAGCGGAGTGATGTTTGACATAAAATTACTTACACTGTTACGTTTTCCAACACTGACCGATGGCAAATAGTATTGGCATGAACTTCGATTATGGAAACAACAACAACAAAAAATGCTTAAACCTATCAAAAAGCATATTTTAAAAATTAAGATCCAGTTAGGTGATTAGCAATAATTTCAGCTCTGAATTTGTTCTAACTTGTTAAAATTAATTTCACTGCATTGGCTACCTAGCTAGACTGTTTTCTTCTGTGTAATCTAATACAGAAGGCAAATCGTTAGCATCGCTTTCAAGGTCATCCTTAATCATGTTTATGATCAATGGCCAATAATAGTGTTGGCGAGAATTCTCATTACTGAAGATTAAAAAGATTGCTTACTTAAACTTATCGAAATGAATATTTCCGAAGACTTAGTTGAATGTTATTCTCATATTCAAATAAGGTTATTTCATCAAAATTTTCAGAATAGATTTCGATTTATAGCATCTTTTTCTATATAGAATTTGTTTTATCCTATTAAAATGAATTTGCTCGAATTAGGGACCTAGTTAGATCGTTTTCTCATGCTTGAATTATTAGTGTAATTGCCAAGATTTGTGAAAATTGTATAAGCCATTTTTGATATGTAGCAGTATTTTTAGTGCTGAGTTTGTTGTAACCTGTTAAAATGAACTTTTCCGAATTCAAGACCTTGCTAGTTTATTTTCTCATGCTCGAATTAGGAGACACACATAGTGACAATTGTTAGAGCATTTTTCGATTTATTATAAGCAACATTTTGAGTGCTGAGTTTGTTTTATTTAACGTCTCAAAATCGATTTTCTTGAATTTGGAACCTAGCTGCATTGTTTTCTTGTGCTTGATTTAGTATAGAAGGCAAGTTTCTTGAAAATTGTTATATCTGTTTCCGAGGTCATTCGTAATCACCCAAAATTCCTTTTCTTTAATATATGTGCTAAATGGGGTGTAAAACATACTTTAAGTAAAAAATTTAGATTCTAAAATAAATCTGTATTATTTGTTTATTTATTTATTTATTTATTTATTCTGTAGGAGTTTCAAGAAAAGGTAAAAAATTCTGATCTTATAAAAGAAGTAAGCAATAAAATTGATTTTGGCTTATATGTATTGCATGCAGCACAAAAACAATATATTGAAGAGTGGAAAACATTTAACCGCCTTTGGGAAACTGACAAAACTGCTATTTTAACTGAATACAAATCTAAAAAATGGGAAGCTTCTTGTTTTGAAGATGATATAAATGAGTAAGTATTATTTTAAACTAATTAATTTCATTTGTAGATTACTAATTTAGGACTCCCATTTGTGACTAAAAAGGGACTATTTTAAGAAAAAAAGCAGAAACAAGAATGTTGACTTTTCTACGTAATATTTGCGATCTATGTAATTTATTTCGATAAGTCTTAATTTTTGAAATGCAAAAGTTATTTATCATAGGCATTATGCAAATTGCATTGTAGGTTTTCATTGGCTATCACATTTGCGCTGGCATTTTAAAATGCTAGCGATGTTGTTTCTCAGTATTCTATCATAACACAATATGTTGAAATGATATAAACTATGTGTTTGAATAAAAGCAGTTAAAACAGTGTAATTTCAGCATGTGTATTCAGATTCAGCGCTCAAATCAACTTTTCGAATTAGAGTATTTTTTTAGCATGCTTAAAATTCGAGTAAACTCAAAAACATGCATCTTCGTTGAACTCAAATTTTAAACATATTTGGGTTCATTTTTCTTCAGCTATAACTTCTCTGCCAGAACATTTTATTCAGCAAAACTCTTCTGCATAACGGCTGCTATTTTTAAGTGTATAACCTTTCAAGACATACTTACAATAAAGTAGTAGTATGTTCTACTATTAATATTGTCAATCAGCCGTGAAAAAAAATCAATTTCTTCAATCAATCTTTAAAAAAAAAATTGTACTTGAATTGAATATGCAACTGGTCAAATAACTACATTTTACCATGGACCTTTTAAAAAAAAAAAAAATAAATAAATAAATAAAATAAATAAAGGTTTGGAGTTAAGTATGTTTTTGCAATATTTTAAGAGGATTTATACTATTTTTCAGATGGATTTGTATACCAAACGTATTTTTTAGCATTATTTATAAAGTATTTTTCTCCTATGCCCTTTTTTTTTTATGTCTCATGATGCTTTTTCCTTCTCCTCCATGCTTTTTTCCCTCTGTGCCCCCCCCCCCCCTTACTGCACTATTTTTTCTTTCTTTTGAGTTGGAGTACCATTGACCTGTTTTTGCAATAGCATGTTAATGTTTTTATAATGTGTGTGTTAGCTTAAAAAAAAGTATTAATCTTTTCAAAAATGTGGAGATATTATTTTCTTTGTATTAATTTTTCAAGGAATTTTGTTTTTTAATGCTTATTTGGATTTAATTTTTCTTCTGTTATAATGTATAATTTCAGATTTGAGGATATGGCTGAAAAAATTCTTCGTGTTCAACGTTTCAAACCTCTGGACTTTTGCATTTGCGACTGCAGTAGTCTTAAAAATATGGCTGTTGCTTATTCCCAAGAATTTAAGAAGGAATTAGGTTCTGTATTTAATGATATTTTATCTTTAAATTTGCAGAATGCATATGATTTAATAAATTTAACTTCTAAAAAGTAAGTGAATTTTCTTTCTCTCTTTTCATAGCTTTGTTCCTAAATTAATTCTTATGGAAATTAGAAAACTTATTGCTACTTTTAATTAATTAAAAGTTTAATATTTCTTTAAAAAAAAAGGGGGTGGGTGGGTGAGGAATATTGAAAATCTATGAAGGCAAACTTAAAAATATCTTTTGACAAAAAAAAAAAAAAAAAAAAAAAAAAGATATGTCTTATTTCACATACTTAATTTTCATTCTTATGTCACATACAGGGCTTAATTTGCACCGGAGCCCTCCAGTACTCCTCTGTTTTTAGTAAATATTTAAACATTGGTCAGAATTCACTGGAGCTCATAAAACTCTCCGGAGCCTATTGCAATAGCCCTTCCAATAAACCGATGCCTAAATTACCCTCTCCTTTCCTTCCCATCTCCAAACTTTTCCTTTCTTTTCTATCAAAACGCTTATATGTGACGTAATGTGTCGCACATGTAGGAGATGGAGATGAAACAGACTCAATTTTTATATCAGTTTTAGGCTTGGACTGGCTCGAGCTCAGTCTGTGTTACATTAAAAATTTTTTAATCATGTATAGAAATAAAAAACTTTTCCTCCTTCAAAATTACATATTATATTTTATTTCAAATCCTTTTAATGCTGTTTTGATCAGAATGAAGGGAAAACAGAAATTATGTTTTTCTATTCTAGTGATAGTTGCAAATTTTTGTCTGGAATTGATGGCGATGACGTGTTGATACGGCAATCCAAATCATAATCCTTACCATATTTAATTGTAGAACTCTGCAATTAATTAACATTAAAATTAGGCAAAGATTGTCGGAATAAATGATAACTAAAAAGTGGAATAGTTGAAAGCTAAATATATGCTGATAGATATACCGGGTGTCCCAAAAAGGACTGACTGATTTTAAAATTCAATAACTTGCAAACTGTGACAGATATTTAAAAAATTCTTGCAGGAGGGTTATGCATAAGGTCAAAAGTTTTTTTACAGTGATTTTCAATTTTAGTTCGAATTACAAACAATAGATGGCGCTGCGATCAATAGACGCTGAATTCAGGCTCGATTTTTGGTACTTCGTGGCCCGGATAATACATTTCCATCTCCTTTTTCAGCATGGAACAAGAGAAAGGATCAGAAATCGAGCCTGTATTTAGCGACTATTGCTTACAGCGCCATCTATTGTTTGTAATTCGAACTAAAATCGAAAATCACTGTAATAAAACTTTTGACCTTATGCATAACCCTCCTGCAAGAATTTTTTAAATATCTGTCACCGTTTGCAAGTTATTGAATTTTAAAATCAGTCAGTCCTTTTTGGGACACCCGGTATTTAAAATTTTTATTTTTCTAAAGAAAAAAAAAAATACTTTAAATTTACAAATAATGTATGAAATATAAATACAGTAGAAGATCTTTATAACGCAATTCTCCATATAACGCACAACTTCTCAAATGTAAACAATGATTTTTGCAGTTAAAAAGTACCTGCATTTTCACATTGTAAAATATTGCTACTCTCTAGAGGACTAAATTTGATACATTAGTTCAACTTTATCTTCTAATTTAAGACTTTTTTACTGAAAGAAATGCTATTATTACAATAAACATTTTTGAAAATGTCTAATATAAGGAATGGTTGTGTCAGTTATATTTGGATCATGTTTATAAGTAAATTTAACAATGTCTGACCTATATTATGCAAAAATTTATAATTTGTAAAACTTTTGGTAACAAGTAATGCAGTATGAAGATATTTTAATGTATTATGATATGTTTCAGACATATTTGGCCATGTTTACAAGGTGAATTTAATGATGTGATCCATATAACGCAAAATTCTATGTAACACACAACTTTGTGTTTTTAGGTTTGCGTTATAAAGATCTTCTACTATATGTAGATTGGAGTGATGGGGGGAGGGACTGTACAGTTGTTCAGAGCGCAGAGTAGGGCTCCGGTACTTCTTTGTTAGAAATTAAGCCCTGCATATACATATGACAATACATCAATGTATTGTCATTGAAAATACTTTTTATTTAATAAATTGTATAGTCTAAGATATCTTCATTTGTTAGATGGAATAAAAGGTTTTTTTAAAGAAAGATTTATTGAATAAGCTTTCTTTTTAAAGAATATTTCACCTAACAAATAAAAATTTCACAGGCTGTGTAATTTATTAAATAAAAAACGTTTTCAGTGATAGATGTACATATGAATTTCAAAAATGCAAATTGAAGGCAGTAATTTATCTTATATATTCTGGATAAGATTCATGAATATTTAAGAAATTTAGTAAAATTCCTTACTTACATATAATAATCATTTTACCTGCTTTATTCTTAATTTGAACAAATATTATCCAAAATGGTGCAATTAAAAAAATTTTTCATCATAACTTCATTACCTTTTAAGATGCTGTCATGCATTTTTTTTTTTTTTTTTAATGTTATGTCTGAAGTTGAACATTTTTCTAATTCATCATTTAATTTTATTAATTTTGCAATTACTTGTTTTATATACTAAAATAATCATGTAACTATCTGATCCACTATCCACTTTAGAAAGCACCCAGTATATGCAACAAATGTTATGCGTTTGATTGTTCTGTGATAAGGTGCCCCATGAACTTTAGAACTATAGTTTTGTCCCTCTGATGATGGGAGCCTCCGGCATTTGCATAGAATTCATTTTGGTTCATCATCACCAATCTTGACAATCCTCATTGGGGAAATACCTTATGGGGCACTCTTTGTTTTTTTAAAACATGCAGGATTTTATTTTGAAATATATATATGTCTTTCTTTGGTTTAACGGCTCAGATTTATATTTTACACTTCTATGCTATCTGGATGGGAACCCCATCCAGACTGCACTTTTTGTTGAATTACTTTTATTTTTTTTTACTCTACTGTTTATAGAATTTAAAATTTAGTATTTTCTTCACTTGTTTGACTACATCTGGATAGGATACCCATCCAGATTGCTCTTTTATTTTGTCATTGTTTTTTTCTCACCTTTTGATGTTTTAGTCTACCTTTTGGCACAGCATGTCCCTTAAGGGATTTTGCACCATTAAACCCCATACAACCAACTAAGCAACTCTCCTATGATGGTTTACATTGTTTTTCTAGAAAAAAGCTACTGTATAAGACATCAGTTAATACTTTTGTTGTAAAAACAAATAAATAAAGAACAAAATGTATGCTCTTTCATATGTAGTGGCCAAAGCACATTTACTGCTGTGATAATTTGACTGTAAATATCACTTCAAATTTAATTTGTTTTACTTACCTGTAAATACATTCATTAGCTTACTTGATAGTACCATTACTTTAACAAAATGAGATGGTACCATGGGAACATTTAACTTTATGTAAATGGTAATGGTCCAGTAAATGCATTTTATGTACATGTTGAAAGATTAACACAAATTGGAGGAATATTAAGATGCTATTTCTTTCCATTGTTCTTATTTTAATGAATAAACAACTTATATATTTTAAATACATTTTAAATCTTTGCACATATTACACTAAGTGCTGAATATAAAATAATAAACTATCAACGAATTCACGATGTATTTTTAGTGATTATTATTTCCAATCTGAATCCGTGAAGCATTTTTAATATTGTTTTTCGTTTTTTTACTCAACTGATCTCTTTTTGTTTCCCCTGGAAAAAATCTTTAATATTTTGTATATGCTGCACCAGCAGATAAGCCGCAGCTTATTCACCCAAAATTACGGTACTGCTTAACTCATGTAGACATTTATGTTTCATGTTGTTTGCTTATCAGTTGTAATATGTTCGCTAATGCCGAGATTTTTAATCCTATATAACGTAATCTTCGGAACAGATGTCATAAGTTCCCATGGCTGCCATCTTGGAATTCTTCTTGGCGTAAAAAACCCTTTTCCGCCAAGTAGTAAATGTCGCCAAGCACCGGTTTATACGCATGTTTGGCTTAACGAAAATAAAATGTAAATAACAAATAAAATTCGCTAAACTGGCAATCAGTAATCATTGTATGAGCGCTTTGCACACATTTACCGAAAAAAAACATCGCCGAATTCAGCATTTCTCGCGGTATAGTAATCTCAAAATTCAGCAGTTCTCGTTTTGTAGCAATCTCAACATGTAAAAAACTCTTAAAGCAGCAAAATATACATCAATAGTTGTATGAGCACTTTGTGCACATTTACCGAAAGAAAACATCGCCAAATTCAGCATTTCTTGCGGTATAGCATTCTCAAAATTCAGAAGTTCTCATTTTGTAGCAATCTCAAAATGTAAAAAACTCTTAAAGCAGCAAAATATACATAAAAAATGAAACTCTCTAAAGTGGCAATCAGCAATAGTTGTATGAGTGCTTCGCGCACATTTACCGAAAAAAAAAACATCGCTGAATTCAGCATTTCTCGCGGTATAACATTCTCAAAATTCAGCAGTTCTCGTTTTGTAGCAATCTCAAAATGTAAAAAACTCTTAAAGCAGCAAAATATACATAAAATTATCAACATACCTTAACAGACATCTGCTTTCTTGAAACCTCCAGCACGAAATATCTCTCATAACATCGGTGTCATTTTCCAAAATAGGCTTAATACGCATTGACACGCTATAAACAAACCTCCCTTTCTTGTCAAAATTTCATCATATTTCTTAATTACTTCAGCAAGAGCGTTTAAACGGACTACAGAAACTATAGTCAATGAAATACATCCAATAAATTTAACATAAAAATAAAAAGACAACGATAGAACACGATATCAAAATACATCCACAAAATTCTTAGCTTCTCAGGGATTGCCACAACCTGACACGTCACACGGGGTTTACATATCAAGTTTGTCATATCCGTAAACACCGCCAACACGCCAACAAAAAATCGCCAAACAATTCAAAACAACAACGGCTGAGGAAAGATACGGCATCTAAGCCTAATCTTCCATAAACATTTATGCTTCATGTTGTTTGCTTATCAGTTGCAATATATTCACTAATGCAGAGATTTTTAATACTATAATGTAATCTTCTGTAATTGGGGCCATGGCCAATGGACGTATTTAGCTAATGTAATTTTGTTCAGTGGAGTGTTTCTTGTGAAAGCCTTTGGCTGAGATGTCTCAGACATTCTGTAGTTGGTGCCATATTTTTTTTTCTTTTTTTTTTCTACAAACTCTCAATTTATTTGCATATGCTTGCTAATGTCTGTATATTTTTTAATTACAATGCCCACTGGTCACTGGAATTGGAATCCATTGCAAGGTTTGTACATATTTAATTACTTTTTTTTAATTCAGTATTTTGTTTATATAGTACAGTCAACACCTTCAAATTCACACAGCTTGGGACCAAAACTTGTGAAGATTATAGGTTATTACTTAATTTAGTTTTTTTTATCCTGTAATTTTACAATAAATTAATTATTAATGCATAAATTAATTTTAAAAAAAAGAAATATATTATAATACATTGGGTTATTTAATTAAAAAACACATTATTTTTAAGGAAGAATAATTTAAATTTTATTTTACAATTTCTTTTATTTGTTTTTATAATTCAAACATAGTGTCAATTGTCATTTGTTTGAGAACTTTTGGCCTAGTATTTTATCTTAGAGTCATTATGTAGCCATTATTTTTTGTTCTGAAACAAAAGTCTGTTTCTAAAGAAAATTCAGATATTTATAACCCATAGCCAAGCTCTGCACAAGAGTTACTGTTTCATCTTCCTCATCAGATTCTGTGTCAGAATTATCCTAATTTTCTGTAGAGTTTAACAGAGAGCACTTATAATGTCATCATCTGTGAAACTCTGTAACTGGAACTTCATCTTGGGAGGACATCCATTCAATTATATTTTCTCCATTCAGAAAATCAGGTGCAAATGTTAGTTATTCTTTTTGCAAAACACAAAAGTTCTGCAAATTTTATAGCTTGCCATTTGGCAATTACCGCATTGACGATTTTCAGTGGTTAATTTACGGTCACATGACCTGGCCCATTCAGTAAATCAAAATTCAGAGAGAATCTCTTTTTAAAGACAGTATGTTTTATCGATGTATGAATAACAATGCCATTGGTTCATTTTACAGTGACGTGTGCATTCAGCGAATCAGCTTTCTGATCAAGATAATATTTTAAATGCAGCAGAAAATGTTTTGTTTATATTTCGTTAGCATCATACATAGGTTAACTATAAGTAAAATTGATTTTTTATGTTTTTATTATACACTAGCTAAAGTACCCGGCATTGCCCGGAATTTTAAGAATGTTTTTTTTTTGAAAATGTCAATTTCAAAATTAAACATACGGTATGAAACAAACAATAAAAAAAATCATTCGAAGTGTTATACATATGAATCAAATGAAAACCCAGTAAAAAAATGTATACATTTATATAACAGATGCAAAAGTGTACAGCTATAAATGAGCTTATTTCCACTCATCATTGAAGCAGTTAAAAAAAAAAAAAGGTCAAACTGTCTTTGAACTGTACATGGTAGTATGAATTAAAAAACAATTACTTCAAAGCAGCTTCATAAACTATATTTCTGGTTTTTTGATTGGGGGCAAATATATACAAATTCCTTGGAGCACCAACTCTTCAGCACACAACGTAAAATTGGCCATGGGAAATGTGGAGCAAAGTGATTCCAAGTTTATTCAATCTTTACAGATTGACCCTGTGCCTTATTGATTGACATGGCAAAAGCTAAACAAACTGGAATTTGTAGACGCTTGAATTGAAATGGCATTTCAAATGGAACGAGGGGTAGGCATGGAATGAAAGCATCCTCACTTTTGGCACAGCCTATCAAAATTATCGCTTCAGTGACATGAGGTTGGAGCTTTTTAACTACTAATCTTGTACCATTGCAAAGTCTTGGAGGATTTAAATTTCTGAGAAGCATTTGGGTGATCCAATCTTCAGTATCAAGTTATGTGGTGGCATTCCGGGAGGGCCCAAACAGTTTAAAAATTCAGTAGGATAATGCACAGTCTCATTTTCTTCAACAACAGTGTCTATTGATTTATATAATACAGCTTCCCCAAGTAACTCGTCTTGAATCTTCAGTTTGATGTTGTTTACACTGTCATTTTTGGTGCAAGAATCACACATTCGCAAAGCCATTTATGATCTGTAAAATGTTGCCGAATATTTGGAAATACTTTCGCCTTGAGTTCTTCAATAGACATAACAGTGTTACAAAATGCTTCTCTGATTTTGAACAGACCAGTTACTGGTTGAAGCAGTATTAATCCATTCCCAATATTTAACAATTTGTCAGCAAATTGACCTTCCAATATGTTTCCATGCAGATGAACTCTCATATTTGTAGTTAGTCGCAAAGTTCAAATATGCCTCCAAAGATGTGACGATTTTAGGCATGCATTAATTTCATCTGCCATCATTCCTTTTGGAATGACTGGCAATGTTTGTTGGAAATCTCCAGACCATACAACAGTGACTCTCCCTATTAGTAAATCATTGCCTCTTAAAAATTGAAGTGTCTGATTGAGAACCTCCAAAGCATTCTTGTGTGCCATGGTGCATTCATCCCATACAATGACCTGAAATTTCTGTAGAACCTGAACTTTTTCTGTTCTGTTAGTTATATTGCAGACGGGAGTTTCACTTTGGGCAAGATTAAGTGGGAACTTGAAAGCTAGATGTGGTGTTCTTCCTCCAGTGGGCAAAGTTGCAGCAATTCTAGAAGAGGCCACAGCAATAGCTATCTTGGAATGTTCTCGAATGTTAGCAAGTAACAACTTGATGAGAAACATCTAATGAACCTGCCCATTTGGTATTTTTCAATCTCGCTGATAACAGATCTGTCTTGCTGAAAAGAAAAAACTGCTTGATCGCTACTCTAATTTATGTATTTGATGGACTTGACTTCAGCTGCAGTATTCAACATTAATATGGGCTTGAAATAACCTTGACAGTAAAGGGCAGTAAACTCACTGTACGTATTTCCAACTTTTACCTTTATCTTCATAACTCTGCCACCGTCTTCGGGACTTCTCCTTCTGTATAGGGGATAATCAGCCATTCCAGTCTGAGTTTCCTTAATGAGATTCCTTGGATAATTCTGTGTACACTTGTATTCTTTCATGCATGGAGAAATAGGATTGATAATTCCACAAGGTCCATGGGTCATATTTTTGACGACGACTCCAAAGAGGATGGGATCTTCTTCATGATTTAGAATTTCAGCTGATATAATCTTATCAACGTCACTTGACATGATCTTGTTTTTGAGCCACACCAAAACATGTGCATGCAGCAAACTTCTCTTCTGCCACTCAGTAGTGTACATCCAACATCGGACTTGACCAAATATGTGAAATTTTGTAATGTATTTCAAGAACTGTATTAGCTTTTGGTGAAACAATCTTGCCGTTTCTGTCCTTCCATCTATTCTGCCTGAATTTCTCGCCAACTTGGATTGCAAATAAAAGTTATGAAGAGGTCAGATCTTCCATAATTCCTCACATATATCATAACATCTTGTGTTTATTTGTGAATGTGAAGTGGACTTCCAGTAAAAGTTGAGGGAAAAAATAACCAATTGACCTACTTTTGCCAAATTAGCATCGTTGTTCATAGCATCTCAGAGATGGATGTACTTATTTGCACGGAGTTTCTTCTGGTTGAGTTTGACAAACAATAGTCGTTCACTTTCTATTTTGGCAAACATGTCTACAACAAATTGAAGGAAAAGTTGGCGACAGCAACAATAATATTGAACTCCTCTTTTTCTACCATCAACCTATAAGAATAAAAATTCATAACTGAAACTTTTTTAGCTGGTGGTGCCCCTGTTGTTAGATCAACTTGCATGACTTCAAAATTATATCTATCTTCTCCCTTCCAAAACATAAGTGGATATTGCAAGGCATCATATGCTCTGTTTGTTTTGCATACTCGTTGAAGGTGGTTGTCTTTTTCTGCAAAACTATTTCTCTCTGATGAAATTCATTCCCTGAAATAACAATGGCCACCTCATTTATAACTGAAACATTGAAACGTCACTTGTGCTCTCCAGCCAGTCTCCTGTCAGCTTCAATGACTAACCTATAATTATCTGTCGGCATACCATCTAGTGCAGTTTTGAAACATTGAACATAATTGTTATATCTATTCAAAAAAGATTGTAACTGTAAGATAATATCTGCATGTGTTCCTGGACTGGTTGCGCAACGATATTGTGCGTGTTCCCATTCATCTCCCATAAAATATATTTGAAGGAACTGGTGGTCTTCATTTTTTAGGAGTAACATGGCTCCAATTCTATGATAAACTTGTCCTTGAACTTTGAATGTCAGCATAAATCCTCGTTCTGCAATAACGCTCGTTGAGTGAAATGAAGTCATTTGAAAAGCAGAGTTGTAGAGTTTGATTTTACTAAGAAAATGTTTTGAAGCAGCTGTTTCACTGCCCATAAGTGACTTCAATGGTTCTGGAGGTATTTGAAGCACAGGCAGACTTACTTTTCCTTTTGAGCAACACATGCTTTCAGTTTCTCCATTTCACTTCAAAGCATCACAACGACGGCAGGCATGTTCCATCCTTCCAATAACAAATCTTTCTGAAATGGCCGCTGCACTTACTGGATTGTAAACAAAAGCTGCATCTTATAATTCTTACACCAATTTGTCTTGCTCTTTCAGCTTTAAGCCTTGAATTTCTCTGTTCCTGAGATTCCTTAGCTGTGGAAACAGCATGAGTTATACAATCAACTTCCATGTCTTGAATTTCTCTCTTCTTGAGATTCTTTAAATCTAGAAACAGCATGAGTAATGCTATCAGCTTCCAGTCTTGAATTTCTCTCTTGATTCTTGAGCTCAGAAAACAGCATGAGTTATGCGATCAGCTTCTGTGTCATTCTCCCCAAAGTGTACATTTTCAATACAAATTTTCCTATAAAAAAGTTTGTTTTTCAAGAAAAATGTTATCATTTTTAGAATGTTATCACTTACTGCAAGTAAAAATGAGAAATGGCCCAGATACACTATATTTATTTTTTTCAGAAACACAATTTTTTTTTATTAACATCCTTCACGGAGGTGAACTTTATGCTACAGTTATGTTTGTGTAGTGAGACAAAGCTAAAAAAACTACTGTATATGCTTGTGTATAAGTCGATCCCCCAATTCTTAAGCAAAATGTTGAAAAATAATTGAATTTTCGTGTATAAGTCGAACCACATTTCTGGTAATATGTTGAAAAATGATTTGTAATCGAGGATAAAAAACAATAATAAATTTTCATTAAATTAGTAAAAAAAAATTTTCTACGTTTTTAATCAGACTATTTTTTAAAAAATTCAATGTTTTAAAACTGTATAATTATGAACAAGCAAAGAAGCTTAAACGCATTCAAATGAATTTAATGATACTTAAAAAGAAAAAAATCTATCCAAGCCTTATTTACAAGGGTAACCAACTTCTTAGACAGCTAAAGTATAGTATAAGTTAAAACATGAATACATTAAAATGATTCTCAGTTTTTATTACTAAAATAGGTGCTAAAAATACAATTAACCGGTTTTAAAACATTAAAACCAATAATCAGATGGTAAAAACTTCCCGAGCGCTTTCGACCAAGCCCTGGTCATCATCAATGGGGTGAAAAAATGAGAAGAAGACCTTCAGAATGCATACCGGTATAAATAACACAGGGCGATTCCAAAAACTGTAAAAAGGGGAGGGTGGGAGGGGGGGGGATGAGTCCATACAGCTACATTGATCATTCCAATCCAAAGATTCCATTGACTCCCAAGTAGACCAAACCAAATGCTCGGTATATGACAGGACAATGTATCATTACAAGTATTTCTACCTCTGGTTAAAATTTCTATAAACTCTCTCAAAATACATGTGTTAAATTGATTTGTATGTGTGATGATCCTTGCTTTACTAAAAAGGATGTCAATATCAGCTTCTAAATTTAACCGAGCTAAAGCTGTAGATGGTTTCCCCTTTCCTATATCAGCCACATGTTCTTTCAACCTTTCCTGTAGCCTTCTGGTTGTCATTCCAATGTATGTAAAAGTTCTATTATTATATTTATATCTGAATGGGATCATATAAGTTCCTGCTTTGTCATATGAATTAACTGGATCAACTTTTCTGTGAACTAGATTTTGCAGTTTAGCTGGAGGTTTAACTATTATTGCTATATCATATTTTTTTAATGCATACCTAATTCTCTCATAAAGTTGAAGAACGTAATCAACACTACAAAATTTTGAAAAATGCGTACTCTTTTTTATACAATTCCTGCTTTTAAACCCATTAATTACTTTATTGATAAATTTTCTCGGGTAACCGTTTTCAGCTGCGATTGTTTTGATCTTAGTTAATTCCTCCTGTATATAGGCATCAGTACATACTTCGAATGCTCTCTTTACGTAAAATCTGTAGGCTGCTTTTTTGTAATTAGCTGGAACTGTACTATTATAAGATATTGTATTGTTGGATCTACGTGGTTTCCTATAAACCCTCCTATCTATGTTGTCTGTTAATTTATTCTTGATGAGCTCAACATCTAGGAAAGGCAAAGATTCATTTTTTTCTATTTCTAAGGTAAACTGTATTCTGTTGTCAATACTATTAGCATGAGAGAGTCTATAGAAATTTTAACCAGAGGTAGAAATACTTGTAATGATACATTGTCCTGTCATATACCGAGCATTTGGTTTGGTCTACTTGGAGTCAATGGAATCTTTGGATTGGAATGATCAATGTAGCTGTATGGGCTCATCCGTCCCTCCCCCCTCCCACCCTCCCCTTTTTACAGTTTTTGTAATCGCCCTGCGTTATTTATACCTGTTAGCCATATTCCCACTTTTCTTATCAATTGCATTATCTTTATTTTATTCAACTAAATATATTTTTATCTTGAAACTTGTTTAGTTATGACTTACCTTTCATCCTTACAGCTAATTTATTTTTATCCATTTGTGCAGCTATTTATTTGTTTTAAAGAGAACTTGCATCGTATCATCGGACTTTTACATCGCGATGTTTTTCCAGCTGAGCTCGATCGTATATCATTTTCGAACTGAGCGGTAACTCCGTTGGCCGGTAGGTGGCGTTGCCTGTCCATGAGTGCTCTTTTCGCCTTTGGCGCAGCACGTGCCTATGCAAATTACTTTTTCCACGTACGATGGAAGGAGGGCGTTTCCGATTGCGGCTTCTCTGCGGAGCAGCTCTCGGTTTTTGCCGATATAGATAAAAGGAACGGCGTGATAGCTGTTGAGGAACGTTTGTTTTTGATGCATGCTGGTCGTCTCGCTTTCGGTGTTTTGATGTCTGCCGCTCTGATGTTTATTTAACGGATATGAAGTTTATGTTATTGAGTTTTACGTACGATGGAGTTGCTGAGAGAATGTTTTTAATCTTTGGATCTTCGCTAGTTCTACGATGTTTTTCTTCAAGTTTAAAGATGAAATAAAGTGAATTCGTTTGCTATAGGTGACATTTTTCATTTGCAATTTGATTTAGAGTGAATATATTATGGCATGAGCTCTGGAGGGATTATCTTAAAGTATTGTTTTATTACGTTTATTTTCTGCAAGATATAAAGTTAATCAATATTTGTTTGTTTAATTTCAAAGCATTTATTTTTATACTATCGTATTTTATCATGAAAGAATTTTAATAAAGTTAAGTTTTTCTTTTATTTATCTGGTCATCATTTCTTCTTACACTTACTGCATAAAACAACCATATCTCTCTCTCTGCATATTTAGGGTTTTATTTTTCAGCGGATGCTTCTTACTGCAAATTTTTATCTGCTTAGTTTTAGGATGTATTATTGAAGTGCTTTATAAAAGTAATAGATCATTTTTAAGCACTAGTTATATGAGTAGTCTCATATAACATTTTTTGGTTATGGGCTTTTAATACCCATGCAGAGATAATTTCTGTTTAGCTGTGCTTTATATTAGTGCAGTAAAGTGTTTAACTACGGCCCAAGGAGGATTAAGAGATAGTTTTATTAGGGGGGGCCGTTAGTTTTCGTACGATGACCGATAGTTAGAAATTTTTTTTAATAATTTCGTTTTTGAAGTAATAATTTGAAAAGAGAAAGGAAATAGGTTAGAATTAGAGTTTTTAAGAAATTTTTAATACAAAATGTTTTAACTATAATTTTTTTTGGCTGGTCCATAAAGTTTTTAAATTTGTGAATTTTTTTTTTGGTTTAAATATAAATTTTTCAAAATGATGATGCAGAATCAGATTCAGAAATTAAATGCTAGTAATTATGCCAATTGGCAATCTGACATGAAATATTTATTGATGGAAAGAAATGTTTGGGATATAGTGGCAGAAATAGAGAAACCTCCTGAGCTCAGTGCAGATAGTAAGGCTGTAGAAAAAGAGGCCACAGCAGTTGTTGGTGTCACCGATAAAGATACTAAAGATTATCATATTAGACAGAAATTAGCACTGTCTATGATCTATTTAAATGTGGAGCCTAATTTTAGGAAAATTATAGAAGGGTGTAGTGATCCAGTAAATGCTTGGAAAAAGCTCCGTACTCATTTTTACCCAGACACAAGAAGCCGTCATATGCAAGTTTTCACTGAGTTATGTGAATGCAAAATTGCCGGTGGTGAGAGTATTAATTTATATGCTGCCAGGCTTTTACGAGTGGTGAACCAGCTTAAAAAATATAAATAAAAAGTTTGATGACGTCTATGTGACATTTCAACTATTGCGATTCTTGCCTCCAAAATTTGATTCCATGGTACAGGCAATTCTCAGATGGAAAGAAGAGGAGTTTATTTTTAACGATGTGGTGACTTCATTGGTAGCCGAAGAAACCAGGCTTCAACTGAGAGAACGTGATCATAGTAAAGTGTATCCTGAAGCTCAATCATTACAGTACCAGAGGAGAGCTAGAAAGAAGTTGAGCTGTTATTTTTGCAAAAAGCCAGGTCACGTTAAAAGCCAGTGCCATAGCTTCCGAAGGAGTATGTTGTCCTGTAACAGAGATAGTTCACCGTCAGCCGAATTTTCATCTCATCGTGATACTTCATTAGTTAGATCCTTTAGCCCTCATAGTGATAAGAGAGTTCCACGACAGTATACAAGATCTCCTGCTAAGCATCAACACAGTGATTCTTGTAGACTTGATGACAAAGTGAAAAGAGGCCGATCTAGAGACACTCGTCAGAGAAGTCCTGAACGTAAGTCCTATCTGTCGAACAGTCCAGAACGTAAGTCCTATACTTCATTCTTTTTGTCTCAAGCTAACTTAGTTGATGGAGATGCTGACTGGGTCTTCGACACAGCAGCTTCGCATCATTTTTGTAAAAATAGAGATCTTTTTATTGAATTTACTCCTTTAAATGATGAGCATATGGCTGTAGCCATTGAAGGTGTAACTTTTCCTATAGAAGGGTGTGGAACTATTAAATTAAAGTTTGGGCAAAGAATCTTAATGTTTAAAGATGTAATGTTTTCTCCTAAATTGAGGCATAATTTAATATCTGGTCCTCGTTTAGATATAAATGGGGCATGTTTTTCTGGTGAGAGTGTCGAGGTGAAGATATCATGCAACGGACAACCCCTTTTTAAAGCCATTCTTAAAAATGGTGTTTACTATTTATACCCCAAAATTCCTAGCAAAGTTACTAAGAGAGTTAGTTTTGAAGCATCTTCTACTAGTAAGCATGATGATATGTATGTTTGGCACAGAAGGCTGGCACATGTTAGCCCTTATTTGATAGCTCATACATGTAGAAATGCAGGTGCTAGGGGTTTGCCAAATTTAAGAGAGGGGGAATTTAAATGTGAATCATGTAAACTTAACAAGTTTAGGAGGACATCTTTTAAATCTAGAAATTTTATTCGATCCAAATCTCCATTAGAACTTTTGTATACTGATGTTTGGGGTCCAAGTCAGGTTGAAGGCAGGCAAGGAGAAAGGTATTTCGTTTCTATAATTGATGATTTTTCCCGTAAAACTTCTTTATACCCTATGAGAGAGAAGTCGGAAGTTTTTGAAATTTTAAAGCAACATATTAACCGTGCCGAAAGATTTTTAGGTAGACAGGTTAAGGCCATAAGATCCGACAATGGGGGAGAGTTTGATAATAACAAAATGGAAGAATTTTGTCTTGAAAGGGGAATAAGTCATGAATTTACGAATACTTTTACTCCAGAACAGAACGGTATTGTTGAACGGTACAATCAGACTGTAGTAGATGGGGCTAGAACCATGTTAAAAGAAAGTGGCATGGATTTGAATTTTTGGCCAGAGGCAGTTCTCCACTTCACCTATGTTTGGAACCGTTTATGTCACAAAAATCAGACCAAAACCCCTTTTGAACTTTTTGGTAATTATAAACCTTCTGTCAGGCATTTAAAACCATTTGGGTGTTTGGCGTATGTTGGTGTCCCTCGTCAGAAACGGCAAAAACTGGATTCAAAGGCTAGTAGAGGATATCTGGTTGGCTACGCTTTTAGAACAAAGGGTTATAGAGTTTGGTTGCCTGATAGTGACAGAATTGTTGAGACCATTAATGTCTCTTTTAACGAACAATCCAGTTATAGGGATGCGCTAAATGGAGCAGTGCTGGGCGATACTCCAGGAGAGTTTCAGTGGGTTCCTGCTACTAGGAGTGATATCGAGGATGAAGACGTTGTTGAGGAGGTCAGAGCCACCACTGACAGCTCCAGCGACTCCCTCGGATCATCTTCTAGGGCAGAGAGTGATGGTCAGGGGTCTTCTTCAGAAAGTGATTCCCCTAGTAAACCTCACACCACATTACGGGATACTCACTGGAGAAGAAAAGTTGTTCCCAGAAATACTGGTATTCGTAGGGATATTTATTATTTCGATATTGATTCCGATAGGTTAAGGTCTGCAAGGGAAGTGGAGGATTATTGTAAGGAGAATGATTTAATTTTTAAGCCTAACTTGTTTGATTTTAAAGGGAGCAATACTTTTGAGGGAGTAGTTTCTGAACCTAATGCTGTTAACTCTAATGTGAATATTTGTCAGTCACAGTCTTGACTATATGACCCAGTTATTCCTAGAACTTACAAACAAGCAATAAAATCTGATCAAAGGGATGAATGGCAAAAAGCTATGAAAGAGGAGATAAATACTATGTATGATAGAGGCGTATGGCATTTAGAAATTTTACCTTCAAACATCAGCCCTGTAGGTTGTAGATGGGTGTACACTATAAAGAAAGATGACATGGGGAAAATTGCCAGGTTTAAAGCCCGTTTAGTGGCTCAAGGGTTTAAGCAAATTAGAGGAGAATCCTATGAGGAAACTTTTAGTCCTGTGGTTAATTTTAGTGTCATCAGGTTTTTCTTTTCTTTATTAGTATCCTTTAAAGGCTGGTTACACACCCAATGTGATGTCAAATGTGCTTATCTTTATGCTCCTCTTACTGAAAATGTTTATATGTCGCAACCCCCGGGTTTTGTTGAGGTTGGTAAAGAAAGTTTGTTTTGTAAGTTGGATAAAGCTATTTATGGTCTACATCAGTCAGGTCGAGTTTGGTTCTTTGAGATAAACCGTGTTCTTTTGGAGATTGGGTTTAAGAAATTAGAATGGTGTAACTGTGTTTACGTTTTAGACTCAGATTTAGTGTTATTATTGTATGTTGATGATATTGTTTTATTTGGGAAGCATCAAAGGATTATAAATAGAGCTTTAGAACTTTTAAGCAAATATTTTGATTTAAAGGTCTTGGGCAAAACTAAGAAGTTGCTTGGTGTGGAGTTTGAGGAAAGTGATGAAGGGTTGAGGATTCACCAGCAATCCTATATTAAAGATGTTTGCAAAAGGTTTGAGTCGTACAGGTTTCCCATTTCCTCCTTACCCATAAGCAAGGGCTCTGTTTATTCTAAATCTGATTGTCCTAGGTCTGAGGAAGAGCGTAGAGAGATGTCACAGTTACCATACAGAAGTGTACTGGGTTGTTTGTCCTTTATTGCTAATAGATCCCGCCCCGATATTTCATATGCGGTAAATATAATGAGTCAATTTCAATCAGATCCAGGAATGACACATTGGTATGGCTTACTTAGATTGTTGGGATATGTTAAACACACTATTGATATGACACTTAATTTATCTTGTACAAAACCTCAGTTGATAACTTTTTCTGATGCAGATTTTGCTGCAAATCGAGATGATAGGACCTCGCTGGGTGGTCAAATTGTATTTTTAGGTAACTCTCCCATTTCTTGGCGAACATTTAAAGAGAAAAGTGTGAGTTTGTCAACTATGGAAGCTGAGTTTATTTCAATGACCGAAGCGACAAAAGAACTTCTTTGGTTTGACAGGATTCTAAGTGAATGTTTTTGTAGAAAGCTTGTCACTGGGGAAAAGATGAAGTCAGTTTTGTATGTAGATAATAGGGCTACTATTGATTTTGTAAAATCGCCTATTGAGAATCATAGAAGTCGTCATATCGATGTTAAGCTGTTCTTTGTACGGGATTTGGTTGATAAAAATACTTTTGATTTACTTTTTGTCCGCAGCAAGGATAACCTTGCTGATGTCTTCACTAAGCCGCTCACCAAGTTTGAATTAAAAAGATTTATTGAGCATATCTTTAGATAATTTTGAAGTTTTGTATTTCTTGAAATTTTACTGTTTTTGAATTATAATATTTATATTTTTATATTGTTGGTATCATATATATATATATATATATATACTTTTCTTTACGGTTTTTGCTTGGTGGACATTTAAATCCCGCCTGAATGTGGTGATACTTCTCGAGGTCCATTTCTGGGTGTCCGAACGGCCCCAAGGAAGCGTCTCGCAGGGGTGCCACTGTAATCTGTCTGAGTGGCATCTGGGGGTGGATTTTCGAGTTGACCATTGCCACAGGAGGGTCTTTTCGCGGGCAGGTTAACTTTTATTTTTGTAAGTCCCATTTTGATTATGTTAATATATGGAACTGTCACTAATTCCCATCTACCTTGCAAATTACCAGCTGATTTAAAGATTGTACTTTTTGATGGAAATATATACGTGTTTAAATTTATTAGGGTTTATAGATTTATGTATAAGAAAAATTAAAATTTTTTTTTTTTTTTGCTTGGGCATCCCGGGAGCCTAGGCAGAAATGTATAAATATTCGTATGTTACAATGGTGGATGTTGAAGGATTCCTTTTTGTTAAAATAATGGTTGAAGTGTAGTGGTTCTGTCAAAGTGTGAAAAATCCCTGATCTAAATAATTTACAATATTGTTACAGGTTCCTTGTCTCTATGTGAGAATAAGAGTTGATGAAATCGTGGCGCCACGTAAGGTTGTATGAAAGTTGAATGAATGATATGTATTGTATTCTAAGTTTTTTTTATGTGTAGGTACCTTGTAACTTTAATTGTAATCACTAAATGTCTTATAGACATGTGGAAGAAAATCTTGTATTGACAGCCATTATTGTAAAAATATTTTTGATTATATTAAAAGTTGTCTAATTGTATTACAGCTCACAAAATGTCGTACGGACATGTGGAAGATTATCCTGTTTCGGCACCTGCTATTGTAACTTTTCGCATTTAAATGTAATAAATTTGCATATTTGCTTGATTTTTGAATTGAATTTAATCTTTATAGATTTTTGTTTGGAAATTGAAAATGTTGGCATTATTTGTCTATCTCTGGTGATAGTATGAGACTGGAATTGCTATGTTGAAATGGTTTTTGATGTTGTTGAAATTTTTGATATCTTGAACTGTTTTGGAAGTTCTGTTTCTCTTGAAGCATTAAATTTTGGAATTTGATGTTGAATTGTTTTTAAGAGTTTAATTGTTTTAAAGTTTGATGTTGTATAATTTTTGTTGTAGAATTGTTGTTTAATTGAAATTTTGGAATTTTGAATTGAGTTGCTGGTTGATGGATTTTATTGATATTGTTAATAGTGATATTGTTATTGTATGATACAAACTTTTATTTTACAGTGAAATTAATCGCATGGATTGTTAGTCGCTCTGGTGCTCATGTTTTTCGAATTTACTTTTAGGTAGTTTTCGCAGGTAGTTTTTGTTTTATTAGACTTGTTTCAGTTGACTTTAAGTTTTTTTTTTTGACATGTAATTGACTTTGCCTTCTTGGTATTTGGTAGCATTGATAAGAGGGGGGGCATTTGTTAGCCATATTCCCACTTTTCTTATCAATTGCATTATCTTTATTTTATTCAACTAAATATATTTGTATCTTGAAACTTGTTTAGTTATGACTTACCTTTCATCCTTACAGCTAATTTATTTTTATCCATTTGTGCAGCTATTTATTTGTTTTAAAGAGAACTTGCATCGTATCATCGGACTTTTACATCGCGATGTTTTTCCAGCTGAGCTCGATCGTATATCGTTTTCGAACTGAGCGGTAACTCCGTTGGCCGGTAGGTGGCGTTGCCTGTCCACGAGTGCTCTTTTCGCCTTTGGCGCAGCACGTGCCTATGCAAATTACTTTTTCCACGTACGATGGAAGGAGGGCGTTTCCGATTGCGGCTTCTCTGCGGAGCAGCTCTCGGTTTTTGCCGATATAGATAAAAGGAACGGCATGATAGCTGTTGAGGAACGTTTGTTTTTGATGCATGCTGGTCGTCTGGCTTTCGGTGTTTTGATGTCTGCCGCTCTGATGTTTATTTAACGGATATGAAGTTTATGTTATTGAGTTTTACGTACGATGGAGTTGCTGAGAGAATGTTTTTAATCTTTGGATCTTCGCTAGTTCTACGATGTTTTTCTTCAAGTTTAAAGATGAAATAAAGTGAATTCGTTTGCTATAGGTGACATTTTTCATTTGCAATTTGATTTAGAGTGAATATATTATGGCATGAGCTCTGGAGGGATTATCTTAAAGTATTGTTTTATTACGTTTATTTTCTGCAAGATATAAAGTTAATCAATATTTGTTTGTTTAATTTCAAAGCATTTATTTTTATACTATCGTATTTTATCATGAAAGAATTTTAATAAAGTTAAGTTTTTCTTTTATTTATCTGGTCATCATTTCTTCTTACACTTACTGCATAAAACAACCATATCTCTCTCTCTGCATATTTAGGGTTTTATTTTTCAACGGATGCTTCTTACTGCAAATTTTTATCTGCTTAGTTTTAGGATGTATTATTGAAGTGCTTTATAAAAGTAATAGATCATTTTTAAGCACTAGTTATATGAGTAGTCTCATATAACAATACCGATATGCATTCTGAAGGTCTTCTTCTCATTTTTTCACCCCATTGATGATGACCAGGGCTTGGTCGAAAGCGCTCGGGAAGTTTTTACCATCTGATTATTGGTTTTAATGTTTTAAAACCAGTTAATTGTATTTTTAGCTCCTATTTTAGTAATAAAAACTGAGAATCATTTTAATGTATTCATGTTTTAACTTAAAGTATTAAGGTGAATGTGTCGTTTCTCTTACATATAGTTTTCTATATATACAGTCAAACCTCATTAATACGCGCCCCGCTTAATATGTGAAACAGCTTAATATGCGAAAGCGCTTAATACGCGAATTTTCTTCGGACCCTTGAAATACGCCTATTTTATGCATATAAAAACCCCTCTTAATACACGAACGTTTTATGCGCGAACCCGTTTAATACGCAAAATTTTATCAGCCCCTTGCAAGAAAAACCTACGTTTAATACGCGAATGAGCTTTTTCAAAACAGACGAGGTTTTAGAGGGAATATTTTCCCAAGCATTTTATACGGGAATTTTTAAAACTATGAATGCTTTTTTTCTGTGAAACTTTAATGCAACTATGAATAGCTTTACTAAAAATATCAATTTCAACCCCACCCTGTTAAAGAAGAATTCTTTACCGGCCTCGATTACTTTGTATAGTCAAACAGACCATGAGGAGAGGAGAGACTTTTTTACTGCTAATGAATGCGTTGTAAAATAAGCATTTCGTATTCGCTGCCTGGTCAGTGCTGTAATAACTTACATAGGAAGAGGGTCGCTTGTCGCTCCCGGTGGGATCTAGTCTACAATATCCAGCTATGCTCTTAAAATTATAATCTAGTCTATACGATGGTGGAAGAAGCAAAACATTTTAAAAGGAAGGCTCTCGCCATCACTGAGAACTTACAAACTGTAAATCAGTACGATGCGCAGAATGTCTTGAATAAGTCTGCGATCACCAAAGAAAAAGGCTCATTGGAGTCAACTTTAAGAACATTGTTAAAAAAGAGGGAAGCCATCGTTAACCAAGCTGTTGTTTGGTGAACAAAGGACAAGAAAATAAGAACCGGCAAGTTTGAGGACATGGAGAAGACCATCCACGAGTGGTTTGTTGAAGTGCGCTCTACGAATATCCCAATAAGCGGTTTGCTAATCTAAGATAAAGCTTCTGAAGTCGCTGCAAAAATGGGATTTCTAGATTTCAATGCCTCAAGTGGATGGATAGCTGAATCGATTTAAAGTTCGGCATGGAGTAAAATTCAATAATGTATGCGGTGAGTCAGCTGCTGTCAACAATGAAGACGTCGATTCTTCTAAAACAAATCTGCTTCCGTAACTTGTAGAAAGTTACTCAAGCCGCGATATTTACAACTTAAACGAATTTGGGCTTTTTGCAAAATGACACTTGAGAAAACAATGGCTATGAAAGGAGAAACATGTCATGGAAGTAAACTAATGAGCGTTTTACTCTTCTGCTCGGTGCCAACTCTGATGGATCAGGCAAGTTAAAGCTACTGGTTGTAGTGAAATCATGCAATTAGCGATGCTTTAAAAATGTAAAGAATCTTCCCTTCCTGTATGGAAGTCAACGCAGAGCGTGGGTGACGGGCAACTTTTTTCAACAGGGGTTCGTAATTTTGTCCGGCGTATGGGAAAAGAATCGCGCCAAGATAACGAAAGCCTGAAAAATGTCCAAGTAGAATTTATACCTCCAAACTCGACTAGTGTCACTCAACCAACAGGCCAAGGAATAATTGACAGCGCCAAAGTAAGTTACAAGACTTGCCTAGCGCGACGATACTTTCACCAAATGGAACACGGCAGCAACCCTTCTTACTGTGAGTGTCATTTTATTTCAGTCCTCAACACTATGCCCAGGCTTACCGCAGCATGGGAGAGTGTCACACCAACGACGATTGCAAATTGTTTTTACAAAGCGGGTTTCGGAAGTAGCAAAATCATGATTTGTAAAGAGCCAACCTCGCACCCTAATGTTGAAGAAGACTGGCTGGGCACGCAAGAAACTGTAGGAGAAGATTTTGTCAATTTAGATACTTCATTAATATCGACAAAGGTCTAGTTACCACCAAGCTCAGAAGTCTGGATAACATCATCGCGCACGTAACTGCCACTTATAAAACATATGCGGAGGAAGAAGATGATGAACCTGCGCAACCGGCACCATTTCCATTGTCCAAAGTTACGGATGTGTTCAGTTTTCTCAGACAGTATCCATCGTCACTGGACGAAGGGAAGGGGCCTCGACGAGATTTACCATCACCTGAATAGGGCTGAAAACAACATGACCGCATGTCGAACAAGCCAAAATTTATATAGGTCCTGTTTAGGAAGTAAAGAGACTGAATTTTTCGCGCCCAGCAGAAGACCATTGGGGGCAGTGTTTGCGGGCGGTGCACGTGATGGGGGCTGTAAACTACAGAGTCTAGTGGAAGTTAGTTGGCCTTGAGCCTTTGCAGCTCACGGATCGCTCGTGAAGCAGACACGTGTTTGAAAGTGGAGTTAGGTTTCCAGAATTCAGAAGAGTGTCGAGCAGCGCTATGCCGCAACGTTTTGTGTAAAGCTAAGCAAATCGGCTACTGAGACGCTTGCCATGTTACAAGAAGCCTACGGGAAAGAATCTTTGTCCAACGCTCAAATTTTTATGTGGCACAAAGCCTTGAAAGATAGAATAGTGAACGTCGATGATGAACAACACGCTGGGCGTCCATCAAGTTCTCAAACGTCAGACAATACGGCTAAAATTAAAGCACGTTAGGAGCTCTGATCGTTGGATGAGTGTCCGAATGATTGTGGAGACGTTGGGACTTACGAAATCTATTGTGCATCAAATCGTAACGGAAGAACTTCAAATTTGAAAAAAATGTGCCAAGCTGGTTCTTTCGAAACGACTTAATTCCTGGCAAAACACAGCATCTCAACGCTGCCCACAACCATCGTACAGAGTCAATCTGTCATCGCCAGACTTTTTCTATGCCTCGGTAAAAATCCACCTTAAAAACGTAACGCGCGTTCTGAACGGCATTCCAGTTGAAGACTTCCAGGTAGCTATAAGTGCGTTGCAAAGTCGTTGGCGGTGTATTACTGCAGCAGGAGGCCATTTTCAAAAATACTAAGTGTCTGTAAAATTATCTTCAAATAAATGAATTTTACGGAGCCAGTCTCATTACTTCCCGGAGAGACCCTGTAGCTACTTTGTCAAAATGTAATTTTTATGTCATTATTGACTTTATTAAATTTTAACTTTTTTTTTTTTATACTGATATTTTGTTATTATCAATACTGTTCCCTATCTGTTCTGTATAGCTAACAAGGATTTTAACTTTGTTAACATTAGTTTTAGTTAACATGGTTAGCAGAAATTTTTGCGTTCATTTTGTTCAATGTTATGCGTCATACATAATAAATCTAAATTTGAATAGACTTATAGGATTTTTACCCAAGACAATAATGTCTTAAAAACGCTAAAAATTGCCAAAAGGTGTGTTTTATCCGTATTGATTGTTATTAGATGGATGGCTGGCCAAAGCTTCGCGACCTTCGGTTAATATGCGAATTTTGATCAGTCCCTTGATTCGCGTATTAACGGGGTTCGACTGTATTTAATTAGTTCATCGATTCTGGATTTATGATGGAACGCAGTATCTTAATGAAGAAGTTTAAGACTGAAAGAATGAGACTGGACAGAGAAATTATCAATGTAAGATTTGTACAGTTGTGCAAAGGAAATAATATCATTCCAACATTTTTGAGGAATCAGAATAAATTAATCAATGATGAAATTCCAAATATTAGGCATAAATTAGACAGTATAGCTTTAAAGGCATACATTAGATCCAAGTTTAAATTAATTGATTTTTTAACAAGGACTGTTATGGACTTATACTATGAGTTGGCACAAGCTTTAGATAATGTGGTTTTTGATGATTTTTTACGTTTGTTAAATATTTACCGGGCTATTCAAAGGAAATATAAAGAAAGAATAATTTATGGAAAGTTCAATAGACTAAAAAACAAGAAATCTTACGAGGGACTGCAACATAAACCAGTGGCATATGTTAATCTTACCAACAATAACATTGATAGTAAACTACATAATTTCTTAACGATGGGACCAAAGCAGATGTTTCAAAAGAAAGTAGATATTAAAAAAGTAGTCACAGACTGTGAAAGGATTGTTAATATATTACCTGCTAATAGGAAAAATGAAGTTAGAAGCTTATTGTTCAATAATGTAGAGAAATACATGAAAATACCTAACAGGACAATCAATAAAAATCTAAATATAATAAAGCAGATCCAAAATAATAAGGAACTCATGATTATACAAACAGATAAATGAAATAAATTTGCTATTCTACCTACAACTGATTATATTGAAAAAATGGAACAATGTATTGCTGAAATGAACTGTTTAAAACTAAAAAAGGATCCAAACTCAGTAGTTGACAGAAAGGCAAAAGATTTAATTAAACATGGAACTTGGCCTAGTGATATGAAAATAAAACTTACGATCAATAAAACCGCAGTCACACCCAGATTAATTGGACGTTTGAAAGATCACAAACCAGACCTCCCCCTCAGACCTATTGTTTCCAAATGCTCCACTCCAACTTATCCAATAGAAAAAGTATTTATACCTCTACTCAAATCAATGTTACCCCTTACTGAATATGCAATCAATTCCACTTCAGATTTAATTAAAAGGATCGCAGATATCAAGATTGGGGATAATACAATTCTTGCAAGTTTTGACATTAAATCTTTATATCCATCAATAAATGTACAAGAAATTAGGAATATCATTGAAAATTGTATCAATAGCAATTCATTACAGGACGACAATATTAAAACCACACTTGTATCAGATTTGAATTTAATTATCAATAACAATAACTTTGTTTTAAACGGAAATTATTATAAACAAATGGATGGGACCCCTATGGGATCTCCATTTCTGATTTATTAGCTGAGCTGAAACTAAGGCCATTAGAGAAACATGAAAATTAAAATATTGGAAATTTTTATTCGAAAAAGCAGTAAAAAATTTTAATAAGTGGTGGGGGATATTAAATTTTAGTTTCAATGATTTTTTAGTTGCTACAAAAATTTTGTAAATTTTGTTTTACGTTATACGTTTAAGAAAAGTTTTTTCTATATGGAGTGACAAAAATTTAATTTCCGATTCAAATCTCACTTAACATTATGGTGTTTTCGTAGAACATGATTATCCTCTGTTTTTAGGGACAATTTCAATTTGTTTTTTAAAATCACAAAATTGATTTTCAGAAATTTTTCATCTTCCTTTATAATTTTTTTTAATTGTTTTGTTGCACAAAAGATAGAAAAGAAATCATCACAGCCCCAGAATATTTTATCCATTTATCAGATATTTTTTTTAACTCGTCAAACTGATGAATTGTTAATGAGAAGCAAATAAAATAACAATACTAAGCAGTATAAACAAATCATTCTTCGTGATTGAGATAATATTATGGGAATGATAACATTAAATTGGTTGCATTAAGTGGCAAAAACTGTTTAATTGAAATTTAATATGTAATCTAAATGGAAACATTTTATAAAGTTTATTGACTTATTTTTTTCTTATTCATTTATAAATATGTTGTAATCAATCATATATTTTTTAATATAGATTTTTAACTTTTCCCCAAACTCTCAATGAGTTAAAGTGCTGCCAGAACTTTCTGATTAGATCAAAAGCCTGTTCTTTGGAGTTACAGTCTACATTTAAATCAATCCATGAAATATTTTGTACGCTTGAAAAATTTGGGATTGAAATCAGTGAAAAGGTATTTTAGTTATAATAAGTTATTTTTTAGTTATCCTTTTTTCATATAGGAAATGTGATCCATTTAAAAAAAAAAAGAATTTGTATATAAATTCTAAACAGTTTAGTTATAAGGGTTGGAAAACCCTAATATTAAATAAATAAAAAAATATATATTTCAGATATTCCCCTCCTCCTAATTTAGATCTATATTATAAAGCAAAAACACGCCTTTGAGTAACATTGATGTTATATTTACAGTAGCAACACATTGCCAAAAATTTTCATTTTTACTGGAATGTTTTTACTTTCTTCTATCTTTACATGAAGAAAGTATTGGATCTGTAAAATTTCAACTTCCGGTTTTCGACGGTTTTATATGTTTAGAAGACCCTGAACATGATTTAACTGTTTTTAGAAAATGTCTTTCTGTATGTGACAAAAATTTTGTGGCCACTCTAGCTCAAGAACTAATGCACGGAATTTAATAAAACTTTAGATTCAGTTAGCAGGGCCTGATCAACTTTAACTGGAACCCAGGGCACACAGACTGTGTCGAGGCCCCTTTTCTCAAGAATATTGCATTATAAACCTGACTAGTAGCTTTATGTGCAGTTCAAAATTTAAACCATAGCATTATATATATAAAAAAATACATTATGACGCATGTAAAAATACATTAAAAAATTATGGAAAGTAAAATCTTCTGCATTATATGCTATTTAGAGTGAGTACTGTAGATTTAAGGGACAGGATGAAACATGTTTGATGAAATATCTTCTCTACTCTGGATTTCGAAGTATACTATATATCATTTTATTGTCGTTAGTGAAGGACATGGCCATAGTTTAGTTTGCATGAATGGTAACAAATAATTTTTTCTATGAACTATAAACAGAGATTTGCATTAATTTGTATCTTAAGAGAGTGGGAAAAATGTATTTTGGGGCCCTTTGAAAATGTGGTCACAGGGCATATCCGTGTGCCCCTGTGATAATCAGGCCCTGTCAGTTAGACCTTTGTATAATTTACTGCTGATTAGTTTTTGGTGTAAATTGTCTAACAGATGGCAATGTTATGCTGCATTTTTCCCATTTTCCACAATAGCTCTTATCTTAAGAATGCATTTTCATCAAACTTCAGATTCTGTTAAACATTGACATAAGTTGTTGCTGATTATGCTTTTGTGTAAGTCACCCAACAAGTGACATGACTATGCTGAATTTTCCACAATTTTAGAGATAGTCATATCTGAAAAACTAATGCAAGGTTTTCGTGTAAATCATAAAAGGTGGCAAAGCTATGTTGCATTTTTTTATGACTTTCATTATAGCTATATCTCAAAAACTAATGCACGTAATTTACTCAAATTTCATATTCTGTTACACTTTCACTTTATTAGATCCTTTTTAGGTTTGGGTGTATACCGCTCAGCAGGTGTCGCTTTTATGCTCTTGGGGTTGGTAATTTTGGTTGCAGACATCTAAGAGGGTAGATGTCGAAATTCAGTGATTTGTTTGAAAAATGCTTATATCGCCTTTTTAAATGCACACAATTCAACGAACCTATACCTTTAAAATCCTTATGATGGGCATAGATTGTCATTTAGTTTTGGCGCTGTGATAGTGAATTTTGAAGTTTGTAAATAGAAGAAAGTTTTATGATTGCCATATCTGACTAGTTTAATTTCTAAACATTGCATAATTTAAAGTTTTCTGCCATCAAATAAGTAAAAAGATGTTCTTTCAAATGCAATTTTTTGGAAACTGTATCTCAATTAATTTGCTGATTTAAAACAGTTTTCTAGTATGAATTTTTTAAAAATCTGTCTCTATCATGTGCATCCTGGTTTACAAAAAGAAAAAAAATATGGTTTTTATCCATGTTCTGCAACCCAGGAATCCTGGATCCCCTACTTTCTTTAAAAGTACTTTTTTCATAAAATTACACACACTTAAAAAAAAAAAAAAAAAAAAAAAAACAAATTAAATAAAATAGTATAAAAACCATGTGCAACAATTACATTTTTTTCACCCTAAAAAAAAAAAAAAAAAAAAAAATTCCTTTCCCACTTTCTTTCCCCTGAAATTCCAGATAGCATATTTTTGAATGATTCTATAACTGGAAAACATGTGTTCATATTTTACACAAAATACTTTTTAAAATGTGATTATAAATGAAAGTATGAAACGTTCTGTTTAAAATGTAAAGTAGTGATGGGTGATTCTGGAAAATTTAAGAATCGATTAAAATCGACATCGTATAAAACAGAATCGATCACAATAAGAATCGATTCCCAAATTCTAGAATTGATACTTGAATCGATATTTCGATGTTCACAGATAAGCTCAAAAATAGTAATTCCGAAACGTAGCGAATCAGCAGGGTCGTTACGACTACCTCTCACTCCTCACCCCCATTTATGGGGGCCCTAGACAATGTCAGGGGCCCAGAAGTAAGCTACCTTTGTGTCGAATAATAAGGTTTTTTAACTTTTAAAATTATTATTTTTAAGATGTAATTTTAATAATAATTCATATTATATTTAAATTTATTTTTTTAGAAAGATCTCGGTCAGATAAAAAAAAAAAAAGTAAGAAATGATTTTTTTGCATCCGGAAAAGATGCACTTTCTACTCTTATTTCCTTCAACCAAACAAATGGAGACTTACTTCCTATAAACGTCATTCTTCTTAAAAACGTGCAGGCTCTAAATTTATTGAAGGCTTATCATTTGAAGGCTGATCATTTGATCATTTGGAGGCTCTAAATTTATTTAAAAAGTTAAATGGTTTTTCAGTCTTTTTAGGGCCTTCTATTATAAGCGTGGAGGAAATGCAATTATTGCAAATCTTCTTTCAAAATAGCTGTGATGATGTAATTAATCAGTCATCACATGCCACATACTAATTATCCCCCAATGAATAAGCAAAATTCTCTATTTAATAATATATTAAACTAAAATTTCTTTCCCTTTTTAAAAAATATATATTTCCTTATCTCATTTGCAGTTTATAAATATCTTTCTCTTTAATGTTTACCAAATTTTCAGCTGTTAACAACAAAAAAAAAGTTCTCATTCTAGAATCATTAACAGTGAAATAACATACTTTTTAACAAATAAATGAAAATGTATCCTTTGATTATATGGGTTTTTTTCCAGCAATAATCTAAAAACTCTAAACAATTATTGACTCATTCGCTGACAGTGTCGGACGTGGAACACGAATCTGCAAATATCATGATTTTCTTTCTTTTTTTTCTTTCTTTCTTTCTTTCTTTTTTTTTTTTTTAATAGCGTTCTCATTCTTATACTAGAACAGAAACACATTGATCATCAAAACATATCTGTGATCATTTTGTTTATGAAAAAACAAAGAAAAAGAAATAGGATAGAGTCATAACAGGCAGATGCCTCAATTATTTATTGAAACCACGAGAATCTGAAAGATTAATGATTATCAAAGTAGTAATTAAATTGCTTTTACTTAAATAAAAGGCTTTTTAGCAGCGATAAAAAGATAAATACTAAATTTATTTCAGAAATATAAACAGATTTTAGATATTAACGCAGCTTAAAAAGCATTAACAACACAACATATTTTGATAAATTTTATTTGATATATTTTGATAAATTTGCTACTAATAAGTATGTCATCACTTCCTATATTTAAAGAAATATTCTTTTACTTTTTTCATACCAGAGTAAATAAAATTTTACAGTTTAAAAAAGAATAAGCCCGAGCCTGAAGGCTGGTATAAAATCGACCTAAAACAAAAGACTTCGGTCATCTGAATGTTAAATTTACAATGATTGCTTATGCTTTTTATTGCGTTGGTTTTTAGATGCCACGAAATTACTAAAATCTAATTTATAATCAAAGCAATGATTATTTTTCTAAGTTTATGAGTAGTAAAGATTCAAAATCCTTCCCAGGTAAGGGTGATGGTGAAGATCCTGGTTGCGCCGCTCTAAAGAGAAAATAATAAAAAGAAAAGTGTCCAGTTAAACTGATGGCATTGAGCTCACAGGCTATTCACACTAATTGTATATTATACTCTTATTTCAAAGAATAATCCTCCTCAAAAAATAAATGAAGGGGATTAGCCCCCGTTCCCCCCCCCCCTTTATACTTAACCAATGAACCTCCAAATGTAATCAGGGAAGCTCCTTAATATAATAAACTGGTATACCAAATTTGAAGCAAATCAGATAATTCTGCATGGAAAAACATTTCGCTAAATTAAGAGGGGGGGGGGGGGGGGGCTCTAACCCCCCTTTATACTTAACTAATGAACCCCCAAATCTAATCAGGAAGGGTCCTTATCAGAATGAACATGGAAAAAAAATTAAGGTAAATTGGATAATTCTGCATGAAGATTCATTTATCCAAGTTAAGGGGAGGGATCTTGCCCCCCTTTCCCTTTTTATACTTAACCGATGAACCTCCAAATCTAATGAAGGAAGTGCCATATCAAAATAAACCGGTATATCAAATTTGAATCAAATCGAATAATTCTGCATGAAAAACCCATTTATCTAAATTAAGGGTGGGGGATAAGCCCCCGTCCCCCTTTATACTTAACTAATGAACTTCCAAATCTAATCAAGGCAGCTTCTTAACATAATACACTGGTATACCAAATTTGGAGCAAATCGAATAATTCTGCATGAAAAACACATTTATCTAAATTAAGGGGGTTTGCCCCTCCCCCTTTATCCTTAACTAATGAACCTCTAAATTTAATCAGGGAAGCTCCTTAACATAATAAACTGGTATACCAAATTTGAAGCAAATCATGTAATTCAGCATGAAAAAAACATTTCGCTAAATTAAAGGGGTATTAGCTCCCCCATTTCTCCCTTTATGCCTAACCAATGAACCTTCAAACCTAATCAGGAAAGATCCTTATCAGAATGAACCTAGAAAAAAAAAATTATGTAAATTCAATAATTCTGCGTGAAAATCTATTTATCTAAATTAAGGGAAGGGGACTTGCCGCTCTTTCCCCCTTTTATACTTAACTAATGAACCTCAAAATCTAATGAAGGAAGCGCAATATCGCAATAAACCGGTATATCAAATTTGAAGCAAATCGAATACTTCTGCATGAAAAACCCATTTATCTAAAAAGAGGGGGGAACTAGCCCCCATCCCCCCCTTTATACTTAACCAATAAACATCCTAATCTAATCAGGACAGCTTCTTAAAAGATTAAACCAGTATACCAAATTTGGAGGAAATCGAATAACTCTGCATAAAAAACCCATTTATCTAAATTAAGGGTGAGGATCTAGCCCCCCTTTATACTTAACTAAGGAACTTCCAAATCTAATCAAGGCAGCTCTTTAACATAATAAACCGGTATACCAAATTTGGAGCAAATCGAATAATTCTGCATGAAAAACCCATTTATCTAAATTAAGGAGGGAATAGCCCCCCTTTTCCCCTTTATCCTTAACCAATGAATCCCCAAAACTAATCAGGGAAGCGCCTTATCAGAGTGAACCTAGAAAAAAAAATTGAAGCAAATCGGATGTTTCTATCAAGAGTTATCGTGTTACGTAGATACATACGTACATACAGAACCTGCGGGCACGTTAGTTCTCAGGCTTTGATAGCCTGTGAGCTAAAACGAAAAGTGCCCAGTTAAACTGATGGCATTCAGCTCACAGGCTATTCACACTAACTCTATATTATACTGTTATTTCAAAGAATAATGCCCTCTAAAAATAAATTAAGGAGGGATATACCAAATTTGAAGCAAATCGGATAGAAAAACCCATCTATCTTAGGGTTTAATCTAAGAAAAAGAGATTTTTAGCTTTTTGGCTAATTGCAGCCAATAACTTCTAGCCAAATAAAAATAGCTTTAGCCAAGGAAAAAAATAGTTTTATTTATACAAAATTTCTATATACATGAGTATTATTTTTAGTTATGCAATATACAAATACATCACTCTGTAAGATTGACCCTTCGAGATTTGGCTGTATAGCACACAGCAAATATGCTTTTTTTAATGGAAATTCTTTTCAAAATTCCCCTTCCAAATTAATCATCATTAAGTTACTTATATTCTTGATTGTCAGTTTGTTTCTCAAGTCAGCTTGTTATATTCATGAGACTGAATCCCCCTTCACAGTCTGCTGTAGACAACAAAAGTGATGCAACAAATTCATACAAAGAAGTCACATTGGGAAACATGCCAGTAATGCCATTTTTATATTAAAAAAATATATATATAATAAGCTAGTTTCATTTCTTTACATATTGTAGCCTGAACCAGCATAAAGTCTGAAAAGTTTATACGACATGCATCTGGCACATTGATGATTCAAAGCTAGTGCACATCATATCCCATTCTTATACAATCTACGATTTTCATTTTCGCCATATGCTGGAGTCGTGTCTAATACAAATGACATCACACTGTTTGAAGACGCTTGCATAGAGAGCACAAGACAAATTTTAAATTGTTGCCGCAGCACGGATGCAATATGAGAATTTTTTTTCATTTTTGGGAAACGGCAACAGGTCTACGAAATGCGGAACTACAAAATGGGAATGATATAGAATATTTCTTTGGCCTTCGCTATTTGGCTAATTCACTAAATGCTTTGGGGGCAAAAAGCACTTCCAGTTAGCTTTCTGGCTATTTGGCTAGCTCTAGATTAAACCCTATATCTAAATAAGGGGTATTAGCTCCCCGTTCCCCCCCTTTAGACTATAACAATAAGGGGGGGAGGGGGATTAGAAGGGACAAACTTGAAAAATAAAACATAATAAACTAGTAACCCGAATAACTGTGCTTCTAAACAAAAGTATAACGATTTAACCTAGCGTTGAATTCAGGGGATGGTCCGGTGGGGACATTCCCCCCTGGAACATTGAACGCCCTCAGAAGTTTTAAGATTTTATACTTTTTAATGACAAATGTGTAATCCCCCCCTCCCCTTACGGATCTTGAAAATACGCTCTTCCCCGGAGTCGCAGATATCCCTCCCGTAGAAAATTATCTGCATTCAACACTGATGTAACCAAGAAAGAAAAAAAAAAAATCCTTCCTTATACGGAATTTTACGTCAATTCTGCTACTAAAACAGTAAAATTGGAAGAATAAATTTAAACCGATCCCGAATCGTGGATCGACCGCGATTCGATTTGAATTGAAGTAAATTAAAGGATAACAATCTAACTGCATCCTAAAGAATTGTCCGCAAAACGATCTACCCGCATCTAAAGAAACCTCTTGAAAACGATTCAACCCAATCTAAACATCGACATCTAATCTGTGTACTGAATTGATTCGCTACTTCTGATCCTACGTTACCGGTGGAATCGATTCGTTCATTTTTTTTTGCTGTCTTTTTTTATTAAAAAAAAAGAAAAGTGTTGAATTCATGAAAAATTTCGACTACCAGTTTTCGAAGGATTTATAGTTTTAGAAGGTCTTGCCTGGAATGCAATTTGACTATTTTTATAAATTGTCTGTCTGTTAGTCTCTCTGTTTGTCTCTGACAATAAGATTGTGGGCGGTCTATTTAAAGAACTAATGCATGGAATCTGTTGAAACTTTAGATTCAGTTAGATGTTCCTGTAAATTGGAGCTGATAACTTTTTGGTGAAAATCGCCCAGCAGGTGGCGCTGCTATGTTGCATTTTTCATGATTTCTGCATGATCATTAAATCAATGCATCATCTCAAAAACTAATGCACAAATTTTTACCAAACTTCAGATTCGGTTTAATGTAAATTTACAGGTAGGTGGCGCTGCTATGCTGCATTTTCCCCGATTTTCGCAACAGCTCTATCTCAAGAACTAACGCACGGATTTTCATCAAACTTCACATTCAGTTAGACGTTGGCATAAGTTGTTGCTTATCAGGTTTCGGTGTAAATCACCCAACAGAGGGCGTTGCTTACCTGAATTGAATTCAACATTTTTCTCCTGGAGGGATTTCTGCGGCTCCAGCGAGGGGCATTCTAGACTTCAGAGGAGGGGAGGGCGGGGGTTCGACTTTTGTACATTAAGCATAAAATCTCAAACCTTTTGGGGGGGACATTTCAATGTTCGGGGGGGGGGCCCTGGCCACCGCCTGAATTTAACACGTTTGTCAGGATTTACACGATTTTAGGGATCATATCTCAAGAACTAATGAACAAAATTTCATCAAATTTAATATTCAGTTAGACACTATCATATGTTGTTCCTGATTAGGGTTTCATGCAAATCATATTACAGGTTGCACTGCTATGCTGGTGTTTTCAGCAAATTTAATTCAGACATTTTTCTCCGGGAGGGATTTCTGCGGTTCTGGAGAGAGACATTCTAGTGTTCCGTGGTGGGGGGGGGGGGAAGACTTTCGTCTATTAAGCAAAAAATCTTAAATCTTCCTGGGGGACATTTCAATGTTCCGGGGGGATGTTCTCTGGTTCCACCCTCTGAATTCAACACGGTTTTTCAGGGTTTACACGATGTTAGCGAGAATATCTCAAGAACTCAATGAACAGAAATTCATCCAACCTAATATTCTGTTAGACATTGACATAAGTTGTTCCTGATTAGGTTTTCATGTAAATCATATAACAGGCTGCGCTGCTATACTGGTATTTTACACGATATTCGTGATAGCTGTATCTAGAAACTAATGCATGGAATTAATTCAAACTTCATATACTGTTACACTATCACATAAATAGATCCTTATTAGGCTTGGATGTATACTGCTCAACAGGTTTCGCTTTTATGCTCTTTGAATTGGGAATTTCTGTTGCAGACATCTAAGAGGGTGTGGGCCGAAATTCAATTATTTTTTTGGAAAATGTATTCTTTTAAAATGCACATATTTCAACGAACCTATACTTTTTGAATCCTCATGATGCCATAGGTTATCATTTAAATTTGACACTGTGATAGCGAATTTTGAAGTTTTAACATGTTTGAGATAGAAGAAAGTTTTGGTATTGGCACATCTGACAACTTTACCTACAACTTTTTGAGGAAAATGAAGATGACATTACCTTTAGAGACATCGATTAAAAAGTTTATATTGAATCGATTAAATCGAGTTGGTCATAGTATCAATTAAATTGATTTAAAAAAATCGAAATCGCCCATCACTAATGTAAAGTATGAAAGGTTCTGGTCTTGGGTTATTTTTATACTAATTATTTAAAGATATTTATTTTAAAAGCACTCCTTTTTTTTTTTTTTTTTTTTTTTTTTTTTTTTTTTTAAATGTGAAATTTTTTTCTGCCATACAGTTTTATTAGCATGGTCATGCACTAACTAATGTACATGTGTTATAATTCATCTAACAAACCATTTTACTTCTAGATGAAAAACTCCTCCCTAAAAAAATTATGGGTGTGCCGATGTATGTGCTGAGCTATAGATGGAAAATTTCTTTTTTGTACCATGTGCATCATGCATATTTAATGTGACAACATAGCTATATTCTCTGCAAAGTTATATTTAAACAGATTTTCAGAACGCAACAGCTTGGAAGTAGTCCTTATGAGGCAACAATCGCTTATAACTGAAAATTTCATACATTTATTCAAAAATGAAAATGCAATTCGCAGGGGTGCAGAAAATGTTTCTACTCCCAACATTTCCCCCAATCCACACGAAAATTTCATCAAAATTTTACGGTATGTTATAGGTAATTGCTGTATTACGGTGGGTATAGAAAATTTATTTTTCAAATATTTCTCAACTTATGCGCGAGTATATACGGCAGGGGTGATTCTGAGTGAAAAAAATTTCCTAAAATTCACAGCAAATTTTCTGAAAGGTTACAGCAGAGGGGGGGAAATCCACTCCAACATTATGTATTTTTCATGGATCTTTTGACGCAATTCGCGTTTTTTCGGGATCTTTTAACGAAATTTGCTGTTATTTTGCGATCTTTCGATGAAGTGTGTGGTTATTTCTCCTTCCTTTTGACGAAATTCGCAGTTGTTTTGCCATCATTTCATGAAATTCGCGGTTGTTTTGCGATCGTTTGGTGAAATTTGCTGTTCTTTCGTGATCTTTTGACGAAATTTGCAGTTTTTTGCGATCTTTTAACGAAATTTGCGATTCTTTCGTGATCTTTTGATGAAATTTGCGATTCTTTCGTGATCTATTGACGAAATTTGCAGATTTTTTGCGATCTTTTAACGAAATTTGCGGTTATTTCGCCCCTTTTTCCGAAATACGCAGTTGTTTCACAATCTTTTGACAAAATTTGCGTTTATTCCGCGATCTTTTGAGTAAATTTATGTTGCCTTTTTTTCGCTTTTTTTTGACGAAATAGAAGGTTATTCGCCCTGTTTTGACAAAAATCGCGGTTGTTTTGCGATTTTTTGACGAAATTTGTGATTGTTTCGCGATCTTTTGATGAAATGTTCGATTGTTTCGCGATCTTTTGGTGAAATTGGCATTTATTTTGCGATCTTTTGACAAAATTTGCCGATTTTTTGCGATCTTTTAACGAAATTTGCGGTTATTTCTGTTAGGAATAACAAGCCCTCTATATCTTATCATTGTACTACTTTAGCTCTATAACTTATTTACATTTTTAGCTGAAACAGCCTTCCTTTATTTACAATATAAATACAGATTCTACTTACCTCATATCCTTGTTTTCCATAGTTATATATCCTTAAAATCCTTTATTTGATTTACTTTCATCCTTAGTTACAGTTTACCTTTAATCGTATCTTCTTCTGCCGTGCACCTGTCTTTCAAAACATCGCGGTTCTCGGAGATCGTTTTCCACGTATGATAGTTGAGCAGTACTCCCGATCGCCACAAGATGGCGTTAGTTGTCCGGTAGAGTGCGTCGTAAGTCTCAGATCATTCTGGAAGCAATCTGTTTTGCATATGCCAGCCGTTGGTACGCACGTCCGAATCATATAAATATGCTTCGGCCAGCTTGTTTCCTCGCCGGTTGGGATTTACCCTTTCAGCATGATGTGAGCAGTTGTGGTTTATATTTTTATTGGCATGGAGGCTTATTAGAACTGGGAAATGCACAGTGAATATTAAAGTATGTCTCATCTTGGAGTTGCTATGGATATCAACTAGTCCTTGTTTTGTTTTTTTTTAAAGTCATCTGTCAGAATAGTGTAGCTACATAGTGTGACCTCTATCTTTGAAGAACGTTTTTAGTGTTTATTCAAAATGAAGACGTTTCGTGTATTGGAGTGTCAGCTGAGCCCCCAGTAGCAAGAGATATCGGCTAAATTTCGGCCTAATACCAGAACTGTCGGCAAATGATGAGTAGTCGAATGGAGAGCTTCACATAATATCATCTGAACAAAATCTAGCGATTTATCTAAACAATGTCGTGGGAAAACGTCGGCAGGAAATTGTATTATTACTACAAGTCAATTAATCGGGCTTTATTCTTATGCATGTAATCGGCCGGCAATCGGAAAGTAATGAAAAATGAACCTTTTTACTGAGGTGTTATTGTTTGTTTCTGCTGTATAGATACCCCCTGCAGTGATGATAGGGGATGTGTGTCACATGAATAAACTGTCCAGTGCCCTACAATATCTTATCTCTCTCCCGCTCAAAATACGTTTTCACGTTTCAAGGACATCATTTCTAAATGGACAATCAAAGGAATATAAGGAAAAAAAATACTTTCCAAGAAATGTTCTTTGGTGAGAATACATTATTATTTACAAATCAGTGAACTTAAATCTCTTAAAAACTTACAGATAGCAGGGCAATTAGTGTAAGAGTAAACTAACAATTTAAAAGCGTTTATTTGTTCTTTATTTCTTTTTTTCAATAATAACGTATAGACATTCATACTTAAAATTATACTTAATAAAATGATTAGATATATTTGCTGTTTTGTTTATTTAGATAACTAAATTAAAAATGATAAGATCTGAAATTTAGATTATATTAGATAATATCTGAAATTTAGACTATTACAACAACAAACTATTTGCTCTAAATGTATTTTCTTAGTTATGAAGTAGAAATTTTTGATTTAAAAATTAATTTATTTAGAAATACTTCAGGTAAAATTATTGTAAAAATTATAATGAAGTTGATCATCTTTTTTTCCCCCAAAAAAGTAAAAAAATTAATTTTATACCTTTTAAAAGTTTTAAAAAATGTCTGAACATTTTTCTGAATTAAAATTATTATTAGATAAATAAATTGAAAATTATAAGATCTAAAATTTAGATTATATCAGAAATTTAGACTATTACAACAACAAACTATTTCTTCTGAATGTATTTTCTTAGTTATGATTTAGATTAGAATTTCTTAATTATGAATTAGAAATTTCTGATTTAAAAATTAATTTATTTAGAAATAGTTCAGATAATGTTATTGTATAAATTGTAAAGAAGTTGATCATCCCTTTTCCCCCTAGATAGTGAGAAATTTAATTTTATACATTTAAAAAGTTAAAAAAAGATGACTGGACATTTTTTTATTAAGATAATATTTAGATTAATAAATTGAAAATTATAAGATATGAAATTTAGTTTATATCAGGATAATATCTGAAATTTAAACTATTACAACAACAAACTATTTGCTCTAAATGATTGTTTCTTAGTTGTGAATTAGAAATTTCTGATTTAAAAATTAATTTATTTAAAAATAATTCAGATAATGTATTGTATAAATTATAAATAAGTTTATTATCTTTTTTTTTTCCAAATAGTGATAAATTTAATTTTATACCTTTTTAAAAGTTAAAAAAATGACTGAACAATTTTATTAATTAAAATAATTATTGGATAAATAAACTGAAAATTATAAGATCTGAAATTTAAATTATATCAGGATAATATCTGAAATTTAGACTGTTACAGCCACAAAATATTTGCTCTAAATGTATTTTCTTAGTTAGTAATTAGAAATTTCTGATTAAAAATTTAATTTATTTGGGGAAAAAAATCAGATAATGTTATTGTATAAATTATAAAGAAGTTGAACTTCTCTTTTTTTTTCCTCCAGATAGTGATACATTTCATTTTATAGCTTTTAAAAGTAAAAAAAAAAAAAGACTGAAATTTTCTTTAAATTAAAATAATTATTTAGATATTGAAAAAAAGAAATTTTTTCCATACATAACCAAAATTTAATGAGACGCTTTAAATGATGAAATTTTCACAGCTAGGACGCAATGCTAAATGAGAATATTTTACATTGTAAGATGCAAAAATCATTAAATTAAAATGTATCAAAGTTCGTTTTAATTCAAACAATAAATATTGTTAGACGGAAATATTTTCCGCTATAAAATACAAAAATGTTTTCATATCGAGGGCGTAATTAATTAAAAGGTAAGACATTTTGTTTAATTTAAATTCTAAATATTGCTGATCTTGGTATGAATATTACAGTTAATTATTCTTTGTAAGATACAATAATATTTGTATATCAACAGTGTGAGTCACTTATAAGCAAGAACATAATTTTTAAATTAAGTGTAATTTTATTTGTATCTTACAATAGAAAATGAATTGTAATTTTAATTGTAAAATTATTTAACAGCAATATTTTGACTTTAAACAAAACAAGATTTATTACATTTCAATTAGTTAGATCCTCGATATGGAAATATTTTTGCATCTTATAGGGGAAAATGTTCCCAATTAACAATATTTATTTTTTGAATTAAAACGAATTGTTTTACATTGTAAATACCATTTTTGCATCGTACAAATTTCTTCCATTCAATATGATTAGCTAATCGGCAAAAGATCATATGATATTGAAATGTACTCGGTAAAAGATTACCAAATGACCAAATTATCGGAAAGTAATATGCAAAGGCTTCAAAACTGACACAATTGTAGTCAGGAGGCGATGCTCGAAGGGTGATTTGCCTTGCGGACAAGAAGTCATATCTGCCGACCCCAGAAAATGAGATTGCTAGGACGAAATATAGTCGAGTTAGGACTTTCGGCGGAAGCTCGGCCAAGGATTATTTGCTGTTTGGGGCTGTCTCCAAATTCCTCGACGTTGAAGGATGAGCTTGTGATCGTATTTACGGACTGTTGTTTATCTATCGCTTTTCCTGGTGGAAATGTCTATTGTTTTTACGCTGCTATGAGATATCACTGGAGGTACTGGAATTAGTTTAAAACAAAGTATAGCGTTTAGATAATAAATTATTCATCGAGCTCTAGAGCATTGAATTGAAAGATGTTTTATATCCTTATACTTCTGCAATAGTGTGTCATGGAGCGTTACTCAGTGCAATCTGTTCTATATGTAAATTCATAATCAGTGTCTTCTAAAGTTAAAACTGTTTGAGGTATGTTTTATGTATTTTATTCTTTTAGTTAACTTGTTTTTCTGATTTGACTAAATTTAAATAAATGTTTTGTTTCTTTTAAATTTGTCTTTCATTATTTATATCACATAGTAGTTTTACTTTTTCTTATTGCATTTCAGCAAGTTAATTTCATTAAATTGTTTAAACATTTTTAATTTCATTTAAGATTTGAGTTATAATAGTTTTAATAGTTTAATGTAATTTTACATAAAGCACTTACGTTTCCATTTGCTTAATTCACTCTGCTAAATTAATTTACTGAGATATTACTTATTGGTAATTATCTCAACAATTTCGCCCCTTTTTCCGAAATGCGCGGTTGTTTCGCAATCTTTTGACAAAATTTGCGTTTATTCCGCGATCTTTTGAGTAAATTTACGTTCATTTCGCGATCTTTTGACGAAATTTGCTGTTTTTTTTCGCTTTTCTTTGACGAAATAGAAGGTTATTCGCCCTGTTTTGGCAAAAATCGCGGTTGTTTTGCGATCTCTTGACCAAATTCGAGGTTGTTTTATGATCTTTTGATGAAATTTGCGATTGTTTCGTTATCTTTTGACGAAATGTGCAATTGTTTCGCGATCTTTTGACAAAATTTGCGATTGTTTCGCGACCTTTTGGTGAAATGTGCATTTATTTTGCGATCTTTTGACAAAATTTGCATTCATTTAACGATCTTTTGACGAAACCTGCGGTTATTTCGTGATCTTTTGAAGAAACCTGCGGTTCTTTCGCAATCTTTTGACGAACTTTGCGGTTCTTTCGTGATCTTCTGACGAAATGTGCCGTTATTTTGCGATCTTGTGACGAAATTCGCGTTTTTTCCGTAATTCTTCACGAAAATTCGCGGTATTTTTATGTCCGAATTTTCAGATGACCGATTCTTTTCTTTTTTTCCGGAACCGAATGTCTTAAACTTTCTGAAAATTCGGAACATAATCACCCTGATATACGGTACATATTATTCTGAGATCGATTTTGTGAAGGTCACCATAAGGATATTTTTATTTGTCCTGAAATTATTCTATCTCAGGGAATTATGGAATTCGTTGTTAAAATCAAAATCAATTGTATATGTTTCTGAAAAATTTCCCCAGGGGGTTAAAATTTCCCCCGATCCTAGATCGCCGGATCGGACATATTCTGCACCCCTGGCAATTCGTTTCTAAATCACTTCAATAGTCATGTATGCTAATTTCTTAAAACACTGTTTTGAGAACCACCTTAAGCTTAGGAATTTAATTTAAATATATTCCGAATTTAAAAAAAAATGTTTTTCCTAAACTTTAAGATTTATTTATTATGCATGTTTTACCGGAAGGATTGGATAATGATATCACACATTTCGAACAATTTCCGCTAAAGAAAAAAAGTAATCCACCCTCCCCCAAAATTTTCACTTCTGCCTTTTGATTGCTGGCACATGAAGTTAAATTCTGTAATTTTTCTACTGTACTTGTCATATTGATTTTTTTGTAATGATAACTAAATAAAGATAAGAAAGAGAGAACTTCTTAAAACACCATAAAAATTTAATTATTTAATGAACTAAATAATGATTCATCTGAATTTTCTCTTTCTCTTTTGCCTTATTCCCGTAAGCAAATGTTAGATCTCTAGATATGGTTGGGAGGGTGAGAGGCAAAGAAGTAAAATCATCTCTTTTTTTGGCCCTTTTATTTTATTTCTTCACTGTTATCATTCTAGCATGATTGAGAATAAAAAATTGTGTTGAGTAGTGAGTAGATATAATCAGAGTGAATCAGATATATTGATGTTTAAGGAAGATTGAAATTGATTGAGACGGTATGTTATGATTTGTTATAAAAATCTATATATAATGATATATCGATATATTACCCAGCTCTAATCTAAATCTATATTTGAAAATATCTCTGCGAGATGCGAGATAATGTTTTCCTTTCATTGGACTATATTCTTGCAAAATTTCGATAACCATAAATTTCAACACAATGTTTATGACATGTTTATCCATAATTTGATTGTATAATCTGTTTTTTCATAAATAAGAGATTTTTTTTGCAAATAGATTGAAAGCACTACAGAACTCTTATTTCTAAATAAATAAGCTTTAAACTTTGAAAGTCCTTTGGGCATGATAAACATTTTGCATTGTTGCTAGTTCTACAGTTGTGAAAAATACAACACTATGAAATAAAAATGCAATAAATGTACTAGAATTAAAGATATTTTTCATTTTTTTTTATTATTTCTTTTAAAACTATTTCTGCTTCACCATATTTTAATTTCATCATGTTTTTTGTTTTTGTTTTTTTTGTTCAAAATGTGCAATATTTTAGAATATAAACATGATGTTGTATGTTGATTTTTCGATTATTCTAATTACTTTAAAGTCAATGTCTGAAATAATATGTTAATTAAGCATTTTCTCAAAAATATTTACTAATATAACCATTTTAAATAATATTCTTTGGCAGAAGAACATAAATACGGTAGCTGGCAAAAGTTTTGAGACAATATGTTTTTCTGTCATAACTTTTTCTGTAAGCAAAATTTCTTAATGATGTAAATTAGTAATTTGTACCCCTTTTTAAAACTCAACAAAATGCAACATTAGAACAATTTAGACATGTGCATGAATTAAAAATAATTCGCAAAATTACTTAAGCAAAAGTTTTGAGACAATTCAGTTTTTCTAAACTTTTATTGAAATAAAGCATCTTAATGTAACAAAATACAGCAGTATTTAATATTTAGTTGCATATCCTTTTTCTTTAAGGACTATGGCAGATCTTCTGGGCATGGAATTAATAAAGCTTTCTAAGGTGGAAACTAAGGGGTTTTGCCCAATCCAATTGAAGATCCTGAAGGAGTTCTGCCTTTTAAGAATGTTTCCATGTCCCGACTTTTTTTCCCGATGTGTTCCCAAAGATGTTTAATTGTATTGAGATCAGATGACTGACTCGGCTAGTCCAAAATTTGAATTTTCTTAGCTGTAAACCAATTTGTCACCATTTCAGAGTTGTGCTTGGGATCATTATCCTGTTGAAACATCCATCCATGAGGCATATTTTTACAAGCATGAGGCAGCATGTGATCTTCTAAAATGTTTTTATAAACATTTTGATCCATAATTCCATCGACGTGTACGAGGGGGCCGAAGCCATCAGGCTGGAAAGCTGATCCGTTTCAGTGCTTCACTGTTAGACTTTGGTACTGCGGATCCATTCTGGTGCCTTTTGGACGGCGAATATAACTTTGGCTATCTCTTCCAAACAAATAGAATCTGGATTAATCACTTCAAAGGACCTTCTTCCAATCTTTGGTTGTCTATGTTTCATGCTTCTTAGTGAATTTCAATCATATTTTTCTATTCTTTGGCTGGATGAGAGGTTTTTTTTTTTCCAGGAACCTGTGCGCACAATCCGCGGCATCCAGAGGATATCTTATGGTGTCTTTACTCACTGTGACTCTATGTTCGGTAGTCATCTCCTTACATATTTCAGCAGTGTTCTTGTTTAGGCCAGCGACTGATTTCTTTCAGGTCAATGCATCTTGATGTTGAGTTGTTTTTCTTGGGATTTCTAATCTTAGAAGATTGCACACACCTTTACCATCCTTCCACTTCTTTACTATGTGGCCAACAGTTGATTTTGGAGTTCCCAATTTGCTGGCGATTGCAGAATATGACATTTTTGTTAGCAATAACAAAACCATTTCTCATCACTGTACATATCCTTGCCAGTACACTTACTTTCATTTTATATTTACAAATGTAATTAAATTCATCTTTATTTAAATATATCTTATTCAGTTTTACTTAATTTTATTCTAATGTTACTACCAGTCTTTATTTCTTTTCTTTAATTCATAATTGTCATTTACTATCGTACGAGCCAGTTTTAATTTCTTGTTTACATCCGTGATGCAATCTATCCGTAGTGTGGATCAAATGACGAGAGTTGCTAGGAATGAATGGGAGATGGCATTAGTCATCTGGTTGTTCGCTTTCATTTGCATATGATGTTTCGTCCTCTTTTCCACTAGTGTTCCATAGATCGGTGGATGTGACTGTGAGATGAAATCTCACAGTGTTTAAATCATGTTACTTTTTTATTTCTTTTGGCCATATACATCGATGTTCTTAAAACTTACATCCATATTTATTTCTGCGCGAGCGATTTTGTTTCAGTTCGTACTTCGGCAAATATCCGCCGTTCCAGCATACATCGGCAATTTTCCTCTGTATCGACGAGCTCCGAGTGGAAGCTTCTCCTTTGAGATCTGCACGTATTGTGATGACGTCATCAGAGCAAGTCTCTCACGGCGTATGCATTGAATGGATGTCGATCTTTCAGAGGTGTGGTTTAATCGCCGATCGTAGAGAAAATAAAAATAAAACTTTCCAAATGTATTTATTAAGATATCGCTTAATATTTTAAATTCTCTAATAGATTTAAATCTTTTCTTTCCATAACTTTTGAAGTCCCCGTTTTTTTACTATAAATTAAAAATTTTGTTAATTTTAAATCAGAATCTGGTAGTTGGTGTTGCTGTCATGACATAGTTTTGTTTTAAAAAGAGCGTGGGCTCTGTCCGGCAGATGCGGAGTCTGGCGAATGGTATCCGAAGAAAGTCTTTGTTGTTAAATCCTGTTTAAATTATTTTCTGATGTCGTGGAAAAGATTGATTTTAATTATGTTTTTCATCAATACTAAATTCGATTTATGCTGCACTTAATTTTTAAAGAAATATCCTCAAGTGGAAAAGATTTTATTGGCAAGAATTAATTTATGAACGGTGACCAACGGGAAGTCTTTTCTTCTCTTCAAAAAGGGTGGAATAAACTTTTAATTTATACTGTTATCAAATCTCCTCTTCATTTTTATTACAGACGACACGATCCAAGTAAGAAGTTTCCTTTTTTTCATTTTTTACAGTTATTTGACCTCAAAGAACATAATGGTTATTGCAGCAATAAATACACAACGCAACCTACGTTAGAAGGAACTTCAAACTTAATTTACCTTCAATTAACGGCACATTTTAATTAATAATACCACAATTTATTAGTAATATCACATTTGGTGCCGAAAAAGCAGTGGTTCTGAAGAAAAATTCGAATTGATTTAAAGAAAATCGTAATATTTTAGAACTTTTGTTCTCAGAATAACTTTTTGAAAATTTTTTGATGTGTTTTATAGAATTCAAGATTTGTTCTTTTGGTGAATTTTTAAGAAATATGGAATATTTTATGCAAGAATTTTTGTATAACGGCATATGAAAATATTTTTTTACTATTGGAAGTTTCTGTTCTCAAAAATTTCTTGCATAGATATTTTTTTTTTTCTACTTTTAAATTTTATAATTCTAGAATGAATTTGTTCTGCTCCATCTTGAAGAATATAATATATTATGCTAAGTTTGCATATTTTTCTTAAACAATTATTTAAATTAAAATGAATTTCATATTGAATAGTCATATTTTTGATGATGCATAATTATTATTCCATTTAATAGTTTTATTTGAAAGAATTTCATCTACATATTCTTTTATTTGTAATAAATTATTAGAGAACATAATATTTTTTAAGAATGATTATTTTTCTATATATATTTTTTAAATGAATTATATATTGTTCTTAGAAAAATTCTAATGAGTTTGAAATAATAAAATTGTTCTCAAGAACATATTTGATAATTTAAGAGGCTATGACTTTGGGTTTTTAAATTAAAAAAATTTTATGGCACTATTAAATTGCAACAAATTTACAAATTCTATTTATATATTTATAAGAAGCATTATTTTTGAAATTATGATTATTGGTGCTGAGAAATTTTATTCTTATGTCATACTTATTCAATTTATTATGATTGCATTTTCTTTCTGAAGCTCAAATTCTTCACAGAAGTTATTAGTTGTAAATATCCTACATAACATTCTAAGAGATTTCTATGCTTCAATTCTACAAATTTCAAATCAAAATATTTTAACAATAGTTTTAATACAAATGTTCTCAGTTTATTCATAGATTTATTCTTATGCCATCTGGACTGTGATGTTCTATAATATAATCATGCAGTTTGGCTTAGTGCAAAGATAATCTGAAATCTACAAATTAAAATGTATGCATTTAAGAATATTTTCACATTTATTTTACAACTGTTCATGTTGTTTCTAAAAAAACTCTCAGCTGACAAAGTTTTACATTTGAAAAATTCTTGTTGCTTCATTTTTTAAAATATATTCTTATGGCAAGTTGTAATTTTGACATCAAGACCTTTCCACTTCATCGTATGTGCAGACTGTGACAGTTTTCAACAGACAAGATTCTCATGTTGCTCTCAGAAAAATAATGAAAGCAGCATTATTTTTTTACTCTTGAGAAGTAGACATGGGGCTACTTCATTCCTGTTATAATTATATTCTCAAAATTCTTTTACATCATCTATTTTTAAAAAATCTTATGTTTTTATACAGCTTTTAAAATAAGTTATCATATTGTCAGTGTTTCTCTGCAATAATTTTAATTGTGTGTCTCTGCTGTTTCCCACATTTAAAGACTGTCTCTCTATATATGCTGCTCTAAGAGTTCTTTTCCAGCGTCGTAAAAAAAAAAAAAAATACTCACCTGCAAAAAAAAAAACTTTGCTTCATTTTCGACAATCCCTTACCTGATGAAGTTGGCCATTCACTCATGAGTTGTATCCATTTGTGCTGACCTCTTCTCTAATATTTTCGTTGTTTTACGATAGAAGATAAATATGTATTAATACTACACTTACCTGCTTAACTCACTGTTTTATAACAATAACTTTAAAATTTATGCTTCATTTTCAACGCTGAAGTAACTATTGAAGAAGAGTCATGTCATGTTTGAGTCATTTTATCCTTACAATGTCTGATTCGATTCAATATCTTCGATGTTTGTCTCTAAAGCTAAATAAGATTTGCCAATAATCTCAAATATTTTCTCAAGTAATAGCTGTCACAAGACCTGATTATGGAAGTTTTGTTGGTTGGCCTTTTCTCTTGTGAGATGAAAATATCCTTACTAAGTGGATTTAGTTGACTTATCTGCTCCTAAAAGTCAGTGTTGTTATTTTTTTTAGCAAAATTTTTTTTTGCTAAATCAAGGAAATATTTATTATGAAATATTATAAAAATTAGTTACTTTCAATATTGATTTTGTATGTGTGTTCTTACATATACCTATCTTACACTAACTGGTTTTACATTTATCTTGTAATTATTTCGCCACCATATCTTTTATTCTCCCTTGACTATTTAATATACACAGGTTTGGGGTTATCAGCTTAAGTTTCCATTGGGCATTTCAACTCACTCTGCTAAAACTAATACCTATTTAAATCTAATCCCGTCAAAATTTGTGTTTTTCTTTTCCGCGGCCATTTGTCGAAATTCCTGATATTTCTCAGCGACAGATTGGCAAAATTTGTAATGTGCACTCTTTAGACAAACTTTGCTATGCGTTTCTGTGATTTTTTGATAAAATTTGCAATACTTTTCTTTGTTTACTGAAATTCACATTTTTTTTTTTTCAGCGATCATTTCACAAATTGCACGATTCTTCTTCCACCCACCCACCCCTAAATCGTTTCATGAAATTTGCTTTTTTTTTTTTCAACGGTCAGTACAAAATTTGTGTTTTTCTTTTCCGCGGCCATTTGTCAAAGTTCCCGATATTTCGCAGCGACAAATTGGCATATGCTTCTGCACTTTTTTGACGAAATTTGCCATGCATTTCCACGATCTTTTGATGAAATTTGCAATATTTTTCTTCGATTGTTTACTGAAATTCGCGGGGGTTTTTTCAGCAATCGTTTGACGAAATTCACGGGTTTTTTTCAACGATCTATGACGAAATTTGTAATTTTATTTTTTTCGGCAACTATTTGCCAAAGTTCCCGATATTTCTCAGCGACAGATTGGCAAAATTCAGTGTGCGCTTCTGCACTCTTTTGTCAAAATTTGCTATACATTTCGCAATCTTTTGATGAAATTTGCAGTTTCCTCGACTGTTTATCGAAATTTGGGTTTTATTTTTATAGTGATTGTTTTTACAAGATTGTTTCACGAAATTCGTGTTTTTTTTTTTTTCTTTTTCAACGATCTGTGACAAAATTTGTGATTTTTTTTTTTAATGCACCCATTTGACGAAGTTCCCAAAATTTCTCAGCGAGAGATTGGCAAAATTCGGCATATGCATCTGCACTCTTTGAACAAACTTTGCTGTGCATTTCCGCAATCTTTTTCTTCGATTGTTTACCGAAATTTGTTTCTTTTATAGTGATTGTTATTTTCAAGATTGTTTGATGAAATTCGCGTTTTTTTTTTTTTTCAACGATCTGTGACGAAGTTTGTGATGATTTTTTTTCCGCGACTGTTTGTCGAAGTTCCTGATATTTCTCAGCGACATATTGGCAAAATTTGTAATGTGCACTCTTTGGACAAACTTTGCTATGCGTTTCTGCGATCTTTTGATGAAATTTGCAACATTTTTCATTGTTTACTGAAATTCACTTTTTTTTTTTCAGCGATCATTTCACAAAAGGCACGATCCCACCCCCCCACCCCACCCAAATCGTTTAACGAAATTTGCATTTTTTTCGCAATTTTTTTTTTCAACGATCAGTGACAAAATTTGTTTTTCTTTTCCGCGTCCATTTTTTCTTTTCAACGATCTATGACGAAATTTGTGATTTTATTCATTTTTTTTTTGCGACCATTTGCCAAAGTTCCTGATATTTTTCAGCGACAGATTGGCAAAATTTGGCATATGCTTCTGCATTTTTTTTTGATAAAATTTGCTATGCATTTCCGCGATCTTTTGCTGAAATTTGCAATATTTTTCTTCGATTGTTTACTGAAATTCAAGGGCTTTTTTCAGCGATCGTTTCACAAAATGTACGATTTTTTCCCAAGATTGGCGAAATTTGCATTTTTTTTTCAATTATCTGTGACGAATTTGATTTTTTTTTTCTGCTACTATTTGTCGAAGTTCCTGATATTCCTGAGTGACAGATTGGCAAAATTCAACATGTGATTCTGAGATCTTTTGATGAAATTTGCAATTTTTTTCTTCGATTGTTTCACAAAATTCATGATTATTTTTTCAAGATCGTTGGATGAAATTCGTTTTTTTTTTTTTTTTTTTTTAATGATCATTTCACAATTTTTTTCAACGATCTATGACAAAATTTGTGATTTTTTTAAAATTTGTGACAATTTATCGCATGTTATGTGTTCACCATTCATTGGTGTCTAAAAATGTAGTCAACAACATTAACAGGAAGATAGATTATAAATAACAAACACTCAAAATTTTCGCTTTATTGAATTATGCCTAAACTTTACACTTCCCTTTCAATGTGAAAACATTCAATAAAGTATAACATATGTTTTCATTAGGATGAGAGAATATTAACAAAAGAATAAGAACTGAGTGAAAAATCCTTGAGTTCATGAAATGCTTAATATGCTGTGCATTTTGTGATATATTATGAGTTTTATAAGAATCGCACGTGAATGGACTCTTATCGCTCAAGAACGGAAATTATTTACTTCATAGAAAGTTCAAGAAACACGTTCCATGCTAGGGCGACTATGCATATGAAAATTGCCATTAACACGAAGAACGAATACAATTGAAATTAACTTACGTGAATGATAACATTTTAAAATTTTAAAGAAGGTGGGAGAGTTGAATTTCGAGTTTGGAAGGCAGGTGACGATAATTGTCCTTTCAACTGTAGCGTTTTCTACGATGAGTATCCTTTATATGTTGTTTTCTGACAGAGGTCGTTTTAAAGCTTTTGGCCTGTACATTACTAAGCACTCACTCCTCTCCTCTTAACTAATTTTTTCATCAGTAGAGGGTGTTTTAAAATTTTAATTTGTTCACGACTATGGCATACAATTTTACAAAAATTTATGAATAAAATTTGCATAACATCTCAACATTTTGCAACTGCTTCTCCCCCATTTTCACACTGTGAGTGGGTACGTATTTCAGACAAAATTGAGTTACATATAAAATCATATAAATTAAAGGTTTCTTTATAAATATTACCACGGACCCGGGCAACACCGGGCGGGTCAGCTAGTGTTTAATATATTTCTCAGATAAAATGTCAGAGATTGATCATCTGTATTATAATTGTTTTACTTTGTTATTTTGTTTTTCTTATGATTTTAATTAAAAATAAGCGTTAGTATTTTCTTTTAAACTTATTTGTTTATTTCAATAACCACCACATATGCTTTTTCTTTTTCAGTATTTTAGTTATAAACAGTTAATTTAAATGAATAGTGTTTAGATATTTCATATATTTTTCTTTTAATGGAGTTTAGGCATTTATTCAGCAATTACATTTTCAATTGTTTATGCAGCTATGCTAGATTTGTGTCCGACATAACCTTAAGTAATCTAACAATTTTTTCCCCCACTTCTTTAATAATTAAAAGATGAATGGCCAAAGGCATATTTTTCCCTGTCTTCATACTGAAACTAATACAAACATTAAGATTTTCACTTATTAAATAGTGCTTTAAGGATTAAGCAGGGGAGTTTCGCATAGAACAACATGGCTGAGGTGCTGGGCTGTTTCGTGCTTTATATATGAAATGTCGCATATTCTAGAGCAATCTGGGAACATGATTATGTAAAGCTTCTAATTTGCAAAGTTATTGAAATGATAAAGTCATGTGCATATAGCTTGTATGTGTCACATGTATTTAATTTAAGTATTAAAAACTTGAATTTTATCAGATTGTCTCAAAACTTCTGCTTTCAACTTCACACTCGATATATTTTTTAATTAACAATTTTCACACATATCATTAGTTGCACACCATGTGGGATGATGACTAAAGCTACAAATTACTAATTTACATCATTAAGAAATTTTTCTTCCAGAAAAAGTTAGGACAGAAAAACATATTGTCTCAAAACTTTTCCAGCTACTGTAAATCAATATTCATGAATGCAATAAATGTAAAATAGAGTAAATAGAAGTGATAAAATAGAATAATAAGGTAGTAAATTTACTCTACACACTTTATCTTAGAGAAAGTGTATGGAATTCAAGCACATGAAAGAAATTTAAATGACCTTATGTACAAAACCTAAATATGCAAATTGGGATCATCAAAAATATTGTCATCTATGTTATGATTTGTTTTTTTTATTAGTAAATAAAGGTACCTTTGTTATGTTTTACTTCTTTTCTTACTTTTTATTTAACCCTTTTATTTATCTTTGTTAAATAAACCTTTATTCCTTAGTTACTATTATTATATACTAGGGGATCGTACCTGGGCTTCCCGGGTTAAAGAATATAGGTGAAAACATTTTTTTAAATTTAAATTGAAAACTAATAATTTTTTTATATGCAATACATTTTTTAGATTGCCCACTTACATTAAAAAAGCATTTTTCATATGGAAAATACGAATTATACAATCAAATAAATTTTTGAAATTTATGAAAAGCGATATTTTCTTATTAGCCGCATGATTAGAGTGATTTGACCAAGATTTTGCTACTTAGGGCATCCTTTTATATTCTGATAATGTCAGATATTATTCATGTCTGTTAAAATTGTGTTTTATTTATATTATTTTATTAGCCCTCGGTACAGTATGCTATTTCTTTCTCCTAGCTTATTTTGTGTCGTCTCCAAAAAATAACGTTGCCATACAGAAGCCAGCCAGCCATAAAACAAAGCAGTATGATTAAATACTCTATAGCAATTTTTTTAACTTCTAAGCATCGCATATTTTCAATTTTTATACCGTCGTATTGGGAAAAAAAAAGTGTACTTTTAAATGCAATTTGTTTGAAAACGGAATCTCTATTTATTTTTGAAATATTAATATTTTTGTAGTTTTTGGAGCCATTTGGCAACGGAAGTACTCCATTTCTATAGAAAGTAAAGGAAAAATAGTTGTAAAATATTAATTATATATTTTTGTTGCCATTTTTTCATAACAACCGAAAGAAAATGTAATTAAAATACGTTCTGTTTTGAAAAAATATAAACGAATGATTTCTATTAAAACATGGAGCTATTATTAATTATATTTAATTTTCAGTGTCTATATTAATTATGTATATATCGAATTTCTTTAATGACGGCATCTTCTTGCTGCACTTGTGTATTATTTCGCGATAGTGACGTCCTATGCATACTTTACTGTAGATGTTTAAGAGTGGATCATAAATGTGGAATTCTTAAGCTGATGCGAATGACGTCATTTTACATAAAATAAAAGAGTGTGCTGTAAGTCTTAAAATTGAAATATGTTTTGTACTATTTATATATACATATTTTTTTTTTCATCGGGGCGTCACTAAATTCTGAAAAAGCAGAATTCCTGTTTTCTAGTTTATTTATTCATAAGGAAGTTTTTTAAATGGATATTAGCCGTAAGAAAATGATGAACTCTTTATTTTGTTTTAAGGGCAAATGGATTAATCTTTCGTAATCGAGCTCCGCGCGATATAGATAAATTAAAAAACATTTCATGCTTTAAAATTATTTTTAAAGCCATAGACAATCAGTAAACTGAGATGAACTTTGCAAACAAATTTCATTTTAAAAAAAAATCCTATGGTGATCTAAAAATTTAAATTGTACGATTGCAAATATGTTAGATTTGTGTTTTTTCCATATTATTCTTTATTTGTTTATAAAAGAAGTATTAATTTCGTTAATTTGTCTTTCACAAATATGTTAGATTGGTGTTTTTTTTTAAAAATATTATTCTTTTACTTGTTTATAAAGGAAGTATTAATTTCGTTATGCAAAAATAGCCAGAAACAAATGTTGAAAAATGTTTGTTGCTTTATGTGCAAAATGTTTATAATTATTATGTATTGAAACCGGCACGTGATAAGGTAAACTTAAAAAAAAAATCATGCTTAAAAATTATTTTAGGAAACATAATACATCAGTCAATTAAGATAGTTTTTAAACAAATTGCATTTGAAAGTAAATTTTTTCCCTATGCGACAAAAATTGAAAATGTACAATGGTCAGAAGATTAAAAAATTGCGGTAGTGAAAATTTCAAGACTGAAATTTGATTGTGAAGTGTTGCAATTCGCAAAATGCCGTTAGCGTTACACACAGATACGTTTGTTCTTTATAATATAGATACTTAATCAGTAAAATACAATAAAGATCAGTTATTAGGATGTGGTTATCAATTTAGTCTCTTATTCTTGGTGTTCCGGAATGAAAAACAGTATTTTTCAATTTTCTCAAACTTTGCATACGTACTTCTCATATCCATAATCATCATTTTTTTAAAAAAAAATTGCATTTTGTTTGATCATTTAAAAATCATTTTAACTCAAAAATTGTAGTCACGATTATCAGCAACATCTTTTATGTGAACAGACGCACTCTTTACTTGAAATTCTAATCTCAATTCGAGAGAGTAAAAATTTTCGTAATTTATGTTTTTTAGACGTATTTGTGTAAAAATGTTTAGTTTTAAGAAAAAGATCGTTTTCTTTTAAATATGACTTCATTTTCACTTAAATAAGCATTTCGCCTAGTATCTGAAACTTAGTATCAGTACACATGCAGAAGGAAAAACAATATAGAAAATTTATGAGGAAAAATGCATGCTTTCAAAAGCATTATGTCATTTTTCTTTTTTATGCCCCTAATATAATATTCTGCTCCTAATGGGATTTTGCGACACTAAACCCTATACAACAGTTTTGAATTTTTATCAGAAAATAGCATGAATAAAGATAAAAATACTTCATTATTTCTCTCTTATCTTCAATAATGAAAGCTGTCTAATTTTCATCATTTTGAAGAAATTTCATAAAATGCTTTTAAAATATAAAAGTGGGGATATTTAAAAAAAAATACAGATAGTGAGATCACATCTAAAAATGAAGAGCTTTCAGTTAAAAAAAAATATTAGTAAAATTGGTTCAGCCGAAAGATCAGGGCAGATGACTATAAAACATACTTGTGTTTTAAATATGTAGATTATATAAAATTAGGAAAAATTAAATTAAGCAAATTATGTTATTTTGATAAAATTGTAGTAGAATGTCTAAAAGAATAGCATTACAATTTTATTATTTGAGAGAATTTTGGACAAAAAACTTCAGGAACATATTATTTTAAACCACGAATTATTTGTTTGCTTGTCTAACTCGGCGAAGCATATCCATCCAGGGGAGAATCATCAATTTCTGTAATATAAATCGCTATTATTTGCATGTCACCTCTCTTTTATAAAGATACTCTAAATTTTTGTAAAACATTGCGTTTTATCAGTGTCTAATTTCGATTACATTATTTTCAAAACTTAAGAATTTTCACCTGTGAAGAATTTCAAAGCAGCTGGGCTGTGAAAATGATGCACTTCTACAAAACATAATTCAGGTTTAAGAATTAAAATACACGCTTTTTTATAAAATGACGTCATTTGCATCCGCAAAAACAATTCACTTTTACAATCCAGTCTTTAACTTCGTCTATAGAAAAGTATGCATATGATGTCATTATCATGGAATAACAGACAATATTCTTGACATAGCCCATATTTTAATTTCAACTTTTTTTCCCAGGTTTTATGAGAAAATGGCAACACAAAGATACAGTATCTCCTGTTTTCGACTATTTTCCGTTTACTTTCAATGACTTTCAATAAAAATGAGGTACTTTTGTTGCCACGATAAGAAAAATGGTATTAAAAACTACAAAAAAATTATTATCTCAAAAATAAAGTGAGATACAGCTTTCAAACTAATTGCATTTAAAAGAGCATTTTTTTCCTTATACGACGGTGTAAAAATTTAACATGTGCGATGTTTAGAAGTTTTAAAATTTGTAGTATAGAAAATTGCAAAACCAAAATTTTATTTCAAATTTCCAAGTGTTGCCATTCGCAAAATGATGTATGCGTTACGCACTGATATGTTTGTCCTTTATAATATAGATATTAAAGTAATTTAATTTCTTTTATTATAATACAAATAGCTAGACTTGGTTATAAAAGCTTTAAAGTTAAGATTTGTGTTGTGTTCTTCATGGTGCTCTTAAGTCTGTCAAATCAAATAATAATTATTTTTTTAAGTTAAATAACTGAATATCCATGTTTAAGATAAATTAATTTTTGTACTTTCTTTCAAAGAATAAGAAACAATTATTCAAAATTTAAATATACTTCACCACACAATTCATAACATTAATATATTTTATTTACAAAATTTACTATTAAAATTACTGATATAACTGTTTTTGCATTTGACAACATTTCACCTTTAACTAATATAAAAATCTTAAACCACTGATAGTATCATGATTAATTGTAAGATTAACTAAGTACCCCTTGTGACGTAATATTAAAATAAATTGTAATTTGTACTTTAAACCGTTATTTTAACATTTAAATACATAAACATTGAATAGGCGACCTAACCAGAATTGGATAACTTGCTTCTAACCACAAAGGCAAATATACAAATTAATGTCCACATATAAAGTCACAATCTATGTCCTTTAAAACTCCATTCATTGTCACTCTAACATCAACATAGATAGTCATCTAGTGAAATCTGTTCACTCTTCATGATGATCACATAACCCCATTCGTTGAACCGCCATGCCGCTGCGCATAAACTGTATACAGTAGGCTCAAGCACCTCAGCTGTATCCCCTAGTAAACAACTTAGATGAGAAATTCCTTATCCTCAGCACCGCATCCCAATAAAGCTATCAAAATTAAACAATTTCAATACTGGCATGCACCTTTGGATCAGCATCACTTCACATTTCCTCTTCCAATACACTCCTTCCCCGGAACCAGTCACTGCACACATTAAGAACCTGGACTCAGCCAGATTAAGAACTGTTGTTTAGGTGTATAAGCCCATTTTCATCAAATAAAGGCTCCCATTATTCTACCTGCCTTTCACTTGCATTTTATTATAGGGGCATCCACTTCAAAATAACAAAAAGAGAGTGAGAAAGAGGGAATAATTTCTCATTTTTCCAACAAACTGCTATTCCTTGAATTAGCAGATGCTAAGATAGCTGAACAGATCTCCGTCAAAAGCGAGACTCCTCATCCAGGATTCAGGATGCAGACCCCCTTCCCACATTTTCAGGAGTGTAAGTCAGTTTTCAAAGTCAAACAAGCAAATGTCACTCTTAGATAAAAATTCGTACTCCACTCTCTCTCTATTTTTTTTATTATTATTCAAAATTTGGGAGGAACAGAGGATGTCAACCAGGACTTTTATTGGTTAAAATACTCTACGCCACTCTGATGTAATGATAAAATTGGAATATACAGTTAAGTAACACTAAACTTTTTAACCTCTTTTTTTTTCTCTCTAACCGATGATCAGGTCCCTACCTGCCGGGTCTGCCCAGCTTAACATGTTTGATACCTGGTATCGGGGCAGTGACCGCCTAATCGCCACGTAATGGCAATAAATCTGATGAGTGCCTAGATCTTCATCCTATCGGCTGTGCCTACTGCTTAGTTGTGAACTTAGTTAATCCAGTTACTTAACATTTTGATCTTGTTGTTTGGTACATGCTACTCAAGTTGGTCTCATAATTTAGAACCTTGATCAGGTGACGAGACCTTCACCTGGCAAGGCACCTCCAAAGGTATATTTCACAGGTAACTTGGAGGTAACTTTTTAACCTCTAAAATCCACAGGATTATTCTAGACATATGGTGCTAAATTTATTGGTTCACTGACCATCTGATAGGGATTATCTAACGTCAAAACTTAATCCGACATCTTAATTTTATTGCACCCAAAGCTGATAATCGTGTGAGCAAACCCCTCACATCTAGAAACTTAATACTTTCAAGCCCCATACGCTTATAGAAACATATCCACCACACACACAGCGAGCCACCCGCAAAAACATTCCACAATGCAAACCTCCTAATTGTCTAAAACTTCTGCAAAGAAGACAAATAACAGCATATGGTTTAAAATAACTTTATACTTATTTCCTTTCCTAATGTAAATTTTCTAATTGCTATACACCTCTTAAAATACAGTAGAAGATCTTTATAACGCAAACCTAAAAATGCAAGGTTGTGCGTTATATAGAATTTTGCGTTATATGGATCACATCATTAAATTCACCTTGTAAACATGACCAAATAAGTCTGAAACATATCAAAATACATCAGAATATCTTTATACTGCATTCCTTGTTATCAAGAGTTATCCAAATTATAAATTTTTGCATAATATAGGTCAGACATTGTTAAATTTACTTTACAAACAGGATCGAAATATAACTGACACAACCATCCCTTATATTAGACATTTTCAAAAATGTTTATTGTGATAATAGCATTTTTTTCAGTAAAAAGGTCTTAAATTAGAAGATAAAGTTGAACTAATGTATCAAATTTAGTCCTGTAGAGAGTAGCAATATTTTACAATGTGAAAATGCAGGTAATTTTTAACTGCAAAATTCATTGTTTACATCTGAGAAGTTGTGCGTTATATGGAGAATTGCGTTATATAGAATTGTGTCATAAAGATCCTTCTACTGTACATCATAACATCTGTAAAATGTGATATGGAATTGGTTAATTGTATATGTTTCTAATTATCATAAGTGAAATTTTTTACTTAATTAATGCATTGATTCTTTTTTACATGTTATGTAAACAAAGTCATGGGTAACAACTAGTTTAAGTAGAGTTAATTATTAGACCTTGTTACTAATCAATTGGTACCAGTTAAATTTATATACAATGATTTGTTCCAAATTAATTGGGGGGAGGAGGGGACTCAGACATTTTTTTTTTTTAATTTTATATATGTTTATTATTGTTGCTTCTTGTTGACTACTTTTAATATAAGGTCTTTTTTAAGCTTAATTTTAATTTCCCTAAATATTATTTTTTTATTATTTAAATGAATATTTTAAAACACTTTTAGGTTCTCAGCCAAGAAAAAAACTTGGAAAAAACTTGGAAAAATCTTGAAAAAGATTTTGATTTACATTACACAGAATTTCAAAAAGTGCAGGTATGAAATTTTATATCCTGTCAATTCTTATTAAATATTAATTAATTATTTAATTTATTTCTGGACCAAAAGAAGATTGTTCTTTGTTTATCCTGACTGTAGCGTTACTTTCAAACCTGCCATGTGTTCTGATTTCGACTGGGGAGTTCTGCTTTTCTTTTGTTTTTCCATACTTCTGCTTTTTAATGTATTTCTCCTGATTTTTTAAATTTATTTTCACAATGTTTCACATTTATATTGAGACATGAATTTTTTAAAATTTCTTTATAGAGAATTAGAGGGCTCTGTCTCCCTATAAGCTACACTCTCCAACCCTCCATTCAAATCCTACAGTTTCTAAAAACATGCTAATTTGCTCTGTTTTAAAAAGATGAAAAAACATGACTGCAATTGTATAAACTCCATTAGCCATTTGGAGATAAATATTCTTTCAAGAAATGGATTCAGTCAGAGAAATAAGCAATAGTAGCAGTTTTAATTCAATAAAATATTGTTCACTGCTTTTCCACGAAAAAAATAAAGAAAAATCTGGGGAAAAGAAATTATGAGCTTAAAAGTTTGTGGAATTTATGGCAGTTGGTCAAAGCATAATAAAATATTTAAGAATTAAAATTAGCATTTCATTTTAAATATGACCACATTTTCATCAGCAGAACTTTGAAAGCTCATGATTTATAAATGTAACACATCTCATCTGCTGATAATTGTGTGACTTCAATTTATAAAAACCATGCAATAAATAGTAATGTATTGATATCAAAATATTTTTTATTTTGTTCAGTTTCTTAAAAAATATGGCAATAAAAAACATCAATTAATTATGTTAAAAGTAAAATAACTGTTAGTCTTTAAAATCCAAATTAGATTAAAAAACAAAATAGTCTGTAATAATGTTAATCGTAACAGCAAAAACTTTCCATTCATGTTTCATCATTGTCAGAACACAGATGAATGAAGATTACACTTTTTTCAACACTATAGCTTCCAAAATATTACTTATACCTATACTAATAAAAGAAAGTTTCGCTCTCTGTGTGTGTGTCTGTATCTGTCTGAGCAATGGCTAGCAAAATCTATGGCACATACAAGACTGAAAATTTTTGTGAAGATAGTCCAAGGTCTAATGAACCCGAGACTCAAAATTTTGATATTTTGTTAATTAATAGAGATATTAATTAAAAATGACATGGAACTCTCATGAAAAAATTCTCTCTTCTCATTGCGTGGTCTGAAAAGTTCTCATGCTTGCCCACAAACTAGTGATGAGCGATTCTGGAAAATTCGAGAATCAATTAAAAATTGACATTGTATAAAACAGCATCGATCACAATAAGAATCGATTCCCACATTCTGGAACTAATATTTTGATATTCACAGATTCACACATATAAGCTCAAAATTAGTAATTCCAAAACTTAGCGAATCAGCAGGCCAGTAGTGACTGCCTCTCATACCCCCCATTTAAGGGGGCCCAGACAAAGTCAGGGATCCAGTAGTAAGTTATTACAGACCTTTCAATCGAATAATAATTTTTTTTTAACTTTTAAAATTATAATTTTTAAGATGTACTTTTAATAATATTTTAATTTATATTTTATTTAAATTTATTTTTTTTTTAAAAGATCTTGGTGAGATTAATTGTACTTTTGTCCATTAAAAAGCATAAAATCTCAAACCTTCCCAGGGAACATTTCAATGTTCTGGGAAGGAATGTTCCCTCCCAGTCCCACTCCCTGAATTCAACACTGTTTTTCAGGATTTACACGATTTTAGCGATCATATCTCAAGAACTAATGAACAGAATTTCATCAAACTTAATATTCTGTTAGACATTGACATAAGTTGTTCCTGATTAGGTTTTCATGTAAGTCATATAACAGGTTGTGCTACTATGTTGCCTTTTCCTGATATTCATGTTAGCTATATCTCAAAAACTAATGTGCGGAATTTAATCAAACTTCATATTTTGTTACACTTTCACATAAATAGATCCTTAATCCTCCTTGGGTGTATACTGCCCAACAGGTGTCACTTTTATGCTCTTTGGATTGGAAATTTCGGTTGTAAACATCTAAGAGGGTGGCTGTCGAAATTCAATGATTTGTTTGGAAAATGCAATGCTTATAAATATCTTCTTTTAAAATGCACATAATTCAATGAACCTATACTTTTTGAATCCTCATGACGTGCTTGGATTATCATTTAAATTTGACACTGTGATAGCGAATTTGAAGTAGTAACATGTATGAGATAGAAGAAAATTTTGGGATTGGCACATCTGACTTTAAAATTTTGAAGGAAAGTAAAAACAAACGATATTACCTGTGGAGACATCGATAAAAAAATTATCTATTAAATCAAGTTGGCCATAGTATCGCATGAACTGTCAAGTGAATCAAAGTCATAAACACTATGTTACAGAAGAAATATATACAATTTGTTAGGGAAATTTTACTGTCATTTTGTATAAAGATTCATTAATTTTTAAAGCTGAAATATTTTTTTATTTTTTTTATTATAGGCAACCCATTTAAGAAATTTTCTAGCTTTTCACAAAAATCTAGAACAAGATATTATTACTCTACAGGATGATTTGCATTTGAATGGACCTTTTCAGCTGAAATATGATTTTGCTGAAGCATTACAGAACATTTTATTTTTTAAAAATAAATTAGTTGATTATAAGGAGAAGGAGTTTCACATGAAATGTGATTCTAAATTTTTTCATGTTACATTAAAGCCTCTGGATTCATTAAAATTTCTTGAAAATGTAAGTTTGATTTTTATATTTATTATTATTTTTATATTTATTATTATTTAAGAAATTTCTATTTTCTAATTAAAAATAGTAGAATTGTCTTAAAGAAAGCACTGATAAAGCAAATTTGCACATTGAAATGATTTTGTCCAGGCAAAACATTATTATCACTATGTCAATTTTCAAGTAAAGCTTTGAACTGTTGTAAATAGGGTGCCAGCGATTTTAATAAGTTGACTTAAATCAGCGATTAAATCGGGATTTTAATCAACTGATTTTTTTTTTTTTTTAAATCATTGATTAAAATAAAAAGATTTCTAAATGTTTAAAGGGACATAAAAGTATTAAAATCTAATATAATTTGGAAAGTTTCTACTGGTATTTTGACTTATGAATAAATGAAAAAAAAAAAGCTTTAAATAATTGTTTCTAAGCTTAATTCCTGAGTCTTCTAAAACATTAAGTACATTAAGTTTGTAAAAGAAAAAAAAAATTCATTTAAAAATTATATTTAAATCTATTATACTTTGTGATGTCATAATTTCCTTCAATTTTTTATATAAAATAAGCATGGCAAGTATAATAAATTTCTGCAAAGTAAGAGAGTAAATAACCAGAATCTTATTTTCTCATTCTACTTTTGCAATAATAAATCTATACCAAATATTGGAGCTACAGAAGAATGGAAGAATAACAGCTGCTGTAAAAGAATGTATTAGAGAAAAAGAAGTAATTGGTATAAAAGTGTTAAGCACAGCAAGAGATCCCCACTGAGACGTAATAGTTTTGAGGATTTCAGATATAACTGGCTATTCATATATTTACTCTGTATGTGAGTGTGAATGGTTGTAACTCATTTTCATAATTTGTTTGGTTAGCATACACATACACCGTGTAAGTTAAGTTTTAGGAGATTAACAGTAATTTTTCTTAGTACAAATGCAAAATGAGCTGCCAATAATATTTGTTAGTTTTGTTATTTGTGTTACTAACTAATGAAATTACCTATTTGCAGTTTTTTATTAATTCTGTTATTAATTACTGTTTCTTCTAGCCCATTTTTTAAGGGCGCTGCACCTTGCCCCTTTTGAAATTGACAAAATGCACCCTTCCTTTTTAAAAAATAGTGAAATTTACCTGTAGTTGTATCCAGAGATATTTTGTAAAAAACTCCATACCAAAATATTTCTAAATACGTGTGCCCAAGACTTTACAAAAATAATAAAATCTTATTTCTTGAAAAAAAAAAAATAAATAAAAATAATAATAATAATAATAAAAAGCAATATATCAAATTACAACGACCATTTGGAAAATGATTTTTTCGAAGACTAAAATTTAAGACATAAAAAATCGCACGGAGTTGATCATACATTACGTATGCCATGAATTAAACATTAATAGTGTTATTACATATAAAAATTCCAAGCGACGAAAATCGCCTGTGACTCGTACGTATTATCCACCTGAAACTTATGTATTATCCAAGCATTTCATTGGCTGTTCGGGAAAAGTCTTTTCCATCGTTAGATTTCCAGGAAATCTGACAGCTAATTTTAAATGAAATTTATTTCTTAAGCTTCTAAACATCCCACACTATTACTTTTTATATCGTCGTATAGAGAAAAAAATGTACTTTTAAATGCAATTTGTTTGAAAGCTGTATCTCAATTTGTTTCTGAGTTGTTAATTTTTTTTTTGTAGTTTTTGTTACTTTTTGTCATAGTGGCAACACTCTGTTGCTCATCTCTGTTGAAAGTAAAGGGAAATACAGGTTACTGTATAGACCAATCAAAATGCGAATAAAATGCGGATTAAACCAATAAAAACCTTGAGATATACTTTTGATTTCCCATCCTGACGAGAACAATAACCATTTTTCCAAATGGTTAAAAAAAAAAAAAAGGGATATTATTGAAAACATGCTATTTAATTGTATTTTTCAATTTGTTATAAAGTTATTGAAAATTAATGATTTATTATTTATCATATTAAAAAATTATATACTTTTTTTTTCTTATTGTTACTAAACACATTACTAATATATTTTTCCTTATGAAATACAGCTGAACCTCGAAAATCCGGAATCTGCGGGACTGCGGCGACTCCGGATTTTGAAGGCCTGTTAAAAAATATTTTAATGACATTATTATAACATACAAAATGCATTTTTTTTCCCTAGTACAAATAAACGATGATCAAATCAAAAAATTTAATAATAACAAAGGAATTATACACTAAAACATAACACTTGCGCTGAAATTAAATATTCATATTAAATACAAGAAATTAAAATATAGTACACAATAGATAATACAGGAGTGATTCTATTCTTAATTTTTCAAAAATTTTAGTCATTCGGTTCCGAAAAATTTTAAAAAAATTACCCATCAATCTGAAAAATCGGAGATAAAATAAAAGCCCCAGAAATTAAAAAAAAATTGGAAAAGAAAACAAACTTCTTAATATAAAATCCCCTTAATGGATATTAAATATGAGTGAATCATTGTGTATCTGCAAATAGTTACATCATGAATTCTTTATCTCTGAAGGTTTAGTGCATTTCTAAAGTTTCTTGAGGGGGGGGGGGGGCAGTTTTCTTTGAGATAATGTGTAAAATTGCACGATTCCTCCGAGAATGTTTTTTTTTTTAAATTTCGATGCAAATCCGTGATTTTTATTTAATTTTTTTGGAATTTCACACAATCATTTCGTGAGTTGGCCGCGGGGAAAAAAGTGAATTTCTTGAAATCATCGTGGAAAAATATCGTGAATTTTGTCACACATCTAAGAAATAATTAGAGATTTTCTTCAGTTGATCTCTGTAAAAAGATGCTAATTTCATTAAACAATTAAAGAAAAAAAAAGGATATCAAATTTTTCCATCGGTCGTTGAGAAAAATCGCGAATTTTATCAATCAGTTGTGGAAGAAAAAACACAAAGTTTTGATGATCGAAGAAAAATATCACAAATTTCGTCAAAAGATTGAGGAAATAAATATTGTATTTTGTCAGTCTGTCATGGGAAAATATCACGAATTTCGATAAATGATCGGCAAAAAAAAAATCAATTTTGTCAATTGATCACAAAAAAAAATTGCCGATTTTTTCCAGCGATCGTGAAAAAAAAAAAAAAAAGCATTTGTAAAGGATCGCGGGGAAAAAAAAAAAAAAAAAAAAATCGAGAAATTCGTCAAAAGGTTGCAAAAAAACGCATCTTGTTTTCTTATTTTCCTACTGCATTCAAAGTTCTTTTAAAAGAAAACTGAAACAAACAAAATGTATCGCCATCGGCCACGTCCACTTCAAGGTCACAGGGCAATGTGTCATTAGGTTGATCATTCTGCTGGAGAAGGAATATCAAGTTTTTATATTTTAGTTCAATCAAAAGAAATTGAAATTGCATGTTTGTTTCTTTAGTTATAAATACGTACTTGAGTGGTTTTATTAGAATTAAAATTTATGAAGTTTCGAATCATCAACATATCCGGTCAAGTCTTCCTTTTTCATGCCGTTTCTTAAACTTTCCAGTTTTTGTAATACAGTAGAACCTCAATTATCCGACCTTCGTTAAACCGGATCTCTCCATAAACCGACGTCAGTTTCTTTTTTTTTTTTTTTTCACACGCCTTGTGTATGCAAGCGAGCCTTTCCGAACTAAGAGTACAGAGAAATATTTGGTTCCCCTTTCTTAGAATTCCTTTGAAATTAGCTTCAGCTCCCACAAGTTCGGATTCTCATATAAATGTACTCTTCCCCCTTCTCCAACCCCCTGACAGAGCTGCACGCAAAATATGGCCAATTTACGCCAGATGAAGCTTCCATTTAATTCATTGTAAGTTTTTTTATTTCCAAAGAAATTTATTTTTATGTATAATTTGAATTTAGTTAATTTATTTAGCAGTTTAAATAGTCATAATAGCAGTTGGATGACGATTTTGCATATTAAATTAATGATTATTGCTAAATTTTCGATTATCTGGAAATTTAGATTATCTGATGTAGGTTCGATCCCAATTATGTCGGATAATCGAGGTTCTACTCTAATTAAAGTCTTTTTATTAATGGTCAATCATTATAAAAATATACCAGAATATATCTACATTTATTTATTTAGTGTTCAGATAAAAGAATTTATTGCATTTGATGAGAAATATGAAAGTTAGAGCTAAGACTTATTTTAAAAATTAATAAAACTAAAATCGGAAAAATGTCTGGATTTTCGAGATTTCTGGAATTTGGATGTCCGGATTTTCTATGTTCAACTGTAGTGCCCTTTTTTTGGAACTAGTGTCCTACCCCTTTTCCTTCTAGAGTGAAAACTGAATACTAAATTATCATTTTAGTTATTAAAGCATAAAAATATATATTATATACCTAATTAGAGTTTAATTGTTTAATAATTATTAATTTTAAGTAGTGTGTAATGCAGTTACTGATAATTTTAATAAACGTAAATATCACTAGTATTTAATACAGTTTTACATAATTATCACAAAATATTAATGTGTATAACTTTATTGTATTCTATTAACTAATGAAACTACTAATTTGCAATTTTTATAATTTCTGCAATTACTAACTAATATTTAAATTTTGTAATTAAAGTGTAAAAACATAGATTGTGTTAGCAATTGTTAATTGTTTACATGTTTAATTGTTTTGGAAACCTAAAACTCTTAGTATCTATTCAAGATTTTAACTCTGGGGAAAAAATCATAAAAATCCGATTTAAATTAAAAAAAAAATCTGATTTAAATAAAAATAAATCGGATTCAATTTTTAAAAAATCCGATTTTTTTAATTTAAAAAAAAAAGGATTTTTTTACTAAAAAAAATGATTTTTTTACACCCTACTTGTAAATAACTTTTCAAACCATTCCTCCGACACTATTTTAATAATACCTTGTACATTTTTCTACAAAATAGCAAAATAGGATTTTAAGTGGAATACAGTTTCTTCTTCTAGTGAGAGGCAGAGCTGTCCTTAGGAGAGTGCCATGTGCAGTCACACAGGGCCTTTTACCTAAGAGTACCTAATGTTTAAAGAATTATATTTAATTTATTTTAATGAAAATATTAAAATATTTAGTGAAATAATTAAAATAATAGGAATAATAAATAATAGAAAATATTTAAATATATATTAAATATTTGGATGCAATTTCTGTTTTTCTCAATAAAGTTCATACACTATGTAGTCACTAATCACCAGACACTTTCAATTTGAGATATTTTGTCGAATATTTAACATATTTATTTTATTAATATATTTATTTTATTATATTGGTCTCATATTTATCAACGTCGATTTGATAAAGAGGAGAATTTGAAGGATAGCAAAAAATCAAAGAAAAATATTAATATTTGGGATCACCCTGTAAATTAAAATGCATGAAATGATCTATTGCTGCAGAATACAAATCTGCGGATACTGTACAACATGTTTACTGATTTGTATAAGAATAGCACGTATATTCACGGAGATATAGTGATTTTTAAAAAAAAATTCTTGCATGTTTTTAGCTTATATCATGCAGGGTTTTCAATCAATTTTAACGTCAGTTTCAGAAAAATTAGCAAAATGTAGTAGAAATAATATAGTGCAATTGAAATATAAATATATTAAATATTTTATGAAATATGAGCAGTTCTATGAAATAATTTTTACCTGTGCATGCACGAACGATAACAAAGATTTTTTTTTGCATAATTTAATAGTCAACTCTATGGAGCAACTCATAAAATAAATTCCAGTCAAATATTGTGAAAATTCAGAAAGATATCGGCGATAGGGTGAGCTGAATTTTAGTTGCTCTCTAAAAGCAACTGAATGATGAGGGAACCATTAACCTGCCCAAAGCCAAAGCATTGCCCAAAGAAAAGCATTGAATGCATAGTAATATAGTCGCATTTTTCAACCGAGTTATATCAAAAACAGGAGTTTTCCTAGAAACAGATAAAGTCTTATTCGCTTCATTTAAAACAGATTCATATTATATATTAATTTTAAAAATATATCCCTGATCATTTTGGAGAAAAAACTGTTATAAAGTTTTTCATCCATATTTACTTAAAAATGTGTATCGAGATCTCAAAATATACTGTATGTAGAAATTTCAGAATAGGATTACACAGCAGATAAAAGACTTTTTAAAAAATCAGAACAATATGAGCTGTATTTACTGACTTATTAAATAGCGGCTTTTCACATTTCCTTTGATCTTGAGTTAGCTGTATATATGGAGTTCTAACATTTTATGATTTTGGACTTAAAGCTACGTCACTTAAAATACCATCGTCTTCCATTATTCAATTGTTTTAAAGTTAAGAATAGTTACTATATATATTTATTTATTTAATGCCATAAATGCAAAACTTTCTTTTATTAGTATAAATAAAAGAAACCCTTAAAATTGCAAAACAATACGAAACTTATTTTAATCAAATCCATTGAACAATGATATAGTATATAAATAGAAAATTTCAACTTTCATCCTATCGAGTTCGGAATCAAGGTCCTTTTGCTAAGAAGACCTGCGCTTTACCATGGAGCTATTGCGATCGTAAAGAAATGACTGAAATTAAGGTTATGTTTCCTCCCGATGCATAAATGGGATTTTAGGTATGCATGAGGGTATGAAAATGATAATTTTCGATGAGAGTGCTTTGCGATTTTTAATTAATAACTCAGCTAATTATTAGAAATTTAAAATTCTGAGCCTCATGTGCATGGAAAAGCCTTGGACTATCTTCACACAAATTTTCAGCCTCATACGTTCCATAGATTTTGCTAGCCATCACTGATGTACATACAGACAGACAGAGCGAAAATTTCTTTTATTAGTATAGATATAAATTGACTTAAAGGAAAAATAATTATCTGAAATTTGATTTGTTTCTGTAATTTTTTTTTTTTTCTTTTCTTCAATATTTGTTTTCATCAACAAATTTGACCTACTTTTCCTATTTATTTGATCATTTTTTTTTTCCTATTTTTTCAATTCCTACTATTAGCTCACACTCTCCCTATATTTATTTATATATTTATCTTGTACAAATTTTCAATCGTTAATAAAATACTCATTATTCATCCTATCAGGTTGAAATAAATTTTTTAAAACTTGTACTGGATGACAATTGATGTTAATAAAGTTTTTTCAAATATTAATTAATTAATTAAATTTTAATTAATTAATTTTAGTTTTGCATGGGAAACAAAATGGCCGCCATTGGTTATTGAATTTCAATGAAAGTATTTTCAATAAGGGTTACCATAGGGGAGGACCCTGTTCTGTCGCCAAGTTTGTCGCCAACTTGGCGATATATCGCCAAAATGAGTCGCCAAAAGTGACGCCAACTTGGCGATATCTGTAATATTTCGCCAAATTCTCATAGAGTTCCATTGTAAACCTACTTGCTTATAGAAAATCAACAAATTGAGATATTTTAATGCAACAAAAACTCATATTAGCTTGATTATATTAAATTTTTCTTTGATGGCCTAAGTAGGAATTGACTTTAAAAACAAAATTTTTATATTACTTGTTTTTCTTACTTTGTTTTTTCCTTCTCTTTCAAGAAAAAAAGGTACTTCGGAGTAACATGGATGACTATCCGAGGATGGCATTTGTTATAAAAAAAAATATATAAAGCTTCTCATTAATTCACAAAATAACCTGCAGTTGAAAAAAAAAGCTATGAATGTTTGCTATTTTTGCTTCTTTATTTTATGATTAACATTATCATGGTTATGCTTCACACCTAAATGACAAGTAGTCTCCTTTTTATTCGATTTGTTTTCAATCTCGCTGATAACAAACATTTGTTTTTGTAAATTAATTTAATAAACTTCAACTAATAAAACAACACAAGATAATGTAAAGCAGATAATTATGTTGCCTATCAGTCTTTTATAAATTGTGTGCTTTCTTGACTTTGATTCTGACGGGAATCTTTAATGGGAATTTTTGATAAAGCAAACTAATTTCTTTTCTCCTAGTAATTCATATTAACATTAGTCTACTATATTAACATATCAGTGTTAATAAAAAAAATAGATATTTGCTAGTTTTTTATTTCTTTCAAAATTCTTACATTATTATTTGGTTGTTAAAAATATTAAATAAAAGGATTATTATATATATATTTTTTACCTGATAGGAATTAGATAATTTAAGAGTTGCTTGGATGTATGCTCAGGAGATAGAAAAATATATCTTAAAGTGGCAGACTGTTTCATTGTTAACATTTGATGTACCTGGAAAAAAAAGAATATCTGATGCTTATAAAAAATTGATTATTGAATTACAAGAAAATGTAAAGGTAACATTCTTTAATTTTTGACTATGTTTGTTTTATATTGTGATTTATTTATCATTTAAACAACATTATACTGATAAATATGATATATACAGGGTGCTTCGCAATGTACAGAAAAAGAAAACATTGAATTACTTTTTAACAGATTTTTCTTTTTTTTTTCAATGTTTCATGATTTACACATGTAGTGTTGACTCTAGAAAACAAGTTGGAAATTGCTCGTCAAAAGTGGCAAATCAGGTGCGTTCGTACTATAGCTAATTTTATAATAATTTTTTGCACCCCATATTGTACTGAATGTATATTTTTTTGCACTTCATAAGTGCATAGTCTTGTAACATCATTAAAATGCACTGCAATAATTTTTTTCCCATTCTCCGTAATGAAACGGAAAAATTTTGACTGTCCCTGTAATTAAACTATACACCGATTTTCATAAAATTTGAAATGGCTCCACAAAATTTTGCAACAATTATATATTTAAAATTTCAGAACATTCGGAAGGCTGTAACATCATTAAAATGCACTTGCAATAATTTTCCCCATTGGCCGTAATGTAAAGAAAAACTTTTGACTGTCCCTGTAATTAAACTATACATCCGATTTTCATAAAATTTTAAATGGCTAGACAAAATTTTGCGACAATCATATATTTAAAATTTCAGGCCATTCAGTTGGGTAGTTTTTGCTCTCTTATATGCGGACGGACGGACTGAACGATGACTATAGGTGCTACATATTTATATAATTATGATCGCACCTAAAAAGGGCCACTGGGCAGGAATTTTTCAAAAAGGGCAAACTTGTACATTGTTCAAAAAATATTTTGAACTGATTTGTTTAGAGTCCCCTAATAGAATTTGCGATATTTTCATATGATCACTTGAATTTCACTAAACTATACATCCGATTTTCATAAAATTTGAAATGGCTAGACAAAATTTTGCAACAATTATATATTTAAAATTTCAGACCATTCAGTTGGGTAGTTTTTGCTCTCTTATATGCGGACGGACAGACTGAACGACGACTATAGGTGCTACGTATTTATATAATTACGATCACACCTAAAAAGGGCCACTGGGCAGGAATTTTTCAAAAAGGGCAAACTTGTACATTGTTCAAAAAATATTTTGAACTGATTTGTTTAGAGTCCCCTAATAGAATTTGCGATATTTTCATATGATCACTTGAATTTCACGACCTACTACTACTACCCCCCCCCCCCCACACACACACACACACACATCAACTGACGAATAACATGATTTTTTCCCCCAGTAACTTATTTCGCATTTTTTTTTTTTTTTTTTTCATGCAATTGGCTGAAGAATTTCACTATTTTTTCCCATGATTGAGTGTTGAATTTTGATAGCAATATATACCTGTTCTTGTCACCGTACAGGAACAAGCTTTTTGATGTTAAATATTTTTGAGTTTATTTGATTATTTGAGACTGCCATATTTCATTCTCGCCAGTGTTGAAAAATTCTTTGTAGGTGATAACTTTCAGATATTGTTTTATATATTAATTTTTCTTTGTAACAAAGAATCATGTTTTAGATGGGGATATACTAGCAATTCCAAGATTTAAATCTTTTAAAGAATTGTAAAAGAGTCATTGATTTCATTTTAACATGATATTCTGCATTTTTAATGGTTATGTCAAATAAATGGTATATAGATAGGTATCAAGTGCTGCTGTGGGATATCTGTGGATTGGATGAAGTGTTTTTACTAATATATATTTATGCATATTGTTTATATTATCTGTGTATTTATGTATTTTCATGTTTTCGGTGTTCCAGAGCTTGCAATTTTTTTTAGGTCATTGGTAACTTTTTATATAGCTGGATTTCGTCTTGTGGATATCTGAAGTTTTTCTTTGGAGCTATGGGTACTTGTTAGTCTATGTGGGTACCAGCATGTTTGTAATTGTGAATTCGTGCTTATGGTGATCATTTAGGCAATTGCCCTTTTTCATGCCTTATGTGTGACAAGAGGGGGGCATTTGATAGCAATATATACCTGTTCTTGTCACCGTATGTGTCTACCTCCATTGACAAATCTATTTATCTTTATTCACTATTTCTTTTATTAAAGTACTTTTTATTTACAGTAATATACAATGCATTCTAATGAATTAACTTACTTTATTTCCTTCTTTCTCTTTTCAAATAACGTTTTATTTACTTTCCTAACGTACTTATCGTACTTCTTCATTATTTACTTTCTTCTGTCATGTTTCAAAAACTGCACTAAGTACATGGTGACATAATCCTAACAGCTACCACATAACGATGTCATACAAAACATGCTGTCATCTTTGCACGTGTTTCAAGCTGTCAGTTGCATTGCATAATGATTTAGTTTTCGTTTCTTCGGATCGCATAAAATGCCGGGCAGTAGGTTCTTACTTGGCCTTCTCTTCCTTGACTTACTAACCTGGTGCGGTGTTTAATGAAAGGCAGAAAGATGGTTGTGTGACTAATGAAGTTCCGTACAGTTTTATCTTGTTTCTTAAGGTGAATTCTTGGGTGAAATGTTTTATCGTAAAGTGAATGTGACAGCTTTAAGTGGTTGTAATCCTTTTGGCTGTCGATGATAGTTATTTATGTGAATCAACACCATTGCTTTAACGGCTGTTACTAGAGGATTCATTTTCAGACCTGCCAACTACGAAAAAATCGTAGTTGCTACGATTCGGATCTATAAACTACGATGCTGCGAAAATCGGTCTTACACTACGATTTTTTGCAAAAAACACAAACACATTTTTTGTTTCTAGTTGCGATTTTTATCCCATGCAGCATATTTTTCAGGAGTGATTCTGTTCCGAATCTCCAAAATTTCAAAGTATTCATTTCCAAAAGTTTTAAAAAATTGGTCATTAGTCTGAAAATTCAGACATTAAAAAATATTCACGGAAAAAAAAAAAAATCTGGGCTGCAAAGCAAACTTCTTAACATAAAACCCTTTTTATGTATATTAACCACGAGTGAATCCTGTTTCTATAAATATTTATACAGGAATTCCCTCCCTTAGGAACAGGGGTGCCATTTTAAGAATTTCTGAAGGGGGTTAAGTGGTTCTTTGAGGGGCAAGGTTTGAAATAGAATGCAAAATCGCAGGATTTGCACATGGAAAAGGAAAGTCCTGCATAATGAATAATGCTGTGCAGTACTTCCCACTGCAAATTCTTCCACAGACCTATGATTCTTTTGCGAGTATATTTTGAAATCTCTTGGAAGTCCGGGAATTTTTTTTCTTTTATGGAATTTCCCCAAATTAATTTGTGAATCGATCGCGGAAAAAATTGAGAATTTCTTGAAACGATCATGTAAAAAATCAGGTATTTTGTTAAAGATCTTGGAAACAAATAGTGATTATCTTCAATTGGTCGCTGAATAAAATCGCTAATTTCGACAAATTACCATGTAAAAAAAGCAATTTCGTCAATTGGTCGCAGAAGAAAATAAATTTCGTCAAAGGATTGTGGTAAAAACGTGAATTTTGTCAAAATATTGCAGAAAGATAACGTGGATTTCATCAAAAGATCAGTTAGAACACGCAAATTTCATAGAAAGATTGCGGAAAGAAAACACTAATTTCGTCAAAGGATCGTTGTTGGGGGAGAAAATAATGCAAATACAGTAGAACCCCGATCCATCGTTTTTCAAGGGGTGCTTGAAATAAAACGATGAATGCGGGTTAACGTCAAAATACGAAAAAACAATGTTTATGCATTACTAATACATGCAATGTATACAGTATACTAATGAATACTAAATTTTTACTTACCAAACTGTAGGAGTAATAAATCAAAGTTGTAGAAAATTGATATTTATTTTAAAAAATCAGTAATTTTATGTTGGGTTTTTTGTTCATTTTTTAAATTAAACAACAAATTTTCAAGATGTACAACATTTTTCTGATCATTTTCTGTAATTTCATGTACATATATAAAAGTTTGTACAGTTTCAAATGCCGTAATTGTATCAGACAGACTTGGCACTGGCGTAGGCTCAGCTTCTTCGGCATGAACATTATCCTCTGCTTCTTCGCCATTATTTTCCTTTTTTGCATCCTCACACATTTCTTCTATGCTTAGGACACCACATGTTGCAACATCTTGATCAATAGAAATATAATCGCTAAATTTCATGCCAGATATCTCTTCTACTACACGCAACCATTCATTATCTGCATTATCGTCACCATGGTCATTATTTTCTGTCCCTTCTGTTGAGCATTCATCATCAATTTTTCGCCCAAAACCGGATTTCACGAAACAATTCTGAATGGCTGAAGAGGTTACTTCATACCATGCTGAAAGGACAAAATGAATAGCCTGCAAAAGGTCTATTTTTAGAGTAGGTTCTTTTGCTTGTTCCATGACACATAAATATCTTTTCACTAGCTTTTTCCGGTAAAATTTCTTAAAACAGTTGATTATCTCGGCATCAAGAGGTTGTACGACAGATGTACAATTAGCTGGGAAAAATTTGACTTCTATATTCTTCAAAGACGATGTATCTGGTGGATGAGCTGAACAATTGTCAATAAATAGAATGATTTTCCTTTTTTGAGCGCCGATTGATCTATCAAAGTCATGAAGAAATTTTGTAAAAATATCATTTTTCATCCATGCCTTGGTATTCGAATGGTAGACTACTGGCAGTTTCTTTACATTCTTGAAGCATCGAGGTCTAGCAGATTTACCAATAACGAGGGGTACTCGTTTATCAGAACCGTCCTTATTTGTGCATAGTAACACTGTAAGCCTTTCTTTGGAATGTTTACCACCATGACAAGATTCTCCTTTGAACGCTAGCGTTCTTTCTGGTAAGCATTTATAAAACAGGCCTGTTTCGTCTGCATTGTAGATATCACAATCCTTGTATCCTTCTAGTAACTTCGGAAGTTTTTCGAACCACATTTCTATTTCATCAGTATTTACTACTGCGGCACTTTCGCCGCATAATTTCCTGGATACCAATCCATGGCGAATTTTAAAATGTGAAATCCACCCATTTGATGCAGAAAAAGTATCCATGCCATATGAAGCAGCTATTTCAAGTGCCTTCTCTCGAAGAATATTCCCATCCACAGGAACATTTGACGCACGAGCCTGCTCATACCAAACGAAGAGAAGTCTTTCCAATAGGACTGGGCGATGCAGGAATTTCTTAAATCGATTTATCATCCATCTAACATCGCGATTTAGTGCTAAATCGCGATTTAACGATTTTACCTTTAAATATGGAAGCCTGTTTTTTTTATTTATAGTGGCAAAATATGGTCTTTATATAGCCCCTTATCCTTTCTTGTATCGAATAGTATACTTAGTTAACTTATGTAAAACAGGTATTTACATATAGACAAAAAAAAGTTGGAACCCCATCCTTCCATAGACATAAGTTCTCAACTCGGATATATTGATGAACATCTTTTATAACAATGTCAATAAATCGATTTTTTAAAGAGGAGTATATTATTTAATTTGAAATGTAAACAATGGATTCAAAAAAGGAAAAAAAAAAGAAACATTTATTGGAATAATCTTTGCATGTTTTGTCGCACAATACTATGTGTGTAAACAAACTTTCATTCATTTCTGCATTCTTATTTGATTTTTAAATAATTTTCTCCTTAGATAATATAAATGTAGTATAACTGATAGGGGGAAAAAATTTTATTTTCATCTCATTAAATATGTAAGTGTAACTTAGTTTTTATTTTTTCAAATTACATAGAAAAAAGTTTAAACATCCAAAGATCCTCTACTTTTTATATTTTAAAAATTAATGAATTAAGAATGCATATGATTTAAGGAAATTGATAAACTCATTCTTTAAGAAATAACATAAAAGAAAAAGCTACTATAAGAAACAGTAATGGATACCCATCTATAGGAACTTATTTTAAGATTTTTAACTTTTAAAAATTAGTTTTCACATTGCTTGAATTTAAAACGGTTTATTAAACAAAATGAAAACATGAATATATGATAAACAAAAGCATCACAAAATAGGTTCTAGATTTAAATTATTTAATTTTTACAGTGCTTGAATTTAAAACATTTTATTTAACATATGGAAAACATGAATATATAATATAATGATTTACAATATAATGATATACAATAAACACACATATGAAAATGAAAAGCATCACAAATTAGGTTCTAGATTCTTTTTTTAATATCAAAGTTTTAAAATAGAAAATAATCAGTTATAAAAATATTTTAAGATGACTTAGTATAAAAGTAAAATAAAACAGAATAAAAAGATTTTTTAAATAAAAGTTTTATTTTGTGTCAGAAAAAACTGCATTTCTGCATTTTTAGGAAGTAAGGAAGTTCGATTTTTACAAATCACACTCCCACCTGCACTAAAAACTCTTTCAGAAGGCACGCTTGTACCTTGTACAGCCAAGAATTTTTTTTGATAATACTTTTAATGAAGGAAATGATGCCTCATGCGATTTCTACCAGTTCAACGGATCTGCATTTAAAGGAACTTTCGGCATGGATAAATAGTTTTTAAATTCATTTTCAGCCTTTCTTGCTGGAAGTGAAATATCATCTGCTGCTTCCACTTCATTGTCATCCTCATCACTATCTAAAAGTTTTTCTAAGCCACACTTTTCAATTTTCTCAGTTGCTGTGTTGTTGGATATATTTACATTATGTTCATAAATGTCTAACATGTGAGATACCACCACCTTTTCAACATCATCTTTGTTTTCCACATAATTTAACCTAAATCTAGGATCACATACGGTTGACAAAGTTAAAAAGTTCATCAAGTTATTACAGTTAAAATAACGTTCCTCTAATGCAGAAAGAATCTCTTTTTTTATCTCTTTTACAAGTTGTCTATCGGCTTCCTTAATTTGCAGATTCTTTTTTATTTTCCTTAATAAGGGTAAAAGGGAAGATGCTGTGGTATATTTGTCCCCTGACAGATTTTTTGTTACCTCCTCCATTAACTTTGTTGATTCTACGAAATCTTCTAATGCAGTTACTTCATTTTTATCCAACTCAAGATATTTTTTTGTGGGATAATCCTGCATCAACTTGCAGAGGGGCAACTGATTTTGTAGAAATCTATTGCACAATTTTAATGTGCTGCCCCAACGAGTGGGACATGCACTTGGAAGCTTCATAGGTTTCATTTGCATTAATTCCTGGGCTTTAGTGAGATCTCTAGACATCTTCCAGCTGTGAGAAATCGAACACTGGAGCTTTTTCACTTTAGCAATGGCTTTTCCTATGACAGAAATTTGTAAAGCCCTATTGATTCCAATGTTAATTGTATGGCCAAAGCATGGCACATGTTGCATATCAAAAGAGGCAATGGCCTTTAATATGTTGGGCCCATTGTCAGTTGTGCAAGAACACAGCAGGTTTACGTTTAAATTCCAGTCTGACAACTTTTCTTTTACTACTTCACTAATATTATCTGCTATATGGTCCATTTCAAAATGTACACAGTTTAAACAAATAGATTTAAGTGTCCAGCTGTCATCAATAAAATGTGCTGTGATTGCAATGAATGGAACAGAGTTGGCAGATGTCCAGCAGTCAGCTGTAATCGATACATCATTAGCTTTAACTGAAGCAAACTCACTTTTTATTTTTTCTTTTGTTTCATTATAAAGTTTTGGAATTGCATTTTGGGAAAAGTATTTCCGCCCAGGTAATTTATACCTTGGATTTAAAGTCTTCACCATCTCTATAAATGGTGGGCATTCAACAATGCTGTATGGCTGCATTGCCGTAGCAATAAATTTAGTAACTGCAACCGTACATTGTTTTTCAGATGTGGAAGTAAGGGGTGTAAACTCCAACATAGTCTTTTGCTTTTTGCGAGGAGGCATTTCCCTTTCTTCAGTAAAAGCAGGATTAGATACATCGTCTACAGAATTAGATGTACCTATGTTTCCTACAAAAGACGCTGACGCTGAAGGTGTTGAACGGTTTCCACTAATGTTAGTATATTCTGTAGGATGATAGTTTTTTAAATGTGCAGTCAAATTTGTTGTGTTGCCTCCTTTGGATGACACTGGACATTTGCATAACTTACAAATTGCCAAATTTTCTGCCACTAAATTTCCTTCTTCATTCGCTGGCAGGGCAAAATAACTCCAAACCAGGCTTTTAACCTTCTTTTTTGGAATCAGCCTATCATATTTAGGACATCCTAGGCTTCGGTTCAATGGATGAGCCATGTTGTGAGAAGATGTGCTGGAATATAAAAAATTAAATTTGAGTTTTTTTCTGCTAACCATTCATTAGGCAATAATTCATAAGAATAAAAATATGTAATGGCCTTTTATACATATGAGCCTGTCTTGCAACTAGCCCCCCCCCCCCCCCCCCCCCAAAAAAAAAAAAAAAAATAGAAAAGGAAAAAAAAAGTTATAACTTCTCATTAAGGCACAAAATTTTGATTTTTAAGTTTATTCCAGAGTAATATCCTTACATAATTAATTCCAAAACAACAGTAAATAAAAACTAAAATATTCAAACATCGCACAAATGCAAAGCTAATTTTTATTTTAAAAAAATGCATTAAAAAACTTTAAATTCATAAAAATCTTATGATATTGAAAAAATAAATTTTGTTTATGTTTAACCATAAATGCATAATGAATGTTTTACCACGCTTAGCTACAATTTTTCCACACTAGTAAAAGGTTTCAATATTTCAGATTAATATAGTAAATTTTATTCTCCTTTCAATAAAGTTTATCTGGATTTTGTGCAGCGATTTTCAAATTTTTCGTGATTTTTAGAGTTTTTTCGCATTTAGTTCTAATTTTTGATGGGCTCGGGCAACGGTGGGCGGGTCATATAGTTTGAATTAATTTCAGAGTAATATTGAAATGAAACAAAGATATTCAAGTATTACCCACTCCATGATCCAAACGTATGAAAATTATTTTTTTATCGAAAAAATGCATAAAAATATAAATATAAATTTGAGAAATTTAGGTTTGAAATTAAAAAAAATCTTTTTTAACCATAAACACTGAATCAGTTAAAATTTTCAATCCCCCCCCCCCCCCCAAAAAAAAAAGGGGGGGGGGGTGCTCGCAGCAAAATCTGGACACCTGACTCGATCAAGAACTCCACTTTTATAACCATAAAATTCCGTAAATATCCCCCCCCCCTCGCAATTTTCAACAAATCCCCGTTTTCGAAAAAAATTCTGTTTATAAACCCTACCAATATTCTTTTTTCTTTAATTTATAAAACATATGTTTGCACGACGTCTTTCTGTCTTAAGGGTCCTGTCCCTGCCTGCGAAGACACTCACGAGCTAATGCTAATCCTATGGGGAGGGATTTTTCTAATATCTCGTTTGCATTTCGACATTTTTAAATAATTTTTTTTGCATTGGATAGCCGAGGTCCGTCTCTATAGCGCACCTTGGTTAGTTTTTCGATTTTGGTTGCAGATATTTTTTAGAATGACACTTTCATTTTCAGAACCGGTTTTGAAAATGAAAGTAACTTTATTAAAAATATCTGCGACCAAAATCAAAAAAGTAACCAAGGTGCGCTGTAGAGACGGACCACGGGTATCCAATGCAAAAAAAATTATTTAAAAATGTCGAAATGCAAACGAGATATTAGAAAAATCCCACCCCATAGGATTAGCATTAGCTCGTGAGTGTCTTCGCCGGCAGGGACAGGACCCTTAAGGCTGTTCTCAACTGCTCTGCTCAACAAGTGCAAAACATTTTGACACATTTACAAATTCTTTTTTTAACGGCAAGATATAAAATTGGAAAGCCTGACCATGTAAGCGATTTGGAATCAAACTGTTTTTTCCATTTTTGGATCAATCAATTACCTACCAAGTTATAAGCGAATTTAATCACGTGACAAACGTGTTTTTCACCCTTTCTTGAGCGGATTTTCTCCTTTCGCGCGGAAATTTGGTTTAAAACGTCCACTTCGACACTCTTTTCTGAACGCTCTATTGTGCTTGCAGAAAAACGGAAAAAACAGCTCGATGGCATAGTTTCTGAACAGCAAAACCTGCTAGTTTTGTGTATTTTTGACCAAAAATAAATTACAACTTATGTCAGAAAGTTGCCCTTTTGGATTTGAGAACAGCCTTAACAGAGCACCCAAAGCTGATAATCTAACAACGTTCGACTACTATTGACTTCACGAAGTTGATAAATAAAACAGACAAAAGATAATTATCTCGTTTTCCTTTGCAGGATCTCCATAGAAGGCTTTTTTTGTGGGGTGTACTAATTTTATAATAACTTAATATATTTTAATAAAAAATTGTTACACGTCCTAATTTACTATTATAGCAAGTTGCTGAAAATTTAAACGAAATCTGTCAATTATCAAAGGAGATGGGGATAAATTATTTTTTTAATAGTAAGGTTTTGCTTTTCGTTCTTTTTCTTTTAATTATCTTTTCTGCTTGCAGCTCAATAATTTCTTTTTCCCACACTCGAACAACACGAACTTGCTGACGTATTCATGGAGTCTTTTTTTTTATACGTAAAAGAATAGAATTTGAATAGTTTCTCTCTTGTTTTTATTTATTTTTAAATTTTCTTAATAGTTTTTTTCTATTTTAAATGGTTACGGAGTATACCTTATCGTGCACAAATTAATGTCTGTTAATAGACATAAATGTTAAGAGTTGTATTGAAGAAATTTTAAAGAAAATTTCGTTTATAAGCCTCTTTTCCACTTTTACCAATATTTCATGTTAAAGAATTATTTTCGGAATTTTATGGTAGTTTAATTAGTTACAGAATAATAAAAAATAAAATAAAAATATTCAAATATACCATAAAATGAAAATGTATTTTTCATCAAAAGAAAAAATATATAACTAAGTTGAAATTAAATGAATTTAGATTTTAAATATTAAACTTTATCTTTTTCTTTTAAACTTCCAACCATGAGTTTTTAATTAATGTTGAATTTCGGAAAATATTCCTATTCTCAAAAATAACAACAAATCTTAAAGCAAATACCAATCTGTCACCGATTTAATTTACGTTCAGAAAAAAATTAAATGGAAAACAAAGAGTTCTTTAAAGTGACAGGTGAAATTTAAATTGATAAGCGAAACTGCAACAGCTGAAATTCTAAATGGAGCAATAAAACATCCCGAAAGCAGAGTGACGCAATCGGCCAAGCTTCTAGGACCGTACGTCATTTAATTATGCAATTGACCATGCCCGAATATTGCGAAGAAGCAAGTTGCAGATATGCACGGGCCGAAATTTCCGAGCCTGATCCGACCCCTACAAGAAAATTATACATCCGTTTGTCATAAACGCTAAAATTTCGGGTTGAGCCTGACTCAGCCCGGTATAAAAGCTAAAAGATCGGCCCGACCCGTGCTGGCTCGTACAAGAAATATATTGTTTCGACCCGGACCGTGCAAAGACTGGCCCAGCTTGCCTGAATTTCTACAAAACACACCAACATTTTTGAAGAAAAATTATCTTACTACAATTAAACTAATTCAAAAAGCACACTCAATCTTCTTTCTTTCGTTGATGACCACAAAACTTTTGGAAAAGAAAAGCCAGTCGAAAGATTTGACTTCCGCCGGGGATTTTTGGAAAAAAACAGGCGCATATAAACGGACCTTTACTTAAGCAAAGATTTTATTTTCAAATTATGTCCGAAATTTGTGGGATACTGAACGGCACAAGATATACATTGATTCGACCCGGACAGTACAAAGACTGGCTCAGCTTGCACCGACATTTTTGAAGTAACATTATCTTTCTACAATTAAACTCATTCAAAAAGAATCCTTACTCCCCTTTCTTTCTTTGATGACCGCAAAATGTTTGGAAAAGAAAGGCCAGTCGAAAGATTTGACTTCTGATTTTTGAGGGGGAAAAAATGTCGCGTATAAACGGACCTTTATTTATCCAAAGATTTTATTTTCAGATTATGTCCGAAATTCGTGCAATACAGAATAACAACATCCTTAATGATCACTTAAGATAATTAGATAAATAAACAGTCATTAAAAAATTGATTTAGACAATTTCATCCAAATAAAGATTAGTTATAGTATGAAAGGAAAATCTAGTAAAAGAAAACACAATTTTACAAATAAATAGAAGCAGATTTTTAAAAACATAACTTTATAATTTATCAAACCAAATGAAATTTGTAAGTTGGCCTGATATTACACATGGGGAAAAAAAATCTCAACCCGTACTGCCCGGAAAAACAACGAGCCTAGCCAGGGAATAATGAAGTTACGATCAGGTACGGGAATGAAAATAATGCAGACTAGGTCCGGTCCGATTCTGCAGAACCCCACCAGTGGCTGAGAGGTTCTTCTCTCGAAGCTGTCAGACGGGAGGTGCTGGGTTCGAACCCAATCATGGCCGTCGGCCTAACCGTTCGGAGTTTTCGTGGTTTTCTTCGAAACTCGGGAAACCTTGCATAAATACGGGTTAGGTTCCCTTAGAAAGACCCCCCACGGAGGGCACTCCCCTCCTAGGGCCTATATCCTTCGTGCAGATAATCGGACGTCATAAATAACACCAACACCGATTCTACAGAAAAAAGTCCGGGTGGCCGCCGGCTCAGGCTCGAATCCCGTGAATGAAAATCGGCCTGAGCAAATTACCCAATTTGAATTGTAAGCATTAAACTTTACTTTATTTTCAATTTTTTTAACAATTTCAGAGAAATACTCTTATTTACAAAAAGAACAAAATCAAAAAGTTACTTACCAATCTTTACTTTAATCTGATTTTTCTTAAATCGGCATGGAACTCTAAACTTCCGTCTTCTTTTTAAATCGTATTCCAATACTCGTAGCACTTGCGTTAAATCGTTCAGGTCGATTTCAGCTCTCACGCTGTAGGACTGGGCGATGTAGAAACAACGATTTATCACTCATCTAACATCGGCGATTTAGTGTCTTCTTAAATCGGATTCTGCTAAATCGGTTTGGTACATCGATTTAACCTAGGGGTGCACAACCTTTTTATGAGAAGGGCCACTTACAAAAATGTTTGGGTTGTTGAGGGCCACAGCAGTAACACAGAGAAAATTCTATATCGGGGGGGGGGGGGGGGAGGGGTTAGGGAAGGGGGTTGGTAATTAGTCTTTATTCTTGATGAATAATTATTTTTTGCCTATAATAAAAATAAACAAACGGAAATAAATAATTGTATGAAGGAATGCAGGTCTTCTTCGCATCTGTATGAATAACCATTCAACACTTTATGAAGAGAAGCGGCTCCTTCTTGACAAATGGTGACTTGAAGGAAAAAAATTACACAAACTTTCTAAATAACTGAACGTTATTGAAAATTATATAAAAAAATTATTGAAGAATAACTTCATTTAAAATAAAAGGAAACTTATTTTTGAAATAACGGGGCATGATAGACTAATTATGCTATTTTTTTCTGCGGACTATTAACAAACTCGTTTTTTTTTCTTTTGTCAATCAAGTGCGACTGATTGACGAAATACGCGATTTTTTATCAACGACCGATTGACAGATTTCGCGGTAGTTTTCCATTGCCGATTGGCAAAGTTTGCAATATTTTCAAACAACCAATTTGCGTTACCTGCGATAAATTGACCCAATTCGCGATTTTTTTTCAGCGATAAATTTTCAAATTTCGCGATTTTTTTCCTCAACGGATCAACGAAAATTGCGATTTTTTCTGCTCCCAATCGCATTATTTCGCGACTTTTTTGTTCTGCGATCGATCTTCGAAATTTGCAAGTTTTTTCCATGAACGAATCACAAAATTTGCGATTTTTTTTTCATGAGTGATTGGTGAATTTTGCGATATTTTACGTGACAGATTGACAATATTTGTAATTTTTTTCCAATGACCAATCGACGAAACGTGATTTTTTCCTGATACACATTGATGTAATTTGCGATTTTTTTCACGCAATAAATTGGCAAAAATTGCGATTTCTTTTACACGCACAATAGATGAAATTTGCGATTTTTTCCTGCGACCAATGGATTTCTATTTCATGATATTTTTTGGAACCGACACATAAATTTTGTAATTTTTTTTCCATGAGCTATTCATGAAATTCGCGAATTTTTGGGAAAATTCACGATTTTTTTTCACGAGCGATTGACAAACTGCTCAATATTTTTGCGACCAATTGACAAAATTTGTAATTTTTTCTATCAATTGTCAAAATTCGTGATTTATTCCGCGAAAGATTGATAAAATCGCGATTTTTCCCCAGTCGATCAACGAATTTTGCAATTTTTGTATCTCATCGACAAAATTCGTGATTTTACTGTGCCCGATTAACAAAATCTGTGATTGTTAACTGATTTTGATGAAATTTGTAATTTATTTCTGCGGCGAATTGACGAAATTTGCGATTTTTTCCCGCAATAAGCTGGCGAAATTTTTCCGCGATTTTTCCATAGCCGATCAAGAAAATTTGCGATTTTTCCGCAGCTCCTCGACAAAATTCGCGATTTTTCCACGTCCGATCAACGACATACGCGATTCTTAACTGACTCTGAAGAAATTTGTAATTTTTACGCGACAAATTGATGAAATTCGACATTTTTTCTCGCGATAAACTGACGAAACTCACGATTTTTCCGCAGCCGGCCAACAAAATTTGCAATTTTTCCGTACCTCATCGACAAAATTCGCGATTTTTCTGTGGTCGATTAAAGAAATTTGAGACTTTTCCGCACCGAGTCGACAAAATTCGCGATTTTTCCTCTTGTGATCAACAAAATTCGAAAATTGTCCGTGCCCGATGAACGAAATTTGCGATTCTTAACTGACTTTGATGAAATTTGTAATTTTTCTCGCGGCAATTTTACAAAATTCCGATTTTTTTGCACGATCAACTAGCAAAACTTGCTATTTTTCAGCAACCGATCAAGGATTACATAATCGACAAAATTCGCGATTTTTAACGCGTCCGATCAACGAAATTCACGATTTTAACTGACTCTGGCGAAATTTGCAATTTTTTCAGCGGCAAATTGTCGAAATTCGCGATTTTTTCTTGCGATAAACTGACAAAACTCAAGATTTTTCCCCTGTTGATCAACGAAATTTGAGATTTTTTTGCGACTCATTGTTAAATTTCGCGATTTTGCCAAACTCGATCAACGAAATTTGCGATTCTTAATTGGCTCTGGTGAAATTTGCAATTTTTTCCCAGGGCAAACGGACGAAATTCGCGATTTTTTCCTGCGACATATGGACAAAAAATTGCAATTTTTCCAGTTATAAATTGACGAAAGTGTGTAAAAAAAAAAAAAAAACAAAGAAATTATATAAATTGTGATCGCGGGCCACACATTAACCCATGGCGGGGCACTTTTGGCCCGTGGGTCACAGGTTGTGCATCCCTAATTTAACCTCTCACGCTGTAGGACTAGGCGATGTAGAAATAACGATTTATCACCCATCTAACATCATGGTTTAGTGTCTTCTTAAATCGGATTCTGCTAAATTGGTTTGGGACATCAATTTAACCTCTGATTGCCAAGCTATAGGACTAGGCGATGTAGAAATTTTTTAAAACGATTATCACCCATCTAATACCGCGATTTAGTGACAAATTGATTTAATATCTATCTTACTTTTAGAATATGGAATTTATTTTTAAATTTAGAGTCACAAAATAAGATCTTTATCCCCCCCCCCCCTGCCCGCGCATCTATTATATGATATACTTAATTTTTCAAAAAGCTTTAAAAGCCGTTATATTTTGTGCATAAAACGGTTGAAATGCTCAAAACTCTTGGCTTTTTGTATTTAAAATATTAGTGAATCTACTTTAATATATTTGATAAATTCATTATTTAAGAAATATTATAAAAGAAAGGATTTTTTTTTTTTTGTCTAACTTGTGACGGCTGCTACAATCTAAATTCCTCTGGGGGGGGGGGGGGGGGCTTCCCCTCGCGCACTCGTATATCACCTTCAGTGTGAACAACAAAAACATTTTTCTTTTTTTTTCTGACGCAATATTAAAAAGTTATCGAGGTGAAACAGAACCAGATATTTCAATGAAGTTAATGGTGAATTGAATTTAACCATTCATTTAGCATAATAAGAAAGGTTTTTTTTTTTTTTTTTTTTTTTTTTTTAAGAAAGAAAAATACATTAGAAATGTAGTGCAATTTTATTTCCTTTTAGGTTTCCGATTATAATAAAATTTGTTTAACATAAATGCTGACATTCATATAGCGGATGGAGAAGGATTGAAAGTACCGTATTTTCGGGAATACCCGCCGCACCCGGCGTAAGCGCCGCACCGATGAAAATGTGTTTAAAAAATAAAAAAAAATTCTCGTAAGCGCCGCCCCGTCGTAAGCGCTGCACCCAAAAACTCAAACTTGCGGATTCGTCCGGAGTCCGCCATCTTGTTTCTTTGTTGATCATCGCCGATTTTAAATTTCTTTATTTGGATTTATTTTATTTTATTTTATTTTTTTTTTTTGCTATTTATTTTTGTTTATTTTTGTTGTTAAATTAAGCATAAAGTGATTATAAATGACCAACAAAGAACAAAGATGGCAGACTCCGCGCGAATTCGCAAGTTTTTCCAAATTTATATATAAATATTTTCACTTAAACGCAGGGAAAATAAATAAATAAATAAACTAGTAATTAAATATAAAGAAATACTGTAATAATATTACAGTACAGTTTTTAAAATTCGGAATCGTTACGGACACAACTTTTCCAGATATTAGATATCTTGCAATATCAACTTAAAATTATAAGCAAAAATTATAAATAATCACGAAATATCATAAGTAACATATAAAATGATTCAAAAGCAAAATAAGACTTAATTTAATCTTATACAATTAAATATAAACAAAACATTTCTTATGATTACGATTTTATTTAAACATGTCAGTGTACTGAACGTTCAATAAACATATAAAATCATGAATTAAATAAGCTTCTCTCTGAAAAAGAAATTCGGAAAATGTCTGGTATGGCCATCTATCGGCAAAAGGAGGTAATATAAACTATAATAAACAAAAATAAGAAAATTATTTGGTGCTGCCATCTGTCGTCAGAATCAGAAAACAAAATAAAAAAAACTAGAGTTATGCAGTCCGGATTTAAGATGACCGGACGTTCCTGTTTTTTTTTTCTCTGTTTAAATGTGAGAGGGGGTGTATTCCGTTTGAGAAAGGAGACGTTAAATTTAACGTATGCAAATGCCAAAAAAATTTAAACAAACGAAATATTACTGAAAAATATGATGTAATAAAGCATGTAGTTATATGAAAACATTTTAAAAATACAGAGTTGTACGTTAACTCCTTAGACTACTGCTGAAAACAGCTTTTCATCACTGAAAAAATAACTAACAGATAAAAATACAGCATTAAACTTACCTGTAAAAATTGTAGAATCTTTTTTTCCTTGAATGTTGATTTTTTATTATTGTTTCTTTTTTAATTTAATAACACTTTCTATCATTGATCGACTATGAGTAGGCATATAATTTTAAAAGATTAAAGTTTAGATTCATTTCAAATTTTTGCAAATATTAATAAAAGTTACTGAAAAATATACTGGATTACGTTTAGTAATAAAACAGTACTTCCAATTATCAAAAAATATTAAAAGAATAAAGAATTGGAAAAATTATTATTCCCACAATTAAAAAATACAAAAAATATATTTACAAATACAAGATTGTACAACATAATCTTTTTAAATATCTTCGAATCCTTCAAAATCTGAATATTCACTGTCCGAATTAAATAATTCCAAAATGTTTTGATCGGTGATTAGTTCATTACTTTCATCACCACTGTCATCAGATGTGGCATCAGCACTTGTTGTGGAATTTTGTGAAATTTCGGCTGCTTTGAAGCCCGCCATAACAGTTTGAGAGCTAACGTCTTTCCACGCTAGCGACACCCAAGACGCAACGTCTTCATAAGTAGCTTTGCGCATCTTACCTGATTTTGTGTAAGAATGCAGCCCCTCAACCATCCACGTTTCCCAATGCTTTCTCACTTTTGATTTAAATGATTTATTTACAGTCAAGTCAAGGGGCTGCAGAATTTTAGTTAATCTGCCTGGGATTACCACTAGCGTGGCGGAAACTTTTTTAGCAGCAACTTTGACAGATTCCACTAAGTGCGCTCGCATAGAATCCATAATAAGAAGTCCGCTAGCTTGAAAAAAAGAATTTTTTCTCTTTCGCCAAACTTCCTCCAGCCACTGTAACATTATTTCCTCGGACATCCAGCCTTTTTCATTACATCGAATTACGATATCCGAAGGAAATTTTGCTTTTGGTATAGTTTTACGCCTAAATATCAGTAATGGTTTTAATTTTTCTCCATTAGCGGCGCAAGCTAATACACAGGTAAAAGACGTCTTTTCATTACCTGTTGTAACTATATTTATGGTTTTTTCCCCCAGTAGTGTTTACTGTTCTACTGGGTGGGCAGTCAAAAGTAAGTGGAACTTCATCCATATTTATAATTTGTGCAGTAGAAATTTTTTTTTTTCACTAATTATGTCATTGACATATTTTAAGAAAGCAGATTTCTTTTCTTTCCAATCTAGGGGCAATTCTTGTCCGACAGTAGTCCGAATTCGCATGGACAAATCGTTCCGCAACATAAATCTGAAACACCAATTGGGACCACCTTTAAAATTAACTAGTCCCATATTAGCAGCCAAACTTCTAGCATGTAATCGAATCTGAACTGTCGAAATTGGAATGCCTTTATTGCATTGTTCCTTCACCCACTTGGCTAAATTACTTTCAAGAATTGGCCAGGCAACAACACCACTCCTTCGTGCTCTCTGAGCTTTGGGCATTTTCTCCATCACAGATTTATCAGATCTCCATCGTCAAACACAACGTTCATCCACTCCAAATTCTCTCCCTGCAGCACGATTACCGATGCTCTCGGCCTTATGGATAACTGAAAGCTTAAATGCAGCGGTGTAACTTTTCAGCTTCTTGGGAGCCATTTTTACTATTTAAAAAATATCAAAATTTGTAAATTGCAGATCAGACGTAGAGGAGAACACTTAATAGTATAATAAAATGATTCTAGTTTCTAAGAGCAAAAATGAAACGTTTAAGAACTGTGCAATCAGAGGCAGGTGCAACTGTATTCGGCCAATAGGAACAAGGCACAGCCTGAGGTCAGCTTCCTCCCTTCTTCTGGGAGACGAGAAAGTTCTCGTGTATTCTAGTTCTTTCCAGTGATGACTCGAAATCATGCACGGTTTCTTTCTGCATAACGTAACACATTATCCATCAAAAGCTGATTATACACAAACATCTGGATTTCGGAGACGATTTCTAATATTTTGGAATCAACCCGAGAGCATGTGACAGTTGATCAAAGGCGATATAATGGTGCAACAATAATAATAATAATAGAAAAAACAGGTGTCATAAAATATTGCTATTATGAGAAAAAAATTGGAACAACTTACGTATTCGCCCGGAGTCCGCAAACCTTGTTTTTTTGCGATCCTTGCCTATTTTAAATTTCTTCATTTGGATTTATTTATTTATTTATTTTTGTTGTTTATATTTAATCTCTAAATTTTCAAAAATTAAGCATAAAATGGTTATAAATGACCAACAAATAAACAAGATGGCGGACTCCAGGCGAATACGCAAGTTGTTCCGTAAAGAAAAAAAAATCATCGTACCCGCCGCCCTGCCGTAAGAGCCACACTTATGATATTTTATACTTTTAAAGTCGTATGCGCCGCGGCTCATACGCCCGAAAATACGGTAAGCCTCGGAGGACATTACTGAAATTGCTGAATTTTTCGCGACCGTTGGTACCCTGTAACATTAGTAATAAAATATAATCTTAAAATATATCCCTTTTTAACGATTACAAAATGTCAAAAAATCGCCGATCTGCCGAAAAATCTAATGAATTCCCCCTCCACCCCTCCCCCATTCTGCTGTAAAAATCAAGTTACTTAATTCATTACATAACTCTATTAAAGTATTTTTAATTAATTACAAAATAATAATAAATTAAAACTAAAATATTCCAATATTGCCCAAACATATGGAAACCAATTTTTCATCAAAATAATGCATACAAATATAAACTAAAAATGGATGAATTTAGATTTTAACCTTAAGACTTTTTTTTTTTTTTTTTTTTTTTTGTTTCCCAGACATAAATAGCGAATCAAGTTCAGCAAGATACTCAATCCACGTGGCTGGCGTTGAAATTGGATGTCAAATCCGATGCATGACTAATTTAAAATATTTTAATTGATTACAGAATAATAGAAAATAAAGAATATATATTAAAATATTACCCAAACATGTGAAAAAAGAATTTTTCATTAAAAGAATGCATAAAAATAAAAACTGAAATTCGATGAATTTGGATTTTAAATATGAAACTTTACTCTTTTCTTTTTCAACCATAAATACTCAATCAATTTCAGAGAAAAATCTTATTTGAAAAATAAAAATATTTCATGTGGATCACGGCCAAATTGAGATACACGAAACAATGCAGGACTATACTTTAAAATATTTTCATTAATTACAAAATAATAGAAAATAAGTAATATATGTTAAACTATTACTAAAACATGTAAAAAATGAATTTTTCATCTTAAGAATGCAATAAAATATAAACTGGAAGTCGATGAATTTGGATATTAAATATAAATCTTTATTACTTTTTAAAATCATATAAATACTGAATCAATTTCAGAGAAACAATCCAGGATTCTACTTTAAAATATTTTAATTAATTACAGAATAATAGAAAATAAAAAATACATTAAAATATTACTCAAACATATGTAAAACTTAATTTTTCATCAAAAGATTGCATTAGCATATAAACTTAAATTCGATGAATTTGGATTTTAAGAATTAAACTTTACATTTTCTTTTCAACTTTCAATCACATAAGTTCTTAATTAAAAAAAAAAATACATATTCCAATCTCAAACTCTGAATTTCGTTTACAAAATAAATAAATATAAATGTTTGCTTAAATCGTTGATTCTTAAATCGGATCCTGCTAAATCGATTTAACACCAGCTTACCATGTTTTTCTTAAATCGGAAAGCATTGAGGCTTCCGATGTTCGGTTAAATAGATCCTGCATAATCGATTTAACACCAGCTTGCTATGCAAGCAGTAGATACATCAAAGTAGTTATAAATCAGTTTTCCGATGTTAGCTCTGAATCAGTATTTTGTTTTAAATCGATTTAAAGCAAATGGCTAAATCACGATTTAAGACATTGGCTAAATCACGATTTAAGACATTGGCTAAATCGCAATTTAAGACATTGGCTAAATCGCAATTTAAGACATTGGCTAAATCGCAATTTAAGACATTGGCTAAATCACGATTTAAGACAATGGCTTAATCGCGATTTAAGACAATGGCTAAATCGCGATTTAAGACAATGGCTAAATCACAATTTAAGACAATGGCTAAATCGCAATTTAAGACAATGGCTAAATCGCAATTTAAGACAATGGCTAAATCGCAATTTAAGACAATGGCTAAATCGCGATTTCTGATGTTAGCTTAAATCGATATAAGACCAATGGTTAAATCGGATTTCCGATGTAAGCTATAAATCGATTTAAGACTTAAATCGATTTAAGGCCCAGGCCTACTTTCCAACTCATTGTAAGTAGACATTTTGCTAGTTTTTCTCTTTTTTGCAGAAGTTCCATATTTATCCGCCTGATCTCTAATTTCTTTCTTTTTCAAAATTATCGAATTCAAGGTTGACGGCGGTATACCTAAACGCTTAGCGATGCTAATTTTTTTTCTCAAAAGGATTGTTTTCCACCTCATCTATGATTTGAAGTCTTTTTGCTAAGGTTCGGATTTGTTTTGCCATTCTTAAAATTCAAAGAACGCATAAAATTTAGGGCAGAACAATTCTAAATTGAAAGCTCACACAATTAAATTAAACACCTGCACTGCACACAACAGATTAGCTAGGAATTAAGCAGCTGGCCGAAGTGGGTACATCCGACCTCCCCTTTACACAGAATAGAATAACCCATCCTCCAAACAAGAACACCTGTTACGCATTCAATTATTTAAACGTACATACATGTCGCAATATCAGAGCTAATCACTGCCTTCCCCCCCCAACCACCATCCCTAAAGCACCACAAATGAGTCATTTTAAGAGAAAAGAAGTAATTCAAGTTTGGATCTGCTTGACCTTCAATTTCATTTCGGTGATGAGAAAAATTTTAGAACGATGAATGCGGGAAAACGGCTTTTTGAAGAACGATGCACGCGGGTTTCGTTAACGTTATTTAAATATAATTTGTGCAGGGACCATAGAAATAAAACGATCAATGCGGGAAAACGATAGATCGGGGTTTCACTGTACCACATCTCTCTCCAACTGTTATTCCATAGCTCTCTCTCTCTATATATATATATATGATTGATTCAAGAATCACTGTGTTCATTTGTTAAAATGTAAGGAAGATGTGAAGACGAATGAAAACTAAGTTCATTTTATTTGAAAAATTGAGACATCTATTATGAACATCCTTGTTCATTGCATGCAAAAAAAAAAAAAAAAAAAAAAAAAAAAAAGATAAGTTTAACAAATACAAACATAAAAAAAAAACACAATTCAAATAAACCCCTCAGCCTCAATATAGCTGTAATCTCACTACTCCACAAGACATACTTGGAGCTACTGCTGGCCAGGCAAGTACACACCAAAAACACATCTACTGAATCTGTATTTATACTGGCAAACACATTATAGTTACAGTTAATTCAATAATATTAGCATAGTTTGAGAAAAAGTTATGGTTACAATTAAATAAAACAACAGCTTAATAAATAAGTTTAACAAGTAAACATTAACTCTAGTATTTGGTTACCAACCAACCTACCATCACTGAAAACTGTTGACATGGTATTAAGTTTGCAAGCTATGAGTGTGAAGTTTACTACCTTCACAAATAAACCATTTTTTAAATATCTTGCATTAAATAAAGATTAAAAAGTCCCACAGGAATGATAAGGTAATAAATATGAATAATTAATATTTAAACTTTACATAATATGAGAGTAATGGTTTGTTTACTTTTTGTACTAGCCAGCAACATTTAACTTTTAAACCCTTTTCTCAAACATGAATAAACTTTAAACTTTAAAAACAGCAAATGAACTTTTACTAGTTCAAGCATTGTGGGGATGAGTGAAAGAGGAGGGGAAAACTTATTGGGATAATTTTAAACTAAAAACTAATTTTATTGAAAATGCCAACAATCGTGGTAAAAAACGCAAAATTCGTCAAAGGATCGAGGTAAAAAATGAGAGTTTCATCAAAAGTTCGTGGTAAAAAGTGCGGATTTCAACAAAGATTCGTGATAGAAAAATGTGAATGACGATTGTGGGGGAAAAATTATGAATTTCGTCCAATTTACTGCACTGGGCTAAAAAATTGGAACTAGGCTCCTTTTACAAATGTCAAAAAAACGCTTCGAAACGAGAAGAAACTCTAAAAACCGTATAAAAATTTTCAGAGGAAAAAATTTACTATATTGAGTTGGAAGACTGAAACCTTATTCCTTTTACGAATGCCAAAAAATGGCAGCGAAACACAAAAAAACTATCAGCCAACCTCCAGATTAATTTTAATTTTGTGTGCTACGATTTCTCATTTTCAAAGGTCGACAGGTCTGCATTTTACTGATGTCCAGATCTGCTTATTGATTTATGGAAATTGAGACTTTAATTACGTGCTGTTCATCTTGAGTTGCTTTGATAGATAACGATGGAATGTTGGTTTGCTCTGGAGCATCGATTACATATGCTTTCCGTAAATTGACAGTATTGTCTTTCATATTTCTTGTTACGAAGCTCATAGATATAATTTATAAAGTAAAGCGTTATATTTTTCTGTTCAAGTTTATTTCTGTTAAAGCTAGTTTACTTTCCTTAAATGATTAATCTGTTTTTATATGTATCTTTTTGTTTTTAATAAACGTTTTGTGTATTTTAAACTTCTCTGGTATTTATTTAAATTACATAGTCTTGCCTTTATTTTTAATAGATATACTTAATAGGTTTTGGGGTTGTTCAGCTAATAAACATTACTTCTGCCTTTCTAATTTAAACTCTGCTTAAACTTATATAGTTATATAATTTAATTACATCACGGTTATGGGCCTAGCCCTAACCTATTTAATAGTTTAGTAATAGATATGATTAATAGTTATTTAATAAAATTTTAAAGTAAAAGTTTTGAGGGGGTTTTCTTTTTATGAGACAATTTAAGATTCCGATTATTCTATTATGCTTTTATTAAAGTTAATTTCAGTATATTTATTTTTAAGGTATAATAATTTGTATTTGCCGTTTTGACTTTGATAAGTTTGGCATTAGCTTAACCCACATCGCTTTTTAAAATGATGTTTTGCGATGGGGATGGGGGGCAGTTCTATTTTCTTTTTGAGTTTAAATTGTTAACTTAAGTTTTAAATGACTAAGATTTATCTAATTTTTAGTTTATAAATGAAATTATTTAGTTTTTTTTATAAATTGAACTGTAATGTAAATTTTTGAAGTAAAAATGTTTAAATTCATACATTTTTTTTTTTTTTTGTAAGATTGGTTGTAATTAAAAGTATTTTTTTTTTTTTTTGTAATTGAGTGAAATATAAAGTAATTTTGGAATTTTTAGTAGTAAAATTAAGTAATTTAATGTAAATTTTGAAGGTTAAATATATATTAAAGAAATTTTTTTTTTGAGCTCCGTGATGTTGATTTTTAAAGCCACATTGCTGCTGATCTTCTTCAAAGAGATGAAATGTATCGTTTTACTTTAATTTCGTTAGCTGATTTTTCAAGATTATGTAAAGTTTTTGATATTTTTAAAGTTCAGAATGAGGGTTCATGATACTTTTGCTGATCTGTTTCATCGAATTAATGTTCATCTGCTGCTTATTGAAAGTATCTCCTGTGTGAAATTTTTAAGAGGTACTGTTTATGATTCAAGCCTATTTCTATGTGTTTTTATGATAGTTATTTGGAGGCAGCGGATGCTATGCTGGGCCCAATTCAGGTCAAAGTGATGAATTGATCGTGAACTTTTGATTGTATCTTATGAACTTTCGTCTTTTAAAAGAACTCTATCTTCAGTTGAACTTTCGTCTTTTAAAAAGGAACTTTTTCTTCACTTGAACTTATTCTTAGTTTGAAAGTTCCTGGTGAAATTACCTGCCATTGATGATGTCCCTAGTTAAACGCCCAAGGACTTCCATCTTTGATATCCCATAGTTATTTTTAGTAATTGTTATATTAATGTGATGTCTTAAAGTATTCCTCATCATTTTAATCTGTTACAAATTATGAAATATTAAGTGTTTATACTATTGTTATTTTTAAATATATTTAATTGTAATTGAAGGATTAATTCTTGTTTTGGGATCACTTTTTAAATTAAGCTTTTACCTCTGTTAAATTTGAAATGTTGATCTCTAACTTATTATGCATTTTGAGGTGAAGTTAATTTGGTAATCAAGTATAAGTTTTTTTTTAATTTGAACTTAATTGACCCCTTAATATCAAATATTGTAATTTTTTTTATATAGATGGTTTAGTTTGCTTAAGTTTCCTATTTAATTTAGTTGAAATAACTGGGATTTGATCAGAGTATCTATTTTTGGCTGTTAACTTATTTTTTTAGAAATGCCGAGGGTTTATACTTTTACCTCAGTTTACCTAAGTTTAACAGTTTTAAAGTCGAGTAGTTTTTTTTTTTTTTTTTTTAAATTCTTTAACCCTGCTATAAGTTCAGGTTTTTAGTGATGTTCAATATATATATTAAATGATCAATAGTTAACTATTTATAAATTTAAAATATTTAAAGTTTTCCCTTAAGTTGTAAGTTATAATTTTAAAGATGTTACAATTGTTAGTTTTTAAAAGTCTAAAGTTAATGGAGGTCATTGAATATATTGTTAATAGAATGTCATTTTTGAATTTTTCTTTTATCTTCATAAGATTCATGCTATAAAAGTTCATGACATTGGTTTGGGTTTTTCACATGTATATTAATCTGTGCTCAAGTTTTTAGTAATCATAGAAAATTAATCCTGACTATATAATGAGCGGTTTTTTAACCTGGTGATTGAATACGATGTTGAAATCCATGCAATGTTGTGTTTCTTGTTTAAAGTTTTATATAATAGCTGAATTAATTTTCTTATGCCTTACATATATTTTTGTGTTTTGTTAATAAAATAAAATTAATTGCTTGTACTGTGATTGCTTTTGATTCTACATTTTATGCTAATGAGGTTATGGAAATGTTTGGAAATCCTTTTGGATAAGCCTGAATTTAAAATTAACAGCGGAAAATCCTTATGGTTTTACTAAAATACTCACAGCAGCCATTTTTGAAGGGGTTTTTACTATTCTGATATCTGTTAATTATTGTTATGTTAAATTTAACTTTTTTTTTTTTTTTTTGTGCATAAATTATTTAATTTCTGTACATTGCCTATTTTTAAAATGACTAAAGGTTTCATTTAAGATTCGTTTTAGACTAAGTGTAATGACATATTTTTAAGTCTTCACTTGGATCCCTGTAATGTTAGTGAATACTGTGTTTGGAATCTCATTTGGGCAATGTTATAATTTTTTTTTTACTTATAAATTTAAGTTTGAGTTTTATTTTTATATTTGCTAGATTTTGCTAACTTGAGAGAATCTTTTGAGAATTTCTATTGTTCTTATTGAACTTTATATCAATTTTCCTTGGCTTATGAAATTTGTAGTTAAACTTTTTGGATTCGGGGATTCGATATGTTAGGTAGTGGGAATAATTTCCTCTAGTTTTCTTGGATTGGCAGTTTGGCAATTTTTTTTATTTTTATTTAATTAATATAATTTAATTTACAGAAGTATAAGTTGTTGGTATTTTAAATGTGAAGAGTAGATTCATTTGGAAATGAGCTTGCTGGTTTCACAATGTGTGAGTTAGAGGGAATAGAGGAGAATTTAAAAAAAGGGGGGCGATTCCAGACAATTTTCTATAGTTTTTTTTTGTTTTTGTTTTAATAGAATGTTTTTTAAATCTTGAATTATTGTGATTCTAAGAAATTGAGAGGGATTAAATGTTCCTGCATATACCTTTTCAGTTAGTTGCCTGTGTATTTGAAGATGGGGGTTTTACATTTGTCAATTGTAACTAAAATTTTATGTTTGGATCTATTTAAATTTTTAAGGATTCAAAGTTCATTGGAGTTTTGTGTGTTGACAAAGTGGATTTCTATCTTATAAAAAGGAGGGAAGAGGTTGTTTTAACCTCAAATGTTTTAATGAGTTAGACACTCCCCCATGGCAACTTAAAATGAATTTACATTTAATAAGGAAATATTCTTCTGAATTTTGCTTCATATAAGAAGATGCTGAAAATGATATAAAGTAAATTTGAATATAAGGAAGTTAGAGCTGTTTTTCTTTGGAGAACTGCAGATGAATTATTTATTTGTTCCTCTCGGATGTTTCAGGTTGTTTTTAGCCCTGGTTTGAAGTTTGGAAGTGGTAGTTATGATTAAAGCTGTTGAAAAGAGGATGAAGCTGGTAACTATTAATGGTTTAAGATTGCCAAACAGTTGAATTGGTGATTCGATGGTTTGAAGAAAAAAAAAATTATGTTCAAGTTTGTAATATTGAAATAAGTTGGTCTTTTTTTGGAGATATAGGACCTTTTAAATTTTTGCACTTAACTGGATGACATCCTCTGGACGTATCTTTTCCTGGACACCTTTGTGACTTCAAATGATGCGATCATGGTTATTATATGTGATGGATATAACTGTCCCTGGCATCAATAATTGAATTAAGTTGAATTTTTGTTTTGTTGAGTCTTCAGGAGTATCATTGAACCTTATGTATCTGTGTGTTTATGTTGGTTGAATGATATGATTGAAATCCTTTAGCCAGAGGTAGTGGTGCATCGCTTTTGGAATGAAACTATACTCTGTAAGGGTATGATGGGATCGAGGGGAGGTGAGAGATCAACTCTGGGGCCTCAACATGTTTGAATGGTAGTCGCATTTCAACATTGATTTTTCTTAAGTTTATATTATAAGTTGTCAGATTCCCTGGATACATAGTTATATGGTTGAAGATCTCTTGTCGACATGTTTTATACAATAAGAAGTTTAATCGCCTGGTATCTATTTGGATTTACTTGGGAGCATAGTTTTTATCCATCACAGGAAACTTATAGTGCAGCCTTAATAGAGCTCATTGAGGTGTTGCCTACTTATAGTTTTTAAGCAAGTAGATTGTAATTTTTGATGTCATGTCGGTGTTTCAGGAACAAGCTTTTTGATGTTAAATATTTTTGAGCTTATTTGATTATTTGAGACTGCCATATTTCATTCTCGCCAGTGTTGAAAAATTCTTTGTAGGTGATAACTTTCAGATATTGTTTTATATATAAATTTTTCTTTGTAACAAAGAATCATGTTTTAGATGGGGATATACTAGCAATTCTAAGCTTTAAATCTTTTAAAGAATTGTAAAAGAGTCATTGATTTCATTTTAACATGATATTCGGCATTTTTAATGGTTATGTCAAATAAATGGTATATAGATAGGTATCAAGTGCTGCTGTGGGATATCTGTGGATTGGATGAAGTGTTTTTACTAATATATATTTATGCATATTGTTTATATTATCTGTGTATTTATGTATTTTCATGTTTTCGGTGTTCCAGAGCTTGCAGTTTTTTTTAGGTCATTGGTAACTTTTTATATAGCTGGAGTTCGTCTTGTGGATATCTGAAGTTTTTCTTTGGAGCTATGGGTACTTGTTAGTCTATGTGGGTACCAGCATGTTTGTAATTGTGAATTCGTGCTTATGGTGATCATTTAGGCAATTGCCCTTTTTCATGCCTTATGTGTGACAAGAGGGGGGCATTTGATAGCAATATATACCTGTTCTTGTCACCGTATGTGTCTACCTCCATTGACAAATCTATTTATCTTTATTCACTATTTCTTTTATTAAAGTACTTTTTATTTACAGTAATATACAATGCATTCTAATGAATTAACTTACTTTATTTCCTTCTTCTTTCTCTTTTCAAATAACGTTGTTTTATTTACTTTCCTAACGTACGTATCGTACTTCTTCATTATTTACTTTCTTCTGTCATGTTTCAAAAACTCCACTAAGTACATGGTGACATAATCCTAACAGTTACCATGTAACGATGTCATACAAATCATTCGTCATCTTTGCACGCGTTTGAAGCTGTCCGTTGCATTGCGTAATGATTTAGTTTTTGTTTCTTCGGATCGCATAAAGTGCCGGGCAGTAGATTCTTACTTGGCCTTCTCTTCCTTGACCTACTAATCTAATGCTGCATTTAACGAAAGGCAGGAAGATGGTTGTGTGAGTAGTGAAGTTCTGTACAGTTTTATCTTGTTTCTTAAGGTGAATTCCCGGGTGAAATGTTTTATCGTAAAGTGGATGTGACAGCTTTAAGTGGTTGTAATCCTTTTGGCCATCGATGATAGTTATTTATGTGAATCAACACCATTGCTTTAACAGCTGTTACTAGAGGATTCATTTTACTGATGTTCGGATTGGCTTATTGATTTATGGAAATTGAGACTTTAATTACGTGCTGTTCATCTTGAGTTGCTTTGATAGATAACGATGGAATGTTGGTTTGCTCTGGAGCGTCGATTACATATGCTTTCCTTAAATTGAAAGTATTGTCTTTCATATTTCTTGTTACGAAGCTCATAGATATAATTTATAAAGTAAAGCGTTATATTTTTCTGTTCAAGTTTATTTCTGTTAAAGCTAGTTTACTTTCCTTAAAGGATTAATCTGTTTTTATATATATCTTTTTTTTAATAAACGTTTTGTGTATTTTAAACTTCTCTGATATTTATTTAAATTACATAGCCTTGCCTTTATTTTAAATAGATATACTTAATAGGTTTTGGGGTTGTTCTGCTAATAAACATTTCTTTTGCCTTTCGAATTTAAACTCTGCTTAAACTTATATAGTTATATAATTTAATTACATCAAATTTAATGTTGTTTTCCCTCTACCAATTGATGAATTTCACAATACACTCAAACCCCATTAATACGCGAATCAAAGGACTGATCAGAATTTGCATACCGTACTAAAGTGTTCGCGCAAAGCCTGAAGAGTTAAAGTAAATTTGCCGGGAAAATTGCGCAGGTTAAAAATGAATCCGAATCTGATCCAATTCTGGATTAGTTCACATCCCATGCTCGAAATTCTCGTTATCAAATCGCTAGGAATGGGACCTGGCAGAAAATATGCACTTGCTTTTGTGCAAATGCTGATAGAACAGAAAATGGCGTATTTTGATTATAAAGAAGATAAATTTGTTATACTATACCAAGATATAGATATAACAGGTTATGCATCCTGAAAGAATTCCAAGTAGATGCATAATTAAAATAAGCAGAGACTGTCAAAGACAGTACGTAGTTGAAAAATCTTAAGGCCAAAAGTAGTGTAGCAGTTAAAAGGTAAAGTGAATCTGGAATGATTTTAATCTGAAAAATAATATCAAGTATATTAACTAAATAAAACTAAAGTTGATTGGAAATAAAACTGACAAAGTTTTAAAAACAAGAACAAACTTTATTAAAAAATAAAATAAAAACTTAACAAAAAGGAAAAACAAATATTCATCATTAACATAATGGAGTATATCAGTTCAGGTGTAATATAACCTACTGGAGAAAAGGTCCTAGCGAAATATATTATTCAAACCTTATTCAAATGAACTTCCATTACATAGCTATATACCTTTTACTATAAACCAACTGAACTGGAACATATGGCTAAGAGTAAGCTAAGAGTAAAACAGTTAATATATCTTACAGGATTTACTTTAAATAAACTGTTAAACTTAACTTCAAATTATCAGCAATATATTTAAATTAATTAAGCATTTCTAAAACAGCTTCAAATAAAGATAAATTGTATTGAAAAAGAAATCCCAGCATATCAAACAGAAATAGAAAAAGATTTAATTCATGAATAAATTAACTATACTGCCGTAAAATAAAAAGAAGCAAAACATTACCCTGGCACTCAGTGGAAAGATTGTCTCGTCTTTCAATAGGTAAAAACATGGCCATCGTGATATCTTAACTGTGTAGATACAACATCTCCAGGCTTCCATTATAAATCAACTGGAACATTGTAGTAATCGATGTATCACAAGCCATGACTCAGGAAAAGAAGTACTTCAAGTTCAAAGCGAAGTCGCGGATTATCAACTAAGTTCTGAAACTACTGTTTCACCAATTAAACTATAAAAGAGATTTTTCCATTTCATAAACAAACTATTCTGCTTGTAAAGATGACATTTACTGTAACTAAATTTAAACTTAAACAAAAATGTTAAAAAAAAGTATTTTGCCGAAGCAAACACTAAACTCAAAACATTACAGAAACATAAAACCAACGAAGCTGCACTATACTCGCCGTAGACAATATTTATATGTTTCTGTCAAGACAGAAACAAACACACCACACATTGCGTCCACATTCCTTCTGACCTTCCAGAACTCTCTGATGACATAATCAATGCTGATTCGTCAAGGAGGAGAAATGTATGCATAGATGGCTACCGCCATCTATTAGCAATTGAAGTAACTACGGCCAGAACGATCGCGGGAAAGACAAATGTAGTTTGCAGGGAGATGTAAATAAAGAAGTTACCAGTGAAATAAAATAGAATAGGGATTTCAAGAATCAAGCAAAGCCTGAATAAAGGCAAGTCTATTATATATATATAAAAGTAATAAAGTGTAATAAAAGATATTTAAATGTATTTTGAATAGAAATAATAAGTAATTTAAATCCAGAAACAGTAAGCAAAATGTAGATAGAAGTGATATGGAAATAAAGGTAATAGAAGCAATAAGAAATAGCTTAAAATTCCTAACACAATTGGGTGCTGTGAAACTTTCTTAAAGGAAAAAAGGCTGCCGGGCACATCGGAAATGTTAAAAAGGGCCGCCGAGCGCATAAAAGAAATAAAATAGGCTGCCGGTGCTGCGCTGTATTAAACTGGCTTAGAATCAATGCTACACATGAAAATAAAAGAAATTAAAAGATGAGGTTTTCAAAATGGTCATGTGAAGACACAACAAAACGAAGTCTCTGCTCAAAATTCGTAGTAACCTGCCTGAGTTGGTCTGCTGGAATCGATATTATAACACTTACATTTTTGCTATTTTCAGCTCTTCTATGGTTTTTGGTGATTCTCTGTAGACCTGATTTTTAACATAGCCCCATAAAAATAAGTTTAGTGGTGATAAGTCAGTGGTATAGGGAAGCCAAAAAAGTCCATCTAAAGTGATTCTGGAAGCCTCTTGCAATGACAGGATTGTCATAGTAACTTCTGAGCAAGTCCAGGGCGTCTCCTGTTGAATATGGAGGAGCTCCATCCTTCTGAAACCATGTGTCTTGGATCCAGTGTCCATGGTAGGTATCAAGAATGAACTCTATGTCAAGAAGTCGAAATAGCATTCAGAATTTGCTGTGAGGCAAAAAAAAATATGGACCCAAAATGCCATTAGCACACAAACCACACCAAACAGCGACCTTTTCTTAGATGAAGGGGCTTGACAATGAAAAATTCTGTCTTCTCGCTGACCCAAATCCGATAATTTTGAAGATTGACACAGCCATCCAACCAGAAGTCTTCCTCACCAGAAAAAACTATATCACTGCAGTTGAAACCAGTGTCGATCATTTCGCACATGATGTTGATGATCTCCAGTCTTTTTTCAATAGCATCTGGACTAGAGGTCTGCCTGGTCCTGTCCTAGACCAATATAAAACTAAAAGTTGGGCCCAGCACATTTATACTTTTGCTGTTCATGCCCGTATAAAAATCAGTGAAACAATTTCTGCAAAAAATCCTGATTTTTCTTAACATACAATTCATTTTCTTTTAAAGAATACTACATACATATTTATGTGTGTGACAGAATTTGAACTCTGTACTGCAAAGCCTAGCACATTCTTTAAATGAGGCTCTGGACGATCCACCCCAACCTCTGAGTCTACGAAAAACTGCTGAACTTACAAAAACTATTGTGAGAAAGAGAAATGACTGTTGATTGCTCTTGTGAACGGACGTGTGAAACGTCGCTGTTTGACCGAATACTGGGTCAGCGGACCTCGGTTTTAAAGCAGAATGTCGCCGGCCAGTTATATTTATCATGGTTAAATTCAAATGTAAATACCTCATCCATATATTCAAGAACATTAAAGTTTAAGATTTAGTTAAAATTCTGCCTGGTATTCCTTCTAGACACCGACCAGTAGAAGTACATTTATTCAACAAAATCAATGTGCATTAAATTTCTACAGATTGGGGGCTCGGCTGGGATTTACATGCAAAGTGTTGATTTAACTTGTACGAAAAATTTTCTAATGTTCTAAAGTTGAATGATGTTCTGAAAAAGAAAAGAAAAGTCTGTTTCATCGAATGTTCCGTGAATAGCTGGAAAGAGTCAAGTGTTTTCGGCGCTTTGTAATTTCAATGGAGTATTTCATCTAAGTGAGGGTGCCCTGTGATGAATCAACAGAGTGTTCTGCATCTTCTCGTAGAGTTTCATTTATTTCTGCTGATAACAAGTGTGTTTCGAGTCTCGGTGACCTGTTGACCTACTTATTCATCGCAAGATTTTCAGCTTCTTATTTTCTTGTGTTAAATGGGAAAGTGCTTTTTTTTTATTGTTTCCCAAAAGTGCTTGAATTGTGTTGATAAAAGGTGTACAGTGAGTTTTTTTGTGTGTACGCCAGAAGAATTTTATTTTAGTGAATTTTTTTAGTGAGGTTTTTTTTTTTTTTTTTTTTTTTTGGAAAGTGATTTATGCAACGTGTCTGCGGTGATGTTTTTTTTGCAGACTGAAGAGGAAATATAGGAAGGTGTTTTTTTTTTTTTTTTTTTTTGCTTCCTAAGAAAGATACATGCTAAAAAAGTGTTAATGATATTTTTTATCTTGTTATTTTTTATGTGAAATGAAAATATATATATTCTGTTGAGAATATTTAGAGGGAAATAAGTTCTTATAGAATTGGTATTAAACAATTATTTTTTTGTATTAGTGTGTAGTGAAGAAAATATATATATATATATATATTTTGTGGAAATATCTGGTACGAAGTAAGTGTGTTTTATAAAACTGTTACATATTTACATATTATTATACATGTAGATATATTTGATTTATCGGGTGCTTATATATTATTGATTTATATAGAGATATTTTATTTTATGTGTGAATTGGTCAGATATAATTATGGCACACTTAATAAGGTCTAAAAAGATCGATCTGGTTACTGCGGTAATCGAGTTAGGTTTTGTTCCTCCAGATGGTGCTAATAAAAGTCAACTGACTGAATTAATTGTAAAATCCGATGGGTATGATGAGGATCTAGTAAAAAATTTGCTAGCGGGGATTGAAAGTGAGAGGGAAGAGAAAGAAAAATTGTTGCAACAAAAAGAAATCAAAAATCGCGATTTTGAGTTAAGAAAATTACAATTGGATAAGACACAAAATACCCAATTGCATAATTCGGTATCTACAATCGCTGGAAAGGGTTCCGATGTTCTAAAATTGCTAAATAGATATAATAATGAGGAAGAAATTAGCATTTACTTAACCCTTTTCGAACGCCAAGCAAAGCGTCTTGGGATAGAAAAAAATGAATGGGTTATATATCTGTTGGCATTGTTACCGCTTGATATTGTTAGTCTAATAAATCGTGAAAGTTAAGAACTATCCAGTGATTACAACTGTGTAAAGAAAATACTTTTAAGACGATTCAAACTTACACCAGAACAATTCAGGCAAAAATTCTTTTTACATAGAAAACAAAATTCAGCGTCATGGAAAGATTTCTCATTTGAAATCGCAAATTTTCTGAATGAATGGTTATCAGGATTACACATATCAACATTCGAAGAGTTAAAAAATATTTTAATCATTGACCAGATTAGGCGAAAATTGTCCCTAGAAATGAAGGAACACTTTTGTGACGAATTGCCGAAAATTACGAGTGTAGAAGAATCGACTAATAAATTGGATGATTTTGAAACCGCCAGAATGAACTTGCGGAAAACTGAAATTAAGCCCCCAAACACAGAATTTAGAAAACGTCAAGGTAGTGAAAATAATAGAGCGTTCCATCGAAATGATATTAGTCGCGTACCATATGAGAAAAATTATACACCTACCCCACAAAAGAATATAAATACAAAAATCCGTTGTTTCAATTGCAATGACTTTTCCCACTGTTGGAGGGATTGCCCCCGAAAAAAAGAAAGTCTGGTCTGGTGGAAGTGTAAAATTCCTGGCCACAGGTCTGACGAGTTTACAAATAATTCTCCTAAAAATGCAAACGCTGCCATAAGCAATAACTCAAATCCGATTGATAAAATAATAAAAAGCGTGGGGATTTTAAGGAAAAATATGGATGCTTTAATTGATACAGGAAGTGATGTCAATATGTGTAGTAACGATACTTATACTTCCCTGGGATGCTCTAAATTGCATGAAAATGACTTGGTTTTATCAGGTATTGGTGGTAGTCAAATTACACCCACAGGATTTACGACCATAAAAATTGAAATAGATGGTTACACAGTGAATGCAGATTTATACGTCATAAAAAATTTGAGCCATTCTATAATTTTAGGAAATAACTTTTTGAAATAGGTAAATTTCAATATGTCAGAAAAAGGATTGCAAATTACAGGGAAACGGAAATTGAAGGAAGTTAGGGTGAATTACGTCACTGCTTTCCCACAAAAAATAGTCATGACAAAAACCAGACGCGTCATCTATGTCACACCCAGATTTCATGCGATGTTGCGGTCAGAAAAGCAAAACAATCCCATGATAGGAAAAATGATTTCAACAGCTGAATTGGTGAGAAAGGAACAAACTAATCAAAATGAAACAGCTTGCAACTTTAGTGAAAAAATAAACATGCAATTAAACTCTGATAAAAGTTGTTTGTTAGAAAGTGAACAGTGTTCTGTCCCACAGTTAGACTCAGCGAAAACCACAGATATTTATTTAGCTGAGACAGCTAATTCTATTAATTTTCAGGAAGTTGAGCTAAATCATATTACAAACAATACTATTAAGAAAGAGTTAACGGAATTGATCACTAATTATAAGCCAAACAAGATTAAGGACACAGAGTTAAAAGTAAATATAATAAAAACTGATGATATTCCAATTGTGCAAACGACCGCGTAGATTAGCATATCCAGAACAGGAATTTGTAGACAAACAAATACAAGAATGGTTGGAAATGGGAATTATAACGGAGAGTAAATCTAATTATGCATCGCCTATAGTATTACCAAAAAAGAAAGATAATTCTTGGAGATTGTGTGTAGACTATAGACCTTTAAATAAAAAAATAATTAGAGATAATTTTCCCTTGCCAAGAATAGAAGACGTTTTAGATAACATTGAGGAAGCGAAGGTTTTCACTACTTTGGATTTAAAAAATGTTTTTTTATCATATAGATGTAGCAGAGGAGAGTAGGAAATATACAGCATTTGTCACGCATAACTCCCAGTACGAATATTTAAAACTTCTATTCGGATTATCGATTGGCCCCCAGAAATTTCAGATATATATTCAAGCTGTTTTTAAACAGTTAATTAAAGAAAAAGTAATATTAATTTACTTAGACAATGTCATAGTACTTGCGGAGACTGAGGAAGAAGTGCTTTTAAAACTGTAATGCGTCCTAGAAGTTGCATCGGATTATGGACTTGAATTTAATTTTGCAAAATGCCAATTCCTTAAACGGAAAATTGAATTTTTAGACTATATTATTTAAAACGGAAATACTAGGCTCTCGGAAGCCAAAACTTTGGCAGTAAAGAATTTTCCTGAACCCCGCACCCTTAAACAATTACACAGTTTTCTGGGTTTAACTTCTTATTTCAGAAAATACATCCCACATTATGCAACTATAGCGAGACCTTTAAGTGATTTATTAAAAGCGGGAAATACATTTAAATTTGGAATCCCCGAAAAACAAGCTTTTGAGACTCTTAAAGAAAAATTAGTTAACCCCCCAGTATTGCATACATTCTGACGAGGCGCTAGACTAGAATTGCACACCGATGCAAGCACCATAGGTTTTGGTAGTGTCCTGCTACAAGAAGATGAAAACAAAAACTTACATCATATTCATTACATGAGCCGTAAAACTACACCTACTCAAGCAAAATATTCGAGTTACGAATTGGAAACACTCGCGGTAATAGAATCGGTTGAAAAATTCTGAAACTATTAGGCACGAAATTTAAAATTGTGACAGATTGTTCCGCGTTTCAAAAGACAATGGACAAAAAAAACATTACGCCAAAAGTAGCCAGATGGGCCCTATTCTTACAGGAATTTGATTACGAATTTGCCCACCGATCAGGATCCCAGATGAAACATGTAGACGCATTGAGTAGAAATACAGTTCTAACAGTTACCCGATCGCATGATGAATTAACATTAAAAATAAAGAATGCACTACAAGAGGACGAACACATACAAGCGATAAAAAAGTTAATTGAAAAAAATGAAAGTTCAGAATATTTTATAAGAAACGACATTGTATACAAATATGAAAATGATAGAGAACTTTTGATGATTCCTACCAATATGCAGAAGGAAATAATATGCGATGTTCATAACAAAGGTCATTACGCAGTGGCTAAAACTGAAATTATTTTAAAAGAAAATTATTTTATACCCCAATTAAGAAAGCAAATTGAAAGTGTCATTGCCAACTGCATAGAGTGTATACTTTGTAATAAAAAGCAAGGAAAAGGAGAAGGTCTGTTAAACCCGATCCCCAAACAAAATATGCCCCTCGAGACCTATCACATAGATCACATTGGTCCCATGCCTTCTACAAATAAAAATTACAATCATATTTTTACTGTTGTGGGCGCATTTACTAAAATTTGTTTGGCTATACCCCATTAAAACTACAGCCGCTAAAGAAGTCATCGATAAGTTGACCCGACAACATGATATTTTCAGAAATCCATCGCGAATCATTACCGACAAAGGACCAGCATTTACCTCTGCTGATTTTGAGAAATATTGTAAGGAAGAGAAAATAGAGCATATTCCCATAACAACAGGGATACCTAGAAGAAACGGTCAAATCAAGCGAATGCACCGAATTCTTATCCCAATTTTAGCAAAACTTAGCGTAGAAGACCCCCACTAAATGGTACAAATTTGTCGAGCCCGTGCAACGTATGAATAGTACCGTATCGAGGAGTACAAAATTTACACCTTTTGAATTACTGACAGGAACGAAACTGCGGCAGAAAACTGACCTGCAAATCAAAACGCTGTTAGATGATGAGGAATTAAATTCGTTCCTATCGGAAAGAAATTCAAATAGAGAAATAGCTAAGCAAAACATATTAAAAATACAACAGGAAAACGTGAAAACGTATAACAAAAAGCGAAAAAAGGCCAACACATATAAACTCGGTGATTTGGTGGCCATTCAAAAAACACAGTTTGGGACAGGTACCAAACTAAAGCCTAAGTTTCTTGGTCCCTATGAGATTACTGCGGTAGCAAGAAACGATCGCTACAATGTGAGCAAAGTTGGACACCATGAGGGTCCAAATACGACCTCAGCGGCTGCAGAACACATGAAGCCTTGGACTTCTACTGTCTAAGACGAAATATTTGAGCTCTAAGTGATTTTTGTGTTTTTTATTTTTTTTTTAAACTGTGTGGTATTAATATTTTTTTTATTACTATTATGAATAAACTGTGAAAAGAACTGCTTCCAAGTGACAAGCAGAAAAACTTTATTATTTTTCTAACTCTAAAAATATTGGTCAAGGACTGAAAACTTTTGATCATCAGTATTTAGTGACTGATTTTGCTATTATTTTGTTTTATATGTTGTTTGTGAATTTTTTTGTGTGTATATTATACGTTCTGGAAAAAGTAGTCCAGTACCAGTCAGGTATATAGAGGAGATAGGTGACTGGGAGGACCCAGCCCTGTCAGGTAGGCCGAATTGTGGTGACAGAATTTGAACTCTGTACTGCAAAGCCTAGTACATTCTTTAAATGAGGCTCTGGACGATCCACCCCAACCTCTGAGTCTAAGAAAAACTGCTGAACTTACAAAAACTATTGTGAGAAAGAGAGATGACTGTTGATTGCTCTTGTGAACGGACGTGTGAAACGTCGTTGTTTGGCCGAATACCGGGTCAGCGGACCTCGGTTTTAAAGCAGAATGTCGCCGGCCAGTTATATTTATCATGGTTAAATTCAAATGTAAATACCCCATATGTAAATACCTCATCCATATATTCAAGAAAATTAAAGTTTAAGATTTAGTTAAAAATCTGTCTGGTATTCCTTCTAGACACCGACCAGTAGAAGTATATTTATTCGATAAAATCAATGTGCATTAAATTTCTACATTTATAGGAAAATTTTACAGAACATTTTAGATTACTAGTTCAAGACAGAAAATACTCAATAACAAAATTAAGGATTACTTAGACTCTTGGACTATCATATTCAAATAAAGATTCATTTAAAAAATTAATGTCGTTTAAAAAAAAAAAAAAGAGTTAAAAATATCACAACTTTTGAAGGTGTAGTAGATTTTTGGAAAAATTTATCTGAAATTTATTAAGGTATATTTCCAATGCAATTGTTAACAGAAGTTAATTAGAGCTATTACTATTTTTACGAATCAAATTACCTCCCTTGACATATCCTATGAACATTTAAGTCCATTTCTGGCCTGCCACAACTGTGTAGGAAAAAAAATATATAAATCTGAACCCAGACCGGCCTGAGTCTGCTGAAAAAAATTAAGCCCAGGATCAAACACAATGTATCTGTCTTATGTTGATCTCTATGCTGAACACGATATATTTCTCTATTCCTGTGCTCAAACTAACATGCTCTTGCAACATATTATACGTTTTCCCATGAAAGTCATCTTCATTGAAATGACTCATATCAGCTTCGTTTACATTTTTACATCTGTTTTTATTTAACCTGTCGCCCGCTTCATTTCTTTTATTGACCTGTCAGGTCTGTTTAATTTCTTTTTATCGGCCCAGCCTGACCTGTTTATTTATTTTTATCAGCTCGGCCAGTCCTGCAATTTTTTTTTTTTTTTATTGTACCGTCCAGGTCTGTTTGAAAATTTTTCTTTATTTCTCTGGGCTGTGTTCAGACCAATCCTGGGCATATCTCTAATCTGGTCTGCGAGTTTTTCCTAACTGAATTTTGAAAGGGAAAATGTCAAGATCTATCTATCTTTGTGGATTATTCTCCATACTGTGGCTGCACTGACATCAATTTGTTGAGTCAAGTGTTGAGTTGATGTTGATTGGTCTTCCTCTATTAGTGTTTTGGCAGCAGTGATGTTTTCGGGCATTCTTGCTGTTTTTTGTTTGGTCTTTATGCCCACTTTGTCATCTGCCACTGAACTTGTTCGTTCAAACTTGGTAATTAATGTTTTTAACATGTATGAAGATGGCTTTGGTCTATTTTTTAAAGCACCAGGCTGCTTCCTGAGTGTTTCGGTAGGTCTTTGGTCACAAAGATAAACTGTTTTGACTAAAAAAAAAACCTCTCTCTTCAATTGAAAATCTGTATATTTTGGCGAAAACAAAATTGGGTTCTTATTGGGTAGGGAGGGAGGGGGGGGGGTGCTATTTTCTCTATGAAATACATTAATTTAAAAATAGAATGAAATAAATAAATAAAATCATGTCACATTTGTTCAAAAAATATTTTACATTTATTTGTAGTTTTTCGAATATCTTTTATAAAAATTGTTGGGAATTAATTTAATCTAATTTAACAAAATATTTTTGCTGCAGCATTCTAAAAATGTATAATGTACTAAGTAAATTTGTAGTGACACAATAAAGTTTATGAAATTCATATTATGTTATGTTTATGGTCATATTATGAAGTTTAGATATTTTTATTCGATATTTTACAAAAGAAAATTTTGAAAACATTTATTAGCAGATACCTGTTTTAAGTCATATAATAATTAACAAGTAATATAAAAATTTTGTTTTTAAAGTCAATTCCTACTTAGGTCACCAAAGAAAAATTTAATATAATTCCTTAAGCTAATATTAGTTTTTGTTGCATTAAAATATCTCAATTTGTTGATTTTCTATAAGCAAGTAGGTTTACAATGGAAATCTATGGGAATTTGGTGAAATATTAGAAATATCGCCAAGTTGGCGTCACTTTTGGTGACTTATTTTGGACGCCAAATTTGGCGATATATCGCCAAGTTGGCGACAAACTTGGCGGTATTTGGCGACAGAACAGGGTCCCCCCTATGGTAACCCCATATTGAAAATACTTTCATTGACCTTCGATAACCAATGGCTGCCATTTTGTTTCCCATGCATAACTGAAATTAATTAATTAAAATTTAATTAATTAATTAATATTTGAAAAAACTGTATTAACATTAATTGTCATCCAGTACAAATTCAAAAAAAAATTTCAACTTGATAGGATGAATAATGAGTATTTTATTAACGATTGAAAATTTGAACAAGATAAATACATAAATAAACAAATATAGGGGGAGTGTGAACTAATAGTAAGAATTGAATAAATAAGTTTGGAATATTTACAATTATTTTGATTGGAATATTTGCAATTATTTTGTGTTATTGAAAAAAGTTGAGATTAAATTTATAGGTATAAACGATTCTACTTCCTCTGAATAAGTCCCTTTAGTTGTTATCCAATTTTTTTTATTTGAAATACATAACTTTCACATAGTTCCTTCAGGGAAAACCTTCTGAGAATATAACTCAAGAACTAATTAAAAAACGAATCCACTCTGTTGTAAAGGAAAGTTCATTGAGCATTGAACACCACCCTTATGTTTTGTTTCTAATACACAGACTTAACATAGATTAGAATGACATCTTGGTGATGATTAAAAGTGTTTTTAAGGAAAAACTTCAAATTATGATAAAAAAAAATGAAATTTACATCTCACATCCCTCAATAAAAGCTAAATAACAAAAGTGATGATTGTGTGAAAGCCGGTTTATTTATATAGCGCAAAAGACCTGAGAACAAAAGTTCTGCAGATCTGATGAATATTCCGTCTCTGGCTTTGAGGAGGTAGAAAAAGAAGTGCATAGTGATGAAGCAACTCTTGTAAGAGAGATTCAATCGTCCAGACACGTAACACCATCTCTTAATGATAGGTAGAACTACTCCAGAAAAGCCAGGAAAATACGAAGAGAATGTGCGTATGAAAGAAGCAAATAAAGACCATTACAAGGAAAATAAATATCAATGCTAATTAAAATATACGAAACTAAAAGCATGAATTCTAGCAAAGAAAAGAGCTTATATTAATAATAAGTAAACTTAGTAAATAATATAAGTAAACATAGAATGAATTGAAACTTTACAAAATGGAATTAATAAAAAAGTTTAATGGAAATAAACTATGGCAAAAGGGTTGAAGTATGGATATGAATATTTGTATACTGTGACAAGAAAGAAGTGAGATAAGAACCTTATCTGCAGATACCTAACAGATTAATTCTTTCAAAGCATCACCATATTTGCTACCATTTTGATAGAAACACTTTATTAATAGAACATGACCTTTTTTGACAGCATCATGGTAGAAACTTTAACCCTTTGTGACTCAACAGCTCCGATATAAAAAATTTTACTCAGATGTTAGAATGCATCATTTTAAGCAGGTTAAAAAAAAAAAAATTAATAACAAGTTATTGACTAAAAGATGCTTTTTTCACATCTGTAATAAACAGAAAATTTCATACTTCTCACAAATAGTCAGTTTTCCAAAACAAACTTGTAAAGTATACGAACTTACCTTCATAAAAAATTATTTTTGGATGTCTCCAGTCTTTTTAATTTGTTCATTTTAGCAATAATGTTGTGAAACTGTTCAAATGGCAAATAAAAACTTTGGCATGAAAAATTAACTCAGTACCACTGTCTGTTGAGAATTCTATGAACAATTTATATTAACTGATGTACTGCGAGATAGCTGCAATAAATAAAATCGTCTTTTAAGACACTGTAAGTAATATTGACTTTGGGGTATGTTGCTGAAATGCAACATAAAATTTTTCATAAAAAAGTTTTTTAATTTATCTGGTCAGAAATTTTCTCTCATTTATTTTTTTTTTTTATGGTATATAGCACTACGTATTGGTAAAGTATTGAACTAAATTTCTTTATTGCAGAACTTGTTTCTGCATGTACTAAACAGTTTAAATAAGAAATTTGTTTAAAATATTCCAACTAGTTTAGATTAGAAATATCGCCAAGTTGGCGTCACTTTTGGTGACTTATTTTGGACGCCAAATTTGGCGATATATCGCCAAGTTGGCGACAAACTTGGCGGTATTTGGCGACAGAACAGGGTCCCCCCTATGGTAACCCCATATTGAAAATACTTTCATTGACCTTCGATAACCAATGGCCGCCATTTTGTTTCCCATGCATAACTGAAATTAATTAATTAAAATTTAATTAATTAATTAATATTTGAAAAAACTGTATTAACATTAATTGTCATCCAGTACAAATTCAAAAAAAAATTTCAACTTGATAGGATGAATAATGAGTATTTTATTAACGATTGAAAATTTGAACAAGATAAATACATAAATAAACAAATATAGGGAGAGTGTGAACTAATAGTAAGAATTGAATAAATAAGTTTGGAATATTTACAATTATTTTGATTGGAATATTTGCAATTATTTTGTGTTATTGAAAAAAGTTGAGATTAAATTTATAGGTATAAACGATTCTACTTCCTCTGAATAAGTGCCTTTAGTTGTTATCCAATTTTTTTTATTTGAAATACATAACTTTCACATAGTTCCTTCAGGGAAAACCTTCTGAGAATATAACTCAAGAACTAATTAAAAAACGAATCCACTCTGTTGTAAAGGAAAGTTCATTGAGCATTGAACACCACCCTTATGTTTTGTTTCTAATACACAGACTTAACATAGATTAGAATGACATCTTGGTGATGATTAAAAGTGTTTTTAAGGAAAAACTTCAAATTATGATAAAAAAAAATGAAATTTACATCTCACATCCCTCAATAAAAGCTAAATAACAAAAGTGATGATTGTGTGAAAGCCGGTTTATTTATATAGCGCAAAAGACCTGAGAACAAAAGTTCTGCAGATCTGATGAATATTCCGTCTCTGGCTTTGAGGAGGTAGAAAAAGAAGTGCATAGTGATGAAGCAACTCTTGTAAGAGAGATTCAATCGTCCAGACACGTAACACCATCTCTTAATGATAGGTAGAACTACTCCAGAAAAGCCAGGAAAATACGAAGAGAATGTGCGTATGAAAGAAGCAAATAAAGACCATTACAAGGAAAATAAATATCAATGCTAATTAAAATATACGAAACTAAAAGCATGAATTCTAGCAAAGAAAAGAGCTTATATTAATAATAAGTAAACTTAGTAAATAATATAAGTAAACATAGAATGAATTGAAACTTTACAAAATGGAATTAATAAAAAAGTTTAATGGAAATAAACTATGGCAAAAGGGTTGAAGTATGGATATGAATATTTGTATACTGTGACAAGAAAGAAGTGAGATAAGAACCTTATCTGCAGATACCTAACAGATTAATTCTTTCAAAGCATCACCATATTTGCTACCATTTTGATAGAAACACTTTATTAATAGAACATGACCTTTTTTGACAGCATCATGGTAGAAACTTTAACCCTTTGTGACTCAACAGCTCCGATATAAAAAATTTTACTCAGATGTTAGAATGCATCATTTTAAGCAGGTTAAAAAAAAAAAAATTAATAACAAGTTATTGACTAAAAGATGCTTTTTTCACATCTGTAATAAACAGAAAATTTCATACTTCTCACAAATAGTCAGTTTTCCAAAACAAACTTGTAAAGTATACGAACTTACCTTCATAAAAAATTATTTTTGGATGTCTCCAGTCTTTTTAATTTGTTCATTTTAGCAATAATGTTGTGAAACTGTTCAAATGGCAAATAAAAACTTTGGCATGAAAAATTAACTCAGTACCACTGTCTGTTGAGAATTCTATGAACAATTTATATTAACTGATGTACTGCGAGATAGCTGCAATAAATAAAATCGTCTTTTAAGACACTGTAAGTAATATTGACTTTGGGGTATGTTGCTGAAATGCAACATAAAATTTTTCATAAAAAAGTTTTTTAATTTATCTGGTCAGAAATTTTCTCTCATTTATTTTTTTTTTTTTATGGTATATAGCACTACGTATTGGTAAAGTATTGAACTAAATTTCTTTATTGCAGAACTTGTTTCTGCATGTACTAAACAGTTTAAATAAGAAATTTGTTTAAAATATTCCAACTAGTTTAGATTAGAAATATCGCCAAGTTGGCGTCACTTTTGGTGACTTATTTTGGACGCCAAATTTGGCGATATATCGCCAAGTTGGCGACAAACTTGGCGGTATTTGGCGACAGAACAGGGTCCCCCCTATGGTAACCCCATATTGAAAATACTTTCATTGACCTTCGATAACCAATGGCCGCCATTTTGTTTCCCATGCATAACTGAAATTAATTAATTAAAATTTAATTAATTAATTAATATTTGAAAAAACTGTATTAACATTAATTGTCATCCAGTACAAATTCAAAAAAAAATTTCAACTTGATAGGATGAATAATGAGTATTTTATTAACGATTGAAAATTTGAACAAGATAAATACATAAATAAACAAATATAGGGAGAGTGTGAACTAATAGTAAGAATTGAATAAATAAGTTTGGAATATTTACAATTATTTTGATTGGAATATTTGCAATTATTTTGTGTTATTGAAAAAAGTTGAGATTAAATTTATAGGTATAAACGATTCTACTTCCTCTGAATAAGTGCCTTTAGTTGTTATCCAATTTTTTTTATTTGAAATACATAACTTTCACATAGTTCCTTCAGGGAAAACCTTCTGAGAATATAACTCAAGAACTAATTAAAAAACGAATCCACTCTGTTGTAAAGGAAAGTTCATTGAGCATTGAACACCACCCTTATGTTTTGTTTCTAATACACAGACTTAACATAGATTAGAATGACATCTTGGTGATGATTAAAAGTGTTTTTAAGGAAAAACTTCAAATTATGATAAAAAAAAATGAAATTTACATCTCACATCCCTCAATAAAAGCTAAATAACAAAAGTGATGATTGTGTGAAAGCCGGTTTATTTATATAGCGCAAAAGACCTGAGAACAAAAGTTCTGCAGATCTGATGAATATTCCGTCTCTGGCTTTGAGGAGGTAGAAAAAGAAGTGCATAGTGATGAAGCAACTCTTGTAAGAGAGATTCAATCGTCCAGACACGTAACACCATCTCTTAATGATAGGTAGAACTACTCCAGAAAAGCCAGGAAAATACGAAGAGAATGTGCGTATGAAAGAAGCAAATAAAGACCATTACAAGGAAAATAAATATCAATGCTAATTAAAATATACGAAACTAAAAGCATGAATTCTAGCAAAGAAAAGAGCTTATATTAATAATAAGTAAACTTAGTAAATAATATAAGTAAACATAGAATGAATTGAAACTTTACAAAATGGAATTAATAAAAAAGTTTAATGGAAATAAACTATGGCAAAAGGGTTGAAGTATGGATATGAATATTTGTATACTGTGACAAGAAAGAAGTGAGATAAGAACCTTATCTGCAGATACCTAACAGATTAATTCTTTCAAAGCATCACCATATTTGCTACCATTTTGATAGAAACACTTTATTAATAGAACATGACCTTTTTTGACAGCATCATGGTAGAAACTTTAACCCTTTGTGACTCAACAGCTCCGATATAAAAAATTTTACTCAGATGTTAGAATGCATCATTTTAAGCAGGTTAAAAAAAAAAAAAAATTAATAACAAGTTATTGACTAAAAGATGCTTTTTTCACATCTGTAATAAACAGAAAATTTCATACTTCTCACAAATAGTCAGTTTTCCAAAACAAACTTGTAAAGTATACGAACTTACCTTCATAAAAAATTATTTTTGGATGTCTCCAGTCTTTTTAATTTGTTCATTTTAGCAATAATGTTGTGAAACTGTTCAAATGGCAAATAAAAACTTTGGCATGAAAAATTAACTCAGTACCACTGTCTGTTGAGAATTCTATGAACAATTTATATTAACTGATGTACTGCGAGATAGCTGCAATAAATAAAATCGTCTTTTAAGACACTGTAAGTAATATTGATTTTGGGGTATGTTGCTGAAATGCAACATAAAATTTTTCATAAAAAAGTTTTTTAATTTATCTGGTCAGAAATTTTCTTCTCTCATTTATTATTATTTTTTTTATGGTATATAGCACTACGTATTGGTAAAGTATTGAACTAAATTTCTTTATTGCAGAACTTGTTTCTGCATGTACTAAACAGTTTAAATAAGAAATTTGTTTAAAATATTCCAACTAGTTTAGATTGTAGAGTCTTTTAAACATGTGCATTTAAATTTTTGCCACCCTGTATATATATATATATATATATATATATATATATTTATTTATTTATTTATTTATTTATTTTTTAGGGAAGTCATTGGATATTACTCAAAGAACTTCAAGCGAAATTAGATAATTTAGAAGAATACTATAGTATTATATTGAATTTCCGTGAACCTACTTTACAAGAAAGACATTGGAACAGTTTAAAATTTATTTTAGAACTTCCTTCAGATGAAACAATTGATTTTTTCCAGTCTACAAAATTTAATTTTGAATTCCTTCAGAATCTTAAAACAGATAATCTAATACAAAAAACAAGTGTGATTGCAATGCAAGCCAGAAAAGAGTATGAGTTGGAACAGGTAAGCAGTATTTTGTGATTCTCATTCTGTTTTATGGAAGTCATAGTTGGATTTTCAATTCTGTCATGAATATCTGTATTCATAATAAAAAAAAATAAATAAATAGCTATACTTTGTCATCGCTCTGCTACTGTAATTTAATTTGTGATCTTTTGACTTTCTCAGATCATAATAAAAATCTATGGCATATAAAAACATGAAAACTGTTAGTTTTATTGAAAAATATGTAATAAACATGCTGAAGCAAGTAGTTTTTAAATTAAAGAATAATTTTAAACACTACTTAATGTTGAAATTGGTCCCATTAGTTCAGTTAAAAAAGCTTTACAGGATCAAAAACGAACTATGCATAGCATTTTAATCATCCTTTGCAAGCATATAGGAAAGTTGCAGCCAGCTAATGATCTTTTTCATACATTAATCACAACTACCCGGTTGATCTCCAACTGTGGCCGCAATTTTCTCAGCTACTAATTACAACTACCCTCCAATGATTGTTTGTCCTCCAATGGCCGATTTGTGGCATGATTTGAAACTACCCTGGACAAAGACTAGATTACAATGTGCTGTGTCCAGTCATTTTTTTAATTTGTCTAATTTTTTTAGTTGTTTTCTAATTTTTTGTTCAAAATTTCAATATCTCAATAGTGATGTCATTCATATTTCAAAAAAATTATTGTTTTTACCTTTTGCTACAAAACCCGCCTCAAAAAACTCAATTACAGTAGCCTCCCGCTTAACCGGCCAAAACGGGACCGAGGGTTAGCCGGTTAAGAGAAAAACCAGTTAAAGCGGAGAAGTAAAAAAAATATGAAATAAGTATCTGCGTAATTTAATTAATTAAACCCGTACAATGCATTTAGTTTTTCAATTGGTGTAGTTTTAAAAAGTACATATTTTCTATATTTTGTGAATTATAATTAACTGAATTGAAAAAAATATTATCACTGATAACAAATAATGAAAAATATTTAACACAAATTAAATTGTTGAAAATCGTGTCACACACCTTTTTAATAAGTTGAAATTCTTCTTCATTATGTATATTTAAGTTAACCATAAATAAATCAGTGACCTTCTTCTATTGAAGGCAAGATGCCCAACATTTTGCAGCATAATCTCTCCATCTCTTGAACATCATAAGTTTAACCGAGAAAGCTGTTAACCGCTGCTCAACATAGCATAGCGCCAACTCTAATACTGTTATTCCTTCCGTATGAGAAATTTTAGCAGTGTCAAATTCAACTGGATTATCATCAGGGTTGTCTTCGTATTGAACAACATCAGTTACAGTCCTAATTATATCCTCGACAAATAATGTTTCATGCTTACTCATAACAACTCTTATACATCTTCTACGGTGATCTGTTCGCATCCCTCAAGCTTTTTAAATGTTTGTACAAAACAGTTTGCAGATAGATCAGACATGATAGAGTTCCTGGTGGGGGGATTGCACTTTTGACCATTAAAAACACGAAAACTCAAATCTTCTGGGGGGACATCTCATTGTTCCTGGAGGGAGGGAGGGGGCTTTTCTCCCCCCCAGGCCCTGAATTCAATGCTAGTGAAGGTCAACCAATGCGTATCCATTTAGAACCGATGTTTTCCTTTCTGAATTTTGCCTCCTTCCGCTCGGGATTGCACTTCAACTTAAAAGCATAAGCTGAGTTCACGAGGCCGTCAACCCTGAATTTTGCACGATATTGGGAAAAAAAGTCAGCCGGTTAAAGTGGACTTCCGGTTAAGAGGGAGGCTACTGTAATAATATTTCCAAACAATTTAAAATTGAAAAATATATTGATGTATGATTCGCTCTATTCTAAAAAAAATAACTAATGCTGTCACTGCCGCCACCGTAAATGAATTTTTTGTAACCAGAGTTCTTTCTTCGCTAATATTAAGAAAACTACTGCATGCAGAGAATTTTAAAGTATGCAGAAAAAATTTGAATTCCTGAAAGGGACTTATGGAAACAAAAGTTTTTGAAAGAATTAATGTTGATATATTTTTTAAACTGAAAGCATCATTTTAAAGGAAAAGGAATATAGATGTGGTTGATATGTTTTTTTTTTTCATATTTTGGTTTCCAAAACCAACGCAGATTTTCAAACATTGTGGGAAAAATCTGAAATTTTTTCAGTAGTGTCAAATGTGGTCTGGTATTTTTCTTTGTAAAAGTGACTTAAGAAAGAAACATTTTTGAAAGGGTTAATATTCATATTTTTTATAACTGAAGGCATTGTTTTAATGGAAAATAAACATAGATGGGGCTTTAGTATCCCCCTTTTTTTGCCCCTACAAAATTTTGAACATTGCAGAAAAACGGAATTTGCAAAAGTGGGCAATTTTTATCCAAAGGATAATATTCATATTTTTTTTAACTGATGCAGCTTTCAAAATAAAAATGAATTTAGATGTATTCTGGTATTTTCAGTTTTTTTGGTATTTTGATCAGAAACATGTTTGCAGATTTTTAAAGATTGCAGAAATCACAGAGGAAAATGGCCCTTGGGAATCAGTTTTAAAATAGTATTTGTGGTGAAGTATTAATTATTTTATATCCAAACTAGTCAGATGTGCCAATCCCAAAATTTTCTTCTATCTCATACATAGTCCAGGGGAAATGTACATTTTACCTTGCAAAAAATCGGGTAGAAGATTTTTTTTTCTGACTTGTTTATAATGATGCCAACATGGAAAAACCAAGTTTTCCAACAAAATTTCTTAAGGCTAAATTTTCTGTGGCCAAAAAACAACAAAATTTTGGGACTTTTTTGATTATTTTTAAATATCTCAATACCTGTTGCCGTAGCATGATTTTTGTAAATTACAATATTAAAGAGGACAAAATTCTCTACAACTTTCATATTTACAACTTTTTTATACACTCAACAGCAAGCGCAATACGCCGTTTCAAAAATAAGACAATTTTTTCAATTTTCTTAAAAACCGTGAAAACGTAGTTCTCCCCCGGTTATTCATATGTTTCCCACGGATTTAATCACGTATGTCAACTTCTAAAAATTGGTAGCAGTAAATTAAATATTATTTGCACACCCACGTATTTATTTTCATCACAACATACATTTTATATTCAATAAAATTATATAATTTTAAAAATAGGATAGTGTGTAGATGAATAAAACAATTTTCGTATCGACAGTAATTTTAAGTGTGTATAATGTTAATTTAAAACATTGTTTAAAAGAATGCTTTAGTAATTAATAACTTATTGGTACTATAGTTTCAATTAAGAAAGAGTTTTTGTTTAATTTTAATAATTTTGTAATTGCAAAAATTTTTATAATGCATGCATATTTTTCCAGGAAACAATGGGATAGATATGAAAATTTGTGAAAAACATACTTTATTCCACATATTACACACTTAACATACAATGGTATATTTTATTTACCAATTATTGATAACATATATTTTAATGCTTTATTTTTTAAAGATAGTAAACATTGGGTTATACTTCCATATAAAATGGGGGAGGGGAGGTACTCAGAAAATAAATATATTTTATGTAAGAAATGCTTTTACCTTATAAAATAGCTACAATAAAAATGACAACAGGTTATTTCACTAACTGATGTTATATATTTATCTCCTGTAAAATTTAAAAATTTTGTCAATAACATATTTGAGATCACTATAAAAATATTTAAAAGATTAGTTTTAATAAATACTGTCCGTTTTTTCCTACTTATATCAATAAATAGAACAAGAGATTATATCACTTTAGCATGCAAAAATATATAAAACTTTAAGATTATCTATTAATTGCTTTAAAGCTTAAACAGAAAAACTTACTTCGATTGTTGAAAAATACACTTTGTGGAATATTCTAATTTTCTGTATTATGCACTGGTTTGAAACTATGTCTGTTTAAAGAATTTTACTAATTTCTAATAGTCGAATTATTTAAAAATTTAAATGTAATCATGAAATACGTAATGCTGAACTGCGTAACCAGCTTTGTCTAATATTGATTCATTAAAACCTTTAAAAGGGAACCCAAAATATTTCGCTTTATACAGGTTTCCCTCTTAGCAGTTGCAATTGCTAGTATTCTTTCTGTACTTTTTTCATTTAAGACAGGATTCCGTTATCCTATTTTAATGCATTTGTTTCAAATTTTCTTTTGGATTAACATGTAATTTTTTCATTTAAAACAGGATTCTGTTATCCAGTTTTAATGCATTTGGTTCAATTTGCATTTTGGATTTTCCGGCTGTGAGACAATTTTAGCCAAATTTCATACTATATATTTTTTAGTATCAAACGACGAAAAAATCTTTATTTGGCACCCCTTCGCCTTCCACTCTGGCACCTGGGGCACATGCTCCCTCTGTCCCCTCTAGTTTCGGCCTGATATATATATATATATATATATATATATATATATATGAAATTTGGATAAAAAAGTCTCGCAGCCGGAAAACTGACCAAAAATAAAAAATAATAAAAACTGTAATCAAAATAGAAAAAGTAAACACTAATACAGTTGCAATTCAACGTCAGCACTTCTAAGCCCCTCAAAAGAAAAAAAAAAAAAAAACATTTAAAACTATTAAATTGCAAACGAGAAATTGTAAAAGGAATGCTTCCACAGGTTTAACCTTTGCATTCCAGTTTCTTTGCGTGAGTAGTGAAGTCTCACACGAAAACATTTGCACGCTCATGTTAAACCTACAAAAGTGTTCTTTTCAGAATTCTTGCTTGAATTTTAATATTTATTTTTTTTTTCATATGATACCAAGCTCGATATCTAACGATGTCTTTGTATGACTAATTTAGTCTCATAATTCATATAACTATGACATTAAACGCCTCAATACTGCAACTATCATAAAATTTTTTGAAATAAAATCTTCATATACGGAATCCGGTCTTTAAAGAAAAAATTATATATTTTTAAGAGAAAGAATATGACCAGTTATACCTCCTAAGATGGAAACCTGTTTAAAGCGGAATATATTTCGGTTCGGTTTTCAAGGTTTTAATGAATCCATATTTGAAAAATCTGATTACGTATTTAGTGATTACACACTTAAAATTTTCAAAATCTTGCTATTAGAGATTTATTAAAATAATTAACGAGGGGTGGGGCAAAATATGCATGAATTTCCCAATTTTATGTACAATTTATTTATTGTTTGCCAGGGGTGATTCTGTTCCGAATTTTCCGAAAATTAAAAAAATATCGGCCCTCATCCAAAAATTCAGGCATAAAAAAATATTACTTAAAAATATTGTGAATTTCAACAAATGGTCGTCGAAAAAAAAAACGATTTCGCCAATCATTCGCAGAAAAAAAAAATCACCCCTTTTGTCAAAGCATCGCGGGAAAAAAACACAGATTCCGTCAAAGGAGCGCTGGAAAAAAACGAATGTCGTAAAAGCATAGCGGAAAAAGCCTGAATTTCGTCACAGGATCGTGAAAAAACGCAATTTTCGTAAAAGAATCGCGGAGAAAAATTAATTTCGTTAAAGGATCGCGAAAGAAACACGGATTTCGTCAAAGGGACGCGAGAAAAGCGCGAATTCCGTCAAAGAATCGCGAAAAAAACACTAATTTCGTTAAAAGATCGCTGAAAAAACGCGAATTTCGTCAAAAGCATGCAAAAAAAACACGAATTTCGTCAAAAGATCGCGAAAGAAACAGCAAATTTCGTCAAAATACCGGGGAAAACACGCAAATTTCGTCGAAAGATCGTGAAAAATACACGAATTCTGTCAAAAGATCGCGAAAAAAATGTGAATTTCCTCAAAGGATCGCTAGTTTCGTGAAAAAATGAACAAAACGCAGTCAAAAGATCACAAATTTAGTCAGAAGATCGTGAATTTCGAGCAAAGATCGCGAAAAACAAGCAAATTTCGTCCAAAGATCGCGAAAAACACGCGAATTTCGCCAAAATATCCCGAAAAATATGCGAATTTAGTCAAAAGATTGCGAAAAACACGCAAATTTTCTCTAAAGATCGCAAAAAATACGCGATTTTCGTCAAAAGATCGCGAAAAATAAGCAAATTTCTTCAAAAGTTTGCGGAAGGAACTCGAATTTTGGTTAAAGATCGCAAAAAGCACTGAAATTTATCTAAGAGATCGTGAATCCACGTGAATTTTGTCAAAGGATTGCGAAAAACATGCTAATTTCTTGAAATGGTTGCGGAGATTTTGTTTATTTTACTTTGTGATTGAATTTAGGTCCCTAAAGGTTATTTTTTATGCGAAATATATGGTCTTTTTTTGAAAAAAATGGTCCCCTTTTACCATTTTTGACTACAAAAGTTGAGTGGGAGTCCTATATGTTGTATTCATAGGCTTTTCTTTGATCAGTTAAAATTGCTGCTCTAAAATGATATTTTTTAAAGCCAAATAAACTGATCTTTTTTTCTTCCTGCTGCTAATTTTTCATTATTGCAATCTGTACCCAATTGTCGTTTAGAATGCCCAGAGTTAGCAAAATGTGTGAAGAAATTTTATCTGAGTAATTATTCTTTCAAATGTGAAAATATTTTCAAGACAGCAATCATTTTAATTTTTAGGAGTTTATTACCATTAGAATTTCAGTCTGCTCCAAAAACAGAATTTTAATTTTATTGCTACAAAATTAGATTTTTGCTGCTACAGAAATGGATTTCATTGCTACAAAGTCAGATTTTTGCTGCTACAAAAATGGATTTTACTGCTCCAAAATCAGATTTTTGCTGCTCCAAAAATAGATTTTAATACTCCAAAATCAGATTTTTGCTGCTCCAAAATGGCTTTGGTGCACTTTCATCCCTGCATCAGTTTCAGAAGCAATGCTGTATTATTTTTGTGAATAGAGTGACTGGCATTTTGTACGAAGAAGTTACAATATTAAGGATTGGGCTGTTTCTAAATGCATTGACAAAATAATTGATAAGAATTCACCTTTTCTTATCATGGATTTTTAGCTTTATTTTTTTTTTAACTAAAATAATTATTCTTTAATTAATATCAATTAATTTTTAATTTAAATGGTAATTACTCTAAAACTACCGTTTTTAATTAATATCGTCAAAATAATATAACACATTATTTTATTAAACATTAAATTAATTTGCTGAAAGTTTTTGACCCAATATTTGCGTGCACAGAAAGTTTTTGGTTTTATACAAGTCTGGGTAGAGCACTGGAGTGCTATCTCAGGGATCCAGGTTGTTGCGAAATCACGTAACTCCTCTTACCCCTTGAATAAAAAACAAGAACAAAAACGCACCTGCAGTGTGTTACGTCAGACCGAATGATCCTACTGCGCAAGAGCGGACAGAACTTTTTTTCCTTTTTTCTGTGAGAATTGACTCAGATTTCGATTAGAACAGAAACTAGATATGAACGTAGAGAAAAGAGAATAACTTTTAAAAAAGAAAACTTTAATACTCGAATTGTAATATAATGTAAATAATTTTTGTTTTGTGAGTGTCTAAGCATGTTGTGTACGTCTACAAGAATGTTTAATGTAATATAGCTTTTTTGTTTCGAAGATTCAAGACTTATTATTTGGATGTTGTATTATTTAATGCATAGAATCCCCGGCTATTTCTCCTTATGCGAAGGAAAGAACAGGTAGGACATTTAACTTTTATTTTATGATTGTATAAGTTGAAAGCTTTTTATTAGATAATAAGATTAATAAGAAAATTAGAAACAGAGAATAAGATCAGTAGTAACATTTTGGCATCCCTTCCATGGATATATAACCTAATTATGAGATAAATAGAATAAGATATTAAGATATTAGAATAATTAGAAATTATTTATCAAGCTATTTAATTTGAAGAACTGAAAAAATATTGAGAACTGTTGAACATATAGAGAATTGTACTTTTAATAGAATTTAGTTCTTGTTGTTATTAGTTCGCAATGGCTGAAAGTTTAGTTATCGCCAAAAAAGAAAGAGCTGTGCTACGTGAAAGCATAAATAAAACAGAAGCTATTTTGAAAGAGGGAGAACCAGACATTTTTGATTTGGAAGAGGTAGTGGAACAGTTAAATGTGACAGAAATGGAATTGACACGAGCAGACGGGGAAATTAAAAAATTGGTGCAAGAAGCACAATTAGATACAGAGTTACAGGGCGCTCGCGAATTTAAAGAGAAAATTACGTCATGGCGCTTTAGAGCAAACAGAAAAATAAAAGAGTTAGATAAAAAGAAAACACAGGATGATTCGTTTTCTAAATGAGAAAATCCCTTAAAGGAAAACATAAGCATTAAATTACCGAAACTAAATATCGCAAAATTTTCTGGGGATTTTGTTGAATGGCTTTCGTTTTGGTCAGCTTTTGAAACAATCATTCACAACAATGACATATTAGATCCAGTAGATAAATTTAACTATTTAAAAAGTTTTCTAGCCCCCATTCCATTAAAAAGTATAGATGGATTTTGTGTCACTGCAGAGAATTATTTAAAGGCCGTCGATATTTTGAAAGAAAGGTACGGGAATAAGGATATGTTAATTTCGGTACATACAAATAAACTTCTTAATTTAACTCCACTCAGACACTCGAATGACACCAAATCATTTCGAAAACTTTTTGATGAGATACAAACGAACATTAGAAGTCTAGAGTCGCTTAACATTTCATTAGACTCTTATGGAAGTTTATTATCCCCCATTTTATTTAAATTATTACCGAGAGACCTAGTTTTGGAATTTAATAAAACGCATGAAGACTCAATTAATGTCCAAGATTTAATATCGTTCTTACATAAGCAATTAATATCCAGAGAGAAAATGTATGCGTCATCACTGAATGAAATAAATGAAAAATCAACACAAAATAATTATGTTGCGCAGTCATTTAGGAAAAATCCTTCCTTTTTCCCCCGAGTCAATAAATTTAATACGCAGAGTAATAAATTTGATTCTCTGAATAGAAAATTACCGTCAGCGAGTGATTTATTGGTTCAGAGCGAAAATGAGACTACTTGTGGATTTTGCTTTGGCAGGCACCAGACAAATAAATGTTTTAGCACTTGTAATTTACCGTTTGAAAAAAGACTTGATTTACTGAGAAAGAGAGGCCTTTGTTATATTTGTTTATCCCGCGGACATATTGGGAAATACTATGTATCGAAGGATTTATGCGGTATTTGTAATTCGAGACATGCCCAGATAATGTGTAATAAAGAAATAAATTCAAAAGGGAAATCTACTAATTCAGAGAGTAGCGATGTTACGAGACCAATGCTGTCAAATCAGGATATAATTTCTAATGTATATTTACAAACTTTGATAGTGGAGATCCGTAATGATAATCAATCTTCCGAATTTATTCGTATCATTATAGATACTGGGAGTCACAATAGCTATGTAACTAGATATGCTGCAAATAAATTGAAATTAAGGAAAATTCGATCAGAAACAATTAGACACGGGCTATTCGGAGGGGTAGAAAAAACGAGTAAACATAATCGCTATGAATTTACTATCAGTAATTTAGATCATAGTTTCCGATTTAAAATACAAGCTTTAGATGAAGGAAAAATTTGTTCAGGAGTAAATTTATGCAGCGATAGCAAAATGATAAAAATCTTAGAAAAAAGGGGAGTTCATCTGACCGATGTTCGTGAAAATAATCGACTACGTTTATATGAGAATAATCCGGAAGAAGTACACATTTTAATCAGCGCTGACATGGCGGCGAAATTATTCACAGGTAATATAAAATATTTTCCTGATTTGGGTATAACAGCTTTTGAAACAAAGTTAGGCTGGACAATTATGGGGAAAACAGAGGGTAATGGAAATGATTCAGAAAGTTTGTTGTCAGTTCTATCGCTGTCATTATTTACTTCAAATGCCAGTTTATCACAACTGTGGAACTTAGATACCTTGGGTATCACTAATGAAGATTATAAAAATAAAGACGATTTAGCAAGAGAGACTTATAACCATTTTCTTGAAACAGTCAAACGTGATGAAAGTGGCCGCTACGAAGTGACACTACCCTGGATTGTTGATAATTCAATTTTAGCGAGCAATCGCGTATTAGCAGAGAAACATTTGCGCAAGACAGAACAAAAACTTATCAAAACAAATAAGAAAACAGAATATGAAGAAATTTTTAATTTGTGGAAGGATAATAATATTATAGAAGAAATTTCAGACGATAAGGAGAATAAAGTACATTTCTTACCCCACAGACCAGTAATTAAAGAAAATAGTGAAGCGACGAAAATGCGTCCAGTTTTTAATGCCTCCGCACATAATGCAAACTCTCCTTCTTTGAACGACTGTCTCACAAAGGGACCTAATTTGATTGAAATAATTCCGAGTATTTTGAATCGTTTCCGTAAATACAAAATAGGTATTTCTTCAGACATTGGAAAAGCATTTCTCCAGATAAAAATCACAGAAAAAGATCGCGATTTTTTACGCTTTCTCTGGTTTGACTCCAAACATAATTTGAAAGTTTATAGACATTGTCGCGTAGTCTTCGGACTCACTTCAAGCCCGTTTTTATTAATGGGTACACTAAACCATCTTTTAAGTCAAATACCCGAACAGTGGGAAAATATAGCACGAATTTTGAAAGATTCATTTTACATTGACAATTCCATTACTAGTTTAAAATCGATCACAGAAACTGGAAAATTTATAACAGAATCACAGTGTATTTTATCATCAGCTCATTTTAATTTAAGATGTTGGCGATCAAATTTGCCTCAGGCCATGATCGATGTTTGTGAAGAAAATACAAAGTTAGCACCAGTTTTGGGATTGGTCTGGGACTTGGAGCAAGATAGATTAATGTGTAAAATAGAAGAAAAAATTGAAACGAAAGAACCACTCACAAAGAGAAAAATTTTATCGGTTACCCAAAAGATTTTTGACCCCATAAGATTCTCTGCCCCGAGCACTCTTATTCCAAAATTAATTCTTCAGGAAACCTGGAAACAGAAATTAAAATGGGATGAAGAACTTCCTGAAAATTTAAGAAAACAGTTCGACTTCTGGTTAAAACAAATTAAGTTTTTACAAGAAATTCAAGTTCTGGGACTTGGAGCAAGATAGATTAATGTGTAAAATAGAAGAAAAAATTGAAACGAAAGAACCACTCACAAAGAGAAAAATTTTATCGGTTACCCAAAAGATTTTTGACCCCATAAGATTCTCTGCCCCGAGCACTCTTATTCCAAAATTAATTCTTCAGGAAACCTGGAAACAGAAATTAAAATGGGATGAAGAACTTCCTGAAAATTTAAGAAAACAGTTCGACTTCTGGTTAAAACAAATTAAGTTTTTACAAGAAATTCAAGTTCCACGTTGGTTGAATGTATCGCCCGAAAATGAAAATAACATTTCCTTACATACCTTTTCCGATGCAAGTAGACACGCCTATGCCACTTGCGTGTATCTTAGATGTCAAACACAAGAAGGAGTTAAAGTTCAGTTAGTCAATGCTAGAAGTAGAGTAGCACCCATTAAAGAACTCACAATTCCTTGACTGGAGCTACTCTCGTGCCTCATTGGAGCTAGACTCGCTAAAACTATCATGAGTGATCTTCAGTTAAAACCAGAGAAGACAATCTTTTGGAGCGATTCCTCAGCAGCTTTAGGGTGGATAAGAAGAGAACAATCTTGGGGTACATTTGTCCACAATAGAGTTTTAGAAATCAGAAGCCTTACCCAAGTTGAAGATTGGCGACATATACCAGGAAATTTAAATCCGGCAGACCTCCCTTCCAGAGGATGTTCCTTTGAGCAATTGGAGAAATCACGATGGTGGGAGGGACCAGCTTGGCTGTATTTACCGGAAGAACACCTTGACGAGGATATAATAAATAAAGAAAGGAAAAAGACAATCCTAACACTTTTAGACAATGAAGACACTGATTTACACCGTTTTTATCGATATTTTTCCTCTTATAGAAAAAACATAAGAATGATTGCATTTATATATCGTTTTTATAACAACACAAGAAAGAAAGAAAGAATTTCATCACCTAACATCTCCGTTGATGAATTTGAAAAAGCAGAAAAAATACTACTCAGATTATCAGATTAGTACAAAGGGAATCCTTTTCAGGAAACACAGATCCCAAATTAAGAGCCTTAAGACCATTAGAAGATAAAAACGGACTTTTGAGAGCAAAAACAAATATAATCTGTAGACAAGACAAAGAAGATTTTCGTTATCCAATAATTTTGCCCTCAAAACATCCTGTGGTACAGAAGTTAACTTTTGAAAAACATTTAGAAAATGATCACGCTGGAGTTAGCATACTAATGGCTCAACTTCGAGAAAATTTTTGGATTTTGAAATCAAGAAAGTATATCAGAAACGTCATTAGACAATGTGTTAAGTGTCAAAGATTCCAAACACCCAGAACAGAGGTCGAACCAGGAATCCCACCTGAAGACAGAATCAGAGATGCAGCTATATTTGAAGTGGTGGGAGCCGATTTAGCCGGCCCTCTATACCTTGCCGATGGTTCAAAGGTGTGGATAGCTTTATTACCTGTGCTGTCTATCGAGCAGTACATTTGGAGTTGATAACATCTTTATCAGCTGAATGCTTTCTGCAGTCCCTAAGAAGATTTATAGCACGGCGAGGCAGACCATATATAATTTACTCAGATAACGGAAAGAATTTTGTTGGCACTAACAGAGCCCTTTCTAGTGTGGATTGGCAAGCTATAAGTACATTGGCCTCCATTCAGAAGATCAGATGGAAATTCAACCCCCCTTCAGCCCCCTGGTGGGGAGGGTGGTGGGAACGCCTCGTGCGAACAGTGAAAGATATTTTAAGAAAAGTTTTGGGTTGCGCCTCATTAAATTACAAAGAACTGAGCACAATACTCTGTGACTGTGAAAATGTTGTCAATTCGAGACCGATAACATACATCTCCAAAGATAATCGCGATCCCGAACCTTTAACTCCATTGATGTTCCTTCAAGAACTGCCTACATCCGATGTCCCAGATATAGATGCATTAGACTCCCAAGATCTTAACAGACGAGCAAGATATCGTCAAAGAATAAGAAATGATCTGCGAAACCGATTTAGAATGGAGTACTTAGGACAGCTGCGGCGACAGTCTATGAAGAAGAATTCCAAACCTTTGCAAATAGGAGACATCGTTCTTCTGGAAGATACCAACAAAAGACGTCTTCACTGGCCTTCAGCCAAAATAACTGATATATTTCCCGGAAAAGACAAAATAGCAAGATTGGCCAAAGTCCAAACAGAAAATGGCATTTTTCTCCGTCCTTTCCAACGCCTGTTTCCTTTGGAAATTGGTGCAGATAGCAATTCCCCATCAGATAACATAATTCAACAGAAAATGAACTTTAATGTCCATAATGAACAACGAAAGACTACTCCAGAAGTTGATCAGACTAGAATCAGTGTAGAAAAGAACCAACCCAGTGACAGAGATATCTCTCCTGTGGTTACCAGAAGTGGGCGACTAGTGAAACCGCCTCTGAGACTCCGATCTGGACTTCTAAATTGTTGAGTTCCTCCCATGGATCACAACTCAAGGTGGGAGGATGTTGCAAAATCACGTAACTCCTCTTACCCCTTGAATAAAAAACAAGAACAAAAATGCACCTGCAGTGTGTTACGTCAGACCTAATGATCCTACTGCGCAAGAGTGGACAGAACTTTTTTTCCTTTTTTCTGTGAGAATTGACTCAGATTTAGATTAGAACAGAAACTAGATATGAACGTAGAGAAAAGAGAATAACTTTTAAAAAAGAAAACTTTAATACTCGAATTGTAATATAATGTAAATAATTTTTGTTTTGTGAGTGTCTAAGCATATTGTGTACGTCTACAAGAATGTTTAATGTAATATAGCTTTTTTGTTTCGAAGATTCAAGACTTATTATTTGGATGTTGTATTATTTAATGCATAGAATCCCCGGCTATTTCTCCTTATGCGAAGGAAAGAACAGGTAGGACATTTAACTTTTATTTTATGATTGTATAAGTTGAAAGCTTTTTATTAGATAATAAGATTAATAAGAAAATTAGAAACAGAGAATAAGATCAGTAGTAACACAGGTTCAATTCATGGCTTGGACATTTTTCACTCTGTTGGCTTAAGCTTAGTTAGCATAGTGATAATTCACGTCTAATTTCACAATAATTTCAAGCACAATTTCACTTCTGAAAAGTAAAAAAAAAAAAAAAAAAAAAAAAAAAACCCATCAAATCATGTTCAGGACCAAAATGAACCAGGATTTATTTAAATAACTTGCCATTATAGATTATTTTTTTATAATTTATATAACTTATTTAATACTTTTTATAATCCATTCAAAACCGGAAGTCGAAATTTTTCACGAATCCAATAGTTTCTTCTTGTAAAGATAGAAAAAAGTAAAAATCTTTGCCTTTTCATTTATTTTTTTTTTTTTAGTTACAGGTTTTCATTGATTAGTACGGTTAATGGTTAATTAATCCTGCAATATTACCATGTTAATGAAAAATATATTGAACGGGAAACAACGTTCTAGATCTAAAGTCGGCTTGCTCAAAAACCCAATGTACATAAATGGACAATGTAATAATGTATTACAATTATTTGTACATATTATTTTTGTTGTTTTTTAGCAACAATATTAGAAATCACATACCATACATACTATTGAAACTTACTTCATTTGAAACTTTGAAAAAAGTTTATTTACTTTTCAGGAAATTCCATTAGCATAAATGTGTGAGTCAATTTAATAAGTAACAATCAGGAAAGCTAATTTTAATTTTATTTCTGTATTTTCAATTCATTATGCGATTTATTTAAATAACTTGCCATTATAGATTATTTTTTTATAATTTATGTAACTTATTTAATACTTATAGCAATACAATTTGAATACTTTAAACTTACATACATCATTTTAATTTACCTTATTGTATAGTTTAATTGTGCAGTTTTTTTTTTTCTTAACATTTTGCACCATTACAAATTTGATTTTCTAAACCTTGGTGCATTTGGATACGTTAACTGATGTTTGAGTCTATACTTATCAAATGCTGTCTGGGAAATTTTAATTTTTGAAAAGCTTCTCAGAATTCTTTTAATGTTATTTCTTTTTTTTTTTTTGCATTTTCTGCAAATTTTATTTTAAAAAATTCAGTGTCATTTTGTTGGGAAAAAAGGATATCCCATTTTGTGCTCTGTGCACTAATCTAAATTTTGCCCGCATTAATTGAGGGAGTTATGATAACAAGCTTTCAAAATAGACAAAATGAATGTCATAAATCTTCTACTTACCATTTCTGTCAGAGGTAAGTTCTCGCTTGCTTCCGATGTTTGTTCTGCCGGATTTTGATTTACACTTAATTCTACTAACAACTGACTCAACTAAAATAAGACATCACTCAGTTAATCTTCAATACTTATATACAAATATATTACAAAATATATACAGGATTATAGGACTTTAACATTTAAAATGCTTTAACTTCAATCGAATCATCACGGAGGCGCAACTCCGTTCACAAAAACAAAACATTATTCTAAAGTTTTTCAGTTCGGTTCAGTTCACTTAGACGTAAAAGTTTTAAAATTCAGGTGTCCCTGTTACTGCAAAGGGATACAGAGGGAGCTGTCCGCGACATACTCCCCCCGTTGAGTTTTGACAGGTCAAACTCAACCACAGTCGTGGACAAGTTCAGGAGGTCCAACCGTTCTGGGGTTCGTATCACCCGTCCAAATTTAGACATTCTAGGATAATCCTTTTTAACAGAACCAGGAGAATCTTTAAGGTGAGCAGACTGGATGGTTTTCAGAGAAAAGTCATTTGCCTGGAAATTCACTACCATCGGATACAACCTTTGTACTGGTCGAAGCAACTCACCAAACTTAGTTCGTAACTTTGCCAATCGTACTATGCCGTCTGTGACGATGTTAAATATATTGATGAGAGGCCGTGAATAAAATAAATTGAGTTGCAGTAAAAAAAATATGAAGCATTAAATAAATAAGAAGGGTTTAATTTGCTGTTGGATAAAATAAACAATCTGGAGTGCCGTAAATAGAGTGATCGTATAGCTAAGATGATAAGGTTGATTTGCAGTAAAAATAAAAGGAATAATCTTACTTAAAAGACAACAGTAGACACATTGAAGAGACAGCAGTTATAAAACTCTTCTTTATTCGTTGATTCACTTGAGAGGTGGAAGGTAATTAGGAGAAGTAGGTCACTGTACACATTCGAAGAGCGTTCCACGTAGAATTATTAAAAACTTGAAGTAATTCCATGGCTACAAAGAATACTGGCTAAAGTTGGTTAAAATCCTTTCTCAGAGAATGTCTTGAAGATAACAAAGTCCAAATTCGAAAAAGCATTGAATTAAATTCCATCAGCGATCTGCGACAAACTTTTATTTATTAAATGAGCACCTTAGAATAAGATGATCGCTGAACAGTGTTCGCAATCCTTCAAACAGGCACTAAGGCCCGATTTGAAAAAGACAATTCACGTTGTCAAAAATACATCTTAAACTTTCGCAAATTCTTAAAATCTTAAAATCTGTTAAAAAACTGGCTGCATTGATATATATACTACATAAAAGGGGTTTACAAAACTACCTTCAGAAATGATTTAAATCTATTTGTTAAATTAAAATTGCGTATGAATTGTAGAACGAATGACAGCATGGAGAAAACGAAACTATGGTCAAAAGGCAAGAGGGGAGACACACCTCCAATATGACGAGGTCGACGTCACGCTGTTTCTAAAAATAGAACAGAGGAAGGAGAAAATCTGAAATCAAAATGTTCTGTTACATGCGGTAAAAAGGAAAGAAAAAAAGCGATTTAAACGATGTTTTGCATCAAAAATAAATAGTTTAAAACGTGAGATAATAATGCTGCATTACAATTTAAAAAATAAATAATAAATGTGATTGCTACATCACACCGTCTTTACCTGGAAACAACTGGATGACTTTTCCTAGAGGCCAATTCATTCTTTTTTCTTTTGTATTAATTATAACAATATCTCCAACTGAGAGTTTGGGATACCTGTTTGACTTTTTACGATAATTTTTCAGCTGTCCCAAATATTCTAGTCGGAAACATTTTCTCAAATCTTCACGAATTTTCATCCGATATTCATATCTTCTTTGAAGATAACTTGCATCTATATTGCCCAGATCAGGAACACCACCTTCTTTAATTTCACGAAGAAACATGGCAGGGGTTAAGGGTTCTAATTCAAGATCTTCAGATATGTATGTTAACGGTCTGGAGTTTACAACACTTTCACAATCGCAAAGAATTGTATTAATTTCTTCATATTTCAATGATGCATTTCCTAACACCTTTCTGAGAATATTCTTCATCAATCCTATCATACATTCCCAGAATCCTCCCCACCAAGGAGATGCAGGCGGAATAAATTTCCAAGTAATTCGGTCTACAGTATGTTCCTTAATCACTCTTTCCCAATCTATTTTCTTTAATAAACAATTTGAACCAACGAAATTACTTCCACTGTCTGTATAGACAATCTGAGGTCTTCCACGTCGTGATATGAATCGTCGAAATGCAAGCAAGAAACTGTCAGTGGATAATGAAGTGACAAGTTCGAGGTGAATAGCTCGATATATGGCGCAGGTGAATAAGACAATCCAAGATTTTGACCCATTCTTCAAAAACAAGGGTCCAGCCAGATCGACACCTATGACTTGAAATACAGAACAGTCTTTAATTCTATCTTCCGGCAATGGTGGTATTTTAATATCGTGGGGTTTTGCATCAAACTTCTTACATCTTACACAAGTCTTCAGAGCTTTCCGGATCATTTTACGACTTTTTAAGATCTAATATTTTTCTCGTAAGACTGCCATTAATGTTTGAACTCCACAATGTAGTGATTGATTATGTTTCTCAATTATTAATGTCGTAACAACTGGGTGGTCAGATGGCAAAATTATAGGTAGTCTGAAATCCTCCGAGTCTTCTCTCATAATTATTCTGGATTTAAGTCTTATGAGTCCGTATCGATCAACGAAGGGTTTTAAATGACGTAAGCGTTCATCCTTCTCTTGAAATAATATCAGCGGGATTTAAATTCCCAGGAACAAACTTCCAGTTTTTCGGATTACTATGTGCCCTAATTTCTTTGACCCTATTCATCACGAATACACCCCAATTTTCTGTATTCTTAATCCAATACAATGTATTCATCGAATCCGTCCAGTAGAATATAGGAGTATTTTCCAATTTTAAATCTTGCTTAACCGTTCCCATTAGTCTCACTCCAGTAGCGCAAGCTAACAATTCAAGTCTACAAATTGTTGTAGGTTTCAGGGGGCTACTCTTGTAAGAGTTTGTACAAGTTGGCACGGTACTTCAGCTTTGTTTTTATATCTTAAATAAATGCATGTGGCATATGCCTTTTGAGAGGCATCACAGAATACATGATAAGACAAATCTGTATTTGAATTAGGATTAAGCATCATATACCGGGGAATTTTCAACTCTGCCAAATGGCACAAATCTTTTTTTCCATTTAAGAAATTTTTTACGCACATCTTCGGGAAGAGCTTCATCCCATGTAAACTTTAGCTCCCAACACTTTTGTAGTAAGAGTTTCGGAGTCAGTGTCACACCACATGTAAAATCTATTGGATCATAAATTTTGTGTGCTTCTGATAAGATCACTCTTTTTTAAATGCATTGGTTATCGGATTCATTTATTCCTTTAATGTCGCAACTTAATGTATCTTCTAAATCCCAAATGAAGCCAAGAATAGAAACAGTTTTCCTTTTATTTGAATTTTCGGACACTGAAATTTCCGAAAAAGTGTCATTACACGCAATTTTGTTCTTCATTGGCAAATTATAAGCTCAATCTTGCAATTCAAATTTAGAATTCGCTAAAATTTCAACAGAATCACTTTTAAGTTTTCGCAGTTCTTCTTCATTATTTACACTTGTAATTAAATTGTCAACATACCAAGCTTCAGAAATTTTTTCTGCCATTGATCTAAGATGTTCAGGTACGTCATTTAGTAACTTAGTTAAACTAGCACTCAATAAGAAGGGACTACTGGAAATTCCGAAAACGACTCTCCTATGTCTATACATCTTAAAATGTTCCAGATTACCTTGTTCCCACCATAAGAATCTCAAAAAATCTCTGTCTTTCGGATTAAGTCCTATTTGAAGAAAAGCCTTTTTGATATCAGAACTTACACCGATGCATTTTTCTTGAAACCTGTTGATAATTGCAGGAATAGTTTTTAGCAAATTAGGCCCCTTTTCTACACAATCATTTATTGATGGAAACCCCTTAATTTTCGCTGACCCATCAAATACTGGTCTTATTTTTGTTGTTGTGGAATTCATTCGAATAACGGCACGATGGGGTAAATAATGGCAGGAATTATCATATTCATTTTAAGGTACAATTTCTATAATTTTTTCTTCTTCCCAAGATTTGAAAACCACTTAGTAATCTTCTAAGAAACCCTTGTCTTTTAGATTTTTTATTGTATTTTTTAATCTTCTCTCAGCGATCTCTAGATTATTAGGGAGTGGGGGATGGCCCTCTATCCAAGGTAAACAGACTTCAAATCTGCCTTCGTTATCCCTTTTAACCGTTGAAAGAAAATGTTGCAGTGTTTGTTCTTGCAACTCTTTTTTAGTTTCATTTTTGGATGGATCTAAAATTCCCAGAGTATCAAGATTCCACAATTCAACAATTTTATAATCTGATACGTGCATCAAAAATGTAAATGAGTTGTCAGTTTTATTTTCTATTTCCAAAGGAACTTTCCCCATAGCTGTCCAGCCTAAGTAAGTTTCGACACATACTAAACCACATTTTAATTTTCTTATCTTACCGGTAAGTAATTTTCCTGCAATATCCGCTCCAATAAGAATATGAATTTCAGTTGGGGATGATTCAAACAACAATTTTTCCTTCATCTGGCTAGTGTCATTCAAATATATTCTATGATCTTTAAGCTCATGTAATAGGGGTTTTATTTCTATTTGTGGTACATCGGAACAAATTTTAGTTTGATCAAAAGCCTTAAAACTACATTTATAATCACTCTTTACATTACTAAGATTCACAATAAATTGTTTATGGATTTCAGAAACCTTCGTTCCACCAAATAGACTATGAACAATGTTGCTCTCACTTATACTTTTGTATTGCATCATTTCAACAACAAACTCCGAAATATACGACTTTTGTGATCCAGTATCGATTAAGCACCTGACAAACTTATCTTCACTATTTCTGCAGATTTTTACAATTAAAGTTTGTAACAAAACTTTCTGTGTGTATGTTTTATTTGTTAAAGTGAAATTCCTATCGTCAAGTTGTTTTTTCTCATCTACTTTATTACTCTTTTCACAAATTAAAGAATTATGTTTTCCACTGCAATGATCGTATCTTATTTTTGAAAAGCAATCTTTTGCTAAATGATTTCCTTTTTTCATACAGAGATAACACATTTCATTTTTTCTCAAACATGCTCGTTTTTCTGTTACGGACTTAGAACAAGCTGCAGAATTGTGCTTACCGTATTTACCCGCGTATACATCGATCCCACGTATAAGTCGACCCCTACTTTCCCGATCAAGAAATTTGAATTTTTTTAAATCCCGCGTATAAGTCGACTCCCCACTTTTCCGATCAAGAAATTTTATTTTTTTTTTAAATACATTATTCAAAATCACCTGGAAAAAGAAAGAAAGTACTAAATATACAATAATAAAGAAACTTTAATTTTGTTTTCATTTATTCGAAATCATATGAAAAAAAAAGTACAAAATATACAATAATGAAGATAATAATATATTAAAGTAATATACAAAGTTAAACTGACTCAAGGTCCGATTCAGTATCGGACTCGCCAAACAATTCACAAAAATCCTCCGTCGTTATCAGCTCATCATGATACACGTTTTCAATCTCGGTATCGCTGCATTCTTCCTCGTCGTTATCACTTTCAAAATGACATCATCTTCTGTGCCGTCTAATTCGTTGCTTATGCAGCATTTCTTGTAAGATTTTATAATCATTTCGGAAGGAATTTGATTCCACGGATCTTTAACCCACAGGGCAATCAATGCAATATTGAGCTTTCTAACATTACCGGTCTTTGTAAATGTTAGAAACCGGATGAAATCCACCCTGCCCAATATTTTCTAACATTTGCTTTGAGGCAAACGTCTAGGGGGTTGAAGGACGGATGTCAACCTTCTCGAGATTACAGCTACAGTCGTTTTCAGTTCTTTCGTAGCTTTATTCACGTTTTCAGAAAAGTGGCCACAAAACGAGTTATAAACTAAACGGGAAGGTTTTTTGAAAACAGTTCCCGGTTTTTTACCCAACACATTTTTAAGCCAGCCGACTGTTCCGTCAGCATCCATCCACCCCTTTTCATGGGCTTGAATCAGCAAACCAGATGGAAGTGTAACGTTTTTCGGCAACATTTTTCTTTTAAAAATAATCAACGGATAATGCTTATTACCGTCGGCCAAACAGGAAAGAACGACCGTGAAACCGGTATTTTTCATGGTTCGTACGCTTTGGAAAAAACAGAAAAAGTGCTGGAAAAAAAAGGGTTCATTTTCAAGGAATGAGAAGTGCTGGAAAAAAAAGTATTTATTTTCAAGGAATGAAAAGTGCTGGAAAATATTGCGAACTTCGACAAATGGTCGCCGAAAAATATCAATTTGAACGATCGTTTGCATAAAAAAAATCGGTAATTTCGCCAAAGAATCGCTGAAAAATGCAAGTTTTGTCAAAAGGTCGCGAAAAAAACGCATATTCCGTCAAAGAATAGAGAAATAACGCGAATTTCGGCAAAAGATCACGGACAAAAAGCGAATTGCATTAAAAGATCGCGTAAATACGCGTGTTTCATCAAAAGAACGCGAAAAATGAAAATGGGATCAAAGGATCGCGTAAAAAACGCGAATTTCGTCAAAGAATCGTGAAAATAACGCCAATTTCGTCCAAGAAACGCGAAAAATCCACAAATTTCCCCATAAATTCATGAAAAAACCCAAAATTTCGTCAAAAGATTGCGAGAAAATGGAAAATTTCGACGAAAGATCGCGAAAAAACGGCAAATTTCCACGGAAGATCACGAAAAAACGGCAAATTTCCACGGAAGATCGCGAGAAAACGGCAAATTTCGACGAAAGATCGCAAAAAAACGGCAAATTTCCACGGAAGATCGCGAAAAAACGGCAAATTGCGTCGAAAGATCGCGAAAAAACGGCAAATTGCGTCGAAATATCGCGAGAAAACGGAAAATTTCGACGAAAGATCGCGAAAAAGTGGCAAATTGCGTCGAAAGATCGCGAAAAACAGCGAATTTCGTCGAAAGATCGTGAACAAATGGCGAATTTCGTCAAAGGGCTGCGAAAAAACCGCATAGTTAGTGCCAGGAGTGGATTCCCTCGCCCCCTCTGCTGTAACTTTTCAAAAAAATTTTAAGTAAATTTCAGAAATTTTTATTTTTATTCAGAATCTCCCTTGAAAAATCGCCACAAACATACCACAAAATTCGTCAATTTGGTGCGAATTTCACCTAATGTCGCCCCCCCCCTCCTAATATAGTCAATCAGTCATTGAAAAAAAAATTGTTAAATTTGTTAATCAATTGCAGGAAAACATTGTCAATCGGTCATTCATAAAAATCGCGAAGGGTGTCAATCAGGAAAAACGTCACAGAATTATATCAATTATAAATTTTTCGCTGTGTAACTGATAAAATTTTTATTCTTTTTTATGAACTCTTTTTTTAAAATCTTTTGTTTTTAAAAAGTAAAAGTAAATTATCTAACCTTTATTCCAATTATTTTTGTATTGATAAGCGCAAATGCTGTAAGGTTTGAGAATTCAGAGAAAAATATTTATTAAAAATATTAAAATATAACTTGTAAAAAATTATGCACAACTTCAGAAATGCTGGTATTTGACCCCTGATGAGTTTTCGGAATTCCTAAAATTTAACTAGTTTATTCCCGTCTTCTCTTGTAGTGATACCATACCTTTTATTTATTTTGTACTTAAAGAAAAAAAAAATCAAGCTCTGTTTTCTTATCTTTTTATTATATGTGAAATTTCTTTCCATTGTACCTTACTAAGTTAAAACACATTATTCTTTAAAAATGCTCTAATAATATAATGTCTTGAAAATGCCTTTTATAAAAATTAAAAGATCCAATAAGATTTCTTTGAAATAGATAATCAATGGGGGGGCTATTTTTCTTATTACACATTTAACACATCTACGCCATTTTTATGCATGTATCTAAACAGTCCTTGAATAGTACTGGAATAGTGCTTGAAAAGTGCTTGAATTTTATTTGTTCTTGAGTGTATGAACCATGTTTTTGTGCCCAGTCGTTTTTACCAAAATGTTTTTTCCCCCTTGCAGTTCACGGTTTTATTTTCTGGTATGTCGAAACGCATGGGTGTTTCGTTCATATTTCCTATATGGCAAAGTTCAAAAGATTTCATTTTTCTTTGATCGATGACGTATTTTTAAAATTTCATAATCTGTGCTTCCAAGTCAGCTGGTAATTTTTGTGCCAGTTTAGTGCGCTGGCGTAAAGTCAAATCATGACGATTCATAAATCTAGTGCATCAATGTTCGGATGCACGAAACGTGTTTGGAACACCATACTTTTCTTCTTTTGCAAGCTTCAATGCTCGTTCTTATGCCAGTTTTAGTGACAATAAAACCATTCGGCCGGCACCCTACAACCCAATCATGCAATACATTTTCGAGTCCTGGAAAGGGCGATTTTCCATGCGCAAATCCTTTTTTGATTTTGGGATGTTTTCTAGCTTTGCCTTATTCTTGCGCCAATCACAAATCAATTTTTCGTGAACACCAAACTGATGAGAAGCAACACAGTTGTTAGATTCTTCCGCAAAAGAAATAACTTTAAGTTTAAATCCAGTTGCGTATGAATTGCGTTTCTGCTTTCTAATAACTAAATCAGCCATATCAGTAGAAACAAGGAGAAAAAGTGCAGTTAGATAAACGAAGAAATAATGAATAAATGTACTATCAAGAACAAACAAGATATAACGCTTTTCACGTGTTTTTAGAGAGTCACATGTTTCTAGCCACTCGCGAATGATTCAGTTGCACATAGGGGTGATACATTCTCGGAATTTTATCTACTGATCTCTCAGAGGGAAGGGGGGGTAGTAGGCGTACATTCATCGCCAGCACCAAACCAGTCACTCAGTCTCCTTTTTTTCTCTCCTGGCATGGAAATCGACAGTAAACGAGGGCATTTTTGACTTCTGTGAAGAAAAAAAAAAATTAAGGACCTTCGTATAAGTCGACCCTCCGAAATTTAATCTCTTTTTTTGTCCAAAATTTCTCGACTTATACGCGGGTAAATACGGTAACTGATTTATCAGAATCTCCGCAAAAAATACAATGATTTATCGAAACCTTCAATGAAGCAGCAGTAGGAACTGTAAACTTATTTATTTTTCTCTCCCTCTGCACTTGCGGTGGATTTTGAAAGATAACCCTATCTTGTATTTGAATCACAGTTTCTCTGCATTCTATTTCTGCCCGTAGAAATTCAAGCAGTTCGTTGACTTCAAAAAGATTATCCTGAGTTTTCCGTTTATGTTGAAATTCCAAATTTAACTCATTGGGAATTAATTTAAGCAAAATTGGCGTTAGTAATGTGCCATATGTTCCGGAAGTTACTTCAAATGAATTTAAACTTCTTATTTGAGTCTCAATGTTATCATACAGCTTTCGCAATGCAAAAGTATTATTTACATTTTTAACTGTTTCTAAATTCAATAATTTTCCCATATGAGCATTTATAATTAGGTCTTTACGACCAAAACGCTTTTTGAATAGTTCAATCGCTGCTATATAATTTTCACTCTATAGCGAAAACCCACTAATTGCACTAGAAGCAGCTCCAGTAAGGAAGGAATGCAAATAATTAAATTTATCAATGTCAGTTAAGCTATCATTTTGATGTATCGCATTATCATATTGGTTCCAAAAAGATAACCAATAAGCAGGATCTCCATTAAATTTATTAATACTCAATTTCGGTAATTTCATTTTAGAATGAGAGCAAGAAGTCAAATTCTCTGTTGAAATACTTTCGTTAACCGAATTTGTTTTCTTAATAGAACGTTCAGGTTCAACTTTCATTTTTAAAGCATAAGTTAGTTTCGATTTCATAGAAATTATTTTTCAGAATAACCTTCGGCAGTTTCAAATTCAGTTTTTAATTCGCCGTCATCATCCATTAAGTTTTGGATCTGCTCATCTAATGTTGTTAAATTATTATACTTTGAGTTTAACTGATCAGTATGTTCCGTAAGAACAGGAACTTCCTGTACTGATTCTGCAAGATACAGCTCACAAGTATTAATTAATTTCGTAGTCGCCGTTCTAGAAACAGCACGTTTCTTCTTTAGTTTTTCAATATCAGACATATTTAATCCGTAATTTTAAATATAATTAATTTTACAACAACTTAATATAACAACAATAATATAACTTTCAAAATATATTCAATAACTTTCAAAATAATCCTGTTTTCAAAATACGCTATCAATCAATATTATTAATAATATTATTTTCAACAGAATTAAGTATTCAAGACTTTTACTTATTTTTATACTCAATTCTTCATTATATTCAAGATCAAAACAAACCATCAACAATATTCTTTTCAATAGAACTAAATGTTCAAAACTTTCGTCTATAAATAACTTTCATTCAATTAAGATCAAATCAAAACCGGCGTCGCTGTTCTCGGGCGCCATAAAAATATGATAACAAGCTTTCAAAATAGACAAAAAGAATGTCATAAATCTTCTACTTACCATTTCTGTCAGAGGAAGTTCTCGCTTGTTTCCGATGTTCATTCTGCCGGATTTTGATTTACACTTAATTCTACTAACAACTGACTCAACTAAAATAAGACATCACTCGGTTAATCTTCAATACTTATATACAAATATATTACAAAATATATACAGGATTATAGGACTTTAACATTTAAAATGCTTTAACTTCAATCGAATCATCACGGAGGCGCAACTCCGTTCACAAAAACAAAACATTATTCTAAAGTTTTTCAGTTCGGTTCAGTTCACTTAGACGTAAAAGTTTTTAAATTCAGGTGTCACTGTTACTGCAAAGGGATACAGAGGGAGCTGTCCGCGACAGGAGTGTCTAAAAAAAAAGGTTTAACCACATTATCTGGGGTATATCTGTATTTTTTTTTGTGTGTGTGTATTGCATATAAAATTACAATTCATTGTCAACTATTACCCATAATTGTTAATATCTCTTCTTCTTAGGGTCTAAAGCAAATTAGAGCTATTTGGGAGATGGTGATGTTTGATATGTCGCAGCATAATGCATTTTATAAGTTAGATGATACTGATAATATTGTACGTATTGTTGAAGATCATCAGACTACTCTCGCAAAAATGAAAGTTTCAAGATTTGTATCACATTTTTCTAACCAGATTGATTCTTTAGAGAATTCATTGTGCCTTATATTGGATGTTATAGACCAAGCAAATGTTTTCCAAACTAAGTTTTTTCTTTTAGAGGTTTGTGTTTTTGAATTATATTTTTGCCTTAGTGTTTTGTTCCTTTTTTATTTGATGACATTATTTTATAGATGTGCTAGCAATTCAAGAACTAGCCTTTTTTTTTTTTTACATTTTTTAACTATTTTGGAAAGTGTATTCAGTGTGTCTGTCTGTCTATGCTCTAACTCGCTTTAATATACTCGGATTCCAATGCAATTTATGTATGTTAATGAGTTTTACCATGCCATGTTTGGTATTGAGAATGAAGTATTTAGTGTTTAAAGTTCATTTACACGGACACTAAAAAGAATTCTGTTACATTATAGTATACAGTATGAAACCATTTATCTGGAAAACTGTTAACCAGAAAACCAGTTATCCAGAATATTTCCATTTGACTTATTTCATTTAAATGTGCCATATGGTGCTAATTTGGAATGTGTGTTGCTTTAACCCTCCAAGCGTCTTGAGGGCTTTCCTGCATTTTCATAAAAATTCTTATAAAAATAATCTTAATGTAAATTTTCTTTCCCTGTTTGTTTCTAAAATACACTTCATGCCCCTTTATTTGATACTAGCAAACCACGCGGCTTTGCTTCCGTTATAGTTGAAATATGCCAAGTGATATTTGCATGACTATTTTTTATTAAAAGAACACTTTTTGAAATAATTCATAAATTACCAATTAAGCCACAGTTTAACTAAACTTCATTGTAAAAGTGCAATAGACAGAAATGAGATTTTAATTAATAAGAAGAACTAAAACTAATTCCAATTAAATGATAATTTAGAAAGAATTTTGAGACTTTTGCGCTCATTTCATACACTCATTTCAGTATTAATTTGAAATTTAGAATTTTTTAGAAACCATCTTAACACATTTACATCTTGAAATTAACCATCATGTCAAATTCCAAGCTAACACCTCTCTGGTGTTAGTGGCACCAACATAAAATGCCGAAACAGAGTTGAAACAGAATATCTCAAAAAATGTTGAAACAATGACTGTTACCATTAATTTCGAACGTTTTTTTGCTCCTGCACCCCCTTTAGGGGTTGTGGCACCGACATAAAATCTAGCCTATATTGGAGCAAGGGTTGTCACCATCATTTTGACACCATTATTTTTGATATCGGTTTCGTACTTCTTGAGATAGCGTAAAAAATCGCCATTTAGAACGTTTTTTAGAACTCTTTTCGTGCATTTTCACCCCTTTTAAATTTCGAATTTTTTAAGAAATGTTCTTACAGATCATTTATATCTTATAAGTAACTACCATTCTAAATTCCATGTATCTGGGACCTTCAGTAACACAAAAATTGCAATTTCAAACATTTTTTGCTCCTGCACCCCCTTTAGGGGTAGTGACACCGACATAAAATGTAGCCTATATTGGAGCAAGGGTTGTCACCATCATTTTGACACCATTATTTTTGAAATGGGTTTAGTACTTCTTGAGATTGCGTAAAAATCGCCATTTAAAATGTTTTTTAGAACGCTTTTTGCACATTTTCACCCCTTTTAAATTTTGAATTTTTTAAGAAATGTTCTTAGAGATTATTTATATCTTATAAGTAACTACCATTCCAAATTCCATGTATCTGGGACCTTCAGTAACACAAAAATCGCAATTTCGAGTTTTTTTTTTGCTCCTGCACCCCCTTTAGGGGTAGTGGCACTGACATAAAATGTAGCCTATGTTGGAACAAGGGTTGTCACCATCATTTTGACACCATTATTTTTGAAATCGGTTTGGTACTTCTTGAGATTGCGTAAAAATCACCATTTAGAACATTTTTTAGAACACTTTTTGCGCATTTTCACCCCTTTTAAATTTCGAATTTTTTAAGAAATGTTCTTAGAGATTATTTATATCTTATAAGTAACTACCATTCCAAATAATAAGTAACTACCATTCTGGGACCTTCAGTAACTCAAAAATCGTGATTTCGAACGTTTTTTTGCTCCTGCACCCCCTTTAGGGGTAGTGGCACCGACATAAAATGTAGCCTATGTTGGAACAAGGGTTGTCACCATCATTTTGACACGATTATTTTTGAAATCGGTTTCGTACTTCTTGAGATTGTGTAAAAAATCGCCATTTAGAACGTTTTTTAGAACTCTTTTCGCGCATTTTCACCCCTTTTAAATTTCGAATTTTTTAAGAAATGTTCTTACAGATCATTTATATCTTATAAGTAACTACCATTCTAAATTCCATGTATCTGGGACCTTCAGTAACACAAAAATTGCCATTTCGAACGTTTTTTGCTCCTGCACCCCCTTTAGGGGTAGTGGCACCGACATAAAATGTAGCCTATATTGGAGCAAGGGTTGTCACCATCATTTTGACACCATTATTTTTTAAATGGGTTTAGTACTTCTTGAGATTGCGTAAAAATTGCCATTTAAAACGTTTTCTAGAATGCTTTTTGCGCATTTTCACCCCTTTTAAATTTCGAATTTTTTAAGAAATGTTCTTAGAGATTATTTATATCTTAAAAGTAACTACCATTCCAAATTCCATGTATCTGGGACCTTCAGTAACAAAAAAATCGCAATTTCAAACGTTTTTTTGCTCCTGCACCCCCTTTAGGGGTAGTGGTACCGACATAAAATGTAGCCTATGTTGGAGCAAGGGTTGTTACCATCATTTTGACACCATTATTTTTGAAATCGGTTTGGTACTTCCTGAATTGTGTAAAAATTGCCATTTAGAACGTTTTTTAGAACGCTTTTTGCACATTTTCACCCGTTTTAAATTTTGATTTTTTTAAGAAATGGTCTTAGAGATCATTTATATCTAATAAGTAACTACCATGCCAAATTTCATGTTTCTAGGCCCTTCAGTAACACAAAAATCGCATTTTTAGAACGTTTTTTGCTTCTGCACCCCCTTTTGGCCAGTGGCACGGACATAAGATATAGCCTATGTTCTAAGTTGAACTCACACCATCATTTTGATACCATTACTTTTGGAATCGGTTTGGTAGTTCCAGAGCTTACCTCCGACAAATAAACAATTTTTTCCTCTTTATAATATGAGTATAGATACGTTTTAAAATACAATTCTGTTTAAAATATTTTTTGTACAACAGATTTAAGTTGTTTTGTGAAACGGAAAAATATGTCCAAACTGCTCAGAGGGTTAAATATTGCAACATGCATCACATAACTTGATGCCAAAAACTAAAATAAGAAAGCATATTTAGTTGTATATTGAAAATTTTGATTTTTATGCAGATGAAATGGAGAATTTTTGAGCTTGTGACGTTGCGCGGGTAGGTTGCTCACTGCCCGGCTCTGTGCATTCAAGTGTGGTATCCCCGTTTGTGTCAACTGCTACAAGTTGTAGCTTTTTAATTTGTCTTCGTCAACATGGGCTCCAGCTCTGTTGTGGGGTGGGGATTTTTTTATTTTATTTTGTATTTGTGTAATTTTTGTCACTTGCTGGTCGAGTTCTGTTTTTCCACTGCATAGTGTTGCATTGGTTGGGTTGCTTTTTAGTCAAACATGCCATCTACATTTATTATTACAGACACTAGTGCCAGTGATTCGGAAAGTTTCGTTCACAAAATTATTAATCCCTTGCAACAGGTTACTTATGCTTTTCCAAATGGTGCCTCCAACATACGTATTTTTCTCGAACCGCAAAAAGGTCAGATCCCATGAAATAAACCTCTAGCCAGTCTGAAGGGGATAGCATAGTAGGACCTAATGTGCCGCTTAAAATTCGATTTACTAGGACTGATAAACTTTTAGTGGCAGCATCGGACGTTCAATGCGCCCAAGCTGTATCTGACATCAATAAATTACTAAATGTGTCTGTTAAAGCTTACATCATGCAGGAAACAATTACGTTCCATTTCGTCTTGCACAATATAAACTAGAGATGAGTTTGGGCTCATTTTTTGGAGCCGAAAGATTTTTTGTCATCAGAGCCCGAGCCCGATACCAAAAAAATACAAAACAAAATTGCATTATTTAAAAATTGTTTCAAAAGTGATATCTCATTTTTAAAAATTTCTTAATAGAAATAATTGTTAAATGGAAATTTAAATTCAATCTTATCAAAATCTGTATCAAATAAAGATATACTTCATACTTAAAAGGATTCTCATATTTGTTTTTCCTTTAACAAGCAAATTTGATGGACACGTTCGTGTTTAATGAATAAATGCATGAAATTTTCGGAAAATTACTATTTGTAAGCTGGAGAATCGAACGTTTTACAATTTTCTGTAAAAAGTGTACATCTTTAACCGTTTAAACGCCAATGTTGCAAAATTGGAACAGAAGTTTTAACTAAATGTTACAAATGTAAATAATTTTCGAATTATTACGGGTTGTTTGTATTATGATAAGAATGATTATGAAATTTTTTTTTTATTAAATATTAAAAATTAAATTTTATTTTTGTTATTTTTTATGATTTTTAGAAATTTCTTATTTTTGAGGTATTTTTCACTATTTCAAATAACATTCCCCAACACATATATTATGCAAAAAAATTAAAATTATATTTTATAGTCATAAGAAGAGAACTACTACTTGTAAAAAATTGCTAGTAAAAACTTTCTAAAATAAAATATAAATGTTTGACGCAGTTTGAAAAACTCATGTTCCGATTTTGGAACATTGGCGCTTTAGCGATACAGTTTTCAAAATGAGTAATCACATAAATAAGAAATTCAAATCTCATTATATAATCCGTTGACTGATTCAATGTTGGTATCGTCAAGGTCAAACAGCAGCCCGTGTCAAAGCATTTACCCGGAAGAGTTTATTTTATTAGGTAAGTAAAGTGTAAATTGAAGGGAGGGGCGCAAATAGAAAGAGGGAAAAAAGCTTTTTCTTTTTCTTTATTTGAATGGAACGTTCGTGTTTTGTTGAGTCGCAGTTGGAATAATTTGTAGCATTATTAGAAGCTAAAGTAGAATAGATTTCTTTAGTAGAATACATATTATATTCAGCAGAATGTTTTTTTAGTAGAATATATGTTTTTTTTCGATTTTGATTATAAAACATGTCGAAAAAATTTTTAACTGTAGAAGAAGCAGTAGCGTATTTAGAAACTCTTTCGGATTCAGATTTATCGGATGTTGATATATGTCAGTTACCTCCAGATGAACCAGGCGATATAACAGACAAAGAGGATATTGTGGAGAATGACTTTGAGCCCGTTATACCAGCTGACGTGACTGGAATGATAGACGTAATTTGCAAAAACGATAATACTAGTTGCCGAGAAAACGTGATACTCAATGCAGAAGCTGGTCCATCGAATATAAAAATTGAACTTCCGGGAAGGAAACGTAAGTTGGAATCTGCAGATATTGTCCTGACTTCTGAAAAAGCACAGAAAGTAAAGAAACCTCCTAAAAAGAAAATTGCATGGAAGAGAAAATGTGATTTTAAAAAACCTATTATATCAAACAGAATCAAAACAATTTTGCAGACGTTTCCTAACTTAGTAAATCTGTCGCCTGTTGACCTATTTTTTAAAATTTTGCCTCATGACTATATTGAACTCCTCGCTAAAATGACAAAATTGTATGCTTTACAAAAAGGAGAAGATATTGAAGTAGTATATGAAGATATTTTGCAGTTTTTTGGTCTACTTCTTCTAAGTGGATACCATTCTGTTCCTACTGAAGATATGTATTGGAGCACAGCTGAAGGTACGTCCGTTCCTATTGTTCCAACTGTTATGACCCGCAATCGCTTTAGAAAGATGAAGAAGTATTTTCCCTTGATGGATAATAATCAATTGAAAGCAAACGATAAACTTGGTAAAATAGCACCGATATATAAAGAGTTATCCAAAAATCTGCAACAGTTTGGAATCCGGCACGAGAAGTTGAGCATTGATGAATCAATGGCCCCGTACTATGGCCGGCATACATGCAAAATGTTTATCAGAGGAAAACCTATTAGGTTTGGATTTAAAATATGGATGATGTGTTCATCAAATGGATATCCATACGCTATGGAGATATACAGTGGAAGAAAAAGATCCTCGTCCGTTGGACAGTTAGGCTCGAGAGTTGTGAACGAATTATTATCTAACTTGCAAGAAAATTCAAAGCATGAAATATATTTTGATAACTTTTTTACTTCCTACGATTTAATTTCGGATCTTGCAGCACGTGGAATACGAGCGACAGGCACAATTCGTGAAAATCGCACTGCCCTTTGTCCATTGAAATCTAAAAAAGATCTCGCTAAAGAAGACAGGGGAAATTATGATTTTCGTTCCGATGGAGCGGTATATATCTGCAGTTACAACGATAATGCGGTGGTCTCAGTAGCATCGAACTGCTACACACATGAACCCGTTGGAACAGTAAAGAGATATTCAAATGCAAACAAATGCAAAATTGATGTTACTCAACCTCATATTATCAAGAAATACAACGAAGGCATGGGAGGCGTTGATGTTTTAGATAAACTTTTAGGCAGTTATAGGCCAAAAATGAGGAGCAAGAAATGGTGGTGGAATCTGTTCATAAATGCTTTAAATATGGCAGTGGTTTCAAGTTGGATTATACACTCTGAGGTGAATGACATCAAAATATCGCACTTGGAATTTCGTAGACAAATTGCAACTTTTCTTCTACGGAGAAAAGAGCGTCTGGTCATTTCATCATGGACCCCGTTGTCATGTGAAAAAGGAAGTAAGAATATCTGATGGACATTATATTGTACCTACATCTCAAGGGCGTTGCATAGTTTGTAAAAAAAACACAACAAAGAAATGTTTTCAGTGCGATAAACGCATTCATCAAAGTTTTTTCCTAGATATCATGGGCACTAGAAATGAACATAATTCAAGAATTTTGTTTAGATTTTCCAAAATCAGGTATTTTATTATATTTTAATATTAATTAATTGTGTAATAATGTATATTAATTGTGTAATAATACATATATATACTCAGTAAATACCACAAAATATTATCTGTATTGAATATTTTCTTCTGTTGAAAATTTTGTATAAAAATGTAACCCACGAAACGCCGATGTTCCAATAATGGAACATAGCAAAAAAATAGGAAAACATTTTTTTTTCCAAAATTTTATTATTGTATTAGATAGAGGTGCTCTAAAGAAGCACAATTCCAAAATTTTATATTAATAGGAAGATCCGTTCATAGTACGGCGTTTAAACGGTTAAATATACTGTAAAATACCATTAATCTGCCTCCCCAAACATGACGGAAAATCGTAAAAAAATCGGAGGGGGCGCTTACACGGTATTAAAATTGTAGTAATGTTATCTATGGGTGGTCGGGCGGGAGATGGTAATGGCCGATCGTCGCAAAATATGCATTATTTAAATAAAGTAAAAAAAAAGAAAGAAATTTTGAAAAAACAAATTATACACAAAATAGAAAAACAGTATAGCTTTGTGATTAACGGCGATTTCAAACTATAGAAAATTCTGGATTTCAAAAGCTTTGAAACTGGAATGCATTTAGATAAATAATAACACTAATATCTGTCATAAGATAAATAACAACACTAATATTTGTCATTAATATGGTAACAGAAAAATAAAAGGAACTTAATAAATTAAAATAATTAAAAAACACTAAGAAATTGCGTTTGAAAATGTCCTAAAATTCTTTCTATAACTAGTAACATTTTATGTGGTGTCGCCATCTGTTGTTAATTAGGGAGATTAAATAACCATATTTTTTTTATATAAATCATTTCTTTTCCATAAAGGCCAAATAAATAATACAAATCACAAAAATAACAATAATACCATGAAAAATATTACAAATGAAACTAATTTTTTAAAAAAAATGAAGAAATGCGTTATAATGGGAAATTTAAATCAGACTGACATAGAATTAATAAAAAAAAAAAAAAAAAGTGATATATAAAGTAAATATTATGTATATCACCTTCAAATATCAAATTAAATCACCAATTCAATACTTAATAATAATAATAATAAAATAAATAATACCAATAAATCCGATTTCGCGTTATTTTGGCGCCATCTACCATAACTTAGAAGAAAGAAAACCAACACGATATAAAATTAATTCCGAAAGTTACCAAAAAAAAAAAGGCTGTAAATTGTTATTATCACTATTATTTTATATATTTAGTAATAATAATATACAAGGCTAATAGTATTATGAAAAATATTAATTATTCGTATAAATATGGAGTTACATAGCAAAGTAAATGGAAGTACTGATCAGTAGTGAAAAGTTTGATGAAGTGAATCAATTCTTAATCGAATCGTAAAACGAATAACTAAACTGCGTTTACGGCTTCCTCAGAGGTTTTCGATGATATTAAAACGAAAGGTAAGTGCAAACGCCGAAGTATGTATAGTTAAGTTTATTTTAAGCTATTTAAGTTTGCAATATATTAAAGAATTATGCCTTTCTGATCAGTCGGAAAAAAAATCACTGGCGAGATAAAATTTTTGGTATTCATCTTGACGTGCGCACCGAAATTTTTTTGCAGGGAGGGCGCTTTCTCGGGATTTCTTGAATTTCCCAAATTGTTTACAAAGTGGGAGGGGGGCGCTTAATCGGGAAGGGTGGATTAACGGGATTTTATGGTAATCTATTCCTTTCTCATAACAATCTTCCGTGATTGACAGGTACCTGAAAATCAATGTAAATTAAAAAAATTGACATTGTTATCTTAAAGGTCCGATGCCTTTATAGGAAAAGAGTAAACACTGATTCATTACTTTCTATTGGAATAACATGGTAATTATACTTACTTACGGAGGAAAGTGACTTTGAAAATGTACAGCGTCCTCAGCATGAGCATAGTTCATGTTGACAAATAGATATACAATAATCACTAAAGTTATTTTCATATGAAAAAAAAAACTATGACTCGTGCACAATAGAAGATTAAATAATTTGCAAACCTCCAGCTAATTCTTGTCTGCTAAAAACAGAAGAAAATATTCCCTTCATGTTAGATAACTAAAAAAAAAAATAAAATAAAGGATCAGATTAAAAAATATCTTCTATCACAACCGAAAGGCCAACTAAAAGCAAATTAATTGTTGTGTTTGTTTTGATTGGCCCCACATCAATAGATCATCGCCATAAATGCCATAAACATAAATCTGCAATTATAATAAATTTTCATTTGAAACAGTAATGAAATACTAAAATAACAAAACACGATTTCAGTTCCTCCGTCATTTTGATCAAAATAGCATTAAAATGACTTGAAAAGAAATAAGTAATTTTAAGTGGAAAAAAGTTCTTTCAATCTTTTCTACATATGAATAAATAAATTTTTCTGTTTTCAGAAAAAATGAGCCCGAGCCCGAAGACTAGAATAAAAATAGAGCCCGTGTCGGGCCCGGGCTCGGCCTGAGCCCATCTCATCTCTAATATAGACATGAGTATACGCCTTGAGATTTAGGAAAAGAGATTCAAACTGAAAATAACCTGAAGTTAAAGAACTGCATCGATTTACAAGGGGTAATTCTGTAGCCCACTTAATGGAAACTGTCCTTTTGACTATTTATGGCACGTTAATCACATCAAGTTGTTTTATATGGTCGAAAAGATCAGACCTTTTTACAACAGACCACGCCAATGCCTTAATTGTTAGTTATTTGATCACACCACCGGCAAGTGTAAAAACGAAACCATCTGCAGGAAATGTAGTGGAAAACATGCATCTGCTACATGTAGTAATGTCGATCTTATGTGTACCGATTGTCAAGCTACCCACCTGGCGTCAGGCCTGAAGTGCCCAGCCCGTTCAAATGAGATGGATTTTCTTAAATATAAATTGGATAATCACCTATCAATCACTGAAGCTTGTAGGCGATACGCAAAGATCTCTAAACTAAAAAAGTATGATAAGCTGTTAAAGCTAATACTGAACCAACATTGAATCTTACATATGTCACTAAAGCTGGCCTTGAACAAACAATGAAACTTTTCTTTCAGCACTCCCAAGAGTACATTCTTCACGTGTTGCAGCAGACAAACAAACTTATTCCTACAAACTATAGAAGGCTTGGTAAATTCATTCACAGCAGCCTGTGTGGGCAAAACCCAGACCACAAGTAAGTAGAACCTCGATTATCCAAAGTAATTGAGATTGACCCTCTTTCGGATAATCGAGAATGAGTCAATTTTAAGATTAAGGATAAATAAATGAAATATTTCTTATTATGGTAACAAGTGCTTAATAAAAATAAAGCAATAGCAAAACAGAAACAAAAATAAATTAACTAAATTTCAATTTTAAAATAAGTACCTTTTTTATTTATCACAAGGGTTTCAAAAAATGTTTTGTTTTTCACAGTTTCGATTGCCTTTGCGTTGAAGCTCTATCACAAATTTTTTTAATATTATTAGTTCACCAGTATCACAGTCTTTCTGCTGCTCCAGCCATGCCAAACCTTTTGCAAAACATTCAAAATTGCTAATTTGTTCGTTTTCTTCATTCCACTCTGCAGCTTATGGGATCTCAAGTTAAATTCAAAGGAACTCCAATAAAGGGGATTGAAAATATTTATATGTACTCGTAGTTCGAAAGGATCGCTTGCACACAAGTAATATGATAGAAAAAAAAAAAGAGCTTTCAAAATGGATTTCGGTTAACAGATAGTTTCAGTTGAAAGAGTTTCGGATAAAAGAAGTTCTACTGTACTTCCAAAGACTTGGCTAATAATTCTTCTTCCAAACTGATGAAGAGACTTAAAAAACAAAAATTAATGCCCTCACTGGTGTCTTTAGAGGACGGCCACAATCAGGATCACAGCAAGTTGAGAGAGAATGTGATTGTTCTGACACTAAGTGTTTTTCTGTTGCTCTCCTTCTTTTACTTATGTCTCAGTTTTCAACTTCGTTCATGGTGATTCAGTGGAACTCAAGGGGTATCAAAAATAAAATTCAGTGTCTGAATTGCTCCTCCTTTTCGAAGGCCAATGTCTTTGTTTTCCAGGAATTTTTTCTCAAGGAAGATAATTCATTTGCTTACCTAGGAAAGGTGGTTTATCAGCAAGTTAATGCCTTTGTAGAGCAATTTAGTAATATCCATGGCCTTGAAATTATTCCTTATGGTTTCAGTACTACCGATGACTGCTTTAATAAGCCAATTACTTCTGATGAGCTGTACCGTGCAATACAGCTGACAAAAAACACCACCACCTGCGAGAAAGGCATTCCTGCACGCTTGTAAAAGCCCTCATTGACAAGAATAAAGACAAACTGCTGCGGCTCCAAGTTTCCTGTCTGGAAATGTTCCAGATAGTTGTAGATTGGCCTTGCTTTTACCAATTTGGAAGATCGGAAAGCCTAGTAGCTACCGTCTCATCGCCCTCATCTCTGTAAGTTGCAAAATTATAGAGCGCATTCTTCTTAAGAGGATACTTGATTGGATTATGCCTCGACAGATCTTTCATGAAAGACATTTTGGATTTATCCCCAATAGTGACTGCACGAAAGCATTACAGTTATTCTTTGCTGATATTAAACATGCCAGAATAGAGAAGAAGTATATCACCACTGTCAAATTAGACATACACGCAACTTATGGCTCCATATGGAGGGACGGTTCTTACTTATAAGATGGCTACAGTCGGAATTGCCGGGAGAACTTCCTTTGTGGATCTCTAAGTGGATTGGAATCAGAAGTATTAAAGTAACGGTGGAGGGGTGTTTTTTCTGCTTGGTGAAATCCTACCGACAGGTGCCACAAGGCGGTGTCCTTTCTCTGATTTTATTTATGATTTTTTTATGGGATCTGTTTGAAGCTGTTGATTCAGGGTTACAGATCATTGTCTCTGCTGATGATATTCTGCTTTACGTTTAGGGCCTCTTTCTGGAAATTACCATAGACAAACTTCAAGATATTTTAAATAGAATTAGTACTTGGTGCAGCCACTGGAAATTAGATCTTTGCTCTGATAAATGTGCTGCCATAAACTTCTCTAGGTGCAAAGACTCGCCCCCTCAAAACCTGAGACTTTACGGATCTGATATCCCCTGGCAGAATTCTGTAAAAATCCTGGGTGTTCTCTTTTCTCAAAACCTATCCTTCAACAACCATATTGAATATATCAGACAAAAATGTGTGAAACATCTGAATTTCTTGAAAGCTGTTGCCAGTCCACAATAGAGTGCGAAGACTGTTAACCTCGTTCTACTTGTTAACTCCTTCATTCGTGGTGTTTTTGACTATGCTTGCCCAGTATATGGCACTACTGCCCAGTCTTCTCTGAAAAAACCGGGTGTTGTCAAAAAGCGAGTCTCTGCTTTGCTACTGGTTTGCCAAAGTGGACCCCAATCTTCAAGCTTTCCGAAGAAACTAATCAAGTACCTCTCAAGTTCCGACGCACTTACCTAACCCACTCTTTTTACATCTGTTGCACTACTACTGCAAATTTTGATTGCCTTGCTCGAACATCCCTCCCGACGATTTTTTCAGTTCTACTGATGTGACGCCGCAGATGTTGATATCTTACTACTGACCTTCAGGGAGTATTAAAGATTATTGTGAAATCAAAGTGGATAAACTTCAATTCCAAACTAAAAACCTTCCCCCCATTACAAGTCACTGTTTCAATTTATATCAAAGCAATCTACAACAGTTTTGCAGCTGCTGCATCATTGCTATGGACGTGTCAAAGACTGATTTTAAAACTTCCATTGCTGCAGTAAATATAACAGATAACTATTCCAGAGCCCACCTCATTCACTACCTAAACTCAAGAACTGCTGAAGTCTCAGCCATTAATCTAGCCCTCCAACTTTTCCTAACTTGATCGATAATTATATCATCTTAACGGATAGCAAGTCTGCCTTAGAAGCCCTACAGCATATCAATTACAAATCCTCAGCGGTGATATTACATCTTTTTCATACCCTGGTTAGGGTTCAGAACTGCATGCGAAAGATTTCTCTAATGTGGGTCCCTGGTCATGTTGGTATATCCCCTAACAAAAGAGCAGATAGTCTGGCTGCAAATGGTCCATATGCAGTCAACACCTATAGCGGGGTGCCCCTGAAGATCT